>OZ010800.1:140763233-141407870 GCA_963932465.1 Maratus speciosus
CTAACACACCAACGGATGTATGTGTAGATGTGCATACTATTTCACAAAAGAAAGTAAATGCTGCGTCACTACTTTCTCTTCATTAATGATGATACACTCACTTTCTGACTCATGTTCGATTTACAAGTAAGAGAATTCAAAGTTCAAATCTTCAATCTGTGTAATGTTTTGGAAATAAAGCAGGAACTTTAAATGCGTTATAAGGTTATAACGACGACTGACGATTCCATTTATTATGTGAATAACAAACGTCATTATAGAGATTTCGGATTGAGGAAAAATATATCGTCACACTTTCAAATAATTTATCAAATGTTGATAAATTTAAAAGCAAATTTAACATTTCAGACAAATTAACTGTACTGAGATACTTTAATTCAAATTCGCCAATCCGTTGAGTAAAAGCGTTGCCCGCCAAATCAGCAATAATCAAATCCGGTCGCGTTCTTCTCGCGCACCGTTCATGCTTGCAACAACAAACAAACCTACTCACTTCAGTTCATTTTACTTGGTGAGTGGTTCAAATGGCTGAATTCCTGAAATGTCTAAAATTGCAAGTGTCTTAAATTCAGACATATAATCATAATTCTAACATTTTTTTCAGTTCATTTATGCCATGATCATAATAAGACGTTTATGTGTCTTAAATTTAGACATCTATCACGTCTGAAATTTTATTTTCAGACGTTTAAGTGTCTTAATTGCTTTTTCAGTCACATATCTGTTTGAATTTAAGACGCCTTTATTTGCAGTGTAAACAGTAATCCAGTTCTCTCCAAGTGTTTCGTAACATATGAGGAGTTAAAAAGCAGAAAAACCATTCAAGTATTCAAATTCTATGAAAAGCATTCAAATTCCAACTCTAATACTTCAGTTGTGTTACCATTTTTTCCTAAAATCAGTCAGGAATTTGCTAAAATATTAAGAAGGTTTGATTTTAATGTTATTTTTTCTCCTGTTAATAAAATCACTTTTTCTAATCTCAAACACCCCGTTGATCGTCTGCATAACTGGGGTATTTACCAAATCACTTGCCAGTGAGCATATTGGCATTCTTATATTGGCCAGACGAAACGTGCTCTTAGATTTCATTTAAAAGAGCATGAAGGTTATGTTAAAAATCAGGAGCTTAAATTTTCTTCTATTGCTCAACATTCTTAGTCTTCTCAACATAGGTTCGATTTTTCCTAAGTCATCATTATCCAAAAATGTTCTTCTAACCTCGATATTGATTTTTGGGAAGCTTACCACATCATTAAAAATTCTCACTCTTTAGTTAATGGCTTATCTAGTACTCCTGATTTTCCAAGTATTTGGAAATCCTTAATTTAATTTCCACTTTTTTTGGTTTCTTTTTCTCCCCTTCTCCGGTAGATGTCGCTACTTGTCCACCCAGTCATTTGCACTGCTTCTCCTTCATTGGTTTTTTTTGTCGCCTTCTCTACCCGCATCCGGTATATAAGGTACAATAAGGTATATAAGACCGCATCGGGTATATCTCTGTCTATCATTTTGCTCAGCCTTGCTTTTTCTAGCACGCTGTTCCTTTTTCCCTATCTTGCACTGAAGAAGAATCTCGCTAGTAGACTCGAAACAGCTGTTTGCTGCTTTTCATGTATTTTTGTGCATTTTTATACATTGGTTTTCTGCTTTTTAATATTGTTGCATAAAGGTTTTATTTGCTAATATTATATGAGGAGTTGTTAGACAAATTGCTTGAATGATATACTTCTTCAACTCATCCACAGTAATTTTTTTTATATATATATACACAACGGATTTAATGAATACCCAATCAAAAAAGTCTAATGAAGTCAAACCAGAGAACTTGGAAGCCAGGCAATTGGGCCCCGTCTTCCAATCCAACTTCCAGGAAATGTTATATTCAAAAATGCGGTAAATCTCTGTGATAGTATGGTGGAGTCCCAAAAAATCTCGGAGGGGTTTCTAATCCACAGATGATCGGTCAATTATATTCTAATGGATAGTTCTGTAATAATAAGCCACAACTTTTGATCGGTCTATTATATTCTAATGGATAGTTCTGTAATAATAAGCCACAACTTTTGATCGGTCTACTATATTCTAATGGATAGTTCTGTAACAATGAGTCACAACTTTTGATCGGTCTATTATATTCTAATGGATAGTTCTATAATAATAAGCCACAACTTTTCAATTGTCTATTATATTCTAATGGATAGTTCTGTAATAATTAGCCACAACTTTTTATCGGTCTATTATATTCTAATGGATAGTTCTATAATAATAAGCCACAACTTTTGATCGGTTAATTATATTCTAATGGATAGTTCTGTAATAATAAGCCACAACTTTTGATCGGTCAATTATATTCTAATGGATAGTTCTATAATAATAAGCCATAACTTTTTATCGGTCTATTATATTCTAATGGATAGTTCTGTAATAATAAGCCAAAACATTTTATCGGTCAATTATATTCTAATGGATAGTTCTGTAATAATAAGCCACAACTTTTTATCGGTCAATTATATTCTAATGGATAGTTCGGCAATAATAAGCCACAACTTTTGATCGGTCTATTATATTCTAATGGATAGTTCTGTAACAATAAGCCACAACTTTTGATCGGTCTATTATATTGTTCTATAATAATAAGCCACAACTTTTCATCGGTCTATTATATTCTAATGGATAGTTCTGTAATAATAAGCCACAACTTTTGATCGGTCTATTATATTCTAATTGATAGTTCGCCAATAATAAGCCACAACTTTTGATCGGTCTATTATATTCTAATGGATCGTTCTGTAATAATAAGCCACAACTTTTGATCGGTCAATTATATTCTAATGGATAGTTCTGTAATAATAAGCCACAAAATTTTATAGGTCAATTATATTCTAATGGATAGTTCTGTAATAATAAGCCACAACTTTTTATCGGTCAATTATATTCTAATGGATAGTTCTGTAATAATAAGCCACAACTTTTGAATACTTTTAGCTCGGAGACCCTGTATTGTGTGTTCAAACGTTGGTTTTTAGCGATTTAGTTTTCCACACAAGTTTTTATTTATTATACTATATATTATTGTTTGTAATCTTACCTCAATATTTTACACATATCCCTGATCCATCTGAAGTGAACTTTGGTTACAAACATATCCACAAAATTAAATTCATATAAACAGTACAAATACCTGTACAAGAATTACTTTCAGGTGTATATATGCAATTTATAAGTATTTAAAATACATCAAAATATCTTAAAATACATTAGAATACTTAGAAATAAGCGCAAAGAAAATAATAACATTTAAATCCACCTGATGACGGCCATGCGAATGTTGAAAACGTTCTGGTTTTTTATCTAATGTATTTTAAGATATTTTGATGTATTTTAAATACTTATGAATTATATATATGCACCTGAAAGTAATTCTTCACTGTAAAAAAAAAAAAAAAAAAAAAAAAAAAACGGACTAAAAAACGGAAATACTACTGGCAATCTAGACGCCAGTACTATTTCCGTTTTTTTTACGTTAATTTTTACCCATAAATTACAGAAAAATTTCCGTTTTTAATCAGAAAAACGAAAAATTTTCTGTTATTTATGGGTAAAAATTTCCGTAAAAAAAAGAAAATAGTACTGGCGTCTAGATTGCCAGTAGTATTTTCGTTTTTTAGTCCGTTTTTTTTACAGTGTTGTACAGGTATTTGTACTGTTTATATGAATTTAATTATTTAACTCAAGGTGAACTGAGCACTAGAATTTAACTTCCGTTTATATCCACAAAATGTTTATAAAAAAGTTTTTCTTTTGAAAAATGCTAGTTTTTTTGTTTTTTAAAAGTGGTTTTTATTACAGATTTTAAAAAAAGTATCTAAAGTATATCTGTTTATAAAGGTGACTTCACATTATTAGGAATTATTCCTATTACGTATAAAAAAATTTTAAGTTAATATCTTTAGTAGTTTTTGAGAAAAGGTACAGTCGTGGAAATAAAAGTAAACACCCCCTACTAACTTCTCAACAAATTATCGTAGAAGAAAGGTACTGGTACCGAACGATTGCAAATAAAGTCTACTTTCAATTGATGTATATAAAATTTGTTTATGGGGCCATCTACATATTAAAACGAACCATAACTTTGTTTGTTTTTTTAATAGCAGTACACAAATCTGACAGCATAAATGAACTCTACACCTTTCAATTAGCCTATAAACAAATTTTTATGCAATTCGTGCCATAAGTTTCCGACAAATTAATTATTTCAAAACGAGCGTATTTTAAGGGCTGTACCCAAATTGAAGTTCCGAACTCGATTGTTAATCGAGAGAGCCGCCTTCTTGATCAAGGCACGTTTAAGCGTCAATGAAACCTGTTTGATTACAGGATAGCAGAATAAATTTCAAACATTTACTCACTTCTATCATAGACGGCCCCTTAAACCATCATTTTGCCGTTTTTAAAGCATAATTTAAAAACTACTTGGAAGAAAAATGTGAAATTTGGGATTTCCATAAAGCAGGACTTAATAAATCTAAATCCATCAAAACAATTGTAGGTTGCAATTCATAATTTTTTCGAATATTAATTTCATAATTCATAATTCATATCATAAAATTAAAAAAATTGCAAATTCAACGTATTTATGTTTGGGTATATTAGGATTACTGCTAAACATAAAATTAGCTCATTAGGAGCATAATTTCAGGAGATATAAATAAAAATATGAAAATGTAATTTAACATTAGAAGTACTAAATTTCGAATGTCTATAATTCAAAAACTTATCATTCGAATGACTTGAAATTTGGTTTCTAGGCATATTTTGAACCGAAGATTTGAAATATCTCGTTAAATTTGGGTACTGCCATTGAAAAAAAATGAAGTTTGAATTCGTTTTAATATATATATGGCCCCCTAAGCAAATTTTATACACACCATTTAGAAGTAGACTTTATTTCCAATCGTCCGCTACCAGTAGCTTTCATCTACGATAATTTGTTGAGGAGTTAGTAGGGGGTGTTTACTTTTTTTTTCCACGGCTGTACATTAATTTATCATGGTAGGTATAGGGCATTTCAACTGCCCTTAAAGCCCTTTGGCTTTAGTATTTGTTCTAATAATCGTTAATTTATTTATTTTATTCTCTTCTTAAAGGGACTGAGTAGCTAGCTACCCTAAATTTTGAGAGACATAACGAAAATACATTAATTGTCCAATTTGTAAGGGGTTCCGCGACACAAAAATCTTCAAATTTTCTAAAAAAACATTTTATTGCAATAACAATTTCTCTGTTTTTTTTCTACTTAAAATGACGTTTAAATCATGTTTCTATCTTAATTGGAACAGAAAACATTCAATTTTTTCGTTTTGGTTTGTTTTCAAAATCTAGCTTTCAAGCAATGGTTGTGGAAACGACTTCTTGCAAAAATGCATTTTTGTTTTCCATAATGGATTTTTCTCCATTTCACGTATTTAAATTGTTATAAGTCAAGAACCGTTAAAGATAAATGGTTCAAACTTGGAACATGTCTTTTTCAGTTGTTTTACTTTAACTTTGATTCAGCAAATAATAATAATAAAAAAAATTACTTTTGAAGACATGATTTTTTTTTTAAAGTTACATCACTTTTTTTTAAAATTTCTACTTTAAATGTTTTTAATTTTAATTTTTATTTATATTAATATTTTTTAAAATTTTGAATCAAAATTAAAACTTACATATTTCTGTTTATTTAAGTGGGAAAAAATTAAAATTCTACAAATAATATTTGGAGTTATAACAATTTTAAATTGCCCCACTTTTTTAATAAATTTTAAATTTTAAATTAAAAAAATATAAGAAATTTTATCATATGATTTTTTTTTACATATAATATGGTTAAACATCACAAAAAATTTCAAAATTTTAACTAAAAAAATAAAAATTATTTTAAAATGTGTACCGGACTCTCTTAAGATGAATTTAGACAAAAATATATTAATGGTCCAGTTTGTTTAAGATGAATTTAGGCTCCCTTGGTATATTCTGACGATGTTTCGGAAAGATTCGATAACTAAAAAAGTCCGAAAAAAAGATTTTTTACACAAGCTCTCTACACAACAAATGAGTCAGAGAATCATTTACCCTTAAATGCCTGATTTTTCAAAAATCATTGTAATAATATTTTTTGGGTTTCATTTTTTAAATAAATCATGGGAAAAATACTTTAAAAAAATCATATTTTGTTTTAAGTATAGTTTACGGCTAAAAAACAGTTTGTTACTAATCGGCAAAACTGGTGTTTAATTGAAAAAATAATTTCTCTTCATAAAATTCTATAATATTAAATACACAAGAATGTTCGGAGCTATAATAAGAAATAAATTTTACTTGCTCATTGGAGGTCAAAATAGGGTATTTCGCAAGCTTCCAAACAAAACAAAAACAACAAGTAGCAACAATTGAAAAAATAAATTTATCTTTATTCTTAAACAGTACAAGTGTTACCATCTACATGTTGAAAATCGATTTAATAATATCTTCAGAATGTATTTTATTGGCAAGATTAGGCATTATAGCTTCGATATTATTCGAATGGTATTTTAGAGCCTAAATTGGGTATGTTGCCGAAAAGCAACACCAGGCGTTTAAGTGTTACAGGCACACACTTTTAGCACACTTTCAACCCACTAATTTTTAAAAACTTCAACACTCAATTTTCAATTGACTCGATTTTGTTTTAATGAACAATTCCCACTTTCGGAAGTTTCAATAGCATTTAAAGTTCCATTTCCTGCATTTCTGTAAATTATCCGACGATCCATTTTGAAATTATGCGGAAACAAGCCTATAAAAATCGATACGATAGCAGTCTAGATTCCGTATCTTTATATACAGATGTTGCCATTCACCGATGTATTTAGTAAATAATGCAATTTCTGTAGCACGTTCGTTGGTGTATTATATAGATAAATATAAATTTTCAAAAACATAGCACATAATTAGTATAAAATCATTATATTCGCAATAATTACTTACATTAATGTTTGAAAATTATGCATTTCCAAAGTTTATTTATTATAAATAAATATCTGAAAAGAACAAACGAACATTCTTAAAGTAGGGGAAGGTAGCCTAAAATGATCCTAGCGAGGTAAACGACCCACATATGTTTTATTCCGGATAGACCGAGGTATCTACCGGGTAACACATAAACTAGTTGTACCAAGTGAAGAAGAAACAATTTTTGTATTCAAGCGATCGCGGTATTAAGCGTCTGAATAGAATTCTTTGGAAAATTGGGTTATAACATCTGTTATAAGGTAAGCATTAACTTTCATATTTATTTAGAGAAACAGTCTTTCATGTACAGAAATATGGCTTGGTTTACGTTTGGAGTATGTATGTTTTTAGATGTGAAATACACTTGCTAAGTTTGTTATGTTTATCGGCGTCATCCAGTAATATGACCGAAAATGGGAGGCCATGTTGCCTTGTAAAATTTTTTCTATCACTGTGGCAGCACTTTTCAATTCTGCATGTGCTTGTCTGTGATTGGTGTTTACCATACAGCTAGCGTCACCTGTCGCACTCTTTGCAAGTTGGACTCTTTCTCCTTTCTGTCCATTTCTGACCTTGTCACCTTACGGACATGTGTTTACAGTAGCTGATGACGAACTGTTATATTTTTCAGCTCGAAACGTGTTCTGTGAATGGCTTTGATTTTATGGTGATTTATATAAAGTTTTATTATTTTAATTGTGATTTATCGCCAGTTTTTAGTGCGGTTTCAACTAAAGGATCATTTTATCCATTGGTGTGCGTAAAATGATCCTTTGGACACTTTTTCAAAAATCCATTTTTTTCATTAATCAATTTGGGTTTAAAATATACTTTTAAAATATTTTTATAATGCAAAATATAGTGTAAAACATACTAAGAAAGGGCCAAAAATTTTAAAAACAGTTATGTTATTTTACACAAGTTTTCCCATTAAGGGGATCATTTTAGACCACCTTCCTCTATGTAGGTAAATTTGAATGGGCTGTGGCGAGGACAAAATTTATTTTCTTCATATCGATTGCATGCCTGTGGATGCATGATGCACAACATAGTATCGTTTCTGTTTCGAAAAGAATCCAGCATCTTCCAGATTTTCTAAATTTTACATCTTTACACAAAAAAGCTCTTTTTCTGTGCCAAATATAACCTCATAATATCTCTAGTCTCCAAATTTAAGCCAGTGCTGAAGATGTACACTACCAAAACGGTGGCACCGGCTGGTAACAATAGATTGTCCAACTGTTGAATATTCTCAGTCTCGTCTTTTGTTAATGTTCCGATTTATCGCAAAATTCATGCCGTTGAAAATCGAATTAAAATATTATTTTTAACATTTGAAACATGTCAA
This sequence comes from Maratus speciosus, assembly GCA_963932465.1. Taxonomy (NCBI): domain Eukaryota; kingdom Metazoa; phylum Arthropoda; class Arachnida; order Araneae; family Salticidae; genus Maratus; species Maratus speciosus. Next base: position 140,771,620 of record OZ010800.1, read on the forward strand.
CGCAACATCCAAATGTGTTGTGATGCATACTAATTAGATCGAATTTTACATCGTTAGGTGAATAATAAGCCCACTGTGTTCTGCAAATTTATATAGTAGGCTCTACAAGCTAATACAAACTGAGAATTTATAGAAATAATTTATTTCCAGAAATGAAATTTCTAGTGACTCAAATTTGATACATAGATGACAAACTTTCTTTTTTTTTAAGTTTAAAAAACATGTTTTGAACCAGACAATTTACTTAACAAATTGTGATATTTTTATACGGTAATTATATGACTTTCTAAAATTTCTGGCTCAAAATATTTATTTGATAAAAAAAATAATAATAAACAATTAGTAGCTGTGGAAATAGCTTATCTACAAGTTAGACTTAATTGGTCATATTTTTAACAATGCCCTGACTTCGTATATTAATATATGCCGCAGGATATTATACTAATTAGTGATAATTTATGTAAAAAAATAAAATGTATATTTAAAATTGCCTTTTACTTTCGATTTTATGCGATGAAATAATTTTATCCAATTTTATTCAATCGCAAAAAAATAGCTGGCTTAGGATAATTGGTATGAAAACTGAAAATTATTTAACAGACGTGACATTGTGATGCAATTCTAATTTTTAAATCTTAATAAATTATTTGCTCATGTTAAAGCGATAACATTATTTTATGAATTATCATTATTGTTTATTAACAAATATTTCCTGATTAGGTTAATTTACAAAATAGCTTATAAAGATGTAAGTGACACCAAATTGTTGTTATAAGTCAAATTTAATGCGTTTATTATTTTATGGATCTATTGTATTCATGTTAAGCGATGAAATAAACCATGGATTATAGATATAATTCAATGCAATTTATTATTAAGCTAAATTGAGAAAGACGAATGAAGTGACATCAGATAATTATGTAAATATATAATTAATTAAAATGTAATCTTCGTTATTTGATAAATTATTCTGCACTGCAAATTCTCAAACACAAAATGAAACACGTTTTACAACACTTTTTGTCACCAAATTAAAAACACTTTAATGTGTTGTGAATTAGAAAACTTCATATACAAAACATTTTTTGTGTTGTGATTGTTTTCTTAATACGTGTCAAAAGTTTTGCTATCTAGAAATGTGTTCTTGATATGTTGCAAAAGTGTTGCGTCCTAAAAATGTGTTCTAAAAATAGTGTTATTAATTGTGTTGAAATCGTGTTGTAAATAGTGTTCAAGAAAATATTTTTTTTACAATAGTGTTCTGCTGCACAACACTTTGTCACCAAATTAACAACACATTGTAAGCACCACGCAATTTAGAACACTATAAAACAACACATGTAAAACACTTTAAAAACCCTTTCTACATGGTGTCTTTAAAATAACACACACACACACACTTAAAACATAGTATTTATTAAACACTTATAACACAATTTAAAAAATTAATGTTTTGAAAACACATTCTCTCCTCTTGTAATTTTTAACAACACTTTTTGCACAATCTTTTTACTTTGCCACAACACATCCGCGACACATTCACAACAAAATCGAAGTTAGAAGTGTTAATTATTATGTTCCGTTAGTGTTGCAAAAGTGTTTCACGAAGTTGCAGTGTGTATTTCCCATTAAAGGATAAAACAACTAATTAATTACCGCTGCTTTCAAATTGCAAAATATCAAAAATATATTATCTATTAGACCTTATAAAGAGAAAATAACCTACTACATTAAAATCTGATTGTGTGTTCGTATTTCACATCAGCTACTCCTAGAGTGCGATTAATAATGGGTTGCACTGTTAAAACACTATTCTTAAAAATAAGTAAATTGTACTAATTATTGAGCACTTCCCGATCTTAAAATAGCTCCGAGTACTTAACTCTTAAATTTGAAAAACGCATGTACTCATTTTTTGAATACATAGAGGGACTCGAAAATAAGTATGTATAGAAACACACATATACTATAAGAAAAAAAAAAGCGAAATTACAGGGAACCGACAAATCATCATTTTTAATTGCGAAGAACTACAATTTTTGGAGTAAAGAAAAACGAAATTACTATTTTAATTCATGAAACTTTGTGCACGAGCCTCTCCGTGATTTGAACCCGATTCCTCTAGGTGGGAGATCAGTATTGTACTGACTGTGCTATAAGAGCAGTTACCAGCTGTTTCCAAATGACACCTTTTATGAATCAGCGACGGAAGATCGCTAACAGCAGAGATGAATTTTCCCTTTCTTAAATATTCTAATTTCTAATAAAACAATTTTTAAACTAAATTTTCTACTTTCATTTCTAATGAAATTGTAAATAAATCTGAAAAGTGTGTATTATAAATTAAAAATTATAACAAAGATAGACATATCTTTAAATAAAAGCTTGGAAATCCCTACTGTCAATTCGGTATAAGAAAAGGGTTTATCAGAAAACTCATATTTTTGAGCACATAGGATTTAAACATGAATATTAAGACTTTAAAATACAAAATATATGCATTCATTTCTACATACATTTATAAATCAAGTATAAGTACACACAACTTCAAAATATCATGTACTCGTTTCTGAAATAATTGTACTTAAAAAAATCGAGTACAAAGAAATTTTCATTTTTAAGTAGATTAATGCTCCTTTTTGAAGCAATTGTACTTAAAAAAATATGAGTGCATAGAAATGCTCATTTTTAAGTACATTATTTTTAACAATGTACTTCTTTTTTGAAACAATTGTACTTAAAAAAAATACGAGTACATGGAAGTTCTCATTTTTAAGTAAACTATTTTTAAGAGTGTGAAAATAATGACAATAATTCGTAATGGTCCGAGAACTAACTCTCGAATTTTGTATTTTAAATTAGTTTTATAATTAGTTTTAATTTAGTTATATTATTATTATTTTAAATTTAAATGTAATTTTTCAATTGAAGGTAATTCCTTTATTCTACTGTTATGAAAAGAAAAGGCAGAAAATGAGAAAGCATTATCAGGTGTTTGTTTGATGCCAAATTTTCAAAAAATTAAAAAGAAAAAATATTTCCAGTTCAATGCACACACGCACTCTTACACACACACATATATATATATCTCAGATTAATAAAATTTTCAGAACAAATTCGAAGAAACAGAAACATAACTTTAGATATTTAAGCTTTATGAATCAGTCAATTCTAAACAACAAAATATTGTCCGTAAATTGACATCTAGAAATCTTTACATGATAGGTTTTTTTTTTTTTTTTTTTAATTTTACATTCCACCAAGTTAGGCAGCTCTTTGCATTCAACTGATAGAGATTTTCAGCGAACTTATTTTATAAGGATGAGAGTTTAGTTGTTTCGCAATGCCACTAAAAGTTGAATAAGGTAAAAATTTCATAATTTTTTAAAGTATTTATATTAATTCATAAAAATGAAATATATTTTTGTATAAGTTATTCAAAATTACACAATTTTCGTAATTTAAAAAATCAAGATTTAAAAAAACAAAATACTTTTGACAAATAATGTTACTGAAAATTTGATTCAGAAAACTGATATGTTTTATTAACATATATAGAATAATTGCATCATAAAGTATGATTAAAAAAAATGCAATTTAACAAATTACAACGACCATTTGAAAATGATTTTTTTAAAGACTAAAATTTGAGACATAAAAAATCGCACGGAGTTGATCCTACATTACGTATGCCATGGATTACATTTTTCGGTACTGTAAATTTTTAAACTTCTACGGAGCTGGTTATTCATTACATACGCCATGGATTAAACATTAATATTCCTGGACCCATTTTAAATGAAATTTCATTCTTAAACTTCTAAACATCTCACAATATTACTTTTTACACCGTCGTATAGAGAAAAAAATTTACTTTTAAATGCAATTTGTTTGAAAGCTGTATCTCAATTTGTTTCTGAGTTATTATTTTTTTTGTAGTTTTTATTACTTTTTTGTCATAGTGACAACAGAAGTATCCATCTCTGTTGAAAGTAAAGGGAAAATACAGATTACTGTATAGGCCAATCAGAAAACGAATAAAATGCGGATTCAACCAATAAAACGCTTCAGATATATTTTTGATTCCCTACCCTGACAGAGGACAGTAACCATTTTTCCAAATGCTTAATAAGGTTTATAACACATAAACTTGCTCATTGATACATATACAAAGGACTTTATAAGATCTTGTACAAATAAAATTAACGATAAAGCCTAATATCGATGTTTCGAACTGCTTCTACAGTCGTCTCCAATACAAATTTGATGTTGAAATGCTTAAACGTCTAAAGACGAAAGCTTCCTGTTGAGTCTTGATCTATTATATGAATGGGAAACTGCAGTGAGTACATCAGAGAATTTTAAAATGGAATAAATATGTTGAGATGAATCGAAAGGGCACTTGAAGACCATGGAGTATCATCAGCTATGAATCACATACATCATATTTATCTTGAAGACGACTGCAGAAGTATTTCGAAACGTCGAATTATGCTTTATCGTTAATTTTATTTGTACAAATTCTTATAAAAGTTCTTTTTTGTATATACCATTGAGCACGTTTATGTGTTTTAACGTATAAATCTTATTTATGATATGTTTTACTTATCATTGAAAAAAAAAAAAATCACGTAATCTGCAAGATGTAATTTTCATAATTTTCATTTAAACTAAGTTGTAAATATGTTTTCTTACTCGGAGTTAGTATTTAATAAAATTAATATTTAAATCATTTGTAAATGTGTGATAAAATTGGAACAGAATCGTTTGCCAAGCAACTAGTTCTAGTTTTAGTAATGTATCATTGGATCAAAATAAATATTAAGAAAACTAATTGAAAAAAAAAAATAATAAAAGTGATCTAAGAAATTTCTTTTTTAAATTTAAACTTAGAATAAATCACTCTCATTAATTACGCTAAAATACTGTTAAAAATAAAAAATGTACAGGGTTAGCAAAAAAATATGCGTCCCAATTCAGAGAGCTCTGGTGTGTGTTCTATGCTACAAATAATATATAATCTGAACTACAGATAATTCAAATAATGGTCATGACGTTTATTAAATACAAAACTAAATACCCTAAATTCATTCATACATGGCGTCGTTACTTGAATGTTTTTTTTTTTTTTTTTTTTTTTTTTCATATGTTGAACAAGTGAAACAGAAATAACGTTTATAGCGCATGATCATTCACATTATTTGTTGGATAAGAAGAATGCAGATTGTGCACGAGTATTTGTTACTTATGAAGCACAACATGCTTACGTTGTAAGAAAAAAACTCTATTGATAAAATTGTTCTAACAGAACCAGCAAAACTTTATTACACTGTAAAAAAAAAAAAAAAAAAAAAAATCTGTAAAGTTACTACAATTTTTCTAGGAAACTGGGATTCCTAGAACTTTTTATGTAACGGAAACAACAAAATTTCATGTAACAGACACACTTTTGTGCCTTAAATCAAAAAATCTGTAAGGTTACTAAGATTTTTTTAGGAAACTGGGATGCCTAGAACTTTTCATGTAACTGCAACCAGGCTTACAGATAAAATTTTAGTAAGATTACTGTAATTTTAGCAGATTGATATGTAAAGTTACAGATTTCTGTAGCTTTACAAAAACTAGTTTTGTAGATTTGCAGCTTTTTTCGTACAGTTACAGATGAAAGTTTAGTAAGCATGTAACTTTACATCTGTAGAGCTACAGATTTTTTTTTACAGTGTACAGTCAAGGTCTGATTACCGCACTGTAAAAAAAAATCTGTGAAGTTACTAAAGTTTTTCTAGGAAACTGGGATTCCTAGAAATTTTCATGTAACGGCAACAACAAAATTTCATGTAACAGACACACTTTTGCGCCGAAAATCAAAAAATCTGTAAGGTTACTAAGAATTTTTTTGGAAACTGGGATTCCGAGAACTTTTCATGTAACTGCAGCCAGGGTTACAAATAAAAGTTTAGTAAGATTACTGAAATTTTAGCAGATTAATTTGTAAAGTTACAGATTTTTGTAGCTTTACAAAAACTAGTTTTGTAGATTTGCAGCTTTTTTCGTACAGTTACAGTTGAAAGTTTAGTAAGCATGTAACTTTACATCTGTAGACCTACAGATTTTTTTTTACAGTGCGCCGGGGCAAAATTCTACACTGTAAAAAAAAATCTGTAGGTCTACAGATGTAAAGTTACATGCTTACTAAACTTTCAACTGTAACTGTACGAAAAAAGCTGCAAATCTACAAAACTAGTTTTTGTAAAGCTACAAAAATCTGTAACTTTACAAATCAATCTGCTAAAATTTCAGTAATCTTACTAAACTTTTATTTGTAACCCTGGCTGCAGTTACATGAAAAGTTCTCGGAATCCCAGTTTCCAAAAAAATTCTTAGTAACCTTACAGATTTTTTGATTTTCGGCGCAAAAGTGTGTCTGTTACATGAAATTTTGTTGTTTCCGTTACATGAAAAGTTCTAGGAATCCCAGTTTCCTAGAAAAACTTTAGTAACTTCACAGATTTTTTTTTACAGTGTACCAGTTAAACGAATAGAAAATTTTGCATGAATAAGGCATTTTGTAAAGTTACAGAAATCTGTAGCTGTACAAAAGAATCTACTAAAATTACAGTAATCTTACTAAAATTTTATCTGTAACCCGGGTTGCAGTTACATGAAAAGTTCTAGGCATACCAGTTTCCTAAAAACGTGTTAGTAACCTTACAGATTTTTTTATTTATTGCGCAAACGTGTATCTGTTACATGAAAGTTTGTTGCTGCCGTTACATAAAAAGTTGTAGACATCCAAGTTTCCTAGAAAATTCTTAGTAACTTTATAGAATTTTTTTACAGTGTATAACGGGCATGCATATTTAAACATTATTTCGATAGGTGGCAACACCAATCGGCATTCTCCTCATTCCTGATATTACGCGCGCTCCATAGTTTTGCGCGCCTGTCGAGTCTTACCTTCGTAGTTGAGACGCAGAGATTGAAAAATATGCATATTGTTTTTTTCCCCGCACGGAATAATGGTTACAAACGAAGGGTTCTCTTTTATTATTAATCCAGCTGTAAATATATTAATTTATATAAATAGTGTAGATAATAATGTTTCGTACTTTATGTATTTCAGAAAAATCTATTAAAGGTTTTCAACTAAATTCCATCGTGACATTTTATGTTGAAGAAATGTGCCAATTTTTAAACAATCAATTTGGAGTCTACTTTTGAAAAGTAGGCACTACACAGTATATTTCCTTTATTTGTTTAAACTCCGTTTTTAAAGCGAACTACTGTGATATACATCTAATTCTTTTCAAAATATATATTATTTAAAAAAAAAAAGTCTAGAAAATGTATTTTATTCATTGAAAATATATTTTACTGTGTTTTAATCTTGGTAGAATTTTTATTTACATCAAAATATTTAATTAATAATAGGAAAATGTATATAGATAACGGAATTTAATTCTGCCCTAAACTCTTAGCTCAAACAGTATGAGATGTCCACTTAATCATTTCAAGTAAATCATACAAAGTAACTTCAGGATTCTCTATATATAACATACAAGCATCTATTATTTCTCCGAGGTTGTGAGAAGAAATATTGGTTGCCATACCAACTGCAACACCACTTGTACCATTTGCCAATAGATTTGGAAACTCTGCAGGCAGACGCAATCAGGTTATTCATCTCTGCGTTAGATATCTAATGTAATATGGCTGATTGCACCACTGGACTATGTTCTTCTTAATTCTCCAACTTACAGATTAAAATTTTTAGACCGTATAGTTTCACTGTTTGAAGAAAATTACAAGCAGCATGCGTTTTTTGACTGATGCCACAAATCAGATTATAAACGAACAAATCTATGTCGCAGTCATATGTCTCTGCGACGAAGTATTCAGGTCATGTAAGACGACTAAAGTTATGCGGTCTCATATCGCTAACAAAACAAGTTCTACGGAATTATTATCCAGATCTTTGAATGAATTTTATATGATGTCTTCACTGCTTTTCAATAAAGCTGTTTATTAATAACTATGTATGCATACTGTCAGAAGTTGGGGGATTGAACAGTAAGGTGACCAAATATCATATAACAAAAACCGGGACACAAAGTGGAAAGCATTGACACATTTTCCCGATGTTCTCAGAATTCTAATTTCTTCCTTTTCTTTCTTCTGCAGAAGAAAGCATATTTTTTGATTGTTTAAATGTTGAAACAATTTGGTTCTCACATTAATAATTTTGAAGATCATTTTCTTTAAAATTGTGACATTCATTAATAAGATGTATCAATAAAGACAACGATTCTATTTAAATTCCACACTTTCACTTATTTGTACTTTTCTGCCGAATGTATTTTTTGGCATCAAATGAAATTTTTTCTAAAGTCAATCAATATAGATGTCTAATCCGCTTCCTTCTTATTAACCCTTATAAGGAATTATAGCTTGTTCATCTTTCTAAGCGGCATCTGTGGAAAAAACAACAATTTAGCTGTTTTGTTAAAAACAAGAACGTTTAAGAAAATTATCGGGTCGGAAGGACGCTATTTCAGTAAATGAAAATCAGGCTCTGTAAATGTCCTGGGAAAATCAGGAAGCCCGAACTTATTGAACACTCCTGTCTGATTCCTGCGAAGCAACAGCGTTCCGATAACTTTAACTTTTTTGGTTCTTTCTTTTTGGTTCAAGAAAATTCCTTTTGAAAAACGAGAATTTTGTATAGCATTTTGATTTGATTTTAATGGTTATGTTCTAAAGCTTTTCCAGCTTTTCTGACTTATTAATGATTTTTGTCCGTTGTTTATATGTTTTAATGCATTGCGTGCAAAAGAGTTGTAATTTCTAGACTCAAATACTGGAAATAAAGGAAACAAATGTTAAGAAAATTTAAGTAAAGTCAACATATTTTATAAGGACACATTTATTTTAATCATGAATAAGCGCATATTTCATCTTCTTTAAAAGCTGTGTAATTATATCTGGTATTCCCATAATTAAAAATGACTGCGATTACAATCCTCCGGGCGGCACAATATTCTCGTGTATATCGTAATTATAAATCGTTCTGAGAAAATTAACTCTATTTCGTTTTATCCATTTAGAAGACACACATGTCTCAAGACTACTCTTCGATCGGTTTTGTTGTCGTCATGGAAACGAAATCGATCTTGGCTATTCCACTAACGTATCGATTTTCATCGGCACAACCCTGTTTACTTTTCTTTAGTTTATTTTCTTTTTAAACGATGTCTTTATTACATTGTTGTTTCTTTTCTTTTAAACTGTCGATGTATTAAGTGTTTATGACAAGCATTAGATTTTTTTCTTTTACATTATAAGGTTTATTTGAATTTCATATTTACACTTTCATATTTTAATCTCTTTTCTGTTCTTTTATTTAAATAACACAATTAATTTAGTTATTCTAACTTCCTTTATTTTATCTGTTAACTAATGGATAAAATTATTTTTATTTTAACTTTTTATCATCTATTAATATACAATGAAACTAATCATTAAATCAGGGCCAGTAAATAAATGTGCTATAAGCAAATTTTAATCACATTGTACACAGAAACAATAAAAAAAAATTCGTGGGCCACGCATGAATTATTCCAATCTTTCCAACATTACTTACATGTAAATAAAGGTAAACTTTTGCATCTTTCTCAAACACTTATTAACACTACTTCTGCCATTGTCAAATAACACCTTTTAAAGGATTGGATTTCGATTTATGGTTTTTCATTTGTAACTTTTAGATTGAAACAATTACAAACATTTTTAATGCATTGAAGACTTTTTTTTCATGCTTAATATATTCAAAGACTACGAGCAAAATAAACATAAATCAAAACAGTGTTAAAAGCTTTCTTAAGAAACTCGTTAGAAATAACATGATTGGATTTTGTCGCAAAATTGCAACCGAACATACACTGAAAATTGCAATTAATAACTATTCATTCTTATAAAAACTTCATCTTTTGGTATGGTGGAAAGCGATTTGTAACTGAATACTTATGTTCTCACTTACCAATTTAATAGTTTTGCCCGTGCATTCAGAAAAAAACTTTCTTCATTTGTCCTAAAGCCACTTGGCCAAATTATTTTGGTTTATTAATCCCCTGCTTTTCCTATATATTTTATTGTTTTTAGTTTGCAGATATATGTCTTAGAGATGGATCTCCGTGGAATCCTTTTATTTTGTGCTAAAACTGGAAGAATGGGGGAAACAGAATCCGGTTATGGTTTTTTGTGGCCCAAGGCTTAGCATCTTTTTGGGGCTCTTCTCAAATCAAAATAGCAGCTAGAAAAGTTTGGAACGAGTGAGCAATTCCAAAACGAATAATGATAGAAAGTTCGTCTGTTTACAATTGTGCTTATTACCTACGATTTTTATGATTAGATATTACGATACGTATAAAAAGCTGGACAATTACAACATGAAAAAGTTACTGCAAATTTCATTGTGAAAACAAAACAATTCAAAATGTTACTAAATGGTGTCTGCACAATATTGAATAGTTAAAAACTAAACAAACATTAAATTTAAATTAAAATTCTTATAATCAATGTTTCGGTCAACTTATATGACTATCATCAGGAAAATTATGTTACATTGCTTTTAAAGTTTAAACAAACAGGTTACGATTCAGTTTCCATTTAACAAAAATCTATTTTGATTTTTTTTGGCAGTCATTGCAGAACACTACATTTTTTAATTTTTTTTTTCGAATTATTCTTCTCATTTTCGGTCCCTCATCCACGGTGGGTTCAAAGCCGTGGCCTAGTCGGCGTGTGCGGTAATAAGCCGAGGGAGGCAAATATTATCATCATAATTTCGGAAATGATTTAGCTGAGAGACTGAACTTTCTAGAAATAACTGATCCCACCAACAAGAAATTTTGACTGAGTTTAGAAGGTTTAAAGATTTAGTCCCTGATTTCTCTCCACGCCTAATGTGTGTACAACCATATTTTGCATAAAGCATATATGTATAGCCATACTAACTTGTAGGGCAAATAAATATCTTTGTTGTAAAATTACTTATAGCCTTCTGTAACTCAAAAATAAAGTTATATTATTTCAATCTGACATACAACGTTGAAAGATTTTTTTTAACGCTTAATGACTTAGGTACCAAAACTGCGACGTTATGATTTTTCGGACATAAATTAATACATATTTTTAGATAAGTCACATTTTCACCATTTTTCATAATTATTCAAAACTGATTACGGGCAGGATATTCAGATTAGTATGATGTAATAATTTTTGTATTACACATATAGTAGTTAATAACTGAACAAATTTCTGAGAAGGAAGAAAACAATCACAAATGGGTTACATATGTCTCCCGTAAACCTATACGTTTTAACACAGTCTTTCTATGTCTATTTGAAAACCAGTCTCTTATTGCTAAACAGGGGTCGCTGTTAACATATATTCCATGCGATTAAATCGTTTTTTGGCCTGTTCTTATATCTACAATTGTGTTGGTAAGTGAAGATTGTGTGTTTTCTTAATTGAGATTTATATTTCATGAATTATATTTTACATTATTGTTATTAATTCGGTAGGTTTATATAAGGGACGTTCAAAAAGAAACGAGTTGGAGTCTGGAATGTGCAAACATGTGACAGAATAGTAATATCGTTGCGTTAGTAACAAAGAGGGTTTCCGTCAAGAGCGCGGAAGTCCACATGTCCGCTGCTAGATGGTCACGAGTGCAAGTCACGTGACTACAAAGCTAGCAGAAGCATGCATCAGCCGTCCAACGCTCATTCTTGTTGTAAGCATTGAAATATAGGCGTCAAAAGAAGGGAAAAGAGATGTTGTTCGTTTTCTGACAGCGCAAGGAGTAAGGGGAACGGACATTTATCGAAGAATGCCACAAGTGTACGGTGAACACTGCATGTCCCTTGCAAGGCTCAAGGCGTGGCACAAGCGCTTCAGGGAAGGACGGGTTTCCTTAGCCGATGATGCACGGTCTGGAACACCAAAACGCATTACCGATGATAATGTCCAGCAGGTTTATGGACTCGTTACGTAGGACCGCCGAGTTACAGTGAAAGCCGTAGCCGCCGAGGTCGGATAGAGCGTCAGAAGTGTTCACATCATCATAACGGAAAGACTGAACTGGCGCAAAGTGCGCGCCCAGTGGGTATTCCACATTCTTCAACCACAACAGGAAGCATGTCAAATGGCCCACTGTCTTGATCATCTGCAGCGCTATGCCAGGGAAGGACATAAGTTCCTGGCACGAATGGTGACTGGAGATGAGTCTTGGTGTCATCACTTCGAAACTGAATCGAAATGACAAAGTCTCCAGTGGAAACATCGAGAGTCACCACCACCAAGAAAATCAAAGGCCATCCACACAAGTGCAAGAAATGTTATGCTGGTGTTCTTCTTTGACCAAGACGGTCCCCTTCTGATAGACTTCCTCCAGCACGGGACAACAGTAAATGCCCAGCGTTATTCCCAAACCTTGACCACCTTTCGCCAAGCGATCAATCAAAACGACCAGGCAAGCTCACCCGTGGGGTCATTCTGCTCCCCGACAATGCAAGGCCTCATACGGCACTCATGCAGAAATTCAAGTGGGAAGTTCTTGGTCACCCCCCATACAGTCCAGACCTCTCTTCTTGCGATTACGCCATTTTTTGTCCCCTTAAAAAGGCTCTGAGGGGCAAACGATTCACCTCGGACGACGACGTCAAGCAGTACGTGCGGAACTGGTTCACATCGCAGCCCCAGAAATTTTACGAGACAGCCATTCACCACCTTGTGTCTCAGTGGGACAAGTGCCTCAACAGTCAGGGCCCATACTTCTGAAATACATGTACTAGTTTCTGTTCCTAGGCCTCCGGCTCGTTACTTTTTGAACGTTCTTAATATTTCTTAGATCTGAACCCCTCTTAATTTTACAATTTTTTCAAATGTGGTATCGCAACTGATCGGGCAATTTCAACATAATACTTTAGACTTGCTATGTTCAAAAAGAAAAAAAAATGCGACTTACTTATATTGTTAAATATTACCCTTGATAACGTGTTTCATTTTGATAAAATTTTATTTTCCTTGTTGTAATATTAACGCTTTTTGTTACTGGTTTTCCTACTCCATTCTTTTATTTATTAGGGATACTTAAAAAGTAAAAACGGAACCATTATAAGATCACTCCTGTGTCTGTCTGATCGTCTGTCACAGCTCTTTTACTCGTATAACATGAAACGTGGAAAGTTCAAATTGGCTAAGTAATAAAGGCTATTCACCCACATATTTATCGATTATTAACCATTCACAAATATATTTAGGGAAAATGTAGAGGAGCTCATTAAGTTACGGGAAAAAGAAAATCTTTTTTTTTTTTTTTTGTACATCGTATGAAAGCTTTCGTAACATCGAACTCAAAAATACATTTCTTTTAATGTTAGGTATTATCTTTTCAGAGATATCGTTGAAAATGTAATGCAAAAATATGTCCCCCCCCCCTCTATTTCCGAATTTACTGAAACTAAAATTACGAAAAAATTAGGCGAGGGATAGTAGAAGTTAATTTTAAACCTGGCAGGAAAACTATAGTGATTACCCTAAGTTACATAGTTTTTGAGAAATTCGCATTTTTCCGTTATTCACAAATTTCGATTTGCGAGCATTCAACAAAGAAGCTGACGAGCGCTGGAGGAGCGCTAATTGTTTTACAATTTATTTATCATCAAAGAAGTATAAAAGGGTTGTTGATAACGATTTTCGAAAAAAAATATCTGTAATCAGCCGAGATATTAACTATTAAAGACACGGACGATTTGGACATACATAAAGACACAATCGGCGTACTCTATAAGCCATTAGATTTTATAGCCTAGATAATAACTTTTAATGATATATTTGTGTAATGCAATGCCCAGTTACTAATTCATATATTTATTGTGCAAAACCCTCTGTGCACGAGTAATACTCACACTTGACCAGTTAATTTTTATTAATTTCCAAAATAATTTTTGTGAATGTATCCACTCTTTACATTAACATATTTTATCATGTTGTACACATATATATATATATATATATTGTATATATATATATATATATATATATATATATATATATATATATATATATATATATATATATATTAGATCTGGCATCTGTGAATAGAAATGCAAAAATGCTAAAAATTATAATGGAAAATTATTAGAAAAAGTACAACAAAATTGCAGCCATCTATAGGCTTAAATATATTTAAGTATTGCGCTGCCGCGCAATACTTATTTATTTCCAGTGTCACTTCTCAATGTTAATTTAACATAGAAAAGCCTATGGAGATGATAACTTTTTCATTTTTTCTTCCCACCTTTTTGTCCCTGATGCCACTCATTTTTCATTCTTTACTAATTCTAATTATATTATAAATTTAAAGTTTAAATACGTTTGCCTGACGTCAGGGTCAAAACGAATGGCAAAATACTTTTGCATATGGGTGAATTAAGCCGTAATAATAATTTATTTGGTTTTAGTAGAAAGATTCCCGCGTGAAAAATTTTATTTGAAATAGTTTTTTTTTTTTTTTTTTTTTTTTTTTTTCAAAAATTAAAAAGGTGAATATGGCGACATAGTGGAAATAAAAAGGATATTTTCAGAATACGTTTTTGCTTTGGTCAAGTTTATATTTTAGTAAAAAGTTTCTAATGGGTAGCTATTTTTACGCAGGTAGCGAACTTAGTGGGGAATTACATAACTTAAATTTTAAAATGTATTTTTTTTTTTTTTTCGCGATGAGAACTACTTATACCCCAAGTTAAACTTAGGTAATAATTTTCTGATGTATTTACATCACCCTTTGGGAGAGAATAAGGCTTAAATTTCAAGTAAAACTTTTATTTTTTTATTTTTTACTGTATCACAGCTATAATATTGTTAAATGTTAGCAGTAAGGATTCAACAGAATTTACATTTACATTTATAGCGTTCCTGAGTGGGAAATAGGGTATATAAATTTAAGTGAAGTTAATTTTTTATGTTTTGATTATAATTTTTTTACGTTCAGATTGGAAGTTTTTGTCCAAACTACCGCAACCTGCATTACTACAGTGGTGAAACATTTTGAATTACACATTGGTAAACTGCATCCCACATTGTGATGCAATACCGCATACATCAAAGCCTGATGATGATACTCTGTATTAATTTTGAAATGCGTTCGTCTGAGTGCTGTAGTCATTAAAAAACTTGACATATTAAACAAAAACGAAATTTGAAGAACAAATTAAAAAAACAAAATTTATTTCCTACATTATTTAAGCCTGAGAAGGGACAGATATTAAGTTATTTCATTCAATTAGTTCTACATTTAATGTTAAATTTTTGTAACAAATTAGTTAAGCCAATTGAAGATTAAAAAATAAAAATAAAATTCATACAATATGATACTTAAAACATCCTAAAAACTTAGATTCCGTTCAAATGAAATCGAAATAAATCTTAGACTTTTTTTTATTTAAAATTAAGTTCTAAGAATATTAAAATTATGTACTATCATTAAAACACATTTGTGTTATTCTAGCACACCAGAAAGTCATAAGTGATCCATTGATTATTCCATTGTTATATATATCAAGCAAGTTAAAATGCATTTAAAATTTTCTTAAAATACTATAACTTTTGGGAGGGCCTGGTAGCAGGAAGTTCAAGACTGGATACGGGCATCACAGGTTTTCTTTTCCTTTTTGCAGATCCTTTTCCATCGAACTTTTATTTTGCTTTATACTATGCTTTATTACTTAATTATGTTAAGATATCAAAACATTATTACTAATAAAAATGAATAATTGCATAAAGACATTACAGGTAAATGATTGTTTGATTAACTAACACTTCCGTTGTAAAATGGTTTACCTGTCGATTATTTATCTGTTGCTGACATTTGGAAAAATTCTGCTACTGGGTGGGGTGGGGGGGGGGTAGTTTAATTACACTCAGTAAATGATTGTACTAATTTAATGCCTTTTCCAATTATGAATGTCTACTCAAGGTTTTTTTTATGATTTTGCTACATGCCTAACAAGTCTTTTAGCCTTTATTTTAGTGAAGAGGGGGGGAGGGGGGAGTGGTTAGTGTGAATTTTGATAATTTACATTTAAAACTGCAAATTAATATTGCAATGAATTATTTGGCTAACATTTACATAAAAATTCAAAATTTACTTTTCTAGATTTTTGTTTTATGCTTGGATTTTTTATTATTATTTTTTTTTTTATTGATATACTTTCAAAAACCTTTTGCAGTGTGTAAACAAACAAAAGAAAAAAATCCCTGCCGGCTCGGGCCTACAGGCGGAGGTAGATTTCGAAGTTAAGTACTACATTCACCAACATAACTTAAATCAAGATTAGAGATAAACCCAGTTCCTTCACTAAGAATGAGCTCTAAGGAAGCTAAACATTTTGTGAAAATTTTAATATACACGAATACACACACACATGTATATGGAATAGGTTTAAAAGTGGCTAAAACAAATTCAGAGAACCTCAAAGTGTTAAAATATGTTAATATTTCCATAGTCGGGTTTTTATCATGTTTTAATAAGTTTCTTCAAACTCACATGACGTTACCTATTCAACTGTTGAGGTCCATTATATTTCCAATATGACGCAATTTTTTTTCTTTTTTTTAATTCGTCAAACTATTTATTTCATTTTGAGTTTTCAATCGGAAATCTTGCTCTAGGAAACTTATGACGTAATATTCAATTTGTTTTCAATTCATCAAACTGTTTATTTAATTTAATTTTTCACGTGAAATCTTCCAACAGAAAAGCAATTGTTGTGGTGAGAATTTTATTGCTTTTTTTTTTAATTGTTGGCAACTGCTATAACGAAAAATATTTGTTTTTTCCTGTCATTGTTGTGTAAGAGCTGGTTTTATCAGAATCATGTTAAGACGGTATTCAAAAGTTTGAGACCTCCCCACTTCCATTCCCTTGGGCCGATTTTGACCATTTTCAATCCCCGCCGATATATTAACCATCTCAAAGTCGTTGGCGAGTTTGAAGACGATCCGTGCATAATTGCGACTTTTATCGTGCGGACAAAATTTAGTACATACATACATACATATATATATATATATATATATAAACTTTTTAGGTGGGGGTGGTTTTGGGTTCCTGGGGTCCTATAATGAAAAGTTATGAAGGAATTTTTCAAAAGTCGCACCATGGTAACGACTGCAATAGGTAGTATTTCTTACGAAATCTACCTAAAAGGAAAACGCAGCTTAAAACCTATATTAACTGTCAGTATCGGATATCCAAACGGATTGATTTCCCTTATTTATTTATTTTTTACAATTCGATCTGGGAATTTCGGCTTTTTTTTTTCTTCGACATTTTTTTTTTCTCATCTTGCAACCAATTGACAAATTTCACCCCCCCTCGCCTCTTCCTCAGCCAATTAGCGGATTTTGTTATTTTTTCCCCCTCGCCTGATTGACAAAATTCATATTTTATTATTATTATTATTATTATTATTATTATTATTATTATTATTATTATTTTACTGCCGATTGACATTTTGCAAGGAAATTAACAGAAAGGGTAGATTAGAACGGTAAGGATCAAGGGACACATATGTAGTTTGAAAAAGGCTGCAAGGAATATAAAGTGGTCAGATAAAAAAAAGGGACACTAGGCACTGTGCTTGGCCGAATCGGCCTAGAGTTAACATTAAATAAAGGACATTTTTCTGGTGAATTGATAATGTTATGTAGATAACTAATTTCTTCATTAGTGCAATATAATTGTAGGCTTCAAAATTTAAATTTTATCTTAAGAAAAGCAATTAGGTTTTTAAATAAATATGTATTTTAGAAAAAAAATTGTGGAAGAAAGTTTGTTTTTTATAATGTTTGTCATGTTTTACTTAGTGCAATATAATTGTAGGCTTCAAAATTTAAATTTTATCTTAAGAAAAGCAATTAGGTTTTTAAATAAATATGTATTTTAGAAAAAAAATTGTGGAAGAAAGTTTGTTTTTTATAATGTTTGTCATGTTTTACTTTTTTGTTTGTAGCTGCTGTCTGCTTTGGGAATTCACAAAAGTCGTAAGTACCCCCGAAGAAGCATTTATAAAGAAATGGAAAGATAAGGCTATTGATAGTACGAGAGATTATTTAAAGAGGACTGAGCATTTTAGCCCCAGAGCGGAATCATGTTTGAGATCATGTTTGATCAATGATCATGTTTGTGATCGAAAGATCTCTGTGTTAATTAGCATATTTCTTATCTTTACATATGTTTTTTAATGTTAATGGTTTTGAGATTTTTAGACCAGTTCATTTCTAATGGAATGGTAAATAAATTTTAAGCACCTTTTTTAGTAAATTGGTGATTATTTTGGTTATAAATGGTGAATGTGACAATCCGCTGTAAACGCTGAGAGTTTTTCTATTCTGTTGTTAGCATCTTCAGTTGATTCAAATAGTCATCTTCAGTCAGTATTTGAGTAAATTAAAAGAGATAGGTGTATTTTGCTAAGTTAAAATAAAAATGTGCACACACATATTTACCAAATCGGATTTTTATTGATTGTATACTCTTATTTTTAAATTATTTTAAGTGACACAGCACTCAGGTATAAAAAACTCTCAATGATTACTTTCTTTGTGATTATAATACTTAAAAGATGGAGAATATAAAAACAATGATTTATGCACGGGAAATTTAAATTTAATTATATGAATTTTTATTCACATTGCTGACAATGCGTAAAATGAACAGAGTGACCAGCAGCTGGCTTCCCATTCCCAAGTCCACATTTATTCTTCAAAATAAAATGCAGTTTTCGAGTAATAAAAATTTTGTCTCGTACATTATCTAACAGATCCCAGACACAGTGATTTCAAAACTGCTTACTTCAATATAATATTTTTGTTAAAATGCTAATATGTGCAAGGAGATGATTTTGAAAAGTAATTTTTATTTTTAAAACCTTTTTTCACCCAGCAGTTTTATAAATTTGGTATTGTTTAAAAGTCTAAGCATAGTTTCATTGGCAGTATCTCTAATGTCTAGTATTGTTGCAACAAAAAGTGCAGGAGTATGTTAAAATATTTATATCAGTAATTAAAATCTTATCTCAACAGAATTTCAATTAAAGTAAATTGCTAAATAAAATCTACTTGTGATGTATATCCTAACAATTTTTAATAAAGATTTTTATTTATAGTTTCCAATAATATAAAATGCATTTATTTTTTAAGACTGTTTTCAAAAAGCTTTAAAAAAATAACTAAGATTAAGTTTTACTTAATTTTCAGTTTAGTTTTATTTTATCTTGAGTAACTCTTGTAACATTTTAATTTGGCTTTTTTAATTTAAACAGTTGAAAAAAAAAATTACCTTCCCCATAAAATATTAAAAAAATAGTTTTAATGCTGTTCTACATACATTTTCAGGATTTGTACTTTATTTTTGGGATTTATTTTATAAATAATGCAAAAAAGACCCAAATTGGGTTGTAAGATTATTTGGATGCAGCAATGTTCCAAATTGGAAAGTGTCTCTTCGTGACCCAAATTGGGTTGTAAGATATTTGGTTGCAAGGATGTTCCAAATTGGAAAATATCTCTGTGTGACCCAAAATGGGTATAAAAAGTGTCCATTTTGAGTTTATTACGGTAACCAGATTGGAGTTAAGAGTTCACTATAAAGGGTGAAATTTAAACCTATTTTGGGTATACTCTGTTCTAATTTAGGTTTATAACAAATCCCAAATTGGAGTTCGAGGTATACCCAAAATGAGTTAACATTGTACCCGTTTTGGGTAAACTCTGAATTCCAATATGGATTCTTCAATAAACCCTAAATGGATATTTTTAAAACCCATTTTGGGTCATAAGAAGATACTTTCCAATTTGGAACATTGCTGCACCAAATATCTTACAACCCAATTTGGTTCATTTTTTGTTCTATTTTAGAATTTTTTTTACAGTGTAAAGTAAAGGGAAAATACAGATTACTGTATAGACCCATCAGAAAACGAATAAAATGCGGATTAAACCAATAAAAAGCTTCAGATATGCTTTTGATTTCCTACCATGACGAGGACAATAACCATTTTCCCAAATGGTTAATAACCATTAACCTCTCTTAGTACTTTTATTTTAATCTTTTATGCACGAGAAGATCGCCTCATGCCTTGCGAAATCTACACGTTCTTCCTATTATGCTTTTCTTTCCGTAAGGTATCGTGTATCAATTAACCCTTTCAGGGGCAAGGTACTTCTATTCGTAAAATGTTGAAATCAGTGAATGGCACCAGAATTTACAAACAAATTTCGAAATATGAAAAGGATTTTGTTCACTTACTTAATAAAAGGAAATCTTCATTCCAATATTCTGGTGCCAATGTGGCATTTAAGAATTAAAATTAAGTGGCGAGCCACCGCCCTTGAAGGGGTTAATTAAGATCTTGAGTTTGTTAAGTTGCATTATTGAAGATATTTATTATCACACACACACACACATATATATACATACAGGGTACTTCAACGATCATGGGAAAAACTTTAATGGAACCCATACACATAAAAAAGCAATTTTGGTATAGCAATGTGGGTTAGCGAAAAACAAGAAATGCGGAGGAAATGAAAACAAGTGTCTTATTGACATAACAATTACAGTAAGTGCTCAATTGTGCCACCACCAACATCGATACATATCTTTCAGCGTCTAGGAAGTAACTGGCGTACCCTCTCGAAGGTTCCAGATGCCTCATCTATGAGACACCAGTTGACTCTGATGAGGACCTCATTGTAAGACTTTCAGTTGTTGCTGACTTTTAGTCGTTCAGTCACTGGCTAGGCGCTGCCAATGGCACATTTAAGCACTCTCTGTAATTGTTATATCAATAAAACGCTCGTTTTCATTTGCTCCGCATTTCTTGTTTTTCTCCAAATCTTTTCATTTCCGACCATATATTCCGATACAAAACATGTTTGTTTTAGTCAGCTGCACCAACCTTCCAAGTTTGTCCCATGATCGCAGAAGCTCCCTGTATACAGTTGACTCCCTCAAATCCGCACATCATTGCAGATGCAAACAATGAAACTTTCAGTTCAGATGTAGGGACAAAATTACAGAAATGTTTAGTTTTTTATCATTCCGTATGTATTTTAATATGTAATTCTCAATAATATGACTGAACTTGTAGTTTTTCATGAAGGAAGTATAAATTTATTTCTGAAAAAAAAATCAAGATATTGATGATATCACTGCTAATTGCAAGCTGTTATCAAATATATTTATGTATTAATCAAACATTTTTGTTATTAAGACAGGCTAAACCTGAAATAAAACTTCCTTACTTTATTATTTTGATGTGAATCAATAGGGTACCTTCATGGGGAAAGTTTCATTGAATAATTCAAGGAAAATGCATCTTATCTTTATTATGCATATTCAATTATACATTATTATTATTTACTTGAACTTTACTTTTAATAATTTATTCATTTTAAAAATTATCTTAATATTTATGATTTTAGTTTATTACTTTACTTAATTATTTTAATATTTTACTATATTGCAAGCATTCATTATAATTTTGATTACATTATTACATTCAAATTACTGTTTAAAATATGTAAACAAAACAATGACAGGAAATTCGCAAAATTCTAAAATCCGCACAACCTCTGGTCCCAAGCTGTTCGGATTTGAGAGAGTTTACTTATTATGCTTTTTGTGTACAATTTACTTCTGTTTGTGTATAAAAATATATAAATGGCTTCCTATTAAAAAAATTGCTTGTGTAAATGAAACAGTGAATAGGTTGCCAGAAAATGTGTTGCCGAATTCCCTTCTCTCGTCAAAGTATCTCGCCAAGGATTCTCTACTGGAAAAATATCCATTCTGCTACATACATCTTACAATGTAAATTTGGATAATTGTTCATTAAAGTGTCTGAGGATTCTTAAAATTGGAAAGAATGAAAGAAAAAGATCATTTTCAACATTTAATATATTAAAATTTATGTGATTTAAAAACACAATTTTTATTGGGATGAAAGATATAAGTATGTTCTTTCATTTCATGTATTTAATAATTTTCAAGATGCAGAATTAGTATTTGTAGGGACTCCAAACTGTCACACACCTGACGAGCAGAAAATTGGTATAACAGCTTACGCGCAGGATTACAAACTAAGTATTGCAACTAGAATGAAAATTTTAAAGCCTACTTATACTTCAAATTGTAATAATTACATTGAACCTAAATGAATTTGTATTTAAAGCATTTTCATATTTTTAATACAAAGTTGTATTTAGCTCATACAAAATTTTGAAAATTTCAACAGTATAATCACATAGAAAAAGTATTTTTTTGAACAATAAAAATGAAATTTTAGGTTCAGTTCATAGAGATTAGCATGAAACATACGTTATGAAAATTTTATGAAGAAAAATTCAGAAGTTTTTGAGATATCCAGCGTGTTATGCCCAAAAACGTCATTTGGAGAAAAATGACTTCAAAGTTTCGGAAACGCCGCTTGAGCTATTGAGCGAGTATAATTCTAAAACCATAACTTTTGTTATAAGGAATTTCAAGGAAACAATATTATCAAAAATGTTCAGAAAAGATAGGAATTTAACATCTAAAAAAATAAAAATTTCGAACATTTTCAAGCTTTAAGAGTCCTGAGATCGCTTAATAACTTAATACGATACCTTCATACTTACATACATCCTAGCTTACATACATACATACATATGTATTATATCTGTTCATTTCCACGCTTAAAATACAAGTTTTAACCCTTTACGTTCCGGCGTCTCTTATACAAATTTTATTCGATCGGCACCACTTTTTTAAAAGAAGTTTCTTTCAAGTACACAATTTCAAAAATGCTCTGATTAAATAAGGTAAATTTTATTTTCCTTTATTACTGGTGCCAAAAACAAATTTTGCAAAGAAAGATTATGTCTCCGTAGCGGAGTCAACGAAGTGGTAAGGGTTAACATGTATTTTACAGCGTACTTATGCATTAAAATGCATAGAGGATACGTAATTTCATATAGCAATGTACAGTCGGGAAAAAGTAAACATCCCTACTAAATCTGCAACTTATAATAAAAGAAGAAAGTTACTAATACTAAACGATTGGAAATGAAGTCTACTTTTAAATGATGTATATAAACTTTGCTTAAGAGGTCATCTACAAGTCATAATCAGACCAAACTTTGTTTTTTTTTAATGGCAAAATTCAATTTTGACAGTATATTTTAGATCTTCGGATCAAACTATGCCTAGGAACGAAATTCCAAGTCATTACATTTTCATATTTTTATTAATATCTGCTGAAATTATAATCCTACTATGATATTTTTTTTGTGGTTATAATACTAAAAAACCCAATCATAAATACATTGAATTTGTAATTTTAAAAGTTTTATAATATGAATTATGAAATTAATATTCGAAAAAAATATGAATTACATCATATAATTTTTTTGATAGATTTATATTTATTAGGTCCTGCTTTACATGAATTCTGAATTTCAAATGTTTCTTTCAAGTAGTTTTCGAATTATGATTAAAAAACGTGAAAATGATAGTTTAAGGAGCATTCTATGATGTGCAGAAAAGCATAATTATATATATCTACCCTATATATATAAAATCCTAATGAAACGAATTTATGAAACAATTCTTTGAAACAACTGATTAAACGACTGATCCAGTTTCACGGCTATTTCTCCTAAAATATGGAATACTTTGCGATGAAATTAATACCAAAAATCCGTATTGATCTGCATATCTCAAAACTGGTATCATAATTTTTAAATTCGAATTAGTTTTCGAAATATTAATTTTTTTCTAATTTTAAGTACATTTTTCTAATGATGGCAACTCAATTTTTAATCAAACAGATATTTGTTTTCAGATTTTAGAAAAGGTTACTATTTTAAACTAATTTGGCGGAAAATTTGGCCTCCCTTAAATGTATGCTAAGAAATGTATAATGTTACTTTTCTTCATAATTCATTTTGTATTTCATTATCATTTTATTTAATACAAACATATACACATATAATATATACATTTAAAATAAATGGCTTTCATTTCTTTATTTTTTTTTAACGAAATGAAAAGAAAAATATTAGGCACAGATGTCATATACGCACCAGGATACCTAATTGGCGCCAAAATGGCATTATTTTGGTTGACATGGTAACCCGGCTATTGTTGTTTATTTAATAATAAATGTTTATTTACTCTATTTTCTTTTTTTTTAATTGCATAAATTGTTTTGTTCTATAGTTAATTAATTTTTTGCTTATTTTCCTTTAAAAATAATATAAAATAATAAAAAATACGGTACTACTTTGTTATTCCGTCGACCCATTTCGCCAAATTATATAAATCGCCAAACCACTCGCCAAATTACACAAATTGACATCATTTTTATTTTAAATAACGAAAGAAAAAATAAAATAGTACAACATTAATAAGTATACAAATAAAACGTCGAAATAAAAATCACTTGATGACGTAAAGACGTGTAACTTGCTTAAAGTCAAGTGAATGTGACATTCACGATCAACCATTATTGGCATTTAATCTTATAGTTTGGTGATAGATTTTTGGTCGACGGGATACCTAAGTAGTACCAAAAATACATACGTAACTGGTATTCGAAAGCGAGGTTTTCGCCAAATTTTCGTTAAAAAAATTCACGCCAAGCCCGGTGCGTATATGAAATCTGGCCAAATATTAAATGATGTAACAAACGATGACATTTAATTTCAATTTCAAAGCAATGTTTTAATTTACCACTCGAAAAAAAAAATGCTAACTTGCGAGTTGAAAAATAGCTATTGGCGAGATTTGCACCCGGCTAGCGTAACAGTACCAAGAATTCTTTGCGACCATTGAAACTTTTATGTAGTTTTATTTGAAAAAGAAATTTAATTTTTTAGTCAAAAGCGAAACTTTCGGCACAGATGTCATATACGGACCCATATTGGCACGATTTTTTTCTAACGCCAATGTCATATACGCAACGGGTACTTAACTGGCGCCATAGTATCGCTATTTTGCTTGATTTGGTAAGCCGGATGTTGTTGTTTATGCTGTTGATGTTTTCCCCAAAAGCGTCGGAAAAAATCGCGCCAATATGGGGCCGTATATGATATCTGGGCCAATCTTTCATATGAAAAGCGAAGGGATCAGAGTGTATTTATTTATGGCAGTTACATGACTTGGACTATTATAATATAGATGAAATGATGGCGATAGAATAATATTTGGCGACTTATCACCAGTACCTGGCTAACATTAAAGTACCAAAATGGCACCAGGAATATAAAAAGCGGAGTGGTTCGGCCGGAACTATTGGTGATAGTCACATGACTTAGGCTATTGTTATAGAAATTGTTTTAAAATACCGGGAGACAAAGACTCTGTACACTTAATTCATTTTTTAACTTCTTTTCAAATATTTAACTGATCCTCTTTAATCAAATACGAAAACAACCATTGGATGTCTTAACAGCAACTGATTTGGCCTTAAATTTTTCAAATCAAAGGAATTTGAATGGAAACCCGTTTACACTGAGATCTGCACATTTTTTTTCAGTATAATTCAATCTTCTATAATATTTTAAAAACCAATCAGATTAGCGTGTTTTTAGATTCTGCGGTGTCTGAACGGGGGTTGGCGAGCGTAGCTTGCAGGGGGCAGAGCCCCCTAGTATATATATACAAATATAGATATATTTTACGCATTTTATTGAAACATTTGGGCTGCCAATAGTCGAAGCATATTAAACGAATGAAATGGTCCTATTGGAAAGAAATGATCATACTTGCCAACTTTCCCTTAAACTTCCGTAAAATGTGAGTTAAACTGACCCAGGTTAAACACGTTTCGAACCTGAAGTGTACTAAAGAAATTAATTCAAGTGGATTTCAGAGAGAAACATGGTTTTAAATATATAATTATACATCTTATAAATTTTCTGGTTAGTAACGCGTATAACCAGGGTCAACTTAACTCACATTTTACGGAAGTTTAGTTGAATGCTGGCAAGTATGAATGATACATTTACACGTTGAGTGGCACGTTGACTGACACTGAAATTGAAAAATTTACGATGTTTTAAGTAATTTTTAAGAAAGTATAATCTTGTAATAAATAAAAAGTAAGTAAATTTTAAATAAATTTTCAGTAATTACTTAAAACAATGCATTTTTAGTTTTATATCATATTTTAGACCGTCAGTCATCGGTGAACGACGCGTTCTAAACGCAAAGTTCATTGTCAGTCACCGGTGACTGACGTGACGCTTAACGTGTTAATAGAAGTAAGATAGTCATTATGTAGCATTTCAGTAATCGAGTACGAATTTCAATTTGGGTACAGCCCGTAAAATAGGCTCATTTTAAAATAAGTAATGTCTCTGAAACTAATGGTACGAATTTCATGAAAATTTGTTTTTAGGTAATTGAAGGATGTAGAGCTTATTTAAGGTGTCAAACTTGTGTATTACTATTGAAAAAACAAATCATTCATGTTGTCAATCATTCATGTTTTTTTTTCGTTGTTGAGACAGTTTAGGGTTGAATTATGACTCATATGGATCGGATTTGATAACTCATTGTTTCAAAATAGCCCACAGTATTGTTTAGGAGGAAACATCTATATATTTGAAAATAAATGAGTATATATATATATGCATTCATTTTTCTACATAAAATGTAAAACTGATATTAGAGACGTTATTTCAGATTATTTTTTTCATAATTGCATCAAAATATATATTAAGTTTCATTGATTTCGAATTTCGTATCGATTTTGTATTGAAGTATGTCGAGTTTTGATTGGGCTTCGTGTTGGCTTCGAATGAAACTTTCATTTGTTCATTCTTTCAGTTTGCGACAGACCAGTGCTCAGGGCTTGATTATCACAGGCGTAAACGGGGCAGCTGCCAACTATAAAAGAGTCCCCAAAGTCAAGAATCAGATATTTTTCTGAAAAAAAAAATCCATTTAAAAGCATGTTACAAGGCCCCCAATTCGATCTTTGTCCTGCGACACCATCTTGGTAAGTCGGAACTTACCATTAGTTGGAGACAGTTGTAATTCAAACAAAAACAAAAAAGCATAGTAATGAATTTTTTCTGGAAATGCGTATAAAATGCGTTTAAAAGCATGTTAAAAGGACTCCAACTGGATCTTTGCCTTATGAACATATCTAGGTAAGTCGGGCCCTACCATCTGTCGGTGGCAATTGCTATTCAAACAAAAAAGTATAGTAAAGAATGTTTCCGAAATTGCATAAAATATTCAATTAAAATTACGTTATAGGGGCCTCAACTGGACCTTTGCTCTATGACCCTATCTAGATAAGTCAGGCCCTACCATCAGTTGGTGACATTCGCTAGTCAGACAAGAAAGCAGAGTAAAGAAATTGCCGATTTCACATAATTATACTTAACAAGAAAACATTCATTAACTATCACTGTTTATCTGTTATTGTATTATAAAAACAGTCTCCACTCTTCATGTAAAATTTCATGCATAATGGGGTATGAGCATGAAACATTTCCTTTTCTGTTTTCAAAGAAAGGCACGCTATTATCGTTGAAAATTTCAAAAGCAATGTATGAATAACGAAAGTAATTGAATAATGCATAACAGGATGTCACTTTTGACTTATATTTCAATAAAAAAAAGCAGTTTAAAGATGTTACAAATCTTTAGATTCTACGATGTCTCTGATATGGTTTGCGAAAATAAAATGCGATATTCTAAGTTTTTTTTTTTCTTTTTTGAAGAAGGAAATGAAAATAAAAATTTATAATGTACGGATTATCACACATAATGTTTTCAATTTTATTTTCTAAAACACATATTTTTAATTTTTTTTATTTCTTAACAGTATATGGTATGATTCTTTTAGTCCGTTTCGCTTCAAATACCTGGTGACCATAATCAGCTACGGCAATGAGTGTAGGGTCTAGGTATAATGAATTGGCTATTCGATACACTATGACGTACCTGACACCTAGTGATATATTTTGAAGTTAAAGGTCGCTCGAAACCTATAGGAGATAAGATCAAATATTCAATGGAAAAGGTATAAAACATCATCAATTTAGTATATATCTGTTTCGACTAACGATAACGATATATAGCTTTCCGAAACCAATGCTAAATATTTTGTTTGAGAAAAATTAATAGCGGCAGAAGATAAGTCATTTTATAGTTTTAAACACTCCTGTTTGCAGATAACCCCCCCCCCCACACACACACACACACTAAAAAATAACTTTTATTTTTGAAACAAAATTAACAAATATTTGTTTTTTCCCCTTACTTGGTCTGTGGTTCATTTTTGCGTACGCTCACATTCTTATTTGATAAATATGAATTTGCATACTTCAGAAAAATTGTGATTTCACTTTCGAAGAATGTTAATGTCTTTCAGAAAATAAAATCTCTCATAAGTGTCAGGTATTTTGGCCTGTACGAGCAACAATTTATCGTATTCAGGTACATGATATGCCTAATTTTATTTCATTTATGGTTCTCTGCAGTATTGTTATTGAAAGTTTGGTCACATCTCCTTTAGTTTTGATAAACAAACCCTGATCCCAGAATTTACCACTAGAGGTCACCATGAGGTATTTCATGGTGTGGAGCATGCACCTTTAACTATATATCTAGACACCGCATTCCTGACTGTAATTAAATCGGTTGGTGAAAAGAAATTAAGAAATCGCATTCTATTTAAGCTGTTAAAAGTGTCAATAAGTATATAAACTTCTTAATGGGGTTCTTTGCAACCTTTCAATCCCTTTGGGGTCGATAAAATGAGTACCAAACTTGCTTGGGAACAAAATACCGAGGTTCTCGCATTCTGTTGACCACATGACCGAGATATATGCTGCATAGCACCTCGGGTCCCAGGGTCATGTAAATAGGGTTGGGCACTGTAGTCCCTGATCCTTCATGGATCTTACATGGTGTGTTCACAAAGTTTCAAGACTTGTCCTAGAATACAAAAGTTATTAAACATTTCTGTACAGCGAACTAAAATTCTTCGAAAAATGACCCTTGGGCATCAACACACCGCTGCCAGCGTTTTTTCCATTGTCCATAGGCTCCCTGGAAGTCTTCGCGTACAAGGCTGTTAAGAGACCTCGTCGAAGCTGGAATCGTGTCGAATCACTTCCGTTTCATCCGGAAAAATAAAAAAGTCGCTGGGAGCGAGGTCGGGGATATAGGGAGGCTTATGGCAGCATTACCAAGTTAAACTTAGCCAAATCATTGGCAGCTGCGAGCGACGTGTGAAAGGTTGCATTCTCGTGGTGAACAACCCAATCTTCTCTTGAGTCTGGGCGGACGCACCGGGTCAGGTCGATTTTAAGCTAGAATGTAACACTATTTGAAAGACAGAGTCCGGCGCGCCAGCCCAGACATCAGAGACGATTGGATTGTTCACCACGACAATGCGCCGTCTCACACGCCGCCCACCGCTGCCGACGTTTTGGCCAAGTTTAACGTGGCAATACTGCCGAAAGCCCCCTACAGCCACGACATTGCTCCCAGCGACTTTCTTTGTTCCCCCGGATCAATAAAGACCTTAAAGGGAAGCGATTCGACACGATTCCAGCGATCCAAGCAGCTTCGACGATGTCTCTTTACAGCCTTGCATGCGAAGGCCTCCATGTAGCCTATGAATAATGGAAAAAACGCTGGCAGCAGTGTGTTGATGCCCAAGGGTCATATTTCGAAGAATTTTAGTTCGCTGTTAAAAAATGTTTAATAACTTTTGTATTCTAGGACCAGTCTTGAAATTTTGTGAACGCACCATGTATAGCCACAGGTATTTTTTTAGGTTCTTTTTACAAAAGTAATAAACAATCTTAATTCACCATAAAAAGCATTTAAGAAAAGAATCCTACAGTTGAAGTGTATTAGCTCTTAGTGCAGGTGACATTAAATACCACTGAGTACCGAGAGAATCGTGAAAACACAAAACAATCGTAATTCATTAAAAA
This sequence comes from Maratus speciosus, assembly GCA_963932465.1. Lineage (NCBI taxonomy): Eukaryota > Metazoa > Arthropoda > Arachnida > Araneae > Salticidae > Maratus > Maratus speciosus. The sequence continues at coordinate 140,801,695 of OZ010800.1, forward strand.
TTCTCTAAGGAAATAATCCTTTAAAAATATCTATTAGCACTAAACACAAATATTATTAAATAGCAGCTCTTCACAAGCTAGTAGGAACGTAAGTAACGGTTTAATCCTTTAAATATTTATCATCAGATAATAAACTTTTTAATAATATCTATCACCTTTTCATACGCCATTAAGTGCCAACTGTGGTGTAGTAATTCTAAACTTATTGGAAGGGATTCCAATGGTCATTTTTACATAAATTAAACAATAGCGATTACGAATAATTAATGAAATATTTATGAGGATAACTAATTGTTCACATTATTTATTAATTCCATTATCACGAAATCAATATTTTATTTGTAATAGATAAAATATACAGGATGTCCACTCTCAACAGTGTCCAATAGCTAATTCCTAAACCGTTAGTCATAGACATATAGTTCCAACTGCAAAAATGTTTTAAATGAGGTAAAGAAATATTTTAAAAGCGATTTGGGTCAATAAAAGCACTTCTTAAAAAATTACGAAATTAAAATTTTTATACGGTTCCCCGGTCCTATGAGTTATATTTAGTAAAAATTTCCTGTTACACTGACAAGTAAGACAAAAAAAAGCCCCGTTATTGTACGATTAAAATTGACCGAGTAATAGCTGTTTAAAGTTGGAGTATATTTTTTGCTGCAAATTAGAGGTCATTCACAAATTGAGTAGAAATATAATTTCGTAGATATATTAAAAAAATGGTTGAGAGTAAAATTAACATTGCAACATAAATTTTAAATCCTTAATCATTCTGACATATTAAGACAAAATATACAATTTGTAATAAACATATAAGGAAAAAAAAAACAATTTTTATTAAATAAAATGATGAAAATGAACAGCCTCAATTCTTCACAAAATGATGCATATATTAAATTACACTAGACTGCAAAAGTTCGGTTATGTCATGTTTTTTAGCTTTTGATAATTGATTCTTATGTATTCTGTACCGCTGAATCTGAAAGTAACCTTCATTTTTTACCATTCCGTAAAGTTTTTTGCAAATCGTAAATTTTAAAGTTAAAAAAAGAAAAAAAAGAGATGTGATTGTTGTGTTTTTAACTTTTTATAATTGATTTTTATGTATTTTTTACCGCTGAATCCGAAAATGACCTTCATTTTTAACCATCACGTCAGGATTTTACGCACATTGTAAATTTCAAAGTTCAAATTTAAAATTGAATCTTCTCCCCCACCTAATCGAACTCCTCAGCTGTTTAGCTGTAAGAATCCCAGTCTAAGCCAAAAAATTGAATTGAATAAATTATTAAATAAAATTTAATAAAAATAGTTTTACATTTGTATTACAGTATTAGTTTTCGTTATATTTTAACTTTGGCGTTTACGATTTGCAAACAAATTCTAACGTGATTCTAAACAAATTCTAACAAACAAAACGTAACGGTCATTTTCAGATTCAGTGCTAAAAAGTACATAAAAATCAATTATCAAAAGTTAAAAAACACAGCCATCTCCTCTATTTCAAAACATCCGATTTTTGTTATTTTTTAACTTTGATAATTTATGATTTGCGAAAAATCCTGACATGATGGTTAAAAGTTAAGGTAATTTTCGAATTCAGTACTAAAAAATGCATAAAAGTTATAAAACACAACCATCGTAGTCTTCTGTTATCTAATCTAAAACTTTTTTTTAAATTCTTGGCGGTAATCTAACCGAAATTTTTTGTGTTATCCTGTAAAATAAGAATAAGTGGTAACCACCGAAATTCATAATAATATTACATTTTCATCGCATTTACGTCTGTATGTAAAATTTAATCATGATCGGATATTTGAAAGTGAGTTAAAGTTCGAGTGCAAATTTTGAACTGGAAAAACATACATACGATCGGTGTAGTTAAATAAAAACTTATAAAAATAGCATAATTTTTTAAAAAAGAAATCATGAAAAGAAACTGTCTCAAATCCTTAGAGAATAAAACATATGTTAAAATACAATTAAATTAGCCAATTTGAAACTTAATTAAAGTTAACTGAATCGTAAGACTTGTACGATTTTTTTCAAAGCGCAGATACACATGAAAGAAGTTCTTCGAATACTTTGAGCACTTGGTATATGACCCCTCAAACCATGGCCAAGCTGATTTGTGTTCAGATGCGGAAAAGAGGCATAAGTAATGCATTTTTAAAGTTTCATAACTCGGTCAATTTTAGCGTTACTATATAAACGGGACTTTTTTGTCTTATTTTTAAGCGTAATAGAAAAATTTTACTAAATGTAACTTACAGGACCGGGGAACCGTGTAAAAATTTAAATTTCGCAATTTTTTAAGAAATGTTTTTATTGACCCAAATCGCTTTTAAAATATTTCTTTACCTCATTTAAAACATTTTTGCAATTGGAACTATATGTCTATGACTAACGGTTTAGGAATTAGCCATTGGACACCGTTGAGAGTGGTCACCCTGTATAATATTCTGAATATTGTAGAGAGTTACGATTATCAAATTATGAGAAAATGAGAGGGGACACGTTGGATGGGGCAGAGCCATCCTTATAACGTAAAAAGTTTTCTCAGAAGATAAACTATTTTAGAGCATCAGGGAATGTAACCGTATTTCTTGTTTACAATTTACCGTGTGCTTCACAGGGTATAGGAACATTTTTGTTAAATGATTCTTCAACGGGTGGAGCTAATGATGTGAAATTGTGCACGCATAATCGGGGGTCCAAATTAAACATATTTAGGGACTCTGCACTGTAAAAAGACGAACTAAAATACGGAAATTGTACTGACAATCGAGACGCCAGTACTATTTTCGTATTTTAACGGAAAATTTTCCCGTAAATTCCAGAAAAACGAAATATTTTCTGTAATTTACGGGGGAAAATTTCCGCTAAAATACGGAAATAGTACTGGCGTCTCGCTTGTCAGTACAATTTTCGTTTTAGTCCTTTTTTTACAGCGTGGTTATTGTCGAAGAGTATTTTGTTTTCACCAAAATGTACCGATATTCAATCGAAGAGGGTATTTTTTAGTCAAAACGTTTTATCTTTGTGACTAGAGACCAGCCGAAACACTCGGGAAGTAGTTTAGGGTCTTTAAAAATAGGCTAAATCGATTTTCAAGCACATTAAGTGCATTAATTGATGCCTACCACGAACACCGGATCCAAGGCACGTGATTTCAGCAGGATGGAGCTCCTCCACATTCAACAGGAGACGTCCTAGACCTGCTCAGAAATAACTATGACAATCGTGCCATCGCAAGAGGCTTCCAATAGCTTCGAGTATGGACGTTTTGCCCCTCACCCTATAGCCCTGACTTATCAACACTAGACTTCTTTTTATGGAACTATGTTAAAGATCAAGTCTACAGAGATAGACCAAAAACCACTGAAAACATGAAAACAGCGATAACAAGTGTGATAAATCGATTTTAACAGAGTAACTCTAGCAGGTTATCGGAGTTTCGAGCAGAGACTTTGTTTTGTTGTCTGCTCAGATGGCCAACATTTTGAGAACATTATCTTTTAATTTCCTTTATTTTCATGTGTAAATCTTGATTTTGAAATACCGTGTGAAATAACCTGTATAAGAGTAAAATCTTATGAAACTACTTAAAATATTATGCAGTAATACAAATGTGGACAAATGGAACTGTTGGTTGTTTTAAACATTAAATAAAATTAGTTCAAAATAAAGTTTCGACTTATGAAACTGACGTTGCGTTCTCTAGGCTGCAAATTCTCTTATTAAAAATATAATCAAATTTATAATACGTCTTTATGAACAGAGTTTTTTTTTTTTTTTTTCAGAAATCAAACATTATAACAAGACAGAAAATAATTTTCTGAGCGAAGCAAAGGTTAATACACAGCGCGATATTACTTTCCGGCCACATACAGCTACGGTGGATATTAACCCTTTCAGGGGCAACGTACTTTCATTCGTAAAATGCTGAAATGAGTGATCGACACCAGAATTTAAAAACAAATTTATTCAAAAGTAAGCAAAAGCTTTTGTTCATGTACTTGATAAAAGGAAAATTTTCGTTCTATTATTCTGATGTCAATGTAACATGTAGGAATTAAAGTTAGGTGGTCCAAAAATGAACCACCACTTTTGAAGGGGTTAACAACATGGCCTACTAAAAGAATGCCTAATAAAAACCTTTCGTCAAGCATAACCCACAAAATATTTGTTGGATTTCGTTTCTGAGAGCACCAGAAGGTACCTAGTACTGGCATTTGATATCGTAAGATATCTGTAGGGAGACGGGGGGGGGGGGGTTGTCCTTTGATATCGTTATCATTTTTATCGAACCAAAATTTACTTTTTTGGTTGCTTTTTCTTTACATTTGTTATTTTTTTCTTTTAGTCTGTTATCCATTTTTATGAAAATACAATGCTGTTTGTTACTAAAATCGTTATAGGATTATAAAATCATTTCATTCCAAAATATGAAATATCCCAATATTCACCATTATACTCTTTTGCCGTACTGGCCAAAAATTTCCTTGTTAGAGAAACCAGGTTCGAAATGGCACTTCTTATTTTTACAAATAAAAAATTGGAAGAAGGTTTTCCACCTGCTTTGTTTGTAAAAAGTTATGTTTACTTCCACGCAAGGGGCAAGTGCAAAAAGACATAATTAATATTGAATGCATCATGTAAGAAAAAACTATTAAATACTTTTAAATAGTAAGTATTTCTTTAAAGTGTTATCTACCCTATATATATAAAATCCTAATGAAACGAATTTATGAAACGACTTTATGAAATGATTTTATGAAACGACTGATTATGTTTCACAACTATTTTTCTTAAAATATAAAACCTTCGGCGATGAAATTAGCGTCAATTATCCGTATTGTTCCGCGTATATCAAAAATGGTGTTAGAATTTTTAAATTTGAATTATTTTTCGAGATATTAATTTTTTTAATTCTATTTTTATTTCTATAATGATGGCAACTCAACGACTCCATTTTTGTGAAAAGAAAGGGCGAAAGGGGAAAAGATAGGGATTATTAAAGTTTCTGCCGTCATTTTCAATGTGAAATTAAAATATCTTTTATTTCAATCGATAGTGAAGACAATATTGTGACTAAATTATGTTTTTCAGGAAAATTTAAGAGAAAAAAAACTAATTAATAGGTCTAAACCTTATAATTTTCCTACATATATATATATATATATATATATATACGGGGGGAGTGTTTTTCAGGAAAATTTAAGAGAATAAAAACTTTTTTCACATTTTGATCCATTAAAAAACTAATTAATAGGTCTAAACCTTATAATTTTCCAACATATATATATATATATATATATATATATATAGGGGGAGAGATCTTCGTAAGCTACACTTTTCCCGATTTTCTTTTGCGGATTTCCGAAAGAATATACAAGGCGCCAGCATCGCGCGCGGAAATAAGAAAAAACCTTACATGAGATTAAAAGGAACGAAACTGGTTGGAGAGTAACAAACGAAAAAATGTAAATAGAACGTGAGAGAATGAGGTTGAAAGAACGACGTACAAAAAGGAACATAGTATATTTTCGACCCATTAAGACGATCCTTTTGATGATGCAGCATGCTTTTATGTAATAGTTCATCGACGAAGATTATAAGTGTAATTTTTTTACTATGTTTTTTTTGTTTCCGCCCTGTCATGTCCAAATAAAAGTGAATTAACCAGTGGTGTAGTCGTAAAAAAAAACAGAGGGTATACTCTCTAAGCAGAGGGCAGAGCGTATACCCTGGAGTTTATATACTATAGCTTTCTTGAGAAACAGAGGGTATACGGCGGTCCTTAAAAAAATCCAGAGGTATACTGCGTATACCCCCGTATACCCTCCACTACATCCCTGGAATTAACTGTCTTTAACTTCTGTATTATCTCTGGGGTAGAGTCTCATCCTACATATATATATCTTGTTACCATATTTGTCTCTTATTACCTCATCTTTCCCTACTGATTGACGAGAAAAAATTTCCCTTAATTACGTATGTAAAGCTAATAAACCTTTTTATAGGAATAATTTTCTGGTAGGATACTTTTAAAAGGTTAAGCCATTATTTACTTCCCTTAAAATGATTGACTTGTTAAACACTGGCGCTTAATAACATTTGAGTTAAGTGCTAATAGGAAAGGATTATTTCCTCAAAGATTTCATTAAGAGGGAGGATTATTTCGTGTTTTCTCAATATTCTCAGAATAATGACGTTTAATGTCACTTGCTCTGAGAGCAAACAGATTTCCACTATACATTTCTTTTCTTAAGGGGGTCTGGGGATGATAATTCTCGAAAAAATGCATTGTATATTTTTCTTGTCATTGAAATATTACTAAGGGCTCTACTTATATAAAGTTATGAAATTTTTTGCAATTTTTACACCCTCTCCCCGAACCTGTCCCCCATTTCTCCTAATGTTATCGCTATCAGTGTTGAAAAATTGTTTTTAATTTTATGCTTTTTTTAGTTCTTTTTCTTTTTATATGTTTGCGATGATATACAGATATAGTTATACATTTATTATTCGCATACTTTTCCGATTTAAATGAAGAAAAGAAGTTAATAAAATATCACTGTTAAATATTAAATAACTTTATATCAAACTAGGTGTCTCAGCCCCCTTCGAGCTACGCCCGCCAACCCCCGTTCAGACTTCGCAGCCTCTAAAAACTTAGTAATGTGCCCTGTTTAAGAAACATTACCAAGTTATGGAAGATTAAATGATATCAATAGAACGACGGCTATCGTCTGTAATCGGGGCCTTGCTTTTCTGTTTGAATGTGGCATTTTTCGGTTACCATGGCCTCATGTACCGCTGTCGTAACAAATGATGGTTGTTTTCGGGACTAATAACTAAGATCAATTACACATTTGATAATCAGTTTGTATAAAACGGTTTGGTTAAAAATGTCGCTATCTTTCTGCCTTATAACGACGCTATGGACATTATTTTTCCTTTAGGTTCGCGGCTAAAAAACTGTGTCTGCTTGGGAATAGCTTTCAGAACCACGTTACGCTTACAGAATCAAATTATGTTTTGATCGAGTATTAGATACTTTCAGTAACAGGTTATCCTTTAAAATGTTAGGCTTATTATGTGCATTCAAAAAATCTACAGATAGCAGTGATAGTTTCCACAACATGAAAACTCCAATGTGTGTTCTAAGTAGGTTTCATCTGCTTTGCTCTTCAGTTGTGTTTCAAATGATTTTTTAGTGATTTCTTTCAAGAGCATCTTTAAAAGTTATTTTCGTGCAGTGAAAGATAGCATCGTTTCTGTCATTGCTTTTTATTATATTTATGACAAGTGCTCACTACAATTCGTTAGATCCAGATATATATATTTTTTTTCCGTTTCTGCGGAATGCGTTTTTTTTCTTTTTTGGTTGTGTGTGGGGTCAGTTATAAAAATGCATGGGACACATTTTGCGCTCACTACGATAAGACCAGGGATTTGCCATAGCACAAATAGTCAAGTTATACAATTTTAAAAATATGAAAAATTGTTCCACTTCCTTTAAAGCTATTTCCGATATAATAGATACCTACAATGAATCACTTCGAATTCTAGATTTTTTAAAACTAACTCAAAATGCTTTTGTAGGTACCATGATAATTTATACCATACTTCAAAAAATAAGCGATAATCTCAAAGAGCGATGGAAACTATCCCTTACCCATAATGATAGGCCTAGTCTCACAGAATTTCTAGAATCTTTAGCGATTCAGGCTAAAAGCTAGACGGCAAACTTTAGAGAACCCAACCAAAACAGATGTATGAAATATAACTTATTCTAGAGATTCTTCAAATAGACCAAAAGCCCAGAAAAATCTAGAAAATAGTAAATCCAGTGTTTGCTTTGATTCGAAAGACACCCACACCTGCAGAAAATTAATGACTATGGCTGTGGATAGCAGATGGAGAACCATCCAATTGTATAAGTTGTGTGTAAATAGTTTGCGTAGTGGCTATTTTGCAAGTAAATGTACATCCAATATGAGCTGTAAAAATTGCCACCGAAGGCATCAAACTTTACTACATAAATATGATGTTCAGGGAAAGTCAGGAACAACAAATTCATCCAACTTAGCAACCCATAGCAGTGAGACCCAACACCAAAACGACAATGGGTATTCCCCTGATCAAGGAATACACATGAATGCTTTATGACGGTTTATCGTGCCCGGGTACCTCAATTGTAAAAATTATGAAAACCATAGAAAACCAAAAACTTGTCATAATGAGGTTCAAATACCCTTTTTATTGGTTAACGGAAGTACTCTGTCCCTAATTACAAAAAATAAGCTACAGCTTTGGATATGACGTCTATTCAAAGGTGCCATCCTCTTAATGTTAACCAAACCCGGGGATAAGTCCAGATTTCTGAAAAAAATTCAAATACCCCTCCAAATAGGGAATATCAAGCAAAGAAGCACCTTATACTTAGTAAGGTCATACATGCCATATGCAATACTGGGAACCCCAGAATTACAAAAATTCCATATCTCGACGGATTTTTGCTCAGATACTCTGACTCAGAATGGAGTCATCATTATGAATGACCAAAACGTTTCCGGTCAAATGTCTCAGGAAAGTTCATTCAACCACACCTCGACTTTAACGGATGATACGAATTGCAAGAAGCCTCTTCGTTCTCCTTCCAAATCAAATCAGGCAATTTTTTCTCAACAGGGACACTGTTGTCTTGAAACTCAAATTCTCTCGCATTATGATGACATAACTTTTAATCATTATACTACTGAAGAGAACCTACAATTGGAAGGGCTTCTAAGCGGCTTCAAAGATATTTTTGCACGTAATCGATACGACGTAGGTAGAGTCAGATGGGAACCCCAGCGAGTAACTCTCTCCTCGGAACTTCCTTTGTTGCTTAGGTCTTACCTTATTTCGCCTAAAGATAATGCAGAAATTCAAAAACAAGTACAGGAGTTGATGGATGCTAAACTCATTAAAGCATCCTGTAGTCCCTATTCCTCTCTCGTGACTATTTCATATAAAAAAGGACAAGATAAAACGCACGTCTGTATTGATTACAGGAAAATCAATGCCATTACAAAGACAGATTCGGAGCCTTTGCCGCGAATAGACTGGCTTTTAGACAGACTTGTCAATGCCAAATATTTTTCCACGCTAGATTTAGAGTCTTTCTACTGGCACGCCTCCTTGCACCCTTCAGACATGGAAAAACTGGCCTTTTTTAACCAATGAGGAACTTTGCGAGCAGTTGGTCCTCCCATTTCGATGCAAAAATGCTCCGGCTCAATTCGCAAGAGCTCTCAGAAGGATCCTGAATAAACATAAGGTCAATTTCGTTACCAACTATTTCGATGATTTTATAGTTTACTTTGACTCCTATGCCGAACATTTGGTTCACCTTAAAAGTATATTCAATATTTGCCGTCAAGAAAATCTAAAACTAAAACTTTCCAAATGTAACTTTGCCATATCTCAAATTGACTTCCTTGGCTATGAAATTAGCAACGGCCAAACAAAACCAGGTAATGATAACACCGAAACCATTAAAAATTTAGTTCCCCCCAAAAATGTTAAAGAATTGCGAAGATTCATTGGATCTATAAACGTATACCATATATTCATTGACAATTATGCTAAAATTAGGGCCCCTCTAAATAAATTATTAAAGAAAGACACTCCATGGGAATGGTCAAAAATCTGTCAGCAATCATTTGAACTACTTAAAAACGTATTAATTTCTAGACCTATTTTAAGATTATTTAATCCTAATCTCCCATGCCATGTTTTTACTGTAAGTGCTGTGTTGAAACAAATGGATGAAAAGGGAGATTTGCACCCCATTGTATTTCACTCAAGGCAACTAACGACCTACGAGCGAAATTACGCTACAACAGAATTGTTGTGCCTAATCATAATAGATGCTCTTGACAAATTTCATTATTATCTTCATGGAAAACTTTTCACAATACACACCAATCATGCTGCTTTAGTATGGCTTAAAAAGATAAAACATTTAAACGGTAGATTATTCAGATGGTCGCAAAAATTAAGCATGTACCGTACCGTGCATTATACCGTAAAGTACAATAAAGGGTCCACAAATTTTGAAGCGGACATACTCTCAAGAAATCCCATTTTATCAAACGTAAATCCTCACATTCATTTATTAACCTTAAATGAAATTAAAGAACGCCAAGAGTTAGATAATGTAACAGGACCTAAAATTAAAAAAAATAATGACATTTTGGTAATTCAGAGAAAGGGTTTTCAAAAAATTATTGTTCTCTTTGAGAGGGAAATTATTAACAATAACCCATATGCAATTTGGCCATCCAGGAATACAAAAAATGCTAAATTTAATTTCACCACAATACTACTGAGCAGCATGACTCGGGATATTACACAATTTGTCAAGCATTGTGAAGTGTGCCAACTCAACAAGAAATCACATCAACCTAAATTTGGCCTTCTTGAAGCCTTACCACCCGTAAAACAACCCTTCGATATAATATCATTAGACACAGTAGGGGGCTTCAATTATTACAATTCAACAAAAAAGTACATACACTTAGCTATTGATCATGCTACTCGTTATGTTTGGGGTTTTGCCTCTAAAAATGTTACAACAGAAGTGTATATTAATATTTTAAAACATATTTTTAATATTCAACTTACCAAGAAGATTTTAACGGACAGAAACCCTGCTTTTACAGCGTCTAAACTTCTAAATGGGTACATACACATAATGTAAAAAAATTGCTTACTTTGTCTCACAGACCTCAATGTAATGATAAAATGAGCGCGTAAATCAGTCAATTTGCACTCGACTAACACTTAAAATCAATGTTACTCCTTCAAACATTCCATGGCCAAAGATTCTGGAGGAAGTGATCAACGAGTACAATAATACACCGCATTCAGTAACCAAATACCCACCTGCATACTTAACGTTCGGCCAATTTCCTTATCCATCAGTATTAGGCAATGAAAATTATTACCCTACGGTTAAGGAAGCCAGGAAAGAGGCTTTCTAAAGAACAGGTGAACATTATTTGAAAAACAAAGTCAGATATGATCTAAAATTTGTGGAGGCGCCTTATAAACCTAGTGATCTGGTAATTACGGAAGAATTTCAGTATCCGAACACTAGAAAGTTAAGCCCGCCTTTTTCTGGTCCATACTAAATTATTAAAAAATTGTCTAATATAAGTTTTAAAATAAATAAACCTAACTGCTTGATAAAGAAGGACTATGAACTAATACATATCTCCAAACTAAGGTACTTTTTGCTCAACCATCAATTTAAGTTAACACCAACTATGTAAAGTATGAGATATCATACTTTACATAGTTATTGGAACTGTTATTGGATGATATTTGATAGTTGAAGTTTACATCTTTATGAGTATAATATAATTGTGTTATTGAGAGTCTACACTCTACTGAATGATGTCAAGGTATTCTTATTCAAGTTTGTATTTTTATATGTAATGTTGGACTTAGCAGCAATTCTAGAACATATTTTTTTTTATTACTTTATTTTACATTATTACTAGTGTCTTACATTTATTAATACAATTGTTTTATCCTGTTTAATTGCTTATAGTATAGCAAATTTTAGTGGTATATTTCTTATTATTTATATTATTTTTTACTATTTTTATTATTATTGTGATATCATATGTTAACTATACGAAAGAAAAAACTGATCTCCCGGCAGTTCGATTAAAAGAAATTCACTTCCAAAATTTTAACATCCCTATAATAAAGAATGCATTATACTTTTCTATACCCTCGTGTATTGAAGCCGATCCATCCCCGAGGACTTGTCTGGAAAGAGGGAAAATTGTAGGAAAATTATAAGGTTTAGACCTATTAATTAGTTTTTTAATAGATCGCCCCTCAATTTGGATACGGGCTCAATGACTAATAATCACGAGTTTGGCAGGGTAGCCAATTAATCCATTTTATCGTTAAATTAGTAGATTTCCAAGAAATCTGATGACACATTTAAAATGAAATTTCATTCTTAAACTTCTAAACATCCCACAATATTACTTTTTACACCGTCGTGTAGAGAAAAAAATGTACTTTTAAATGCAATTTGTTTGAAAGCTGTATCTCAATTTGTTTCTGAGTTATTAATTTTTTTTTGTAGTTTTTATTACTTTTTTGTCATAGTGGCAACACTCTGTTGTCCATTTCTGTTGAAACTAAAGGGAAATACAGATTACTGTATAGACCAATCACAAAAAGAATAAAATGCGGATTAAACCAATAAAAACCTTCAGATATGCTTTTCATTTCCTACCCTGACGAGAACAATAACCATTTTTCCAAATGGTTAAGAAGATTTTATATTGTGAAACACGTTATCAAGGACAACATTCCACAATATCAGTAAGTCGCAATTGATTTCTGTTTGAACATGGCAAGCTTAAAGTGATATGTTCAAATTGCCCGATCAGTTGCGACACCGCATTTGAAAAAATTGGAAAATTAAGAGGGGTTCAGATCTAAGAAATATAAACATGCCGAATCAATAACAATAATGGAAAAGATAATTAATCAAAAATAAATCTAAATTAAGAAACAAACATTTTCTCTTACCAGCAGAATTATAGACATTAGAACAGGGCAAGATACATTTCAAGCACATGGAATGACATGTTAACAGCTAATAGTTTGCACTAAAACCCATGACATAACTTATTAAATAATTAAATTTCAAATAAATTGTAAATAAATTGTAAAACAATTAGCAAATTTGTCTAATTTAACAACATAATAACATTAAAAAGAAAGTAATAAAAATATATAGGTATATAGTTGCATTATATAAAATACATATATTCCATATTAAATTCTTAAGTATGCATCATCGCCTCAGAAGGACATCTAAGTAATAATCGAAAGTGAGATGTCTGACTTACTGCTATGAAAAACTACGTCTACATCTAGTGGAAAAGTAGGGAATTTTTATGTAACACATCTGAGATATAGTATTAAACATAACTTTATGTTTCAGAAGTTGTTCCACTAGATGAAAACACGTTTTCTCATAGCAGAGAGTCAGACATCTCATTTTTTATTATTACTAGATGTCCTACTGTTGCTCTGAGGTGACACTATATATGTATATATATATATATATACAGCCTATAGTATATTATACATTATAGCCTATATACATATATATTAAACAAAAACGTAATTTGAAGAACAAATTAAAAAAACAAAATTTATTTCCTACATTGTTTAAGCCTGAGAAGGGACAGATATTAAGTTATTTCATTCAATTAGTTCTACATTTAATGTTAAATTTTTGTAACAAATTAGTTAAGCCAATTGAAGATTAAAAAATAAAAATAAAATTCATAGAATATGATACTTAAAACATCCTAAAAAACTTAGATTAGGTTCAAATGAAATCGAAATAAATCTTAGACTTCTTCCATTTTTAATTGAAAATATTTGTATTGCAGATTTAGTATTATGTTTATGAAAATAGTGCATAAAATGATAAGATGCATGCAAAATACAAAACTTTATAAAAAGTCTAAGATTCATTTCGATTTCATTTGAACGGAATGGGGGTGCGACTTTTACGCGAGGGCGACTATTACGCGAGTAAACACGGTATTTATGACACAAGAAATTAAAAAAGAAAATTTTTTCATAAAAATAAGGTATTTTCCTGAATATTTTAAGAATTAATGAATATTAATATTAATATAATGATATTAATATTACGAATTATATTATTATTATATATTATATTATATATTAATGTTATGAATTAATATTTTAATGAAGAACTTTTTAAAATGCCCCATGCGCATTCCATATCAATTTAAATCCCCAACATTTTTTATGCCAGTTATGTCTACATATACAAATAAAACTATGCATAGCTTTTTAAACTAAATATCATTGGAAACGTTAAAGGTAGTTAAGTGCAGAAATAAGATACAAATATACTGAAAATTTCATAAAATTTAGAAAATATTTTTTTTCTTACCTTTATATTTAAATATAGAAAATTAGGTGCACAGTTTTATTTGTATATGAAATCAAACTGGTATAAAAAATATTAGGGATTTTAATTAATATGGAATGCGCAGAGGGCATTTTGAAAAGTTCTTCATAACGTTTAAAATATTCAGGAAAATTCCTTATATTTCTCTAAAATGTTTTTTTTAATTTCCCGTGTCATAAATATATTACATGATTTGTATAGTCCACCCTTGAATAGTATTTAAAGTGCAATTAAAAAAAATGAGTTTGAAGGTCCCTTGTCCCCTTAACGGATCTTCAACTTCATACTGAGATAAAACTATAAAAAAGCAATTTAACAAATTACGACCATTTGGAAAATTATTTTTTCGAATACTAAAATTTAAGACATAAAAAATCGCACGGAGTTGATCCTACATTACGTACGCGCGACAAAAATCGCCTGCGACTCGTCAGATTTCCTGAAACATACGTATTATCCCCCAGTAACTTACGTATTATCCAAGCATTTCATTGGCTGTTCAGGTAAAGGCTTTTCCATCGTAGAAATCTGACGACCCATTTTAAATGAAATTTCATTCTTAAACTTCTAAACATATCCCCCTGTTATCCCCGTGTTATCCCCCTGAAAATTACGTATTATCCAAGCATTTCATTGGCTGTTCAGGAAAAGGCTTTTCCATCGTATAAATCTGACGACCCATTTTAAATGAAATTTCATTCTTAAACTTCTAAACATCCCACAATATTATTTTTTACACTGTCGTATAGAGAAAGAAATGTACTTTTAAATGCAATTTGTTTGAAAGCTGTATCTCAATTTGTTTCTGAGTTATTAATTTTTTTTGTAGTATTTATTACTTTTTTGTCATAGTGGCAACAGAAGTATCCATCTCTGTTTACACTGTAAAAATTAAATTCCAAAACAGAACACCTCCAAATCAGTGTTGTAACCAATTTGGGTTTAAAAGATCATAAAATCCCCAAAACGGTTAAAATCCTACCCAAATCAAAATTTTCAGCAAATGTAATTCTAAAATAGCGCACTGCATCGGACATTTGTGTCCATGTACCTGATTTGGTTCCGAAGACTACCCATCCAGGTTTGATTTTGAAGAATGGCAATGCCTGCCGTCGCCATGTTTATTTTCTTCCTCCTTCCCCGTCTCCCGTCGTCCGTGTGTCTTGTATATGTTCTTCGTATTTAACGAATACCAACAAATAAAATCGAAGATTCCTGGCTGTACATTACTGGACCTTCAGGTATTTATTTATCTATTTGTTACTTCATGTGATCTTAATTTTAGTTGTATGATGTTTGCCATAACAATATCCTTGTGTATGTTAGATTATTATATTTTCATTTACACGTGGTGCGCAAAAATGCAAGTGGATTTTAACTTCGCTGCAATGTTATTGTTTGCCGAAACACATTTAAAATTTTTAATGTACTGTGTATGTACAGGCATAGAATGAATAGATGTTCAAAATAATTGTAAACAACCTTTTATGCAATACATCTGGATCTGCTATAAATCTTTTTACATAAACTTACGTGTACGTACGTATATAAAGATTAACTTTTCGGTAAAGTTCTGAAACTCTTCATTAATAATATTCATTTAGTTAATCTAATCCAATTTCATAAAAGAATTTTATTATCGAAGTTTATAAATATAAAAAAGTTACAGCTATAAATAATTTTTCATCGATAGAATTGAAAATAAAGAATCGTTATTTGAGCTGGAAAAAAAATTGTTTCTGTTGTGAATTAG
Source organism: Maratus speciosus (assembly GCA_963932465.1). NCBI lineage: Eukaryota > Metazoa > Arthropoda > Arachnida > Araneae > Salticidae > Maratus > Maratus speciosus. Next base: position 140,817,495 of record OZ010800.1, read on the forward strand.
ATTATCTTCAATTTTGTTATGTAAAGAAAAAAAAAGACATTTAGTGTTTTATTAAGTTTTCTTCTAATTTATACTAAATATAATATATATCCAAAATATGTTTTTTATATTTTCAAAAATATCATAATATTTACGAAACCTGAAACCTAAATAATATTTGGCAATTTATCACCTGTTACCAGCTAATGGTAAAATGTTTTTAAAATGTATTAATTTAAGTATACTTATTCAATACTTATTTATTTCCAGTGTCACTTCTCAATGTTAATTTAACATAGAAAAGCCTATGGAGATGATAACTTTTTCATTTTTTCTTCCCACCTTTTTGTCCCTGATGCCACTCATTTTTTATTTTTACTAATTCTAATTATATTATAAATTTCAAGTTTAAAAACGTTTGCCTGACGTCAGGGTCAAAACGAATGGCAAAACACTTTTGCATATGGGTGAATTATAACCCAGAGAGAAACAAGGGCCAATTTTTTTGTATATTATTCAAATATTTTTCTTAATAATTCCAAATTTCACTTTTTTCATTGAGAATCAACGGACAATTTTAATAGAAAATGTAACATTTTTTCTTCATTGTTGCAAAAATTTCAAAAGCCGTAATAATAATTTATTTGGTTTTAGTAGAAAGATTCCCGCGTGAAAAATTTTAATTGAAATAGTTTTTTTTAATTAAAAAGGTGAATATGGCGTCATAGTGGAAATAAAAAGGATATTTTCAGAATACGTTTTTGCTTTGGTCAAGTTGATATTTTAGCAAAAAGTTTCTAATGGATAGCTATTTTTACGCAGGTAGCGAACTTAGTGGGGAATTACATAACTTAAATTTTAAAATGTATTTTTTTTTTTCGCGATGAGAACTATTTATACCCCAAGTTAAACTTAGGTAATAATTTTCTGATGTGTTTACATCACCCTTTGGGAGAGAATAAGGTTTAAAAATTCAAGTAAAACTTTTATTTTTTACTTTATCACAGCTTTAATATTGTTAAATATTAGCAGTAAGGATTCAACAGAATTTACATTTACATTCATAGCGTTCCTGAGTGGGAAATAGGGTATCTAAATTTAAGTGAAGTTAATTTTTTATGTTTTGATTATAAATTTTTTACGTTCAGATTGGAAGTTTTTGTCCAAACTACCGCAACCTGCATTACTACAGTGGTGAAACATTTTGAATTACACATTGGTAAACTGCATCCCACATTGTGATGCAATACCGCATACATCAAAGCCTGATGATGATACTCTGTTCCGTTCAAATAATCATATTAGATGTAAATTTCCAACTTGGCGAAAAATGCCCGGACCAGGAAAAATCATCAAGGTTAGCTGGGTGAAAAAGTTCGACCAGAATCGTCCGGGATAGCTCGGATGGCAGAGCACTGGCGGCTTCAGCCAGGAGGTCCCGGGTTCGTATCCTGGTCCGGACATTTTTCGCCCAGTTGGAAATTTACATCTAAAACGAATTTACTATTTTAATTCCTAAAATTTCGTGTATGAGCCGCCCCGTGATTTGAACCCGAGTCCTCTATGTGGGAAATCAGTATTGTACTGACTGTGCTACAAGAGCAGTTACCAGCTGCTTCCAAATGACACCTTTTATGAATCAGCTCTTAAATATTCTAATTTCTAATAAAGCAATTTTTAAACTAAATTTTCTTCTTTAACATTTCTAATGAAATTATAAATAAATTTGAAAAGTGTGTATTATAAATTAAAAATTATAACAAAGATAGACATATCTTTAAATAAAAGCTTGGAAATCCCTACTGTCAATTCGGTATAAGAAAAGGATTTATCAGAAAACTCATATTTTTGAGCACATAGGATTTAAACATGAATATTAAGACTTTAAATTACAAAATATATGTATTCATTTCTACATACATTTATAAATCAAGTATAAGTGTACACAATTTCAAAATATCATGTACTCGTTTTTGAATTAATTGTACTTAAAAAAATCGAGTACAAAGAAATTTTCATTTTTAAGTAGATTAATGCTCCTTTTTGAAGCAATTGTACTTAAAAAATATGAGTACATAGAAATGCTCATTTTTAAGTAGATTATTTTTAACAATGTACTTCTTTTTGAAACAATTGTGCTTAAAAAAATACGAGTGCATGGAAATTCTCATTTTTAAGTAAATTATTTTTGAGAGTGTACATTCAACTTTTTGAGAAGGGAATCGGTCATGGCATTTAATGGATTGAATTAAAATAACACAGAACTGCAAGCCATTTCGTTGCAAAGTACTCATTTATAATCGAAATAAAGTTGTAAATTTTGAAAACTAACATGCAAAATTAAATTTTAATGTTTAGAAAATCCTTCAACTGGGTTAAATTTCATATTAGGTTGAGAAAAAAGTTCTGGAAAGTTTTAATCTAATAGTTACCAGAATTTGTATCGTATATAAGAGTACTAGTGGTATATCCATAAGAGTTCAAGAATTTCGGATCCAGAATGTGTATTGAATAGTATGATTTGCGTGTGTTGATCTGGCATTATTGGAGAAAAGGTCTAACGATTCTGAAAGCCGTCGATGAGACTAATGAGGTGAAGGTGCTGTATGGCGACAAATTTCGTACTTCCAGCAAATCCGGAATCTGGCAGAACGATGGAAGAAAGTCTTGGACTATGATAGTGTCTACTTTGAAGAATAGTCCTTGTTGCTTTTGTTGTTAATTTGCGCATAACAACGCAACTTTCCCAAATTTCCCAGAACATTTTGCTCAACCTATAGTATATATGCGACGTTCGATGTTAAAATTATTTAAAATATTTTTGAATTATTAGGCGGCATTAAGTACTATGGAACGTCTGATTAAAATGTGCCAGATTAACAATTGGGCAAATTTCTACCAGTATATTCTAATAGAAATTTTCGTCTTATATAAACGGCGTATTCATGAAAAAATAGTGTCATGAATAAGGCAAAAATTTCTATTCTTTTTTTACTGGTGGAAATTTGCTCCGTTTGTTATCTGGACTTTTTGTAATTGGATGTTTCACACTTAACCCTTTATATGCCAAATTATGAATTCATGGAAATTTAATCTTCCAAATCATTTTTCGTGCATTTTTAATACTGCATTAGGAGATTTACACAATCATGTAATAAATTTTAGAAGGATTTTACCAGTTAAGATTAATTAATTAAATATGAATTTATAGGGATTTTGTGCAATATTTATAACTCCACCCAAATCTTTTATTAAAAACATTTTTTAGTATTTTATAGATTTAGGAAATGTACAAATATAATACACTTACAATAGAAATATAGAAATAATTCCGAACTGAAACTTTTTCCCACAATCTTTCAACATCAAGAAAGCTAAAAAGATGGAAATGAAAATGAAACCATCCTTTTGTTTTTATTTATTTATTTGTTTATTTATTTTTTGTGCAACCATTAATGGTTTTGGAACAAGAAAAAGTAAAGTATCTATAACTTATTCTAAACTGTATTACTAGTAATCGATGTATTAAATTAATTTTATAACAAATTATTTTAATGGTACTTTAAAGAACCGTCGGGTCATAAAGGGTTAATGACCGAAAACAAAAGAATTTCTGATTTTTAAGGGGTCTCAGTACGCTTAAAATTCGAAAAAAAAAGACAATTTTCAACATTTAATATCTTAAAATGTATTTGATTTTAAAACACAGTTTTAATTGGGATGAAAGATATAAGTACGTTCCTTCATGTCATGTATTTAAAAAATTGCAAGATGCAGAATTAGCATTTACAGGGGGCTCCAAACCGTCAAACATTTGACGAGCAGGAAATCGGCATAACAGCTTACGCGCAGGATTAAAAATCAATTTTACAACTAGAATGAAAATTTTTGTGCCTATTTATACTTCAGATTATAATAATTACCTTGAACCTAAATAAATTTGTATTTAAAGCATTTTTATATTTTTAATACAATGTTGTATTTAGTTAAGCAAAATTTAGAAAATTTCAAAAGTATAATCACTTAAAAAAAATAATTTTTTGAACAATAAAATGGAAATTTTAAGTTCGGTTTATGCAGACTAAGATGTAACATATGCTTTGAAAATTTCATGAAAAAATATTCAGACGTTTTTGAGGTATCGCGCATATTATTTCCAAAAACGTCATTTGGAGAAAAATGACTTCAAAGTTTCGGAGACGCCGGCCGCTTCAGCTATTGGGCAGGTATAACTCTAAAACCCATAACTTCTGTTTTAATGGGAATTTCAACGAAACAATTATATCAAAATGTTCAGAAAAGATGGGAGTTTAGCATCTAAAAAAATTAAAATTTAGAAAACGTTAAAGCTTTAAGAGTTTTGAGATCATTTAAATACGATTTTGTAGTCTAGTAGGATTGGATTTAAAATTTTTATTAACCTGTATGATAATTTTATACGTCTTGATATAAGTTTCAGAAAATAAAAGTATTTATGAAAGTACGAATAACGCCCAGTTTAATAATATAGATATTTGTGCTTTATTTTAAAACAATTATTTAAATTTACTTCATAGATATTAATGAAGCGACAATCAATCGGAAGATAAGCATTGAAATTCTTTAAACTTAACATCTTTCGGATAAACGTTATATTTATTTCAATTCTAGAAAAATAAATTCTGCTTCTCAAATGCAATTTCATTTCCTGGAAATCCTTTAATTTAAAATTCAATTAACATTAATGGAAATTTTACTCATCTTGATGGTAGTTTCAGAAAATATATACAAAAGCACGAATTAAGTACAGTTAATAATCTGCATATCTATACTTTAAATTTAAACAATTATTTAAATTTACTTTTGATGCTTAAAATACTCATACGAGTAAACCGGAATTTTGTAAAGTAGACATCTTTCGGATAAACATAAATTTGTTTTAAATTCTAGATAAATATAAAATTTTAAGAATAATATTTTTAAATATATCAAATTTCAAAGAAATTAGCAGCAGAACGGCTTAAAGTTTTGAAACAATTCTCCTCCAATGAATATTGCAAGCATTTATTTAATTTCGTTTCTTGTTTATTTTTCCTTTTGCGACAAATCTTGGATTACATTTTTCAGCCATTTAAATTTACATTATTGGACCGCCGCGCCGCCACTTTAAATGGACTACTGTAATTCTGCCGTTAACTACAGAAAGAAATGCCATCTATCGTTGAAATCATACTCATCAAAATGACGTCATTTATGGTTAGAAGAAGCCCCCGCCAGCCACGTGCTGTTTTTAGACACTTTTAATAAACTGTTAGCTGTTTTGATCTATTTTTTTACTTCTAAACGTAGGAGAATACTTTAAAACTAAGGTAAGTTGTTATATACGTATCTAAACTCATGTGTTTGTTGCGCTTATTTTTCACGCGGATTTCTTTTCTTTTGTTTTAGTTCTTAGTCTTGAAATTATCTGTTTTAAAATATGGCGCAGTTGCCTTAATTGGACCAAATATACGATCATAAATTTGAAAAATAAGTAATGAATTTCGTGAGCTGTACGCCTTGGACACTATCTTTTAATTTTTTTAACCACTTCACCGGCTGCCCCGAGATAAGTCGGGGGTAAAAGTACTGTTTCCCCATACCTGTCGCCGGTGAAGTGGTTAATTAAAAGCAGAAGCTCCAAAACCCTAAAAAAAAGGCCAAAGAATCATTAAAAATGTTATCTCCCGTGACAAAATCAGTTAAGTCAAAGCACAGAGGGAGACAAAAAATAGCTGTGTTAAGATCTTTCCCATATAAAGTAAACCTTGATATGAAAAAAAAAACAACAATAAACAATTAAATTTAAAAAATCAAAAAACCCGACTGCGTAAAAAGCGAACTAATTAATTATTTCTCATGAATGTGAAACAATGTTTTTTTTCAATTCCTACTATTAGCTCACACTCTCGCTATATATATCTTGTTCAAATTTTCAATCGTCAATAAAATACTTATTATTCATCCAATCAAGCTCAAATAATTTTTTTAAACTTGTAGTGGATGACACTTGATGTTAATCCAGTTTTTTTCAAATATTAATTCATTAATTAAATTAAATTAATTAATTTTCAATAATCAAAAGAGAGCCCCTTTCTTGATCAAAGTATTTTAAGACCGAGAGAGCCCTCTTGTTGATCAAGGCATTTTAAGCGCCACTCAAAAGGAAAGACGAATGGGATAAAAAAACATTCTCTTATTGACCTAAGTAGGAATTGACTTAAAATATTTTTTTTATATTACTTGTTTATATTACTTGCCTATTTTTTTATTTACTTGTATTGATGACTTTTAAGTTTTGTTTAACTGTTAGTTCTTATCTATAAACACTGTTTTGATAAGATCTATAGACGTCTATGATGGTTAGAATTGCAGTAAAGCTAGAGATCCACAATACATACACAACTTCCAGGTGGTATAATATTTTAACGGAGCTTCTGACTGTAAAATAGTCAATGAAACATCGTCTTCATTTTGAAAGACCTATCCAATGACATGCCACTCAATAGGGTGCGTAATTTATTTTCGTCTGTACCGCCATTTTGTATTTTATGGCCGCCATTTTGAATTTATAAAAATAAAACCTAGACTATAACCATCGGGCCGTTAAGACGAATCGATAATAAAGACCTCATTTATTAAAATCCATCCAGCCGTTGGGACGTTTCGAGGGTATAAAGAAATCCACATACACAGATATGCGTGAAACACATAACCCTTCTTTTCAGCCAAGTAAAAAAAGACACTAAGGAAGCTCTCAATGCACAAAACGATTGGAACATCAAGTTTGAAAAAATAGCCGTAATTCAATGGGAAAGAAAATGATGGAAGGGAAACTACAGACATAAGGTAAAGAAAACTTCTGTTGCAAAAAAAAAAAAAGATGTCTAATGATTCAGAATCTAAAAATAGAAATCAAGACAGTATCGATTGGTTTTCCGTAATTTCTAAGAAAAAATAAAATGACTAAAATTATTTAGTGTTCAGATTGCCAAGTATGGTTCCATGCTGTGTGCGCTGGAATTAAAACCGAACAAAAGAAATTCATGTGTAAGCTTTGCATCACTTCTCACATGATGTTCAAGTACCTGGCAATTAGTTCCATAATTTCTATTTTTAATTACTTATAACTTTAATTTATATTTTGAATACTTTTTTATTTAAAACAATTGCTTTTACTTTCAGACATTTGATTTCGTTATATTTCATTGCTATTGTTTTGTTTGTTTGATTAATCGCAAACTTTGCTTTTAATAAAATTAGTTATATACCCTACCTATTTAAACAGCCTAATATCATTTGGACCAATTTAGGGGACTGGGGGGGTCCAACTTAGGTGACCAGTCGCTGAATTTGGACCACTTTTGACAAATTTTTCAAATTAAAATAAGATTTTCAAAAAGAAATTGTTCTGAAGATTTATTTAGTTAGTAGATGAATAGAGTGACCACGTGTAATGATATTTTGCAGATATTCCAAAAATGGAGTGAGTTACAGCTGAAAATAAGTGAAGTGGTCCAAATTCAGCTAATCTCCCCTATAACGATCTGATTTTTTTTTTTTTCGAATAATGCATATAAGTTCATTGTCGATGATAATGCATATTCAAATATTTATTCAAAGAGGGGCAAAATCCCTCTTTTTTGTTTTTAATTGCAATCGAATGTCTAAGCCCATATTTTTAAAACTGTTATTGCTATCTCTATACTTTCATATTTAAATTAGTTTTAATTGATTTTTTTGAAAAGCTGACTTCATAAATTATTTGAAATCATCTCAAATTTTGGATCAAAAGGGTGCTACTTATTTTATTTTTTTAGTTATTTTTTTTTTAGTTATATTTCTTCTTTTTACATTTTTTATTTGACTTAACTTGGTTTTTGTAGGTAAAATCGGAATTTTAAAACGGATTTCTCACCCATTTCCTGATATGTTAGAATTATAAAAATAACCTACACATGTGAGTTTCTGATGACAATACGGCATTTGAATATTTTTTAACTTAATTATAAATTAATAAATTCACCAGTGGATTTTTGCCAGCTTCGTTGGACGGTTTTCCAAACGAATCTCGAAATGAACGAACCTGGGGTTGGCGGTTCAACTACTTTCGGCAGTGTACACTTATGCAGCGACTACCGTTAGGCTCAAATCAAGCGAACCTTGATTTGTTGTCTTTTTAATACTTTCCGACAAAGTTGAAACGTGTTCATGAATTCGGTTGGTCTGTCTGTCCATCCGCGCTCTAACTCGTGTAAATAGAGTCCGATTGCCACAAAATTAATGGCTGTTATTGGGTGGACTTTGGTATTGTAAAAGAAGTGTGTAGCATTTACGGTTCATTTACAGAGATACTCAAAAAAATTCCGTTGCATTACGGCCTATGGGGAAAAATCGTTTGCTGTGTATTTTTATAATATTACACTCTTTTAAACATACTGAAATTTCCATATATCACTGAGGTGACTACGTGGCGCTTACTGTAGAATAGGGTGTGCATATAATATATCGTTCATTTACAGGCACACACAAAAGAATTTGGCTACAGAAGAAGTTTTATTGAAGCCTATGAGTAATAATTACTGGAAGTACGTTTTCAGTTGTGGCATGCGTTTTTTAAATTGAACTATTTTTTTAAATACTAGGTTGAGCAAAATGTCCTGGGAAATTTGTGAAAGTTGCATTGTATGCGCAAATTAACAACAAAAGCAACAAGGACTATTCTTCAAAGTAGAGGCCTTCATAGTCCACGATTTTCTGCCATCGTCCTTCCAGATTCCGGAGTTGCTGGAAGTACCTTGGCGGCCCCCTTGGATTCGAAAAACTCTTGACATGCTTCTTTAACTTCATTAAAGGATTCTAATGGAAACCTTTCAGAATTGTTAGACCTTTTCTCCAATAATGTCCGATCAACACACGCAAATCATACTGTTCAATAGACATTTTGGAGCCGAAATTCCTGAACTCCTATAGATATACCACTAGTACTCCTATATCCGATAAACATTCTGGTAACTATTAGATAAAAAAATTTCCGTAACTTTTTGCTCAACCTAATATTACTTGGTGTGGATAAATTCTATAAATCTTATACAGGTCGAAACAAAAGTTCAAAAGTACATTTCCGCTTATTCACAGAAATTGCTGAATAGAAATTTTCAACTGTGCTTTTTGTTTCAATGAACTAATTTTTATCATACTATGCAGTATACATACAATTCCATAGATCAGATACAGGGCTGCACAAAAAGAAAAAAAAATATTTTTGCGACTTGATTGTAATAGCAGAAATCAGGTTTTCAAACGAGTTTTTCAAATTGTTTATTTAGACATCATATTTCCCCTTAATAAACTGTTAAGTTTTGTTACTGTATACTGAATGTGTGGGAAAGTGTTGCATAATCTATGCTGGGCACACTATCTTTCGTTCTTTTTTTTTATTATTTCGATGCAGATTAAAATAAAAATTTTCAGCATCGTCGCTCACGTTGAGCCGATTTGGTATGCTTTCAGTTTGACTTTACTCATACCAGTACCAAAATTTACCAGAGAGTTCTTTACGAGTTGCAACGAAAGTGGAGTTAATTATGCTCTAAACCTCGTTCACCAAAGTAACCAACGGATTGTGAAACTGCTATAACGAAATATTTTAAACGTTAAAAACTGGAAAATAAAAATAAAAATGAAAGAGTTTACCATTTTTTTAATAAGCTTTTCTTATCTAATATATAAAAATGAAAAATTGTCTGTCTGTCTGTAATTCTATACAAAACCACAGTTTGCAAGACAGAATCGCGAACTCTTATGTACAGTCGTGGAAAAAAAAAAAAGTAAACACCCCCTACTAACTTCTCAACAAATTATCGTAGAAGAAAGTTACTGGTACCGAACGATTGGAAATAAAGTCTATTTTTAAATGGTGTATATAAAATTTGTTTAACGGGCCATCTACATATTAAAACGAACGATAACTTTGTTTTTTTTAATAGCAGTACACAATTCTGACAGCATAAATTAACTCTGCACCTGTCAATTAGCCTATAAACAAATTTTTATGCAATTCCTGCCATAAGTTTCCGAGAAATTAATTATTTTAAAACGAGTGTATTTTAAGGGCTGTATCCAAATTGAAGTTCCGAACTCCATTCTTAACCCAGAGAGCCGCCTTCTTGATCAAGGCGCGTATAAGCGTCAATGAAACTGTTTGATTACAGGATAGCAGAATAAATTTCAAAAATTTACTCACTTCTGTCATAGACGGCCCCTTAAACCATCATTTTGCCGTTTTTTAAGCATAATTTGAAAACTACTTGGAAGACAAATGTGAAATTTTGGATTTCCATAAAGCAGGACTTAATAAATCTAAATCCATCAAAAAATTGTAGGTTGCAATACATAATTTTTTCGAATATTAATTTCATAATTCATAAATCATATCATGAAATTATAAAAAGTGCAAATTCAGCGTATTCATGTTTGGGTATATTAGTATTATTGCTACACAAAAAATTAGCTCATTTGGAGCATAGTTTCAGGAGATATAAATAAAAATATGAAAATGTAATTTAACATTAGAAGTACTAAATTTTGAATGTCTATAATTCAAAAACTTATCATTCGAATGACTTGAAATTCGTTTTCTAGGCATATTTTGAACCGAAGATTTCAAATATCTTGTTAAATTACGGTACTGCCATTGAAAAAAATGAAGTTTGGATTCGTTTTAATATGTATATGGCCCCCTAAGCAAATTTTATACACACCATTTAAAAGTAGACTTTATTTCCAATCGTCCGGCACCAGTAACTTTCGTCTACGATAATTTGTTGAGGAGTTAGTAGGGGGTGTTTGCTTTTTTTTCCCACGACTGTACATGTGTATTAAAACATGGCCAAGTCAACTGAAGTAATCCGGAATCGAAATAATTTATAGTTAATTATTAATTAATAAAAAACCACCCATTTAACAGCAATTTCCTAACAAATTTAAACATTTTTCGTTATACCAGTTGCCAACAATTAAAAATGCACAATAATATTCTTACCACAAGAATTACTTTTCTATTACAAGATTTCCACGCGAAAAATGAAAATGAAACAAATAGTTTGACGAAATTTTTAAAAAAGTGAATATTACGTCATATTGGAAATGTAATGGACGTCAGCAGGTGAATATATAGCGTCATATGAATTTCAAAAAACGTATTGAAACTTGATAAAAACCCGATTATGGAAATATTGACATATTTTAATATTTTGAGGTTCGCTGAATTTGCTTTCGTCATTTTAAAATCTATTCCATGTATATACGTGTTTCTATGCGTATATATTAGAATTTCTACACGAGTTTAGTTCCCTAGCCCTTTAAAACCGGAAGATTTTTAGTAGAAATGAAAAGTTATAGTGGTAAGAATAGGATCATATTTGATTGAAAAAAATATTTTTAAAAATTCCCGATGTCAGGTTATGCCAAAGGAGGATCCACGCAATTCGTTGGGGGTAGGCTCGACTTTAAATCGCAAAAAAATAGGAAAATGTTTTTTCTTTTTCCTTAGGATCACCTACACAATTGCGTAGGTCAGGTCTTAGGTTCAAGTCAAGGGTTATAGCTCATTCTTAGTGAAGGACTGAAATAACGATGGTTTTTCTGCTTTTTTTTATTGTTTGTTTTACACTGTATGTTTAGTTTTGAAATTGTTTTTTCAAAACAAACATTCTTAAACTTCCGGGTAGAGGTCTGCACGGGCCGGAATTTCTAGGGCCCGGGCCCGGCCCGTTTACATTTTTGCAGTTCTCGGCCCGGCCCGTACAAAAATCAGTGAAAACAGGCCCGGCCCGACACAATTTCTACAAAAAAAAAAAAAAACATTTTTTCTCAACATACAATTAAGATTATTTTAATGAATACTACATACATATTTATGGGAACATTTTACAGTATATTTAACATTACTATGATGTTCGCAAAACAGAAAACACACAATAGTAAACATTAACGATTACTTACAGTGTTTTAGTCTACAGACATTTCAAATGGAAATAAGAATTCGTTAAAAGATTAATGTAGTTCAGAATAAAGGATTAAAAACATGATAACTTTTGAAGCTGCATAATAAAAAGTAGATTTGTGAAAATATTTCTCTCATTTTTAAGGGTTTTCTCAAATCCAAAGGAGCTACATTTCGACACATTTATGAATTCTTTTCTTTTCGGAAACGCGTAAGATTGGCAGGTATTCTTATTCAAAAGCTATGTAAATGTCTTTTTTTTTTCATAGATAAAAGCAATATATCTTTCTGAAAATACTGTCAAGGTTAGCGTTTTGAATCGAATTTCAGGAAGCGATAGCACAAGAAAGGAGAAAAACGTACAGTCACGTGTCAGAAATCTCTGTTATCTCTGTAAGTAATTTATCAAATATGGAAAAAGCTATTCGTTTCCAAATGCCTTCAATAGGTAGACCTGTCAATTTTATGCCCTTATAGTTAAAAATTTTGTCAGAAAGTGTGTCTGAAAGCTTCGCATTGTTGAGCAGTGAATATGAGAACCACCTTAAGGTATATTTCCAAAGATACTGTTAAGAGAAGTTCATTATCACTTTTAATACTACAAAACACAATGACTGTTCTACACATCCTGAGATCGATTAAGACCAGTTCCGTCCGGGCACGAGTCTGCTGAAAAAAAATTAAACTCGGAATCAGACATTTTGTTACTGTACGATGCCGATCTCTACGATGGCCATGTTACATTTCTGTATTGATGTTGTTAAACTCGCATCGGCTCGTGACGCACATTTATGCTTCTCGAGAAAACCATATTCATTGAAAACGGCTCGTATTTTATCTGCTTCGCTTAAATTCTTATATCGGGCCGATAGGCCCGATTAATTTTTTTGCCGGCACGACCCGTTGAAAAAATTGTCCTAATTCTGCCTGCCCGGCCGGGTACGGGCCTCTGGCCAAGCCCGGGCCCGTGCAGACCTCTATTTCCGGGCAACGCCAGGTATTTTAGCTAGTACCTAAGTTAAAAACGAATAAGTTAAAATTCAATACTGATTAATTCTATTTAAATAAAAAACATGAACACTGCACTGTAAAAATTATCCGACCAGTTTTCCTGTAGGAATCGAAAAAAATAGTTGCCCTTATCGTACAGGAAAATTTTCCGACCCAGCTCGGAATAAAATCCGTACAAAAAGGAAATAGTCAATAAAACGGTATTTTACGGATTTTATTTAGATTTTACGGATTTTATTCCGAGCTGGGTCGGAATTTTTTCCCGTACGATAAGGGCAACTATTTTTCCGATTCCTACAGGAAAACTGGTCGTATTTTTTTTTACAGTGTGGTATTATAGCATAAATTTAATTAGATAACATTAAACATTCACCTTAATTTGGAATCATCTCCACTATATTTCTTAATACAAGTTCAGGAACGAAAAGCAAACGATAAGCCATCATTATTATTAATGACGTGAAAAATGATTCTTAGGAAATTCATTAAATGATGATTATCTACATTCAGTGATGCAGAAATAATGAAATTTTCAACAACGACGTTAATACACATCTCAAATATTGAAAATAATTAATTAAACTACAATTTGTTGTTGTAATTAGTTAAAACAGATAAATACTTTTGTTCTTAAATAATTGATTTATAAAGAATTTAACATTTTTCTGAACTGTAATCAGTCCAGACATTTTGTTTCTAATTCTCAAAATGTAAGACTACCTCATTGAAATTATAAGTGAAAAAAATTACCTGTTGCATCATATAAATATTTTTTATGTATTTTAATAACATGAACCCTAATGACACCACCTATTGGTGAAATTTTGAATTACTATATTCGTTGGTTACAGTAAATCCGTCTTATTGACAAGTCTAATTTTGAAAATCGTTTTCCGATACGACAAATCGTTACATTTTTATGAAATTTTGAAATGTGAATGATTTATGGGACAAATGGTAAGCTGAAACTACATTTTTAAGAAAGTGCATTATGCCCCAAATTATGAAATAAGAAATTATTCCACCTCAATAATAATCTTCTTTAATATCTAACGATATCTTAGAAAATTTATGTAATAATAATATGAAATTTAGATACATTTTTTTCTACAAAACTGTTTTAAAAATCAGTGTTTAATAAAATCATCTTTTTGAAAAACATTTACAAAGATAATTAGATTAATTAGCAGAAAACTACTGTTATGGAAACATCGCAATTCTTATAAAAACAAATGTATTCTGATCCTATCTTTAAATGGTAAGGTTTTTATAATTTCAGCTTTTCTTGCATAACATTTTTTTAATAAGAGAAAAGACACACCTATACAAATGGTTAAGAAGATAACTATCCTTATAATATTATCAATTCAAGTGTGTGAAAGTTTGAATGAAGGCAGCGTCTAAACGGATGAATTAATGCTTTTATATCATTCCATGTAGATGGATTATATACCGCAAAAGAACACGTTTTATTTATTTTATTCAAATATTTTTCTTAATAATTCAAAATTTCATTATGTTTCATAAAAAATCAATTGACATTTTCCGGATAAAATTTAACCGTATCTTTTTCTCATAGCCCCCCCCCCCCCCAGCCAAAAAACAAAAACAAAAACGGAATAATAATTTCTTCTCAATAATGACTTTTCGATTGAAAGATTTTCACGTGAAAAGGGAACATGAAATAAAAAAAAAATTAAGAAACAAAAAAATATATAGATGAGATGTCACATTAGGAATAAAACGAAAATTTTCAAGTTTTTCTTAAATAATATAAGGTATATTAATATGAAAATAATAATACGTACCGAAATCAGGCGGATATGACATCGTATATAGAAAATAAAACGAATATGCTTTGATGTTGAAATAAAATGCTGAAAATTGCTTTCTAATACAGTAGAGCGCTGATTATCCGAGCTTGTCCAGGATCAAACACATGAAATAAGATATAGTCAAAAACTGTAATGTTACAGAAAAAGTGATCATCACTTATGTTAAATATTCAAGATGCAACGGTAGTTTCAACTCTATCGCTCTGCCAGTATTTCCTAGGTTATAAACATCCCATAAGACAGTAAGATGTTATAAGAGTGTTACATTTATTTTATGTCCATTTTTATTGAAGCATTATTCCCCATAGAGTAAAGAGAAAGAATAGAGTTGAAAAGTGATGGCTTGAGGGTGACGCCAAAAATGTAACCCTAAAATCCGCTACGTTCGGCCCAAACACAACCACATGCTTTCGCGAAGAAAGAAGAAAACTTTTAGTAATACAGTATTTAATTCATAATACAATGAAGTGCCACTTTAGAATGCTTAAATATAAGCAGATCATTTTCATTTAGAGAAAAAATGCACGACAGATGTCAGATAATTCGGCCCCTGTTCCACGTGCTTGTTTTTCTTGGGCCGAATGAGGGCATAAATTCGAGCGATAACGTGCATCATATTGCAAACGTTTTTACTGTATAATGTATTTCCATCTATATCTTTCCTCCGAGAGTATTTCCAGTGTCCACTTTCATTTAAGATAACTGTTGACAAAAAGAGTAATTTTTTATGAATTCTCTCCAGTGGCGACCTGGTGACAGAACTTGTCGAGCTCTGATTGCAAATGTTGGCATTGCAAGGAATTGATGTCTTTGCATCGTACATCAAAGTTTACCTTTACTTGAATTGAGAGTAATTCGCAGAATATGTACCTCTCAACCTGAATATAATCGTATTATTATTTCTGCTTTGATGATGTTATTGCAAAGTTCTTTATCTCCTATACCTACTAGTAGCTTTAACTCCTGAGATGGCAAAGTAACTATGTCGATGGGGTTGAAAAATTCTGTTGCAAACTGGGACATTCTTCCATGCTGATCTTTGACGGAATCGTAGCTCTGGAATACTTTATACTCTCCATGAAGCATCTGAATAATATCTTTGATCTTGCTGACATCTGTACTTAACACGTTGAATGCCAAGTCTATTTTGACTGTCTTTCCGTTTGGGCCACGAAATAAGATTCCCGTTATAGAATCTGTAAGTGTCAGTCACCGATGGCTGAGACGGGCTAAACGGCAAATTCAGTGTCAGTCTGACATGACACTCAACGTGTTAAGGGCGCGAGGATTGCTCGATACCTTATTTCTTCATAATTGTCTCTAAGAGGGATCAGGGCTCTCAAAGCTTCAAAATTTTCGAAATTTTAATTTTCATAGATGTTAAACGCCTATCTTTTCTGAACATTTTGATATAATTGTTTCCTTGAAATTCCTATTAGAGCAGAAGTTATTGTTTTTAGAATTATATCCGCTCAATAGCTGAAGCGGCGTTTCCGAAACATTGAAGTCATTTTTTCTCCGAATGATGTTTTGGGGCATAACAAGCACGATATCTCAAAAACGTCTGAATATTTTTTTGTGAAATTTTCAAAGCATCTGTTTTATCTTAGCCTGCACAAACCGAACTTGAAATTTCCATTTTATTGTTCAAAAAAAAAAAATTTTTTAAGTGATTATACTTTTGAAATTTTCTAAATTTTGCTTAGTTAAATGCAACATTGTATTAAAAATATAAAAATGCTTTAAATAAAATTTATTTAGGTTCCAGGTAATTATTATAATCTGAAGTATAAATAGGCACCAAAATTTTCATTCTAGTTGCAAAATGTAATTTATAATCCTGCGCGTAATCTGTTATACCAATTTTTTGCTCGACAAATGTCTAACAGTTTGGAGCGCCCTATAAATACTAATTCTACATCTTGCATTTTTTTAAACACATGAAATGGAAGAACATATATATATCTTTCATACCCCCTAAAAATTGTGTTTTTAAACTATATACATTTTAAAATATTAAATGTTGAAAGTGGTCTTTTTTTCATGTTTTTTCAATTTTAAGAATCCCGAGACCCCTTAAGCAGTTTCCAAGGACTTCATCGATGAGATCACAATTTAAAAGTATATCGAAGGACAGTTCGATTTCATACATCGCGTACCCTTGATCTCTCCCCCTGTCCAATTTTTTAAAAGTATTTTTCGGATTTGCTTTGTTCTTTAGTAACTCGAAAATTGTGGAGCAAACATGCAAACCATGCTTTCTCCTTTAGATACAAATTTTCAAAAAACACAAAAAACTGATAAATAAGAAAATAACTTGTATTTAATTCTAATTTTTATTGTGTATTTTTATTACTGTTTATTAGAAAGAATTGCAAGCATACCTAAGATATTAAACATAAAACAAATTAATAAAATGCATTTAATATTTGGAGAAATCACGTTTTGACCGAATTCAGAGGAGGAAACATGTTTTAATTGTTTGACAAGTGGATAAAACGCTTTTTGAATGAAATAAGTTCTAACTCACAAATAATACAATAGCATTATTTTATTTGAATAAATACCGATTTTCAGTTAATTATTGCTAAAATAAAATGACAGATTATGGTACCTAGTAGTATTCATTAAATATTTACTAAATAAATACTCGTTTGCCAGAAATCCACTTCAAATTTTAAAACCAATATTTTCATCCAGACAGTTATACACAACCCCCTCTTCTTTATTGCAGGCTTATCAATCATGGATAATGTGGTTGTATCATTTGAATATATCATCAGGTTGATTTTGCCACTGTTCACTATACATTACCTTCAAAAGTTTTTTAACATCTTTGTTCTTTTCAACTGGTATGGCGTGGCTAAAAGGAAGATATTCTAAAACAACCCTTTGAACAAGGCAACAGTAACTTCCTTTTTAAGAAGATTTACATCATATTCTTCATTTAGATCTTGAAATCTATAATTCTGGAAGCCTTTAACTTTAACAGTTCTCTTATTTTTTTTCTAAAACAATCCGTTTCAATTGTGATATGTATGGTAGGTTTCGAAAGTACACATGAAGTGACAACTGTGATTGGCAGACTGGAGAAATCACTGCTTGACTGAATGCAGGCTTTGGAGGAAACACTCTTTGATTGAAACGTCAAGTTTTAAAATTGATTTATAATCGGAGAAAAAAATTTTTTAGTAAAAAATACCATTTATTTCTGTGCAATTTAACACAGAGTTCATAAAAATAACATTAACTCATTTTTTATTTTTTTGTGAGAAAACACGGTTTGAATGTTTGCTCCACAATTATAGTTCAATGAAATAAAATTGAACTGTTAACAGAGGTCACTTCTTTTGATTGATAAATATAATTTTTCATTTCTGTTTGGTCGCATTTGGACGGAAAGACACTGGCAAAAACTATCGCCTATAATCAGGTTGCGAAATCATTCTTGCGATAGGGGAGACTAGGGAGGGTTGACCTAATTTTTACAAAATGATTTTTTATTTTTTTTAAATATAGAACGTGGAATAAAGTTTTATGTATCATTTTATTTGTTATACAATAAGTTATCAAAATAAAATTGCTACATAAGTGTAATATATAAGAAATTTGAAAAATAATTGATTTTAATCATGAGAAAATAATGGGTCAAGGCTCCCCACATATGGGAGGATTGACCCACTGTATGGGAGGCTTGACCCACTTTGTTTTAGATTGAAATATTTGTGAAGATAAATAAAATCAGTTTAAAAAAAGCAAAATAACTTTATGCTACATGCTTTAATTATTATAAAAAATATTTTTGAAAATATGATAGTTAAACAAACCTGTTTAGGCGCAATCGCATGTCCGGGGAGAAAATGTTTATTTTAAACAGGATTTTGTATGAGCAGGTATAATTGTACAACAGGAAATATGAAATTTTAACATTTTAGACAGTATTCCGCTAGAGACAGGCTACGTTTCCATAGGGTTTCGTGTATTATAATGTCCGGATTTAGTAGCCCCTGCCCCGCTTTATTTTTGTATTCTTGTCCTACTTTTGTGACATTCGACCTGACAACTCTAGTTGTCACATAGTTTGGCTTCATCTCACTATATTCATTAAGTTGAATTTTCTTTACATATTTTCCTAAAGTTTTTTGATCAATGCTATGTTCTTTTGCAGCCGCATGAGTACTTAACTTATAATTAACATCTTTTAACCCTTTTTGAGGCAAAGTACTTTCAGTACTAAAATGTTGAAATAAACGGTGGCACCGGAATATACGAACAAATTTATTTGGAAATATGAAAAAGGCTATATTTCACATACATATTAAATTGAAAAGATTATAGCAAAATTCTGGTGCCATTGTGATGTCTGGGAATTAAGATAAAGTAGTTTCATAAACATATCACTGCCTCTGAAACGGTTAATACTGCTGCTTTCGCACTTTCTAGTCTTTTCCACTGATTCTTTTTGCCTACTGTAAGTAATAGTTAAGTGGAAAAAAGTTCCTATCAAACTTTCCCATTTATATTTTATTAATTGTTTTCGTGCAGAGCAAATAGCAATTTTTTACATCTGTCTTTAACCCCTTAGTTCTCGTTCCCGTGATATTCATGGGCTTTGCCTTTTATTCAGATTGTTTGATTCCCACCAGTTTTAAAAAATAGTGTAATTGGCTGTATTATGGCATCATTTTACTTATCATAAAATAATGTGAATATTTCTTTTTCCAAAAACTGGTGCCTATAAGCAATTTGAATTTATAAACCGTAATTTAATGCAACCGTTAACGGGTTAATCAGTTTTAACCATTTTCTTTTCCATCACCCCATTTTACTATAACTTTGCAGAATAAATTTACATTAATTTTTATATATAACCATTAATCTTTAATTATGCACAGTGTATAATAAAAATATTTCCCAAACCCCTTAATTAACACATTGCCGACGGGCAATTTTTATCAAATCTGAATTTTAAAACAGTAGATGCTCCTCCCTGTTTTGAAAGTCTTCTGTAAATTGGTGTTCTAGATATGTTTCCCAAGTTTATGCAACGGTAAGTATCTTTCAATGTACGAATTTAATATAAAATGTCTTAAAATATAAAAAAAACTATGGACAACATGATATAAATGCATTTTCTGTAAGGTAGAAGTCACGCCCTTAGTCAATGATGTTTTTTGAATGAAAATGATAATACTTGTTTTCCGACGTGAATGTGTTAAGGGAGACTTGTACATCTGGTCAACCCTCCATCACATTGATTGGGTCAAGCTTCCCCGTATAGCCCTTTTCTAAAGAATAGCACATTGTTATGTTAAGCCTAACTTACTGTACAATCTTTATGCCTGGAATGAGAGCTCGATATTTCTGCATTACTTAAAACCTACATACTTACATTTCTACGACATATTTTATCTGAAAAAAGCTTACAAAATATTTCTAAAAAACACAACTTTTAGACTGTAAATGCCTCACAATTGATTTTTTCCCCATCTATTTCGATTATCTGTATGAAACAAAGACTGTTGTTTGAGCATTCCGGTAGATTTGGTTGACACCTATTGATAAAACTCAGAAATTCTTTTAAATATGAAAATTGATGAGTGGGTCAAGCCTCCCGCATGAGCAAACCTTCCTAGTCTTCCCTATATTTAAAAATCTTAAAAAATTATTTTAAAAATCCATAAAAATTCAATAGGAGATACAGTTTTCAAAGAATTGCATTTAAAATTACATTTTATTTCTCTATTCTACGGTATAACAATTGAAATAATGAAAAGTTTAGATGTTTAGACCTTAAAATTCTTGATACAAGTAAATGGCTTGCTCAGATCAGTGTCACGGTCTATATATCATCAGCGTTACTCATGGTCATGCTTTTTGCTTCATAAGATAGAATGTATTAGACCGGAAAGCAACCATATAAAAGTGTAAGTCTGTCAAAAAACAATATTTGCTATGACAAAGTCTAAGTCATTCAAAAGACAATATTTGCTATGACAAATCTATACAGGTGGTTTCTCTGGTACCTAAAACTATAGAAGATAGACACTAAGTTCGACTTTCATCACGTCTCAGAGTAGAAATCTTCCTTAGTCGTGGAGCTGGTCCATTACAAATGGTACTTGCGAGAACTTAAGAGTTTAACAGCAACATTTTTTTAAACCTATCAAAAGGCATGCTTTCGAAGCCGAGATGGATAGTTAGATGGATAGTTGGATAGTTTTTTAGCGCTCAAATTAGTATATAAGACTTATGTCATGAAAATTGCCCAAACCGTTTTAGATTTTCAGCAGCAATTTCAGTATTGAGTTTGTTCTGTTCTAACCTATTAAAATGAATTTTACTAAATTTGAGACCTAACTAGACCGTCTTTTCGTGTTCAGTTTAACGTAGAAAGTATCCTGAAAATCGTTAATTACATCTTCGAAATCATCCTGAATTTCATTGATGATCAATGACGAATAGCATTATCGAGAATGCCGATTAAGAAAGACTTAATACTAATAAAAAAAATTATTTAAACCTACAAAAACGAATTTAGAGAGCTACTGAAGTCGAGACCTACCTAAATGGTTTTCTCGTATTCGAATAGGGCGGCTGATATAATAAAAAACGACTGAACTGTTTACAATTCATTATTTTCAGTGTACTGAGTTTGTTTTACCCAGTGAAAACAATTTTTTTCGAATCAAGGACCTAGCTAGATTGATTTCTCGTTCTCGAATTAGAATAGGAGCCACGTTTTGTGAAAATCGCTAGTGCCGTTTTTCATATGTAGTAGCATTTTCAGTGCTGAGTTTCTTCTAACTTCCCAAAACGAATTTTCCTGAATTCAGCACCTAATTATATTCTTTTCTCCTGCTCGAATTAGAAAAGGAAACACTCATCGTTAAAATCGTTAAAGCATTTTTTTATTTATAGCAAGCAGCATTTTCATTGCTGAGTTTGTTTTTACCTGTTAAAATGAATTTTTTTAAGTTCGAGTTTAGACAGACCGTTTTCTAGTGTTCAGTCTTAGTATACGAGGCACGTTTTGAGGAAATTGTTCCCTCCTTCCCAGAATTGAAAGAAGACACCCAGAATTGTCTGTTTGTTAAAAATATATCATAGAACAGAACTGATAAAATTATTTAAATTTCCACGGTATAAATTTAAGGAAGACTGAAAAGTTTGGAGGAAAGAAGTCACTTTGCTTAATACAGGGTGACCCCGAATTCATGGGCCAAACTGTGAGGGAAAGTAAAGTACACAAAAAGAAGCAATTTTGGTATAGCAATGTGAAGTCGGAAATGAAAAGTCTTGGCAAAAAAAAAAAAAAAAAAAAAAAAAAAATAGCAATTTAACAAATTACAACGACCATTTGGAAAATGATTTTTTCAAATACTAAAATGTAAGACATAAAAAATCGCACGGAGTTGATCCTACATTACGTACTCCATGGATTAAACGATAACATTCCTGGACCCATCATGAACAAATTTTAATAAGAAATTTCAGTTTTACAATTTTCGGTTCTGTAAATTTTTAAACTTCTACGGAGCTGGTCATACATTACGTACGCCATGAATTAAACATTAATAGTGTTATTACACGTAAAAATTGCATGATTTCCTGAAACTTGCGTATTATCCAAGCATTTCATTGGCTGTTCGGGAAAAGGCTTTTCTATCATCAGATTTTCAAAAAATCTCACGACCAATTTTAAATAAAATTTCATTCTTAAACTTCTAAACATCCGACAATATTACTTTTTATACTTTTAAAAAAATATACTTTTAAATGCAATTTGTTTGAAAGCTGTATCTCAATTTGTTTCTGAGTTATTAATTTTTTTTTTTTGTAGTTTTTATTACTTTTCTTTTTGTCATAGTGGCAACACTCTGTTGTCCATCGTTGTTGAAACCAAAGGGAAATACAGATTACTGTATATACCAATCTGATAACGAATAAATTGCGGATTAAACCAATGAAAACGTTCAGATATGCTTTTGATTTCCTACCCTGATGAGAACAATAACCATTTTTCCAAATGGCGAAAAAAAAAAAAAAAGAATGCGGATGAAATGAAAACAAGCGTTTCATTGACATAACAATTACAGTAAGTGCTCAAATGTGCCGCGACCACCACCATCGATACATACCTGGCAGCGTCTAGCAAGTGATTGGTGTAATCTTTCGAAGGTTCCAGATGTCTCTTCTGTGAGACATTAGTTGACTCAAGAGTCGCAAAGCTTTCAGTCGTTGCTGCAAATGTTCGGGAAACCCTTAGAAACTGCGAAAAGCTACGCCAATCTCCTGCTAGGCACTGCCAGTGGCACATTTGAGCTCTTACTCTAATTGTTATGTCAATAAAACGCAGGTTTTCGTTAACGCCGCATTTCTTGTTTTTCGCCAAAACTTTTCATTTCCGACCCCACATGCTATACCAAAATTGCTTCTTTATGTGTACTTTACCTTCCCATACAGTTGACCCAAGAATTCGAGGGCATCCTTTACATAAAATGTATCTATTGAGAGTTTTTAGTGTAAAAAGTAAAATTGATTAACCCTAAGCCGAGTGTTGCCTTTCGGCAACATACCCAATTTAGGCTTCTAAAATACTATTAGAATAATATTTAAGCTATGATGCCTAATGTTGCCAATAAAATACATTCTGAAAATATTATTAAATCGATTTTCAGCATGTAGATGGCAACACTTGTGTTGTTTAAAAATAAATATAAATTTAATTTTTCAATTGTTGCTACGTGTTCTTTTTGTTTTGTTTGGAAGCTTGCGAAATACCCTATTTTGTTCTGCAGTGAGCAAGTAAAATTTATTTCTTATCACAGTTCTTAAAATTCTTGTGCGTTTAATATTATTGAATTTTATCAAGGAAAAGTATTTTTTTCAAAGACCAGTATTGCCGATTAGTACCAAACAATTTTTAGCCGTAAACCACACTTAAAATAAAATATGATTATTTTTAGTATTTTTCCCATGATTTATTTAAACAAGTAAGAAAAATCATGCGTACAGCATAGTTTATGAAACACTTTCCAACACTCCCTGAAAGCTTTAATGAAACTTTCTTACTTAGGGAAATAAGGTAAATAAGATAACTAAGTAAACATTTAAAAATCTGATTTCAGTAGTTACCGCCCATAGCCAAATATGTATTCCAATTCTTTTGAACAGCCCTGTATTCGATCTGTATTTTGATATATATACTAAATAATGGGAAAATTTAGTTTAGCAAGAAAATACATAACAGGTTGAAATTCATCTTTCAGAAATTTATACTAATAGATGGAAACATACTTGAATACTTTTGTACAGCCCTGTAGTTTACCTAGTACCTTTATTATATGCCACTGTTTAGCTAAAATTTAATCCAAACTAAAACACGCTTAAAACTACTGAAATTACATTTCCAGAAATTATCATCCATAGACGGTATGTATCTAATTCCTTGCGTGGCCCTGTAAATTATTTTATCTATATTCTACAAATATTTCTTAGTACACTAAATTCAGTTCAGCGTAAAAATGCATAACTCCTTTAAAACCACCATTAAGCAATTTATGCTCATACTCAGTAACCTTTACGAATTCATTTCTGTAGCTCTGTATATGAACTATAGAATTTATACGCACGTTATAGTATGCATAAATATAGTGAATAAGTAGGTAAGTGTGATCACAGATCGCACAGAGGGTTGCGCTTATTATTCCTCTCAAAACACTTTATACTTTTGAAAAATCTGTTAGTTTCACATTTCGCAACCAGGGGCGCACTCTATTCTAAACAAACCTCTATCCGAACGAGACTCCGTTTGATATACTATCCGTAGATATACTAGTCGAGGGGATTGGGCCGATAGCACCCGAGATAAGTAGGCGCCCCTGGCGGTAAAAAGTGGAACTAAAATATGTAAGGCTATGGTAAATAATATGAAAGAATGGTCAAAGGGGTCGGCAAGAAGGTCGACAAAAGTTGGAAAAAATGCTCCCCGGGTGAAAAGGGCGGATGTTAGAAAAATTGCTTGAATACACAAGTTAGAGACCGGAGGAGTAAATAATATGTCTTTTTGAAAATTTTATGATTTGCCGTGTGGTCTGAGGTATTCAGCTATACGTATGCAAAAATTCATGTCTGCAACTTAATAAAGGGCTCTCTTAGAAAGATTTGCTTAAAATACATATTTTAGCTCAAAGGGTTAAACATAAGACTTTTTCAAGATTTTAAGATTTGTGGCCTGGCCTCAGGTGTCTGCTATAAGTATGCAAAATTTCAAATCTCCAATTTAATAAGGGGCTCAGTTAGAAAGAATTGCTTAAAATGCGCATGTGGGAGCCCAAATGGTTAAATTTACGATTTTTTCAAAATTTTATGATTTGTGGTATGATATGTGGTGTTCAGCTATAAGCATGCAAAATTTCACGCCTCCAACCTAAATAGGGACTCACTTAGAAAGAATTGTTTAAAATACACATGTGGGATCTCAAAGGGTTAAATGTACGGCATTTTCAAAATTTTATGATTTGTCATTTGATGCGAGGTGTTCAGCTATAAGTATGCCAGATTTCACACCTCCAACCTAATTAGGGACTCACTTAGAAAGAATTTTTTAAAATACACATGTGGGATCCCAAAGGGTTAAATGTACGACTTTTTCAAAATTTTACGATTTTTCGTATGATGTATGGTGTTCAGCTATATGTAAGCAAAATTTCAAGTCTCCAACATGTATAGTTTCTGAGAACGGGCTCTGTGACAGACGGGCAGACAGACAGAGGAGCGAAACGAATAGGGTTTCGTCAGATGAACGAAACCTTAAAAATCGCATATCATAATTAAAAATGCATTTCGAGCAATCATTACTAATATACATTAATTCGGATACAATATAGTATCTGAAATCTTTGCAAATACACCTCAAACAATTTACCCTATACCATTATGAACGGAATTCTTTTGTGTGGCCCTGTAAATGAACAATAACTATTCTTTGCACCGCATATTCAACAGAATGCATATTTTAGTGGGCTTCATAAATGAATATCAATTTTACTATGTTTGAAAGAGAGTAACATCATTAAAAATCATTTGTAACGATTTTTTACCATTGGCCGTAATGTAACGGAAAAATTTTGACTGTCCCTGTAAAGGAATTAAACATGCTACAAACTTCATTTGAAATTGGGAACGTGTTATGGTAGAGGTTACTAACATCCAAAAATTTCAGAACGATCCGAGCATATTTACGAGAGTTAGAGCGTGGACAGACGGCCATACGGACAGACGGCCTACGGACAGACGGACAGACGCCCAGATAAACCGAAGTCATAAACACTTTTCAACTATGTTGGAAAGAGTTAAAAATGGAAGCCGAAAAACATTTTTTAAATGATTTTTGAAAAATCAGGCATTTAAGGGTTAAACTGCTGGTAAACTTTAAATCTTTCTGAAAGGCACCATACGTTATTAAAATTTCAAATGATTAGATCCTAGACCATTAATAATCTTCAGGTATCAAATTAGAAACTGTTTCTCTTTAAAAATACTTTATTTGGGCAAAAGTAGAATTTTTCCTAACTTCGCTGTCAATTTGCATATTTTATGTGAAATAATTACATTTAAAATTAAAGAAAAGTACAATTTAGATCTTTAATTAGTCTATTAGTTTTTTTTTATTATTTATTTAATTTCATTTAACAGAAATGAAAGCACGGTTAATTGGTAGGAAAACATCATTATTTTTGATAATATAGAAATGATATATCCCAGGAAATACTTCAAAAATAAATGAAGTAAATCGAATACTATGCGAAAATAATATTATTAATAAATACGCTAATAAGTTTCAAAAATTTAAGTTAATTAGGTGTAAGGCAACTTACATTTAATCTGTCAAACAAAAAAAAATGTAACTGCTAATTATTTAAATAGGTACAGCTTTAAGAAGATAAAATTTATTCAAATCGTATGTTTAAAAAAATATTGCGAAAGTTAAAACGTTAATTTTTTAATGACATAGAAAAAAAAAATAGAATGCTTAATTTAAAAAATATATTTTCCTGAAAGATTATTTAAAAATTAAATTATTCATAGAAATG
Organism: Maratus speciosus; assembly: GCA_963932465.1. Classification (NCBI taxonomy): domain Eukaryota; kingdom Metazoa; phylum Arthropoda; class Arachnida; order Araneae; family Salticidae; genus Maratus; species Maratus speciosus. The sequence goes on from OZ010800.1 coordinate 140,844,443, forward strand.
CAATTTTATTTGGTATTTTATAAACTGAAGTTTCTGATAGCATTTTTGTGAAAAGGAATTTTATACATTTCCTGTTTCGTTATCGTGTATATACATGGTTACCTGTATTAATAATCAGAACTGTACGGGACGATAATACGCATCAAATGAAATAATTTTTTTTATCGGAAATTCGTAATAAATAAGTCGAAATAATTTTGTATAGGAAATTCTAAAAGAAAATGGTATTTATATATACTAATAAAAGAAATTTTAGCTCTGTGTGTTTGTATGTGTGTATGCGATGGCGAGGAGAAGCTACCGAAAGTACAAGGCGGAAAATTTATGTGAGGGTAGTCCGATGTCTGTCCTCATACACCTGAGACGCAAAATTTTAATTTATTGATAATTAGTCGAGTTATTTATTAAAAACTCGTTAAATAGGCTTTACCGTGCGCAAACAGCAGAGACATGTGTTGCAGGTTCGTTTAGAACAGAGTGCGCCCACTGGCGGTGGAAAGTGGAAACACAAGTCTTTCAGGCGCGTGCCCAGCGCGATTTTCTCGAAATAATACTCTTTAGGTCAGTACCAAAAATGCCTCGGTAAAGGAAGAACCTATTTAAACTTTTTGTTTCGTAATGAAAGTTTATATAAAACTTGCGTTTTCACGAATGCTTTAAAAAAATTCAATTAGTGTGTTTTTATAAGCATAACTAAATCAGAGTTTTTATTGAAAGTGGATAAATTAAATTTGAAAGTCCATCCTTTAATTAAAGTTTTTTTTTAAAAGAAGGTCAAGAACTAATTTATATGAGTATTAATCTGCGTTTTGTCTTATTGGTTTCAAAGGAAATTAACTAAGCAACTATCTGGTACACACAATGTGAAGTCCAAAAGGTGTATATTTAAATAAAACATAATAAAAATTAGATTTTTGAAAGTTTAAAATATCTGATTGTTTGTGTAAGAAACCTATATATTTCTATTTTGCTCCTAGACGTAAAAAAACTTCATATAATATGCTTATTTTTAAAATCCCCCCCCCCCAAAAAAATAACCCCCATCCCTCCTTAGGATTTTACAGTCACCGCACTATTGTGCAATCGTATAACAGCTTTTGTAAGCGCGCAAGTTTGTTTTTGTCTGGTGGCTACAACTTGACTACATCAGTTTATTATTTCTTTTAGAAGCAGGCAGCCACATCTTTCTCTCACTAATATTTATTTTTCGCCAGTTTAGATTGTTTAGCGCGCAAAGTAGCGTCAATTTCATGTTATTTTTCTTTTGAGTTCGAAATTTATTCAATTAAGGGAGATAAAAACAAGACGGGCCGTGGAAGTTGCTTATCACTTAATGAATGCGTTCAAAATATTTAGAGCACCGTACATCTTGTAAAGTGACAAAGTCTGAGGTATTTTCTAATACAGTTATTGAAGAAGTTTGTGGAATGTGGAATCGGCTGAAATTTTTCCATGGAAAACCAACACGCACCCAATTGCAAAACTTAGGTTAAAGAGCAAGCTAAGATATTGAAAACATGTTATCCACTTGGCTTGAACTAAAAATACAAGAAACTGGTCAGAAGCAATGAAATTCATCTAATTTACGAACAATAGAGCACATCACTCTGGAATAGATCGCAGTCTGCATGAAGCTGTATTTAGCTATAAAGCTAATGTAAGTTTAACACGTTCACGCCGGCGCGGTGGGTCACACTCGACTGTCTCAGAGTTGTCAAATCTCCGGCTTTTTGCACACCACTGTTATTTTAGAGAAAACGTTGTTCCTTTAAATCGCCCAATTGTTCTAATTAAATAAAACAACATTTTCTGTATTAAAATACTGGTATCCAAAGAGCCGGAGACTTGGCAGCTCTGAGACAGTCGAGTATGACCCACCGCGTCGACGTGAACGTGTTAATAACCTATTTGTCAGTCGATATTTCGTCAAGAATTACAAGTGAAGAAGATCTTGTTGTATAAGAAATAAGTCTAGTAATGATATCAAACTTCTGACAGCGGTCTCAACCAAGGATGAGGATATAGGCGCAATGAATGATGATAATATTGTCATGGAACTGGATAATTCCAACGAAGACTTGGAGGTAACTATTCCAGGTTCAGTAAAAAACGGTAATAAGAGTGTTGGCCAAATTGAAGGAGAATAACGCAATTCTGAAATAGAAAAGAAAAAAAAGTTTCGCTGATCTTGAAATGAAAGATTTTGAAAAAAGCAAAGAAGAATCTTCTTTTTTCATTAGATGAAATCTCGAACAATATTCAAGAATTTCGAAGTATTGCTAAACAGTCAGTAAATAAGCAAGTGGAAAAAATGCTACGGCTCCGAAGTTAAAATTTCCAAGTGCAAATGTAGGAAAAACCGTTCGAGTAAGAATACGAGAGGTAGATATAGGAGAGGCTGATAGCCGAAATATTACAGCTGTTATAATTTCTATAGAAAATGAAAACTTATATAAATTTAGTACAAAATATGGCCTTTTAAATCAACTGTACACAAGGAACGATTTTACTGTCTGTAAGAAAGCTTTAATGTCAGTTAATGAAGTCCCAGTGAATGAAATAAATCTAAGAGAATGTGCTCGTAAGAATTCCATCCTACGTGGTCAAGAATTCTAATATTACAATTGTAAAGGCAGTTGTAACTAAAGTTGCTGCAAATTAAAAAAAAAATTACAAACCATTTGTAACTCCAAAAGCCACAATAGCTATCCAAGCCAAAATAAATAATTTGTTAAATATCTAATAAACAAATCAGAGACCCTTTGTAACTATGAATGTCACAATAGCTCTTACTGCCAAAATAAATAATTTGTTAAAAATGTAATGAAAAATCAAAAACTCTTTGTAATTCCAAACGCTACAATATTCCTTCCTTCCAAAATAAATAATTTGTTAAAAATGTAATAATATTGAATTTCTAATGTCAAATGTATGCAATTTGTTGTTTGTTATAAAAATAATAATATTGTATTTGGAACCCTACGCCCTTCTTTCGAATTGACAAGATGTATTTTCTTCGATGGCCTTCTAATTTGGCACTTCTGGGCGGGTTTCTTTTTTTTTATTCTATTAGATAGGTATAGGAATTGCCATATTCCGACAGTAACTTCTCTTAGTACGTTTGATATATGTTAAAATTAATTTAATAGTAGTCTAAATTTAAAACTTTTAACTTATGCTACATTTTTCTTAATATTCATTGCGAAAACTATGCACCTTAAAATTGAATTATTTATTCTTTCATAATTTCAGTGTTTATACCTAATCGATTCAGTAATTATAAAAATAATTATCTTTAGCCCTTTAGGCCTTGGCGCCCTATAAATAGGACACGTATTTTGATTGAGTATTATTGTCTCTTAACAATTATTTTTGTTATTAGCTTCATATAGTAATGATAGTACATGTTCCACTAAAGGACGTATTCGTTACTAAGCTTAATTAATCATATTGACAGAACTTCATTGATAATTATTAATAATAACCGGTAAATATGATTAATATGTAATATTAATCAAATTTACCAAAAGAAGCGGTTATTATTCAAAATAACAGAATTTATCAAATTGACCGTAACATATACAGTCAGTATCGGTTATATGGTCACCCATACGGTCCTGAAAATATGACCTTATAAGCGGGATGACCTTATATGCGGTGTAAGCAGGAATTTAATTTTAGACAATAAAATATTATTAATAAGTTAGTTAGATTAGTACAATAATGTGCAAAGAAGCTATAAACATTTAATTAATAAAACAAGATGTATAAACAAGAATTGCTTTACACATAAAATTTCGAATTGATGCGTATACTCGTAGTAGTAAAAATAAACTTTTATGCAGGTTTGTTTGCTTTTTATCGTCGTTGTTAAAACTACTTTTTCTTATTAAGGAAAATTTTTAAACTGTTCCTCAGTGCCTCTGGGATTGGTAAAAAAATATCTGAATGTATTTAGTGCTTTGAGAGCGTCTGCTCGCGTTGTCGGTTCAGCTTCGCATTCACTTTCATTATCATCGTTCCTCCAAAAGTTAAGGTACACGGACTAAATGCGTTCGATTGCACACGTTTTGTCGAATATCTACAAAACTTATTGGCGAATTGTTCCTGAACTTCTGGGATGAAAATAACATGTTTTATTTCATATTTCTCGGTGAAGATTTAGTCGGGCGTACAATTAGGGGGCTAATAATAAATTTAATAATAAAATAATATTTGAGATCACCTATGTAACAGGAAAGACTGGAAATGGTTTGTCACTGTGATAAATGATTATTTGAGTCCTGTTCAACATTTGTATGCATTTGTGTAAGCATAGCGCTCAAATTCGTGAAGATGTTAACGTTTTTGTGAAAAACTCAAACTTTTTTTTTATAGCATACAGAGTTTTCAACCATATTTAACACAACTTTCCAAAAACCTGACAAAGGACAGTAGAAACAGTATACTGCAATTAAAATACGAATATATTGAATATTTGATGAGATATGGGCATTTTTATGAGATGATTTTTAACTGCGCATGCGCAGCAGATTTCAAACTTTTTATTTCAGAATTTGGTAGTCAGCTATTTAGGGCAACTTATATAAAACGTCTAGTCAAATATCGCGAAAATTCACAAAGATGGGGTTGATATAGTGAGTTGCTTCCTAAAAATAGCTTTATTGTAAGGGATTTTACACAACTTTTCAATCAGCTCACTACATCTTCCTAAGTTTTTACAATATTTGACTGGACTTTTTATAGAAGTTGCCCCAAATTACTGAGTACCAAATTATGAAATAAAAATTTTGAAATCTTCCGCGCATGCACAGTTAAAAATTATCTCATAAAAATGCCCATATCTTATCAAATATTCAATATATTCATGTTTTAATTGCAGTATACTGTTTCTACTGTTCTTTGTCAGGTTTTTGGAAAGTTGTGTTAAATTTGGTTGAAAACGCTGTATGCTATAAAAAACAAGTTTGAGTTTTTCACAAAAACGTTAACATCTTCACGAATATGAGTGCTATGCTTACACAAATGCATACAAACGTTAAACAGGACCCAAATAGTCATTTACCACAGTGACAAACCACTTCCAGCCTTTCCTGTTACATAGGTGATCGCAAATATTATTTTATTATTAAATTTATTATTAGCCCCCTAATTGTACCCCCGACTAAATCTTCACCGAGAAATATGAAATGAAATATGTTCTTTTCATCCCAGAAGTTTAAGAACAATTCGCCAATAAGTTTTGTAGATATTCGACAAAACGTGTACAATCGAACGCATTTAGTCCGTGTACCTTAACTTTTGGAGGTCAGTGTATTTAAAACTCTCGAATTTCCGAAACTATTTCCAGTATAGAAGCTTCACCATGGGCTTTACCGATGTCACGTCAGCTGCGGATATTTAGAAGAAAAACACCAATAGGCGTGAAGAACATTTAATACGGCTTCCCCTTCGTCCAATAAGCAACCTTTTTCGAAAGGTACATACCCGCAAAGGCGTGGCTGTTGCCACTCGTGGGTAAAGTATATTTGTAGCGATCTCTTTGTCAACAACTGCATATGTCAGTTCGTCATGTATTGTGCAAACGGCATTAGCCGCAGTTCTTGTGCAACTTCAAATAGGGACCCATCATCACCACCATCATCATTGCCGTTGTGTTCGAACGATAATTCTTCACATTCTGGAAGCCAAGGATGTCAAAAACAATTTCCAATGGTCTTATTTGATACCATATTCCAACTCTTGTCTACGTAACACATGGCATCTAACACAATCACGCGAAACTTCTTTTTTTTTTTATCAATGGCAGTAACGACGTCTTTTAGAAGCAGCTTTCGATAATTTATCTTATTTTTAATAATCCCTTTATCTAATTGTTGTGCCATACTGGTTCAGTTTGAAGGCAAAAAGAAGTTCAATCGGGTTTAAATTGGGAATCATGCAATGGGTGGTACAGTTGCCTGCGATTACAGCCACTTGTCTGTGCAAATTTTATCTAAAAGCCAAACTTTTTTTTCCCTTGTTTATTGTCATCCAGGCCTTTCGGTTCGCATCGTAAGATACATGCAAATATTTGCAGTTTTTCAATCAACGAGGCTTGAGAAATTTACCAATAACTAATGGAATCAATTTCTCTGATTCAATCCATATTCGCGGCTAATAAAACGGCTAACCTTTTTTTTTTTTTTTTTTTTTTTTTGCTTTCCTTCCTACCACTTCATTTTTCGTTCTTAAAAGTAACAGTTTTATCTGGCAAAACATGAAAAAAAAAACAGCCAAAGTTTATAAAAATTAAAAACATCACAAGGTCTGTACCTATTAAGAATGTCACTTAACACATTAATAGCCATTCGTTCGATTCTTTGGCAGTAAGATTCGGTTTTCCTAGTTATGCTTTAATTTTCAGAGATTTTTCTTTTACGATAATCCATGCATTGGAACATTCTGCAATCTGGCATATTTTATCCAAATGAAAAGATATTTCTTAACATTCTCAAATGTTGAAACATGTTCTCGCTTTCTGTTTTGGTTGATCACATCTTCTGTTTAGGGGGTCCTGGACACAAAAATCTTCAAATTTTCATTTTTTTTTTTATTATTGGATTAAAAATTTCTCTGCCGTTTTCTGCTTAAAATGATGTTTAAATCATGTTTCTATCTTAATTAGAACAGGAAATATTAATTTTTTCGTTTTGGTTTGTTTTCAAAATCTACCTGTCAAGCTATGGTTTTCAAGGAAACGCGTTCTTGTGAAATTGCGTTTTTCTTCATGATAGGTTTTTTTCACTATTTCTCATATTTAAATTCTTATAACTCGAGAACCGTTAAAGATACAGGGTTGAAACTCGGAACATATGTTTTTTAATTATTTTACTTTACTTTTGAGCCAACATATTTGAAAAAAACATTTACTTTTGAAAATATGATTTTTTTTTTAAAGTTGCACCACTTTTTTTGTAATTTTTTCGTTAAATATTTTTAATTATTTTAAAAATTAATATTTTTTTTAATGCTGTCTCTAAATTAATATATATATATTTCTGTTTATTTAAATGAAAAACAATTTAAATTCTACAAATAATATTTCGAGTTATAACGATTTTAAGTTATACCACTTTTTTCATTAATTTTAAATTAAAATTTTTTTTTAAAAAAGCTATGAGATGTTTTATCATTTGATTTTGTTTACAAATGATATGGTTAACCATCACAAAAAAATTCAAAATTTTAACTTAATAAATAAAATTTTTTGAAAATGTGTCTCGGACCCCCTTAACAAGATTTGAACCCTAAGACGTTATTCAGTGTCACTCTCTCTATTCCATCAGTCTTCGCGAAAGCTTCTTTCGATACATTCGATTTTTCAAAGTTTTCTACCAATTGTTTCCCCGCAATTGTCAAATTTTATGCTTTGCTGACATCTTGTATTCACAAATGACAATTAACAAATGAACGAAGACTTTACCCGCAGCGACAAGTAATGAAAAATACAAAAAACTAAAACTGCGTGATTTAACTTCTTTGCACGGAGAACCATTTTCATTCGATCGCAAGGGGTGGTAGCATATTTTCCTAGAATCGGTATCTAATGCGGCAGTTGAGAGAGAAATCTCCAGAGCTTTCGAAACTCTTACCGACAGGAAAGAGTTATCAGTCTTATAAGTCTTATAAGTTGAAGCCAGGAAGAGGAGATCCCCTGCCCCCGAGTGTCGAAGCGCATCTAGTCACGTGGTATGCAATATTATCGCGATCTCTAAGACTCCGTTTAAAAAGGAAAAGGTCTCCCTCGCATTCTAAAGCTATAAAAATGTCAAGTGGCCTTTTTTTACCATGCGGAAGTTCGTACTTGTGGATTTTAGCAAACGCACGGGAGATTCAAAGATGGAAAATGGGGAGCATTGACTAGAAGGAAAGAAGTTCCTCCTTCAGGATGTCCAACCACTTCATTCTAACGCTATTAAAAATGAAAATATTCGCGTGATCAATACAAAGAGGCCGACAGTTGAAGATACTTGAATGTGAATGATACGTCCATTCGGCACTTTACACCCTAAAAAGGGAAGGAAAAAGCGTAAAACTATAAGATATTTTGCAATAAAAAGGGAGACAAAGGATGACCATATGACCATATACCCGATAGTAGCCATTAGAAACTGACCATATGGGCGGTGTATTTTAACACGTAATACCGGGGCCGTCGTGAAACAACTTTCTTCTCTACGGGCCTGCTTCAAGAATAAGATGAATCACGCAAGAGATCTGAGTTAGCAAACGAACCAAGTCGAATAGTTGTATGTATGCATCAGAAACAGGGCTATAAATTTCCGTTTTGTAATATTTTGTTATGGCTGTTTGAATTAAACATTCAATAATTAAACATCGAAGGGTCACTAAACAGGTATTTTCTTTCTTTTTTCTTTTTTGCTTCTTTTTGCCCTTTGATTTAAAATATATTCAAAAACATTTGATTCGCGGTTTTTATCTATGATTTTAACTTGAAATATACATTTATGTCAAAGTTCCCTTTAAAAATTTCTTACATTAAAATGCCTTAATTTAAAATTATAAATATCAGGATTGATATTACATAAACTCATAAATAAAAATGTTATATTTTTTTATTAATTAAAATAAAAATTCTATTTATCAATAAAAAATTTAATTTTCATAATGTATGCATAACTTAAAATACACATTCCGTTGGTAGGTGTTACAACTAAAATAGCATTTTTCACTAACAGTAAGCACATACTTACAGTAATTTAAAAAATATATGGTATTTAATATTGCATAAAAAATAATTTCACTTAAACAGACAAGTATTAAGGAAGTTGAAATATCTGGAAACTTATCAACGACTGTTACATGTTTGTTAATACATGTGATTTTATTTTATTAGAAGTGAGTTTTCTGTTGTCATTCTTGACTTTTGCATAGTTATTTATTTTATTATTATATTCGCAATTCCAGAAAAACATATAACTTAAGGGGACATTTCACCTGAAAATGAACCCAAAAAATCGATTTTTTATATTAAAAAAAATATTAAATGGAAGCTTATTTAATTATGAATATTGTGACACCTCATTTTTACCCATACGGCAATTATAACGCCAGATATTGTAAATTTCATTAATACACCCAGCGCAATTACCCAGAAACAACCAACTTTATTATTTTTTTTTCGGCTATGTTCCTATTTTCTTGACTTTCATGTTTTAAAAATGCTAAGGCCTTTTTTTCGTGTTTCAGATATAGATTTAAACTTTTTTGTACATGTTCTTTATTATATATGTGAAAACCATGAGCATGGAATTATGTGAAAAATATGAGCATGGAATTGCTCTTCATGGTTTTATTTTATTTATTTTTTTAATAAAAGTATATGAAGATGTATTAGATTTCACTCTTTTACGCTATGTATATCAGTGAAAAAATTATATTAAATGTAACATTTGATTTATCTAAAACTCCATGCTCAGTCTTGCGTAATACACATTTGAAAATCTTTTTAAAAAAATGGGCAAAAATATTAATATTTAAAAAAGTAGAATTTAAAAAAATTCAAAATGTTTTAAACTATTTTAAATTTTTAACTAAATATGCAGTTAAAAAATATTTTTTTTAAATGTACTTTTAGTTGAACATTGAAATGCAGTGACTTATTGCACCATTTGAATCATTTATTTAAATTTTAAAAATTGTTGAAAAGGTAAACTTCTTCCTTAAATATATAGCAACGTTGGCTTCCACACTTTTATTTACTTATGAAATCCAGACCTAAATTTTCAGTCTTTTCAATAGTGAGTTGTACAATAAGATTTTGGGCTCTTGGAATTTTAGGAAAGTACTTTTGTAAATATACTATTGTAAAAGTGTTTTTAAAAACTAATTATAATTAGTTTTTAAAATTTGAAAACCATTTACAATTAGAAATAATAACATTTCCTGGAGCCATTTTATTTTACCACTATCTGCCTACGTCATGTACTTATACACTTTATTCGGGCAATCTCATTCTAAAATTAAAATTTTAATTGATAAATAGAATTTTTGTTTTGATTGTTTAAAAAAATTAATATCTTTATTTTTGATTTTATATAATATCAATCCTGAAATTTATACTTTTAAATTAAGACGTATTTATTTTTAAAGGGAAATTTAATTATTATCTGCTAAAATTGTGTTATTTTAATACATGATATCTCCTGTCATAAATGTATGTTTCAAGTTAAACTCTCCGAAAAATACCAATAATCCCAGTTCTTTAACTATTTTTGTATTTTTATTTTTTCATGATAAAGTTGATAATTTTAATGTATGATTTTTTCTACCATAAATGTTATATTTCAAGTTAAAATCTTCGATGAAAACGGCGAATCAAATGTATTTGAATATATTTTAAATCAAAGGAGAAAAAAAAAGCACCTGTTTAATGACCCTTCTCTGTTTAATTATTGAATATATAAATCAAATAGATCTAAAACAAGCCACAAATTGATCAATAAAATATTCTAAAACGGAAATTTCTAGCACTTTTTTTATACAAATATACAACTATCCGACCTATTTCGTTTGCTACTCAGATCTCTTGCGCCGCCATCTTGCTGTACATTTTCGTATTGAAGCAGGCCCGTAAGAGAAGGAAGTTGTTTCGCGACGGCCCCGGTAATACCTATTCAGTCAGTTCGGGCTTACGAAAAGTGACCTTATAAGCAGGGTGACCACATATCCGGTACTGACTGTATATAAAATGAAATTGATTTCCTTTATAATTTAAAAAATAAAAATAAAACAGGTGCAGGATACAAAAATACAGGTAGACAGTTAAAAAAATTATTTTATTTTCGTATGTTTAACTTTTATTTTTTATAACTTCAACATTCGTAAGTGATGATTCACGAATCAAAAATTTAAACAAATAATATAAAGCAATTTAAAGTAAAAACATAGCAATAAAATAAAATAGAATTTTGAGCATTCAAATGCGAACAACAACAACAAAAAAAAATCATTATTAATTATTTTTTTTAATAAAAAGTTAAGAAGTAATTTTTCTTTACTTGTTTACTTTTTCTTCATTCTATTTTTTTGTAAAAATGAATATATTGTTACATTATTATTAGATCTTCCATCGCGATTTCCCTGTTCTATTCTAAATTACTACTCTATATTCACCAATTCCTTATTCTTAAATAATCTCTATCGTTAACTCTGTTAAATTCCCTTTAATTTACTTAAATATTGCCTCTTTAGTATTCTTAAATTAAATGTTCTGTTTTCGATCATTTCTGGGTTTCGAATGTTCTTTTTAGTAGCCATTTTTTTCTTCCGAGAATTTTCTTTCCCGCGCTTATTTTCGGGGTTTCTTTTTTACTATCAAATCAATCCGCTCATCTATCAGTCCTCTTTCCTATGATGTATAATGGCGTGTCATCCTTAATTCTTAATTGGTTCAGAGCGCGTGCTACGTCATATTTGTATTACTACACTCGGCGAGTAAAAAGTGGCTACGCGCGATGCTCCTGGAGATTTTGTAGAATTTGCTCGATTTTCTAAGTGTAATCTGTCTTCTGGCTGAGTGTCCGACGCTATGAAGTTTCTAAAGATTTATCTAGAAGATTTACCTCCTCCAACTGATTGAAAGCAATGATCGATGGATGATGAGATTATAAAGTGATAACTCATTGAGTTCATCTATGGCAACTGCCAGTATGCTATTGAGAACTGTTTATCGATGTTGTTAATAAAAATCTGTGACCATAAAATGCTTCGTTCCTTGTCTCCGGGAGAAATTACTAGTGAAAACCTCCATTCCTCTGACCATCTGCCACTCGATTGCAATAATCTTAAGTGTGGAAAGTATGATGATGACTACTAAACTTCGATTTCTTACTTGCATCAATCTACAATAAATAATCAAATGCCACTGTTCATCGATTGTCAAGGTTTTATTGCTGCTCTTACTTTTATCGGCATAATGATCATGTACTTCGATCAGTGTGAGAATCCTAGGATAAATTGAAATATTACCTACTACACTACACGTTTTCACCCATATAACGTTTATCGTTATATACAGTGAAATTCCCATTTAATGAAGTCTCATTGTTACACTTAAAAACTTCGTTATGAAGAAAAATCGTTTAATAGAAATCAACTCAAATTCATAAAATTTGTATAATAAAATACACATGCATAAAACAAAAAATACACACTAATTGGAAATGTTGGGAAAATGTATAGTATCGGGCAGTATTTTATTTTAATGCAATGTAGACGCATGAGAAAAATTTTATTAGAATAATGTCTTAAAAATCACATAATAAAGAGAGGTAAACAAATTCTGAAGTGTAGCGTAACTTTTCTCTTTTTTCTCAATATTCCAAATCATTAACTTTAAAAACGGTCTATAATATTTTATTGCACAAGTTTCTTATAAAAAATAAACTGTTCATAAAAAAAATTTCACTTTTGTAAGTATCCGAGCAATTCATTTATAACATTGCCGTGAAACTGGAATCAACCATCTTATTATATCGAAGTCTTTAAAAGTTTCTTCTTATGAATGGAAATGATTAAATAAATAATTTCATTTTCATACAATCCGCTGAAAGTAATTCATGCGCTGAAAGTAATTCACATCGTAACAGCTGAATGCTGTAAGTCAGGATCGACGAACGTTTTTGCGTGCGCGTGCCAAAATTTCAGAAACAATATCTATAAACAATGTAACGTGCCAAACTTTGACATAAAATAATTTTGTAGTGTGCGATGTTTATACAAAACACTAGTTAAAAAATCAGTTGCTTTCATGCATTAATTATTAACACGTTTAATGCCAAGTCTGTTTTTTAAGTCTTTTCATTTGGGCCATGAAATAACATTCCCGTTACACAGCCTATAAGTGTGAGTCACCGATGACTGACGCGGTCTAAACGGAAAGTTCAGTGTTAGTCACTGGTGACTGACGTGGCGCTCAACGTGTTGATAATTATTTTATCACATATTATTATTATTATTATTTTATAATATTTTATAATATTAAATTTTAATTCGTAAATATGATTTATTTATGTAGTAGGTACTGTAACGAGGAAATAAAGATAAACAAAATTTATTTTAATAATTTTTGACTTTATTTCTAATGCAACATCTGGTTAAATTATCCAAGTTGCATTAAACAATGTATCAGTAACTTATGGACGACATTTTTGCTGATGTTCGATGGAGATTTCATTATAACTAATTTATATTTTTATAGTTTTACAAATATAGATAGAAATTGGATCAATTTTCCATCTTATTGCAGTGACTGGCTAACAAAATTAGTCTGCAAAATGCAACTTTATAAATTCGTATTGAAAGGCACACATGTTAAAACTCTGCATAACATATAAGGAAAAGAAAATTCTTTTGATATGTTAATCATGCAAAAATAGTTGCATATTTGAGTCTATGGAACAAAATTTCATTGATTATAATAGAAAAAAAAGAATGTGTTATGTGTATAATGATTATAAAATTTATTTTTTCGCGTACCAGAAAAATTGTCTTATATGCCAATTCTGGCACGCGTGCCGTAGGTTCGTCAACCCCGAGTAAGTACATGAAAGTGGAATAAACTTCGTTCTATAGAATATACTTTTCCTAACATGGAGATTAATTTACCTGTTAATGGTGTTCAAAGTCAAGGTTCAGCGGAAAATTTCATTTTATAGGGTCGTCGTTAGAGGAAAGTTTGACTGCATTTTATTTCCATGAAAATAACTCTAAACATTTAAAACTTGAGTTCCCTTTTAGAAAGACATAATTTTAACAAATTTGAGTGTGGTTAAAGTTTTGTTATTTTTCTACATTCGCAATGCACTAACATTCTTAAACATCTTTGCAATCTTTAAAAAATGTATTATAAATTTTATCTATCACTGTTCAAGTTCATGTACTTTAAAGAAATAATTTATCTTTTTTATTTAATAACTAATTTTTTGCTATCTTCAAACTTTTATCTATCACATTTCATAAGTATTAGAAAAACTCTTTTTGTAGGAATTTCCATGAAATATTTTTTTATGCTAAAAGGCGGCAGCGAAAAATTATGTCTCATTTCTTTTAGTTACCTAGGGGAGAAATTTATGTTTTTTTTTTTTTTTAAGTTTAGAATTTTATTTTTTAGCCTCCGATATGCTATTTCTTTCGGCCAGCAATTAAAATGTCGTCTCTAAAAAATAACCTTTCGTTATATAAGCCAGCAGATGTATCATTGTACGGGACAATCTCTACTGCAATTTTTAAACTTCTAAGCATCGGACTTTTCAATTTTTATACTGTCTTATTGGAAAAAAACGTACTCTTAAATGCATTTTTTTTTTTAACTGCATCTCAATTTATTTTTGAGATATTAATTTTTTTTGTAGTTTTTAACGAATTTTTTTTAATGTTGGCAACTGAAGTACGCCATTTCGGTAGAAAGTAAAAGGAAAATAGTTCGAAAATAGTATATTATTATATCTATTTTTTGTCATTTTCCCATAATAACTAAAAAAAGAATTAATTAAAATCCATGCTATTTTGAAAAAATATAAATGACTGATTTATGATAAAACATGGAGCTGTTATAAACTAATTTTAAGTATCTATATTAATTTTACAAAGAAATGAAGGCATACAAATCATTAGATAGCCGATTTTTTTTTTGTCGAGTTTCTTGAATGACGACATCGTCTTTTGCTGGAATTGTGTATTACTCCGCGGTAGTGACGTCCTATGCATACTTTTCTGTAGATGTTGTTTAAGACTGGATTGCAAATGTATAATTCTTCAGCGGATGCGAATGTCATCATTTTATATAAAATAAAAGCGAGTCTTTCAAGTCTTAAAATTGAAATATGTTTTGTACTATCTATATTTACAAACATATATATATATTTTTAATCGGGGGCGACACTGAATTCTGAAAAAGCAGAATTCCTGTTTTCTAGTTCTCATACTTTCTTTATCCATATCATATGTTCGTACGTAAATCTTACAATGAGTTTATTTTCTTTTTTCTTTTTTAACCATTTGGAAAAATGGTTATTGTTCTCTTCAGGGTAGGAAATGAAAAGCATATCTGAAGGTTTTTATTGGTTTAATCCGCATTTTATTCGTCTTGTGATTGGTCTATACAGTAATCTGTATTTCCCTTTAATTTCAACAGAGATGGACAACAAAGTGTTGCCACTATGACAAAAAAGTAATAAAAACTACAAAAAAAAAAATTAATAACTCAGAAACAAATTGAGATACAGCTTTCAAACAAATTGCATTTAAAAGTACATTTCTTTCTCTACACGACGATGTAAAAAGTAATATTGTGGGATGTTTAGAAGTTTAAGAATGAAATTTCATTTAAAATGTGTCATCAGATTTCTTGGAAATCTGACGACGGAAAAGCCTTTTCCCGAACAGCCAATGAAATGCTTGGATAATATGCAAGTTTCAGGTGGATAATAACTAATGAAAATGAAAGAAAATGAATAACAGTTTCTGCCAAAGAGTTAATTTTAATTTGTAAGATTTTCACGAGCAAAAGACAAATGGAATAAGCCAATTAAAAATAACAAAAAAGATAAATAGGACAGGAATGAATACATATTTCACACCAAATACGAGTCGCAGGCGATTTCTGTCGCTTGGAATTTTTACGTGTCATAACACTATTAATGTATAATTCATGGCGTACGTGATGTAGGATCAACTCCGTGCGATTTTTTTAGGTCTTAAATTTTAGTCTTTGAAAAAATCATTTTCCAAATGGTCGTTGTAATTTGTTAAATTGCTTTCTTTTTACCTTTTTAACACTTCCCAGCATAGTTGAAAAGTGTTTATGAATTTGCTGTGTTTGTCCGTGCTCTAACTTAAGTAAATATAGCCCGATTGCCATGAAATCGATATATGTTATTGGGGTTTACTATTAGGCCATGTTCCGTATTGAAAATGAAGAGTGTAGCATCTTCAGTTCATTTACAGGTACTCTAAAAAAATTCCGTTACATTACAAACGGGAGAAAATCGTTTGCCGAGTATTTTCATGATATTAACAATATTTTATAAGACATATTTATAAATGTCAAAATATAGTTTCAAGAATTATAATTTATAAATTTTGTTAATAATACATACTATCTAATCAGGTATATTTTTTGTTCTTCATTGCACAATTAGAGACAAGCTTTAAATAAGAAAACAATTTAAGAAATTACAACGACCATTTGGAAAATGATTTTTTCAAACACTAAAATTTACGACATAAAAAATCGCACGGAGTTGATCCTACATTATATTACGTACGCCATGGATTAAACATTAATAGTGTTATTACACGTAAAAATTGAAAGCGACAAAAATCGCCTGCAACTCGTCAGATTTCCTGAAACTTACGTATTATCCACCTGAAACTTACGAATTATCCAAGCATTTCATTGGCTGGTCGGGAAAAGGCTTTTCCATCGAAATCTGACGACCGATTTTAAATGAAATTTCATTCTTAAACTTCTAAACATCCCACGCTATTACTTTTTACACCTTCGTATAGAGAAAAACAAGTAATGTAAAAATTTTGTTTTTAAAGTCAATTCTTACTTACTCAATATAAATTTCCAACTGGGCGAAAAATGTCCGGACCAGGATCCGGACATTTTTTGCCCAGTTGGAAATTTACATCTAATATGATTTGTTTACCATTTAGAATAATTGTGTTAATATTAATCTAGTGTAATTCCTACTTAGGTCATCAGAGAAAAATTTAATATAATCCCTTAAGCTAACATTAGTTTTTGTTGCATTAAAATATCTCAATTTGTTGATCTTCTGTAAACAAGTAGGTTTACAATGGAAGTCTATGGGAATTTGGCGAAATATTAGAGATATCGCCAAGTTGGCTTCACTTTTGGATACTCATTTTGGTCGCGAAATCTGGCGATATATCGCCAAGTTGGCGACAAACTTGGCGGTGTTTGGCGATAGAACAGAGTCCCACCTACGGTAACCCCCTTACACTGACAAAAAAAATGGGTATTCAAATTTGAGTAAAAAAGTACTCAATATTAAATATATCACATACTCAAAATAGCTCCGATCCAAATATACTCAAAATTGAGAAACACATGTATTCATTTTTGATTCCATGGTTGTGTTCAAATATGAATCGTTAAGCCCCTGAATCTACAAATTAAAGTAAAAATGTATTGGCATTTATTTCCCGTTCAAAATTATTAACAAGAAGCGTTTAATTGATTATTTATTAATAAAAATAGCAAAATTAATAGAAATGTACCCAAATCAAATATTTTTATGACAAGAGATTTATTTGCAAGCACATTTAAATTATTTTAAAATACTGTGCATAATTTAATATCTATATTAATAAACATCCTTTATGCCGCCATAAATGAAATAAACCAGTGCAGGGTACAAAATTATCGTTTACTTTGTGTTTGATAACATGTGATGTTTCAAAAATGAGAAAGCATAAGTTAATTTGTGATCCAAACATACTCAATTCGATATGAATACATCGAGTTACTCATTTTTGAGTATTTCATTTTTTTTAGTGTATAGATATGAAGACGTATTAAATGTTGTTCAATAACCAATGGCCGCCATTTTGTCTCCCCTATAAAAGTAAAATTAATTAATTAAAATTTAATTAATGAATTAATGTTTGAAAAATCTTTATTAACATCAATTGTCATCCAGTACAAGTTTAAAAAAAATTATTTCAACTTGATAGGATGAATAATAAGTATTTGATTAACGATTGAAAATTTGAACAAGATAAATAAATAAATAAATAAATAAATAAATATAGGCAGAGTGTGACCTAATAGTAGGAATTGAAAAATATACTTTTAAATGCAATTTGTTTGAAAGCTCTATCTCAATTTGTTTCTGAGTTAATAATTTATTTTTTTGTAGTTTTTAATCCTTTTTTGTCATAGTAGCAATAGAAGTATCCATCTCTGTTGAAAGTAAAGGGAAAATACATACTGTATAGATCAATCAGAAAACGAATAAAATGCGGATTAAACCCATAAAAATCTTCAGATATGCTTTTGATTTCTACCCTGACGAAGACAACAACCATTTTTCCAAATAGTTAAAAAGTATTGAAATTGATATGCATCACTGAGGTGTACTACAAGGTTCTTTCTATAAAATAGGGTGTGCATAGAACTTATTGTTCATTTCCAAGGACACATAAAAGAATTTGGCTATAAAAGAAAAACAGCAATAATTGAACTATCGAAGACAATGAACAATAATGGCTGGATGTGCGTTTTCAGTTGGGGTATGTGTTTTTAAATTGAACTAATTTTTAAATATTACTTGGTGTGTATAAATTCCATAGCTCCTATACAGGGTCTCACAGAAGTTCTCAACAATATCCGCTTATTGGTGTAAATTACTGAGTGGAAATTTTAAACTGTGCTATGCGTTTAACTGAACTAACTTTTAGCATATTATGTAGTATGCATAGAGGAGACCCGGGCTAGTAGGTGCAGTTTTTAGTTATTGATTTTTATTAATTTTTTGTTTAAGTGTTTTATGAAAATTTAACTGTTCTTTGAAAGAACAGGCATTGGACTATAAATACATGGAGTTTTGAGTTTGTAGCTTTTGTAGTTTATGTTTAGTGGAAGCCTAAAGTAAAAGAAAATTGTGCGCCAACCTACCCCGTCACGGGACAAATTGCCTATACTTATGGGGTAAGTTGGCACACACTTTATAAAAATTTAAATGAAACTCAAATAAGACAAGTTAACGGAAATCAATTTCATTATTAGCAGTAAGTTTAAACAAAGGCGTTATCGCTGTACAATGTAAATTCTAAATTATACAGACATAAAAATAATGAATAAAACATTAACATTGAGTAACTTCTATCTTAATCGATATCGTCATCAGAATTACAGTTGTCACAAATAAAAAATCGAGTGTCTCCGTTTGGACAAGCATCGTGTGCCCAAAATCTTGCATTAAAACACGTTTTCTCGGTGTTCGCTGTTTTTCAAGCTACCAGCACACACCAGACACCGAGCCAACTTGCCCCGTGTTTAGTGCGCCT
Source organism: Maratus speciosus (assembly GCA_963932465.1). Taxonomy (NCBI): domain Eukaryota; kingdom Metazoa; phylum Arthropoda; class Arachnida; order Araneae; family Salticidae; genus Maratus; species Maratus speciosus. Next base: position 140,863,550 of record OZ010800.1, read on the forward strand.
ACTAGCCCCATAATACATTTCTTCACAAAAGGAACACTGAACCATCTAAGCATAAATAATCCAAGCAAATCACATATGGGGTAGGTACAGTGAATCATACACTAAGAAAAACCGCGCAAGTTAAAACGCAATTATTAAGATAAGTATTAAAAATTAGAAAAAGAATGAAGCAACAAAAAATTACTTATGAGCGCAAAAACCGGAAAAATCGTAATAAATGTCCGCTGCACGTACACTGTTAAAAATTTTGTGGCATTCTGGCAGGTCATTCGACCGTTTTTTGAAAAAACGGTTTCATAACCATAATTTAACTATATTCTTATTATAAAATGGCCAATAATATGGTCGGAATAGTGTTAAATTACGGTTGTGTAACCGTTTTCGCAAAAAACGGTCAAATGACCTGCCAGAATGCTGCAAATTTTTAACAGTGTAGGTAACGCTGCCAAACTATAATGAGCATTGTAAAAAGCAAAAAGAAAGGTACTCTGTGACTGGTTGCGCAATCTGTCCACAAACAGGCGATTTATGGGGACTGCGCCTACTTACCTCTGTAGCCAACTAGCCCCGGTCTCCCCTACATACCTGTAGATCATATACTGGGCTGGGCAAAAAAAATCGTCTATTTTAACGACTAGCCATGTGTAATAGCAGAAATCGGGTTGTAAAATGCGTTATGAATTTTCCAAATTGTTCCTTTAGACATCATCTTTTGCCTTAGTAAACTGTGAGGTTTTTAAATAGTATTCTGAATGTATTGGTAAGTGTTTCACTAGCAGTAATGACCGAGCTAAGCTCGGTCAAAATTAGCTTTGTGTTTATCTCGATATATCATTCCTACTGAATCATTTTTGCTGTTTTAGATGCAATTTGCTTGACCCTGAGACATAGTAACCCAAAATGACCCACTAATCGAATTTTCTTGAACATGTGACTTAGACCAATTCTCTTCTCATGCCCCAAAACGGTATAATATAAAATTTGGTCAAAATGTTTTGAGCATGTTTTTAGATTCAATTAGCTTGACCCTGGCCCACTGTGACACAAAATGACCCACTAATAGAATTTTCTCGAACATGTGACTTAGCCCAATGTCTCATGACCAGAAACTGCCGTATATTAAAAAATTTTGTGAAAATGTCTTTAGCCGTTTTTTGATATAATCAGCTTGACCCTGACTCATAATAACCCACTAATCGAATTTCCTCGAACACATGACCCATCCCAATGGTCTTTTCGTGCCCGAAAACGATAGATTACAGAATTTCGTCAAAATCGTAGAGTCGTTATCTAGATAAACTTAGCTGGACCCACGGTGACCCAAAAATGACCCCCTAATCGAATCTTCTTGAACACGTTATCCATCCCAATGGTTCTTTCGTGCCCTAAAATGGTTAGATACAAAATTTAGTCAAAATCGATTGAGCCGTTCTCTAGATATAATTAGCTTGACCCTGACCCATTATGACCGAAAATGACCCACTAATCGAATTTTCTCGAACACGAGAGCCATCCCAATGGTCTTTTCGTGCCCGAAAACAGTAGGGTGCAAAATTTCGCCAAAATCGTTAGAACCGTTATCTAGATAAACTAAGCTTGACCCACGGTGACCCAAAAATGACCCACTAGTTGAATTTTCTCTAACATGTGACTTAGCCCAATGGTCTTGTCGTAATCCAAAACTGTAGAATATAGAGTTTAGTGAAAATCGTTAGAGCCGTTTTTGAGATAAAAATAGCTTGACCCACAGTGACCCCGAAAATGACACACTAATCAAATTTTCTCGAACACGTGACCTATCCCAATGGTCTTTTCGTGCCCAAAAATGGTTAGATACAAAATTTAGCCAAAATCGATCGAGCCGTTCTTTAGATATAATTAGCGTCACCCTGACTCATTATGACCCAAAATGACCCACTAATCGAATTTTCTGGAGCACGAGACCCATCCCAATGGTCTTTTCGTGCCCAAAAACGGGTGGGGGCAAAATTTAATCAAAATCGTTAGAGCCGTTTTCAAGATAAAATTTACATACACACACACACACACAATTTTTGCTTGCATTATAGTATTAGATAATCTATGCTTAACGCATGATTTTTCGTTTTTGCCTTTTTTAATAACGTGAATATTATGCGAAACAAAGCACATTGTTTCGTTTTATTCACAATCTCAATGTGAAATCACTTTCCATTATTTGTATGAATTTAAGGGAATATTTGTACTTATAAATTATTTTTCCTGCATTACCCCACCACTTTTCTTGTATTGGAATTTTTCTTTCTAATAAACATATCTTCACGACTTGAGGGTTCACCCGACCGTAAACCTTCGAGTTGGGCGTTTGGGCTAAGTATGTTTCTCATACACACAGTTGGAAAGTTAAATGTGGGCGTTTAAAAAAATGCCAAATTCACTTATTTCTGACTGTTTGCACAACTTATAATATTGTTAATTTTGAAAAACGCACGTATTTAAGTATTTCGCGGTAGCGCAATACTTATTTATTTCCAGTGTCACTTCTCAATGTTAATTTAACATAGAAAAGCCTATGGAGCTCATAACTTTTTCATTTTTTCTTCCCACCTTTTTGTCCCTGATGCCACAAATATTAATTCTTTGCTAATTCTAATAATATTATAAATTGAAAGTGTAAAAACATTTGCCTGACGTCGCGGTCAAAACGGATCATAAAACTGCTTTGAATATGGGTGGATTATAATCTAGAGAGTAACATGGGCTAATTTTTATTTACATTATTCAAATATTTTTCTTAATAATTGCAAATTTCGCTTTTTTCATTGAGAATCAACGGACATTTTCTAATAAAATTTAACATTTTTCCTTCATTGTTGTAAATAATTCAAAAGCCGTAATAATAATTTGTCTATTTTTAGATGAATTATTTTCACGTGAAACATGAAACTGAAGAAACTGAAATAGTTTTTTTTTTTTAAAGAATTAAAAAGTAGATGAATATGGCGTCATAGTGGAAATAAAAAGGACATTTTCAAGCAGATTTTTTATGTTCAGATTGTAATTTTTTGACCAAACTTCAGCAGCCTGCATTATTGCACTGGTGAAACATTTTGAATTATACTTAGGTAAATTGCATCACAAATTGTGATGCGATATCGCATAAATCAAAGCCTGATGATGATACCTCCCATTAATTTTGAAATGTGTTCGTCTGAACGCAGTAGTTATTAAAGAAATTGACATTTTAAACAAAAACCTAATTTGCAGAACAAATTAAAAAAACAAAATTTATTTCCTAAATTGTTTAAGCCCGAGAAGGGGCAGATATTAAAATATTTCATTCAATTCGTTCTAGATTTAATGTTAAATTTTTATAACAAATAAGTTAAACCAATTTAACATTAAAAAATAAAAATGAAATTCATACAATATAATACTTTAAACACCTGTATACTTAGATTCTGTACAAATGAAATCGAAATAAATCTTAGACTTTTTCCATTTTTAAGTTTTAAATATTTGTACTGCAGATTTTGCATTATGTTTATGACGACTGTACATAATCTGATAAGATATTTGCAAAATACAAAACTTTAAAAAAAGTCTAAGATTTATTTCGATTTCATTTGTATGGAATCTAAGTAGTATGTAGGTGTTTAAAGTATCATATTGTATGAATTTCATTTTTATTTTTTAATGTTCAATTGGTTTAACTTATTTGTTACAAAAATTTAACATTAAATATAGAACGAATTCAATGAAATATTTTAATATCTGTTCCTTCTCGGTCTTAAACAATTTAGGAAAAAAATTTTGTTTTTTTTAATTTGTTCTGCAAATTAGGTTTTTGTTTAATTTATTTTCTATTTCATAACAATAAATGTAAAAAAAAAAAAAAGTCGGAAATTGTACTTCAAACGTGGCAAACGTGGTGCTTTCGTACTATAGCTAGTTTTATAAATATTCAAATCTTGGTGCATTAGCTGTTATGCAAAAATGCATGAATACAAAATTTATTACGATTCTATATTAAATTCAGTAATACGAAAATAATAGGATTACAACTTAAATAGGACGTCATCACAACGGCAACTTAGAATCATTACCTATCATGAGATATTATTGAATTAATGACGTAGGATAGGATTTAATAGAATGAAGAAAACTTTTATTAATAACTTTTTCAGTTTTGATTCGATTTGCATTAAATTTGAAATGACTCGACAAAATTCTGCAACGATTCTACTATATATTAAATTTCAAGCCTTTCGGTTAGGTAATTTTTGCGCAGTTATATGCAGACAGACGGACCGAGCAGACGACGGCTATAGGTGCTACATTTTATGTAATTACGAGCGCACCTAAAACTAACCATATCGCGACTTCCAAGAAGGGTTACTTTAGAAGACTCATAAACTTGATATTGTTGATAGAATCAACCATAAAATATTTATTGAGTTTCGATAAAAAATTGCAAAGGTGTATTCTGAAACATTACAAACTGCAAATTATAATAAAGATGTTTATCGAAGATCCTATTTATACTTTTATCGGAGTGGGAGCGGTCGGGGTGTAAATATCTGCGAAATCCATGTTTTAACAAATTTTAGGTATAATTTTGCTAATTTCCATAACACTGGTCAACAAATTTGAACTTTTGCTCTGTCCTTTGTTTTTTATGCGGTTTTTTGTGCTGATTCCGAATCTAATTTTAGATTTACACCAGCACGTCAAGTTTGAGAGACATTTGCATATTTCAATTTATGCAAATTTAGCAAATTTTATACAATTATTTGCAAATTTAAGGTATAAAGCTATATCAGACAGGGTTTTTTATTTTATGTTATGATTACTACCTAATTTACTTCACAAAAACGTTGTTTCTGAGATTATACTGATATGTGACTGTGAAATATTGTACCTAATTTGCATATTTTTCATGTTTTTTTAATAATGTTTCTTGACGTTCAACTTTTCTGCCGTACGAGTACGTTAATATGTTTCTAAACTAGTTTTTTGAGCTGATTTCAAATCTTGTATCTGTTTTCTTCTATCACGTCTAGTTTTTAAAAAAAAGTAAAATTTAAGTTTTTGGTCCAAAAAGCCAGAAATAGCTTCTTATGATACTTTGTATGATAAACTTCAACTAGTTAGGATAGATTCTACTACTTATTTTTTTTCGATTATACACGGATAAAACTGTTTTGTTGAAACAACTAAATTTTGGTTAATATAGCTCCAACCAAATATTTTGATTGGAATGACCAAATTTTGGTTAAACTAACCAAATAATTTGTTGAATTAACAAAATCATTTGGTTAATCTAACCAATATTTGATCATTCCAACCAAAATATTTGTTTGGAGCTATATTAACAAAATTTTGTTGTTTCAATATAACAGATTTTTCCGCGTATAAATTTTTGTTTATGTCTGTGATATCAATCTGACCCTGTTCACCTTCTTGTCAATGAATTACACACCCCTAAAAAGCATCTTATATCAAACCTGTGTTAATGCCGTGCAAAAGTAGAAATTCATCTTACTCGAAAACTAGACATGACATAAGAAAACAAACTGCAGATTTGAAATCAGCATAAAAATCTACTCTAGAAAAACATTACGTCAATTCTGTGGCAACTATTTTAAAGTTGATAGTGATGTAAATATTACACCATTGAAAAATATGCAAATGAGGCTTAATAACTGATTAATAAATGTTAAGAATATGCAAATCGTGACATTTATCTGAAGCAAATAGTCAAGTAGTCATTATCTAGAAAACGTAATTAGAAGTGACATATATTGTATCTAAAATTTGCATAAAATAACACAGAAAAGCTTAAATTTGCATAAATATAAATATGCAAATTACTCAAAACCTGGACCACCTAGTGATAAATGGAAAGCATATTCGGAATCAGCGCCAAAAACTGATCTAGAATCAACTAATTTTAGTTCGAGGGCAAAACCACTGTTGTCCAGTATAATTATACGTTAGGTCATCGCTCTTCCCCCGGAAAGAAAATGATGGCTACTCCATTAATCTGCTCATTTTTAGGGTTTCGTTCATCTGACGAAACCCTATTCGTCTCGCTCCTCTGTCTGTCTGTCTGTCTGTCTGTCCGTCTGTCTGTCCGTCACAGAGCCCGTTCTCAGAAACTATACATGTTGGAGACATGAAATTTTGGGTACTTATAGCTGAACACCTCACATCATACGACAAATCATAAAATTTTGAAAAAGTCGTACATTTAACTCTTTGGGCTCCCGCATGCGTATTTTAAACAATTCTTTCTAAGTGAGCTCCTAACTATGTTGGAGACATGAAATTTTGGGTACTTATAGCTGAACACCTCACATCATACGACAAATGATAAAATTTTGAAAAAGTCGTGCATTTAACCCTTTGGGCTCCCGCATGTGTATTTTAAACAATTCTTTCTAAGTGAGCTCCTAATTAATTTGGAGGCGTGAAATTTTTCATACTTATAGCTGAACACCTCACATCAAATGACAAATCATAAAATTTTCAAAATGTCGTACGTTTAACCCTTTGGGTTCCCATATCTGTCTTTTAAACAATTCTTTCTAAGTGAGCCCCTAATTATGTTGGAGACATGAAATTTTGCATACTTATAGCTGAACACCTCACATCAAACGACAAATCATAAAATTTTGAAAAAGTCGTATATTTAACCCTTTGTGCTCCCACATGTGTATTTTAAACAATTCTTTCTAACTGATCCCCTATTTAGGTTGGAGGCGTGAAATTTTGCATACTTATAGCTCAACACCTCAGATCTCACGTCAAATAATAAATTTTGAAAAAGTTTTATGTTTAACCCTTTCAACTCCAGCTTGTGTATTTTAAGCCATTCTTTCTAACTGAGCCCCTAATTAAATTGGAGATTTGAAATTTTGCATACTTATTGCAGAACGCCTGAGGCCAGGCGACAAATCATAAAATCTTGAAAAAGTCTTACGTTTAACCCTTTGAGCTACCACATATGTATTTGAAGTAATTCTTTCTAAGAAAGCCCCTAATTAAGTTGGTGACATGAAATTTTGCATACGTGTAGCTGAATGCCTCAGACCACACGACAAATCATAAAATTTTCAAAAAGTATTTTATTATTTACCCCTCTGGGCTCTAACTTGTGTATTTTAAGCAATTTTTCTAACCTTCGCTTTTCAATTTTTCTAACCTTTTCTAACCTCTAACCCGGGGAGAAATTTTCCAACTTTTGCCGACACCCCTTTGAGCATTCTTTCATATTATGCACCATAGCCTTACATATTTTAGTTCCATTTTTTTCCGCCAGGTGCGCCTACTCATCTCGGGTGCTATGGGCCCAATCCCCTCGACTAATATATCTACGGATAGTATGTAAAACGGATTTCCGTTCGGATACAGGTTTATTTAGAATCAAGTGCGCCCCCTGGTTGTGAAATGTGGAACTAACATATTTTTCAAAAGGGTAACGTGTTTTGAAAGGAATATTAAACGAAACCCTCTGTGCGATCTGTGATCACGCTTACCCACTTGTTTAAGTATTAAGTATTTAGATTTTTGCAACAATAAAGCTAATATTCTTTACTTTTATAAAAATTACAAAAGAAAAAAAAACTTTAAGAAAGAGAATCAAAACATTTCGACGATTTATAGCAAGAATTTTTAAATAAAATATTTTTAAAAAACATTAGCATGTATAATTTTCCGATGTTTATCTTTTAATGTATTCGAGGAAATTTAATAACTTTCTCCAATAAAATTATACATTTTCAATTAAATGAATTTTTTTGTTTTGCTTTTTAAAGAAAATAACTTTTACAGGCAAGGAAAAAAAAAAAAAAAAAAAAGACAAGGCTATATTTAATCTTTTTTGTTTTAATTCCAATCAATTATCTAGGTAAATATCATAAAAATAAATAAAGATAAAGGTAATAAGTTTAAAAATATAATTATTTTTAGTGTTATCGTTTAATAATCTTTCTCTGAAAGTTCTTAACTAACCAGCGAGCTAGATTTAATGATGAGAGAGAACGTAGCACTTTAGAAATGCGTAATTACATCTTATAAAATATAAGTAATTAACTTACAAAATAACTTATATTTTACGCATAAGAAGCATCATTTAATAAATATTTAAATAAACTACCTTCATAAGAAAAAGTATTTAATTAATGCTGTTTTCTTAAATTTCTCATTTCCGTTGCTTAATTTTGTTAAAATTTGTTTTAAATAAGTTGAATATTTTTTGAAGATGCCATTAAAAAATTAAAAGAATTTTTTACTTTGCCTTGAATTAATTCTACAAGGCATATCAGCGTATAAGTTACGCAGCTATTTAATTTGTAAATAGATGTAGGTATAGATTATATGTATAGGATATAGGCTTTTTGAGAATTAACACCTTGAGGGGCCTTGAGATATATATATTCCACCTAATTTTAATCATGATTCGCACCTGAAACTTTTAATTAAATTTTACTTTCTTAACTTTGATTGAAAAAAATTGAAAAATTGCTTTTCCATATTTTGAATTGAATTCTTTCGTAAATTCAGGAATAAGTTCGACATTACAGAAACACAATTGCTTGCCCCTGAAAGGGTTAAAGGAGCATTTATTAAAACAAACTTTCCTTAAAAAAAAATAGCAAATAAAGCCTTTGTGCAACAATATTAAAAAGCAGAAAAACCAACGTTTAAAATGCACAAATAATATATGAAAAGCAGCAAACAGCTGCTTTTTAAACTTTCCTTCGTTGCCACTGATTTTTGGAGGTATTTCCGAGTAGTTTTTATAGTGTATTAATTAGTTTTCTTGAACCGGAATATCAGTTTTTAGGATGCTAGCTATTCTTCAATTTAACATTTCCAGATGCGTAACTGAATTGTAAGAGTAACAAAATAGTATTAATTTTAATGCTAATGACTACCAGCCTTCCGACTACCAGCCAGCTCCAATGGACCCGAAAGGTACATTCAAAATGATTTTTCTCATAAACAGAAAAAAAACTGAAAATTATGTAATTATGTGAAAAAAATCACATACAGTGAAATATATTTAACACAAAAACGCTTAACATGAAATGATATAGCGGCCCAGACAGTATACGGTACAATTTAATACATTTTTGTTCTTTTAACACAAAAAAAATTCGCTTTCGAGCTAGTTAGTCTAAGTTGAAATCGATGAATTTTGTGTTAAAACTCTCAATTTTTGATGAAAATTAGAGAATTTCGCGTTTTTTTTAACATTAGCTTATATTTTATGAGCACAATGTTTGAGAAATCGGTGCGAAAACAAACTGCTATTTCGCTTCAAATGAAGATGAAGCTGCTTAATGCAGTTGATGAACAAGAAGGACGAAAACAGAAATCTGCAAACAGGTTTGCATTGCCAATTCTACATTATCAGCAATAATAAAAAACAGGGATCCCATTACGTTAATGTTTGAGCGCAGTGTGTTTAAGCCTGGGAGAAAACGTATGAGAACTGCTAAGCACGAAGATTTAGAGACTGCTTAACTTATTTGGTTCAAACAAGCTAGATCTCAGACTGTTGAAAAAGACACTTCAAAAAAAGATATCTGATTCCCCCCCCCCCCCAAAAAAAAAATATTTTGTTTGTTTGCTTTTTACCCTAATGATTGCAACTTGCTAGTAGTTTAACAGGAAATCGAAATAAAATTTGATGACGTCGAAAATATTTGTGAGTTTTGTTCTTTTTTTAAGAATCTTTTAACGCGAAATTCTTTTAACACGAAAAATTTTTTCGGTCTCCTCAGTTTCGTGTTAAACGTATTTCACTGTTGTTACAGAAGTTGCAATTTTTATTTCGTGAGAAAAATCATTTTGAATGTACCTGTCGGGCCCGTTGGAGCTGTCTGGTAGTGGAAGAGTTAATGCTGTTAATTTATTGTTTGTCTGCAAAAAATTGTTTTTTGAACATGAAAATGTTCCCTTGGCAATGGAAAGCATACGAAGAAACTATAATACCGGGTTGAGTCAACTGATTAATACATTATACAAACTACTCGGAAACGTTTCCAAAAATCAGTGGCAGTAAAAGAAAATTTGTTTTCACAAATGGTTCTTTAAACCTCGAGAATATACTGTTTTCCGGTGTTTTTATATATAAAAAACACTTTTCTGAATTGTGCGTAACTCGGAAAAGATTATTCCATATTTTAGTTTGTGGTTAGATTAAATTCTGCTTGATTAAACATTTGTCTTTTTTTTTTATGCAGTGTAGGTTCAGAGAGTTGAGTTTTTACACTAAGCAGTGAATATGAGATAAAGAATAAGACTAATGAATCTCAAACTTACTGATTTTTGTAATTCGTTATTAATATATTGATTGTTTCTAAATCAGTATTCGATTGTGTTTAAATATATTACTAATACTAAAACAAAGGAATTGGACTTACCTTCATTCTATGTATTCGGGGGGGGGGGGGGGATATATTTCATAGTAGCTGCGAAAAATTTCTGAAAATAAAAATACAAACCAGTTATACAAAGTTAAACAAATAAAACCAGTTAAACAAATAAAAGCGACGACAGTAAAATAAAAAAACTTCCCGATATATTAACCCCTAGCGGCCTAACCGCTCAACCAATCGAAAAGAAACTTTAGATATACTTATTTGAAGGTATGCGCTCGCGATCGTGATGATTTAAAACAATAGAGTTCTCACGGTAACGGTTACAATGAAATATTTTTGAAAATTTCGAATAGAAACACCCATTTCTTTCATGTTCTTTCAAATTCATCAACGCATTGAAAAACCGTAAATCGCGTTAGAATGATATATGTACGATGAAAATTGATGGCGTAAAGCACTTGCAAAAAATACCATTGCTAGGTACGAACGAGTGGCTACAAGACATGTTTTTCAGTATCTGATTATTCTTCACTTGTGAACTGAGTAATGTTGTAAAATTTCTTTTAAAATGTGTTTGTGTATACAAAGTGAAAATAAATCTATAATCATTTGTTTTAGAGTGCTGAATATTACGTTACATAGGAACTGATTAGGATTGAGTGCCACGATATTACGCCTGCAATTTTAGTCATACGTGTATCGTTCCAACGCCATTCGTGGTTTTTCTATGCGCTGGTGAATTTGCGCAGGAATAAAATCGCGTTGCTATTCAAAAATTTCGAATTTTTTTCACTGTAATCGTAACCGTGAGAGCTCTATTGTTTTAAATCATCACGATCTCGAGCGCACACTTTCAAATAACTAAATCTGAACTTTCCTTTCAATTGGTTGAGCGGTTAGGGCTAAATATATCGGGGAAGTTTTTTTATGATCATCCTGTATTTGAACAACATCACATAACATTTACACATATTTCAATGCACCTTCAAAACAAACGTAAACATGTACAATAGTTACATTCATGTTCTAAATGCTTTCTCATACCTTAGAATGAAGGTCTAATTAAAGCGCCTTCTCAAAAGTGTAAAACAATATACTGAATAATGTATGCGCGTATACAATAAAAGATCAATCAAATTTAACAGCGGAATCTTGATAGATATCTAAGAATAAAATTAAAAATTTATAGTTTTATCGGCGAAAACAAAATTCTGTACAATTTAGCGAACATTATAATTTCAAAATTTGTGAAATGTAATGATTTCGATCTTACTTTTTAAACGAGTAAATTTTATTATTCCTTTGAATTAAAATATCACTGATAATAGTCTATGTACGTTTAAATTATAAAATAAAGTTAAGATGACCTTAAAACATTTAACCTTGGATCTGAATTATTATGTAATTTTAATTTTTGTTGTCGAAGGCATCATAGCTGTGCATATAGGAATAAAAATATACAAAAACGTATGTATGTTATGTAGAGAACTGGGGAGGGGCTGCCCCTTATGAGCTACACTCGCCAACCCCCGTTCAGACACCGCTGATTCTAAAAACACGCTAACTTAATCTTCTTTTAAAAAAAATACAGAATATTGAATTATAATTTTTAAAAAAGCAGTGGTTTTCTAATTAAAACCCTTTACAGGACAACAATAAGTAGTACCTAAATGTTTCAGTAAAAGCTAAATATTGATTTAATGATCATAAAAAGCTACTACTAATATTCATTAAAGAGGTTTTGTTTAAAAAGTTTAGTTTGCAGGAGACAATAAAATGCAACAGAAATAAAACAAGAAACATAATAATAAATTTTATACATATTTTGATGAAATTTGTAGGGACGAAATATTTCCGGTTTATTACCGCTAACCATTTATTCTTTAGTTCATCCTTTCGAAATAAAACAGTTGAACTTTTGAAGTATTTATGTTATTTCCATCGCGAAATGGTGCGCACAAGTGAGCATTATACTTGACTTAACCTACATATATGTAGTAACAGCACAATTTAAATAATGATGATAATAAAACACGATGAAAACAAAGCGAAACCAAAACATCCCGCATTTAGTAAGAACGTTGATATGTATCCCTTCTTCTAGTGAAGTCAGAGCCAAAAGGGTGAGAGGAGGGGCGCCTGAGTTTTCTCCATTATCTAGGGGACGTTGCCTGCATACGATCTCTTTAAATTATAAACACCACCTAGTATTTAATAATTTAGTTAAACTTACAAACGCATATCACAACTAACCGAAAATGCGCTTCCAGCAATCATCGCTAATGTATAGTACTTCGGATACAGTATAGTATCCGAAATCTTTTGTGTAACCCTCTAAATGGTATGAACTTTATATTATACAGGAAGTAATTTGTAGTAAACCTCAGCAATGTATATCAATTTTATTATATATAAAATAGTTTAACATCATTAACCACGCCGCAAACAATTCCCCCGCCCCTGTACCTTTATGTAAAGGAATTATTTTGTGTGCCCCTGTAAATGCCAATGCATATCAATTTCATTATGTTTGAAAGGGTATAACATCACTAAAATTCACTTGAAACGATTTTTTCCCATTGGGCGTAATGTAGCGGAATACTTTTGATTGTCCCTGTAAATGAACTATACCTGCTGCAAACTTTATTAAGAATAGGTATCATGCTATTTATTGTAAACGTCAATAACGTAAAACAATTTCAGGGCAATCCGAGTATTCAGGCAAAACGAAGTCATAAACACTTTTCAACTATCTTGGAAAATGTCGAAAATGCTTCATGACACTCGCCACACGCATGCGCGCGCAGAATTTACTTTCTCATTGTTACTTTTATGACAGTTTTTGAATTAGTAACTTCGTTCAATAAAGAAAATGCAATATAAAAAAAATCTTCATATTCTTCAAGCACATAAATATGCTTTGGGCATTCATATAGTTTTAAATTTACTGTACAATAGTTTTTTAAATACAGTTTCCTCTTCTGTAACATTTATTACTCCCATATTTGTTTTCGGCACATTCTTTATTCTTTAAATAAAATCCAGCTGATTGATTCTCACATATATATCCATTATTAAAATATAAATAAATAAACAGTAAAGATTTAATTTTTCATGTCGTCATGCCATGTTTGTCATGTTCAATCGACTTCGTAGGCGTGAATTTAAGGGGGTCTCCGTCTTTATGCACGGAATGCTGTACGTTGCTTTTACACGTGTAAAAAGCCGTTCGCGACTAAAAGTCCTGATACCAAAAGAAAGTGTGCAACGAACTAAAAATGTAGTTTGAAAGGATGCCCTTTCGTTGTAAAAATGTACACAAAGTAAAATTTAGAAATATGTGCAGAGTTTTAATATTGATTCTTTTTGTAAATAATACTGTAAATAAAATGCATTAAAATTTTTATCATCATGAAATTATGACTGAAATATACACAAGATGCATGTATTATAGTAGAACTTTATACAAAAATCAGCAAACTATTTCGTAGAGGTCTGCACGGGCCCGGGCTTGGCCCGAGGCCCGTGCCCGGCCCGACGAAATGAAGGCGAATTTCCAAACGGGCCGGACCGGCAGAATTAGGACAATTTTTTTAACGGGCCGGGCCGGCAAAAAAATTGAACAGGCCTGCAGGGCCGATAAAAAGGCCCGATATAAGAATTTAAGCGAGACAGATAACATACGAGCCATTTTCAATGAATATGTCATTCTCGAGAAGTATAAATGTGCGTCACTAGCCGATGCGAGTTTAACAGCATCAATACAGATATGTAACATGTCCATCGTAGAGATCGGCATCGTACAGTTAGAGTATGTCTGATCCCGTGTTTAATTTTTTCAGCAGACTCGTGCCGGTACGGAACTGGTCTTAATCATTCTCAGGATGTCCAGGGCAGGCATTATGTTTTCTGAAAGTATTAATAGCGATAATGAACTTCTGTTAACAGTATCTTTCAAATATACCTTAAGGTGGTTCACATATTCACTGCTCATCAATGGGAAACTTTCAGGCACATTTTCTGACTCATTTTTAACTATAAAGGCATAAAATTGACAGTCATGACTATTGAAGGCATTTGGAATCGAATAGCTTTTTCCATTTTTGATAAATTACTTACAGAGAGAAGAGATTCTTGTCACGTGACTATATGTTTATCTCCTTTGCTGTGCTATCGCTTCCGGAAATTCAATTCAAAACGCTAACTTTGGCAATATTTTCTGAAAGACATATTGCTTTTATCTAAGTAAAAAAACGTAATTTACATATTTTCTGAATAAGAATACCTGCCAATCTAACGCGTTTTCGAAAAGAAAGGAATTCATAAATGGGTCGAAATGTACCTCTTTTAGATTTGAGAGAAACCTTAAAAATGGGAGAAATATTTTCACAAATCTATTTTTTATTATACAGCTTCAAAAATTATCATGTTTTTAACCCTTTATTCTAAACTACATTAATTTTTTAATGAATCTTTATTCGAATTTTGAAACATCCGTAGAGACGATGACTAAAACACTGTAAGTATTCGTTAATGTATTTACTATTGTGTGTTTTCTGTTTTGCGAACACATAGTAATCTAAAATATACAATAAAATGTTCCCGTAAATATATATGTAGTATTCATTAAAAGAAATTTAATTGTATGTCCAGGAAAAACGAAATTTTTTGTAGAAATTAAGTAGGCCGGGCCTGTTTTCACTGATTTTTGTACGGGCCGCGACGAGAACTGTAAAAATGTAAACGGGCCGGGATCGGTCTGAACTTTTAATTTTTACACCGGCCCGTGCAGACCTCTATATTTCGTCATTTAAAATTTAAATTGCGTAATAATTGCAAATTCATTGACAGGCATTTGACGTACACTAGTCTTTTTCTCCAAATCGCTTTTGCACTGTAAAAAAAAATTCTATTAAAATACGGAAATTGTACTGGCAATCGAGGTGCCGGAACTATTTCTGCATTTTAACGGGATTTTTTTCCGTAAACTCCAGAAAAATGTCCGTTTTTTCATAAAATTTACAGAAAAAATCCATTTAAATACGGAAATAGTACTGGTGTCTCGATTGCCTGTACAATTTTCGTATTTTAACGGAATTTTTTATACAGTGTGCGGTAAAAACTCAATAGTATTTTTTTTTTACAGGTTTTTATTGAGATTCCGCACCTTAATTACAGTGATCTTATACTAGGTACACATGGAGAATTATCAGCGATTTTTAACCATTTGGAAAAATGGATATTGTTCTCGTCAGGGTCAGAAATCAAAAGCATATCTGAACGTTTTCATTGGTTTAATCCGCAATTTATTCGTTATCTGACTGGTATATACAGTAATCCGTATTTCCCTTTGGTTTCAACAACGATGGACAACAGAGTGTTGCCACTATGACAAAAATGTAATAAAAACTACAAAAAAATTAATAAATCAGAAACAAATTGAGATACAGCTTCCAAACAAATTGTATTTAAAAGTACATTTCTTTCTCTATCCGACGGTATAAAAAGTAATATTGTCGGATGTTTAGAAGTTTAAGAATGAAATTTTATTTAAAATTGGTCGTGAGATTTTTTGGAAATCTGATGATAGAAAAGCCTTTTCCCGAACAGTCAATGAAATGCTTGGATAATACGCAAGTTTCAGGAAATCTTGCAATTTTTACGTGTAATAACACTATTAATGTTTAATTCATGGCGTACGTAATGTATGACCAGCTCCGTAGAAGTTTAAAAATTTACAGTACCGAAAATTGTAAAACTGAAATTTCTTTTAAAATTTGTTCACGATGGTTCCAGGAATGTTATCGTTTAATCCATGGCGCACGTAATGTAGGATCAACTAAGTGCGATTTTTTATGTCTTAAAACTTTGTCTTTGAAAAAATCATTTTCCAAATGGTCGTTGTAATTTGTTAAATTGCTATTTATTTTTTCGAAATATTCTGAGTATGCGCTTTAAGGAGACTTCCTTTGTAAGTGTTTTCCCGCAGTAATTTGATGAAGAATGTGAAAAACATATATCAGTTGGCTGAAAAAAGTATTGATTAAAACCGCTTAGATCGAGACTATGTACACTTTCCGCCAAAAGTCTGCGTACAGACGATCATCTTCCACGTTCATGCAACCATCACTAAGTAAATGGGAGTCTTTCTGAATCAAAACAACTTTTATTGATTCCTCTAACGTCTTAAATTCAAATAGTACAAACAACAATCACCTGATCGTTACATAAAATAATACAAAACTTCATAACTTAAGAACGACACAAATCGCGTCCATCAAAAGTCTGCGTACACCGGAAAAAACCTTTATGATAATGGATTGTAACTAAAAGTTAATAACTTGTAGGGTATCCCCTTCTTTTTATAACCTCTCTCAACCTATTTGGCATGGAGTTCCAGGAATGTTATCGTTTAATCCATGGCGCACGTAATGTAGGATCAACTAAGTGCGATTTTTTATGTCTTAAAACTTAGTCTTTGAAAAAATCATTTTCCAAATGGTCGTTGTAATTTGTTAAATTGCTATTTATTTTTTCGAAATATTCTGAGTATGCGCTTTAAGGAGACTTCCTTTGTAAGTGTTTTCCCGCAGTAATTTGATGAAGAATGTGAAAAACATATATCAGTTGGCTGAAAAAAGTATTGATTAAAACCGCTTAGATCGAGACTATGTACACTTTCCGCCAAAAGTCTGCGTACAGACGATCATCTTCCACGTTCATGCAACCATCACTAAGTAAATGGGAGTCTTTCTGAATCAAAACAACTTTTATTGATTCCTCTAACGTCTTAAATTCAAATAGTACAAACAACAATCACCTGATCGTTACATAAAATAATACAAAACTTCATAACTTAAGAACGACACAAATCGCGTCCATCAAAAGTCTGCGTACACCGGAAAAAACCTTTATGATAATGGATTGTAACTAAAAGTTAATAACTTGTAGGGTATCCCCTTCTTTTTATAACCTCTCTCAACCTATTTGGCATGGATTCAACAAGCTTAAATGTATCTTCTGTGGTTATTTTGTTCCACTCTTCTAGCAGGACAGATTTGAGCATTTCTTTGGATGTTATTACGTGCTCCCTGATTCTCCGCTCGAGTAAATCCCACAAATGCTCTATTGGGTTGAAGTCTGGGGACTGGGGTGGTATAGCAGCCATGACCTCACAATATGCGCCGTGTGCTTGTGGTAGTTGTCCTGCTGAAAATAAAAATCATCTCCCACCACAAGTTTCTCGGCACTTGCCTTGAGATTTTTCTTCAATATGTTCAAGTAATCAATTTTGTTCATTGTTGATTCAATAAACTCCAGATTACCAACCCCACTGCTTGCCATGCACCCACAGACCATAACGCCTCCCTCCCCCTCCCCCTCCATGCTTGACAGTCGGAAAAAAATTCTCTTTCTTAAGCTCTGTACAGGGTTTCCTCCAGACATATTTTCACCCTTTGAATCCGAAAATACAAAATTTACATTCATCTGAATATATTACCTTTTTCCAAAAATCATGTGTTTCATTTAGGTGTTCTTTGGCAAAGGACATTCTCTTAGCTCTGTTCACTCGGGAAATGAATGGCTTCTTCCGTGCAACTCGGCCATGACGGTCATGTTTTTTCAGTTCTTTTCGAATTGTGGTTAAACTCACATTTTTTTGGAATCTCTCAGCAACACTTTTAGCTATTTGTGAAGCTGATAGTCTTGGATTTATTTTTACAGAGTGTATTACAAAGCGAGATTCTCGAGGCGACAGTGCAGAAGGGCGGCCGGATCTTGGCTTGGACGTTAAAAATCCTGTTGATTTGTAGTTCATGATTACTTTTTGAATCGATGAATGTCTTCTATTAACAGTTTCAGCAATTAATCTAAAAGATTACCCTCTTTTCCAAAGATCTATGATGATCTTTCTTTCAGCAATATCAATCTCTTTTCTGTTACCTCCCATGGAACAATACAAACATTCAAAATCTCAAATCCTAAGTAAATCGTAGTAGAAGCCTACAATTACATTAAAAAAAACACGACTTTATTCAATTATCTCACAATAGAAGGCCTTTAAGAGCTCTATTTTATAAGTGTACGCTGACTTTTGGCAGGGGTGATTGAAGATTGTTTGGTGGTCATTCTTATTTTTTCACGATAAGGTCTGTTTTCCTGTTGTTGTTTGAATCAGGTAAGCTTGAAGAATCAATGAGATGTATGTTGATTTTCCCAAGCCAGATGGCAATAGTAATTTTAGCATGAACACGTAATATGATCACCTGTACGCAGAGTTTCGGCGGTAAGTGTATATATACATTTACATACATATATTTATAAGCACACGTATATTTTCCAACATATTTATCAAGAATTATGCTATTTAAAGAAAAGTTCTTGTAGTAAATTTATAATTAACAAGAATATTTTAAGGAAAAGTTATGTCCTAAAATAGGGGAGGGTAGTATGCAGTGAGACGAAAATTATTATTACTTAACGAATGGTGGCGATTTTTATTCTTTTGAAAAATTTTTGCTGTATCATTAAGCTACACAAATTCGCTGCACATTAACGCATAAGTGGTTTTTAAAAAGTTATTTATAAAAGCACAGAAACAGCTTAAAGGAGTATCAAAAATTGTCTCAGTGTGTACCACAAGTGGTACACAGTGAGACAAGGTATATATTTTCATAAATCATACATTTTTACACTCTAATGGCAGAGGGCTACTTTCATGCAGATTTTCAGCCTCTTACGTTTAGTAGATTTCCCTAGCCATCGCAAGCCCACACACACACACAGAAAGAGAGAGAGAGAGAATAAACCTTCTTTTATTAATAAATAACTTTTTTAAACATCAGAACCACATAGTAGGTACACAATGAGACACGTCTCACTGTGTATCGTAACTGCGTGTCTGACTGTGTACTTTCGTTACGTTATAACAAAATGGATGCCACACCTGTTACATTAATTTCGTCGCTTTAAAAGTTTTGTCGAAATAGTTGATTATTAGATATAGCTAAGTAAATATATGTTATATTGAAAGAAATAAACTCCAAAATAGACGTTCATGTAACTTTAACCACTATAAAATAAAGAATTATTTATTATTTTGTCGTGCAGTGCCGAAACTACATCCACGTGTTGCATAAGATGAGGTCGTTATGTGTGTGTTCCAGCTTGGAAAAAAAGGTACAACTATTTGTCAAAGTGGCTGCTGTTTCACTGTGTGCTAAGTCTCACTGTGTACTACTCTCCCCTATTTAGACTATTTTTTAAATGTTCAGAACATTTTCTACCCATGAAAATGAAAGCCACTTCTGCTGTAATGACTGAATCAGAAATAAGAATTTGTTGCATCTCTGCTAAGTCCCGTACCACCAATTTTAAATAGTAATATTCGCTCTTTTTAATCGCACAATTTCTATCATTGAATAAAGCGAATCAGTTATATTCAGAAAGAGTGGGGCTGAAAATTTAGACTTCGAAGATATTAGATAGGGAGGCGACTGCACAAACCGTCACCTCATCGAGTTGACGGCTGAAATTCCAGAATCTATTAAAACTCGATTGGCATATTAAGATTCAACTGGTCTGCTATGACATATCCTGGTACACTGTAAAAAAAAATTTAGATTTGCCAGCAGAAACTCGATCACAGTCGAATGGGCTGTATCTTTCTTTGGTCTCTTGACTATATAACCATGAAAAATACAGTAGTTGCGTAAAATTAACAGCACAATGTGCTGGCAACTTCACGCAACTACTGTATTTTTCATGTTTATATAGTCAAGAAACCAAAGAAAGATACAGCACATTCGACTGTGATCGAGTTTGTGCACGTGATGAACAGTACTTTGTACTGTAAAAATGTCGTTTTTTTTTTCAGTGTAGAAAACACCTGCAAGACTAATTATAGTGGCTCACTGATTGGTTTATCATTGGGTTTTCCTACTCCCAGTGCACCATGTTTTCGTACCTTTAGGTGCAGAAAAAAAAAGGATAAACCTATCGATCAAAAACTAAAATCGGGTCTGGAGGTGGTTTTCACCAAGATAGGACTTAACAGACCAGGTGCATTTTAATATGCTAATCGAGTTTTGTCTAATCCTGGAATTTCAGCCGCTAACTCGAAGAGTTTATGGTCTGCGCAGTCGCCTCCCGGTCTATTCAAAGCTACATCTGTGAATTACTGGGAAGAGTTCCATATCCTGTTCTGTTTTTTTTTTTTTTTTTGGAGGGCGGGGGGGTGCTTTTTTGGCGATAAATGTTTCAATATGGTTGTTGCGATCTTCAGCATTTGAGTTGCTATTTTTCTTATTTGAATACTACTGGTGGATAAGTAATAATTTTGCATATTTTCCGGGGAGGGGGGAGGCACTATGTAATAATATGTAAATATACTTTTTGTGCATTTATATATATATGTTACCGGGAAAGACCGAAATTGGAGAATGTCGACTTTCGCCGGTGAATGTCAACACGTACCAAATACGTCGGTGAAAGATCGAATATTTGATTATATTTTCGTGCAGTCGGACCATCACCGGCGAATGTCGACAAGCCCAGATATGCTCTGGTGGAGGTCGAAAAGAGAAGCGGTGTTCAAGAGCGAGGCTACAGTCTGTCACCAAATTCTTTGTTCTACTGCGAGTCAGTCAGCTTTGTCAGTTTCACGCAAGTTTTGATGGTGCGCGTAACGTTTTCTTAAATTTTATTTTTTTATTCAATATCCTAATTTACATTGAATGGATACTGCAGTGAGCCGCGATCTTTTTTTTTTTTCGAAAAATTAAATACGTTAATTGAGAGTAAACGAGGTTTTTTTTTGTTGCTGTTGTTCTTTTTTAAAACAGTACTCTAAAATACTTTCTGAAGTGATTTCTGTTAAAACTAAGTGCAGAATACCTTTGGATTACAAACGATTAAAACGTTTTTATGTTTTAAAAATTAATGATCTCACCTGAAATAAGGAGAAGTAAATGCAAATTTCTGACAATTTCATTCCCATTAGTGCATGGTGAATGTCGACATTTGCCGGTGTAAGTCAGAAATAACTATATTTAGCAAATATTTCCGACATACACCAAGCGACTATGTGAATGTTGACATTCACCGGTGAAAGTTGACATGCTCCAGATTTCGGTCTTTCACGGTAACGTATATATAACTTTAATGTTTATAATATAATGTTATGTTTTAATTTCAAATACATAATAAATATATAAAATATGAGATATATAAAATTGGAAAAAAATATATAAGTATATAGTGTATATATTTATATGTGTATATAACATGTATTTATATATGTCTACCCTATATATATAAAATCCTAATGAATCGAATTGAAACGAATTTATGTAACGATTCTATGAAACGACTATTAAAGAACTGATTACGTTTTACGGCGATTTCTCTTAAAATATGGAACACTTTGCGATGAAATTAACACCAAAAATCCGTATTGATCCACAGATCTCAAAACTGGCATTAGAATTTTAAAATTAGAATTAGTTTTCGAAATATTAATTTTTTTCTAATTTTAAATACATTTTTTCTAATGATAGCAACTCAAATTTTAATCATAACAGATATTTTGTTTAATATTTTAGAAAAAGTTATTTTAAATTAATTTGGCGACGAGTTTGGCCTCCCTTAAATGTATGCTAAGAAATGCATCATGTTACTTTTATTCAGAATTCAATTTGTATTTCATTATCATTTTATTTAATACAAAACTTTCATTTAAAATTGAAACCTTTAAAATAAATGGCTTTTACTTCATTTTTTTTTTAAACGAAACGAAAAGAAAAATATTAGACACAGATGTCATATACGCAACGGGGTACCTAATTGGCGCCAACATGGCGTTATTTTGCCTGACATGGTAACCCGGCTATTGTTGCTTATTTATTAATAAATGTTTATATGAATTTATTTTCTTTTTATTTATAAAAATTTTTATAAATTGTTTTGTTCTATAGTTATTATTAATTTTTTTATTTATTGTTATTTCATTTTAAAAATAACAGAAAATAATTTAAAAATACATATGTAAAAGGTATTTGAAAACGAGGTTTTCGCCAAATTGTCGTAAAAAAAAAATCACGCCAAACCCGGCGCGTATGTGACAATGTAACAAATCATGAGATTTAATTTCCACTTCAAAGCAACGTTTTAATGTTAATACTTCTCCCGTTGACCAATTTCGCCAAATCATATAAATAGCCAAATTATACAAATCGACATTTTTTTTAAATTTTAAATAACAAAAGAACAAATAAATTAGTATAACATTAATAAAAATACAAATAAAACATCGAAAAAAAAATCACTTGATAGCGTGAACATGTGTAACATCCTTAAAGTCAAGTGAATGTGACATTTACGATCAACCATTATTGGCATTTAATCTTATAGTTTGGCGACAGATTTTTGGTCGATGGGATAATCAAGTAGCACCGTTTTAATTTACCACTCGAAAAACAAAAAAAATGCTAACTGGCGAGTTAAAAAAAAACTATTGGCGAAATTTTCACCCGGCTAAAAGTACCGGGATTTCTTTGTGATCATGGCAACTTTTATGTAGTTTTATTCGAAAATATAATTTTGATTCTTTAATCAAAATGGGAACCTTTCTTATGAAAAGCGAAGGAATCAGCCCGTTGTTTATGGCAGTTACATGACTTGGACTATTATAATATAAACGAAATAATGGGGATAGAATAATATTCGGCGACTTATCCCACCTGTGACTAGCTAACATTAAAGTACCAAAATGGCCGCCTGGAATATAAAAAGCGAAGGAATCCGCCTGGAGCTGTTGATGATAGTCACATGACTTAGGCTATTATTACAGAGATTGTTTTCAATTTTAAAAAGAGCGCAAAGAATAATATTTCCTAACGATTAAAAATTTATTTTCATGTGACTATTAAAAACAGAAAAAAAACCTTTAAAATTACTTTTAAATGAGTACGTGTTAAAGGCAGGAAAATATTGAAAATTATGTCATGAAAATTGTATTTACACGTGAATATTAAAAGGGAAAGGAAACTTTAAAATAATAAATACATTAATAAGCGTTTAACCCTTTCACGGACAAGGCACTTCTATTCGTAAAATCTTGAAATCAGTGAATGGCACCAGAATTTACAAACAAATTTCGAAATACAAAAATGCTTTTGTTCACTTACTTAATAAAAGGGAAAATTTCATCCCAATATTCTGATGCTAATGTGGCATTTAAGAATTAAAATTAAGTGGTCCAAAAATGAACCACCGCCCTTGAAGGGGTCAAAGCAGCAAATTTTAGTAATTGTATTATGTCAATCGTTTTATAACACTGTTAAAAAATACCGAGAGACAAAGACTCTGTTTACTTAATTCATTTTATTTTAGCTTCTTTTCAAATGTTTAACTGATCTTCTTTAACCAAACACGAAAACAAACATTGGATGTCTTAACAGCAGTTGATTCTACCTTACATTTTTGCAATCAAAGGGAATTGAATGGAAACCCGTTTACAGTGAGATCGCTACAGGTTTTTTGGGTATAATTCAATCTTCTCTAATCTTTTTAAAACCAATCGGTTTAGCGTGCTTTTAGATACAGTGCCTGAACGGGGGTTGGCGAGCGTAGCTTGTAGGGGGCACAGCCCCCTAGTATATATATAATTACATATATAATACATATAAAATAATACATATGCAACGTTTATAATATAAAATATATGTTCATAAACATATAAAAACCGTGTTTTTCTTTCTTCTTGAAACATTTGGTAAGATACTAAAACAACCCTTTGGCGCCATTTTCGATTACTTCGCCAGTCACGCCAACCAGAACAGGGTATGGAACTCTTCCCGAATTACTTGCCAGAGGAAGTTGTTAATAAATTTTAAAATACCTGCAAAATAGAACATAGAAATAAAATCATAAGATGAAATGCAATTTTTCACTTTGATTCAAACATAAAATATATAATTTGAACTTTAAAAAGTTTACTGTTTTACTTAAAAGGCGACTAAGATAATGAAAAAGATGTTACCAGTTTAAAATATACATTTTATTTAAAACTTCTTAGTACTTTCAAGTTTTCAAGCTCGTCATCAGAGAATATTTTAATAACTAAATGGTGTTTATTTATACAAATACGTCACTTTGTTTTGAAAATGAGACAGCTAATAATTATTAGAGTTGAAATTAGAAGTAGCAGTTTCTTGGATTAAATCTAATTAGAGAAAATATTGTTTTGAAAATGAGAGAGCCAATAATTATTAGAGTTGAAAGTAGAAGTAGAAGTTTCTTGGATCGAATTAAATTATTTTCTCTAATTAAATTTAATCCAAGAAACTGCTACTCCTACTTTCAGCTCTAATAATTATTGGCTCTTTCATCATTTTCAAAACAAAGTGACGTATATGTGTAAATAAACAACATTTAATTATTAAAATATTCCCTGTAAGCTTGAAAGTACTAAGAAGTTTTAAATAAGATGTATATTTTAAACTTGTAACATCTTTTTCATTATTTTAGTCGCTTTTTAAGTAAAACAGTGAACTTTATAAGGTTCACATTATATATTATCTGTCGAACATAGAATCAAATAAAAATTCTATTTCAATTCGAAATATTTTATTTTATTTATAATACTGGAAAATATACTCTGACTTTGTACGTTTAAATTCACAAAATAAGCCACATCGAAAAATAATATACAGATAATTTTAAAAATAAGTTTGAAACTTATGAAATATTTGCATGAAATGAAAACACATAAGATACTTTCGATTGCAATTTTTCCAGTTCTTTTATCCTTTCTTTGAAACAAGTAAAAACGACTTTTCTTTAAAGTGTTTTATTTCAGACGGTATTCGTCCGTAATTCCTCTATTGCATTTCCCCTATAAAAAGAAACTGTCGCATTTCTCATCTGGTTCTACTTTAAAGAAAACATTTCAAAGTACTTTTGCAAGTGAATTCGTTCACCACAAAGTAATCTATTGGAAAAATTTCTTGGGAAATCTTCAAATTTTATGATGAAAAATGTGAACAGAAGTTGGAATAATGCGATTCAAAAATCGATCGTTTTCATCCTTAAACTTTGATATCACGCTGTTGCATATTCTCAGCATACCCAAAAGTCAATGTTACATGAACAATTTACGTCCACTGCCAATAATACTTCATTAATTATACTAAAACAAAACACTGAAAAATGTAATATATTGTAACATTTGTTATAACAATTACCAATGATAAAAGGACGTATAATGATGTATTACAAACGAAACCATCATTTCAGTCCCTGTCCCTAGCTACAAATATCCAATATTAAATGTATGCTGTAAAAATTTCTATAAATATTATTAACTTTTGCTATTATATATTTATACCCATATATATACAGTATGGGAAAGTATAATTCTGCTTTATTAGTATAGATTGTATAGTAAAATATTGTAGTAAATATATTTGTCCCTGAGGTTGACCATCGTCTCAGTCCCTCTAAACACACATTTAGTTTAGAAGATACTAGGTGGCACTGGGAGAATTATTTCCATTGCAATAGCAACTAAAGTTCCACTGGTCGCCATGGATGAAGGAAAGTTGCTCTTCTCTTTGTTTCATATTTAGAAATATTTAGTTTTTGTTCTGAATCGGGATGAATATTTTTTTATTGCGTCATTCATGTCCCCATATTTAACCTTTTGTTTATAAGAAAAAAGCTTATTGCAACTTTAGACATGTAACATACAAAAGTCACATGGAATCCATACTATTAAAATCTGTGCGCGTATGTTTGTATCCACAAAAACTCGGAAACCAAAGGGCGCCGAGTTACGAAATTTTGCACACGGGTTGCTGGTAGGAAGCCCATGAACGATTGAAG
Organism: Maratus speciosus; assembly: GCA_963932465.1. Lineage (NCBI taxonomy): Eukaryota > Metazoa > Arthropoda > Arachnida > Araneae > Salticidae > Maratus > Maratus speciosus. The sequence continues at coordinate 140,889,808 of OZ010800.1, forward strand.
CAAAAAAATTGAAAATTTTAAATAGATATTTTTCTATTTTATTTCATATTTTTGACGAATTTTTGCCTTTTTTTATGTTCAATCCGTAATCGCGCGAGTTCAAACCAGCTCTAAATGTTTACTGTAATGTTAGAAATATATATTACGTAGGCCATGCTGCAATAGTAAGAAGATGTAGCGGGTATTATGATAATTCTTTTACCTCGCATGCAAATAATTAGAGATTATTTAATTGCGCTTAATTATTACCATATTTTAAAAATAAAGAAAACTTTTTATCACGAACATCAACAAAACTTTTTATTCTATTTATTTCCTTATTCCAAAGATATCATTTTATAACGTCTGCTGCTATAGCAACATAATAAATTAATATTCATAAAAAAAATGCACAGTAGTAGAAAAATATTTTTCGAGATATACTTATTACTTACGGCACGCTTAAATGAAAGATATGTTTCGGCACTAGAGGCAATCTGGCCACTTCTTGAAAAGCCCATGCAGGACAAGTCCCATGTTATTATTAGATTGCCGGTGCATCTACAAGACATGCAATCTGTGTATTTTAGGGAAGCGGACAAACGTGAAGCTTTTGAAAGAGCAAGAAATAAAGACACCCTGCTCACTGCTTGGTTTCTACTTAACAGGTCAGATCCTTCAGCAAACATCTATCTCTATACAGAAATTCCAAATCATTTTGTATGGAAAGGCAATGTGTGGCAAAGGCGTGTTACATTAGGTGACTTCATAGTATCAGGATGTATTCTGTAAGCGCAAAGGATATTGAGCGTTTCCATCTTCGTATGCTGCTTTGTCATGTTCCCAGTGCCAAGACTTTCGAGGAATTAAGGATGTATGAGAATACTGTCCATGAAACATTCAAGGGTGCATGCCGTGCTAGAAATTTATTAGAAGATGATGATGAATGGCAACATTGTTTAATTGAAGCGTTTGGTTTTGAAGTCACCCAAACTGAGACAAATGTTTTCGCTCATATATGTCTTTGGCAATCCAAATTCACAGATTCAATTATGGGAACAGTTTAAATCAGAACTCTTAAAATATTTTGCTCGCCATCTACCGCTACAGGAGAGTAAAATAGAGCCCTTCAAGACATAGCCAATTATCTACGCATACACAACATGACACTTTAGAACCTTGAATTAACTGAACCCTAAAACCTGGAGAACTCTATGGAATGCGATGTCTATGATTTACAAGAAGAAAAAGCAGAGGTAAAACGATTGTTAAACATGCTAAATCCGGAACAACGTATAATTTTTGATGCTGTCATTGAAGGTATTCAAAATGATTATGCTATTCTCGCTAAGGTTTTCTTTGTCAATGCTTTTGCGGGATCAGGAAAAACGTTCCTATTCAATATTTTGCTGCATCACGTCAGAGGACTGGAACATACTTCTATTCCCGTTGCATGGACAGGCATCGCATCTATACTCTTGCAAGCTGGAAGAACTGCACATTCTCAGTTTAAATTACCAGTCCTCATATTGGATAATTCAGCTTCAAAAATTTCGCAAAATATACCTGAAGAAAGATTACTGAAAATGGCTAAGCTCATTATATGAGATGAATGTACCATGACACCTATTCATGCTTTGAATGCTGTTGATAGACTTCTATGAGATTTGGTTGGCAATGGTGTCCCATTTTGGGGCAAAGTGTTTATTCTAGGAGGTAACTGGTGGCAGATTTTACCTGTGGTTATACATGCAAACAAAACACTCATTTTTGAAAGTTGTATAAAGAATTCTTCTCTCTGATCAGCATTTCGACAGTTCAATCTGGTTACAAATATGCGAACGAAGCCGGAGGAACTTGATTTCGTGGAATGGCTCATTCGCCTGGGGGATGATCGGTTGAATAATGATTATGAACTCGAAGAAGATATTATTGCAATACCTGCAGAATGTTTAGTGCAGTATTCTATAGTGGATGATATTTTTGGTTCGTCTGAAATTGATGTTGATCATCTTTCGGAAAGAGCCATTTTGTGTCCTAAGAATGAGTATTCTTTGAGACAGAATGAGGAGGTTTTACGAAAAGTACCTGGCGAAATCAAAACTTATTTTAGTGCTGATACAATTCTTTGTGATGATGAAGAAGAACAAAACAATTTGCAGGTGGATTTCATGAATAGTTTAACATCTTCAGGAATGCCACCACATCAGTTAAATCTTATAGTTGGCGTTATTGTTATATTGATTAGGAACATGACTCCGTCCCGTGGTCTCTGTAATGGAACACGTCTAATAGCCAGAAGGTTGTCTCAAAATGTTATAGATGCAGAAGTTTTGACAGGACATAGGAGAGACATCCGTGTTTTCATACTGATGATCCTGCTTACACTGCCGGATACCAGTTTACCTATCCAGTTACGCAGCCGTCTGTTTCCACTTAGGATCGCCTTTGCTATTACTATCAAGAAATCTCAGGGTGAAAGTTTGAAAAAAGTTGGAATCTATTTGCTCTATTCAGTTTTTTTCACATGGGATGTTGTATGTAGCCTTTTGAAGAGCAACTTCTAGAGGATGTGTACGTGTTTGGGTCAAGGACGGACCAAAACAAGGAAAACTTTTTTTCACTGTCTGATAGAGTATTTAGACAAAACATTGTCTTCCGTGAAGTTTTGTCTTAAGTCGCAACTATTTTGCTGTAATGTAAAAAACAAACTGTTGCCGCTAGAAGCGCCATCTATGTGGTTTGTTTTGAAACTTGTGAGTTGGGTTCGAGACGCCGATCAGAGGAGTAGTGTAAATATCGGCTCTCGATCAATTTATTGTTAGTGAATTAAAAATCTAATTAGTAATACAGTCCGCTAGTTTTATTTTATTGTGAGTTGTGTGCAGTGATTAATTGTGATTGAGTTATTGGCGGGAACACCTTTTTTTGGTCCCCCTCACCGGAGAAAAAAACAAGCATTTAATTACGTATTTAAAGTGTTTCGATTTTAGAGTCAACGAGATAAGTGTACCGTAACGAATTAAGTGTTTTCTTTTTATCAGAATTTGTGCCTTTCCTTTTTAATCTAATACCTTATTATAATATTGCTTAAGAGTGTGGTGTTAAAAAAAATATATATATACTTTATTACGAGGAGTTTATATCAAGCAGTTGTTTTGATTCAAGAACAAAAATAATAATGTTCTTTCAGTGCAGAGTTGCGCAATCGTAAGCGATCATTTAAAGCAGAGAATAACAAAGTTATTTCGAAATGCTGATTATGAGAAGACAAATGAAATAAATAAAAGAAACGAAATATTTTTTCTGCCGTAACTCAGCAGTTTGGTAAAAGTGATTCATCTTTATTTTTGGAGGTATGTGAGATTTATTTATTTATTTATTGTGAACTATATTTATTAAAATGTTTAAAAGCGCGAAAAAAGAAGATTACCAAAGGGTAGCTTTTGAATTAGGGATTGATATTTCTGACACAAAATTAACTAATTATGATTTAATGAATTTAATAAAGGAAAGTGATAAATATAAAGCAGATTCTAAATTGGTCGAAGAAATGGCCAATAATATTATAGAGGAGAGAAAAAATGAGGAAGCGAAGGTATTAGAACTTGAAAAATTAAAAATTGAACGTACAAAATTAGAGCTTGAGTTGGCGAAGGCCCGTGCAGAAACTAAAAGTGAAAAATTAAATGATTTCGAGAAGGTAGAAAGAATAGAATCTTTAGACTCTCTCATTAAAAGCATAAAAACGCTTACAATCAAAATACCGTCTAGACCGGAAGGTTGGGGGTATTTTTTCTCGACTTTAGAAAGGGCCTTCATTTCAAAAAATGTCCCAGAAAAGTATAAATCGGAAATTCTTCTAAATCTGTTAGGGGAAAGGGCAACAAATGTTATTACGTACATTAAGGATGGGGAATTAGAAGATTATTCAAAGGTGAAAGCTATAGTACTTAGAGAATTTGAGCCAACCCCCCAAACTTGTTTAGAACATTTTAGAAAAGCACAACGTCAACCCAATGAAACGTATGTACAATTTGCATCCCGATTAACAACGAGTTGGGATTATTATTTAAAATTGAGAAATGTGACCGATTTTGAAACTTTAAAAAAGTTAGTGATTTCTGATAAAATTTGTCAGACGCTTGATAAGGATGTAACTTGTTTTATAAATGTTAGACAAGGAGATTCTTGGTTTCACCCAATTGAGTTATCTAGGGAGATAGATTTATATTATACATCAAAGGGAAAACCTGTGGTTGATAATTCTAGGTCGAATAATAAAAATAATTATTCCAGGCCAGTTTCTAAAGTTTTTCTAACTGATGTAAAAAATTCTAAATGTATATTGTCATGTAATGAAAATCATCCTTTGCATAAATGTCCTGTTTATAAAAATATGTCAGTGAGTGATAGAGTTGAGCTGGTAAAGGCAAAAAATCTTTGTTTTAACTGTCTTATGAATCATAAAGTAGTTGATTGTAAATCTAAATTCTCGTGTATTATTTGTAGGAAAAGGCACAATGTAACTTTGCATTTTCCTCGCGAACAAAAAGTAAATAAAGTTGAAAACCAAGAGGTAATTTCACAGGAAATGAGTCATATAAATAAAGGAGATAATAAATCTAATTTGGATGCTTCGGCTCCAGTATTTCAGCCTTTCCCAGCTAATACTCAAAACAATTTATTTTCAACGACATGTAATTTGGCTAATGATTTAAAAGCTGTGTTACTTAGCACATTTGTTTGTTTAATAAAAGATGAATTAGGTAATTTTCATGAGGTTCGAGGTCTATTAGACGTTGGAGCAAACTCTAACTTTATGAGTAAAAGATTAGTAGATAAACTTAATTTGAAAAGGGAAAAGACTAACATTTCTATTTCAGGCATAAATAATTTATCGTTGAATGTTAGATCTAGGGTTAACACAACTGTTTCAAATAGAGATAAGGATTTTCATTTAAAATTAGACTTTTTAGTCGTTCCGAAAATTACAGAATTTACGCCGTCTAGGCCGCTTGAGACTTCTATCCCAGTGTTAAATAACATCAAATTAGCCGATGAAAAATTTTATGTCCCAGGTCCGATTGATTTGCTTTTAGGTGCAGAAAATTTCTATGAATTTTTAAGACCAGGTCAAATTTATCCGCAAACATTAAATACTAAAATTGTGTTACAAAACAGTGTATTCGGGTATATTGTCAGTGGAAGCCTTCCGGCTAAGGGTGAAAGTAGTATACATTGTGGGTTAATTACAGATAATTTGGAATTAGAAAAAATAATTAAAGAGTTTTGGGAAATAGAAAACATAGAGAGAGAGTCTGAGATTTCTAAAACTAAGGAAGCAGAAATTTGTGAAGAACATTTTCGGAAAAATTATTCTAGAACTGAAAATGGACAATATATGGTGAAAATGCCGCTAAATGAAGATCCATCTTGTCTTGGCGAATCAAAACAAAAGGCAATGAATATTTTAAATTCATTATGGAAGCGCTTAGTTAGAGAACCTAAAGTTAATGATCTTTATAAAGCATTTATGGAAGAATATCTAAGTATGGGTCACATGGAAGAAGTGATAGAATCTGAAGAGCCAGAAGTCACTTATTATATTCCACATCATTGCGTATTCCGTACAGAATCAAGTAGTACACCATTACGAGTCGTGTATAATGCCAGTTCCTTAACTTCTACAGGGAAATCATTAAACAGTTTGCAGTTTAACGGAGGAACAATCCAGGATGAGTTATTTTCTATAATGTTGCGATTTCGAAAGCATCAGTTTGTTTTTGTAGCTGATATAAAAAAAATGTATCGTATGATATTAATACATCCGAGTCAACGTGATTTATTACGAATAGTATTTAAACCTGAGGTGAATGAGCCAGTAAAAGTGTACAGGTTATGTACTGTTTCTTATGGCACAACTAGTGCCCCTTTTTTAGCTACAAGAACCTTAATGCAATTATCCAGAGACGAAGGAAATGAATTTCCTTTAGCTGCGAATGTGTTGTTGCAGGATGTGTACATGGATGACATCCTAACAGGAGCAGATGATTTAGGCACAGCGAAGGAGATTCAGCAACAACTGATATCTTTGTTAAATAGAGGAGGCATGGATCTCCATAAATGGGCAGTAAATAATTTTGCTCTTTTATGTAACACTTCAGAATCTGAATATTCTTTTTCTAACGAGACAAAAACTTTGGGAATATTGTGGAAGCCTCAACCAGATTGTTTTGGGTTTAACTTAATTATCGAGCAAAGTGAATTATATACTAAACGATCAGTCTTATCACAAATTGCTAGAATATTTGACCCTTTGGGTTTGATAGGTCCAATAATTACAAGGGCCAAGGTGTTTCTGCAAAAATTATGGTTGCTGAAAATAGATTGGTGTGATTATCTCCCAGTGAAAGAAAATAAGAAGTGGAATGAATTTCTTACGTCCTTAAAATGTGTAAATCTGATCAGTATCCCTAGATGTATTCTTATTGATCAGTCTATTTGTGTAGAACTACATGGATTTTCTGATGCATCTGAAATTGCTTATGGAGCGGTCATTTATGTGAAATCTACTAATTTTTGTGGTGATTCTGCTGTTAAGCTACTCACTAGTAAGTCCAGAGTAGCTCCTCTAAAGCATGTCACTATTCCGCGTCTTGAACTTTCTGCTGCAGTCCTGCTATGTAAGTTAATGAAGAAGGTGTTAAGTGCCTTAAAACTAGAAGTTTCTAAAACTTATTTTTGGACAGACAGCACCATTGTACTTGCATGGTTAAAAAAAGAATCCAATGATCTTAAGACATTCGTAGCAAACAGGATATCAATTATACAAAGTTTAACTTCGGTTGAACAGTGGCATTACGTACCTTCTACGCAAAATCCTGCTGACCTTATTTCTAGAGGTATAGATCCCATCAAGATTCAACAGTGTGAATTGTGGTGGTTCGGTCCAGCATTCCTACGACAGCCTGAGGTGGTCGAGTGTCCCGATAGCAATCCTGCTGAAACCAATGAGCTGTTTTTGCGTGAATTGAAATCACCATCAGTGGCTCAAGTATGTGCCTTAGTTAACACTCTTGAACCTTTAGACATAATTAATAACTGTTCTTCGTTCATCAAACTACAAAGAGTAGTAGCATGGTGTAAACGATTCATATATAACTGTAGAAACCCTTTATATCCTACAGCTGGAACTTTATCTAGCAGTGAACTCTCTCAGTCCTTATTGTGCATTGTAAAGAACATTCAAAGGACTTCATTCGTGAAAGAAATCCAGTGTTTAGAAAGGGGTACTGCTATCCCTAACAATAGCAAACTGATAAACTTGTGTCCATTTTTAGACAGTGATGGCTGCATTCGTGTTGGTGGCAGACTGAAAAACAGTAACTTATCCGATCACCAAAAATTTCCTATGATTATTCCTGCAAAACATAATTTTACATTTTGTGTTATTAATTATTTTCATGTTTTATATTTCCATGCAGGTTCAGAAACCACAATGTCTCTTATAAGAACTAAATTTTGGATTTTAGCTGGCAGAAATGTAGTTAGAAAAATTATTTTTAATTGTATTATTTGTAAGAAAATTAATTCTAAAATTTCACAGCAACAGATGGCTGATTTGCCAGCAGCAAGAGTAACGGTATCCAGAGTATTTACGCGCACTGGATTAGACTACTGCGGTCCTTTTCAGGTAAAAAATTCCACAGGTAGGAGTAAACAGGTAAAAAAGGTTTTTATTTGTATTTTTGTATGTTTTACTACAAAGGCCTTGCACTTTGAAATTGTCAGTGATTTAACAAGTGCAGCGTTTTTAGCAGCACTTAAACGCTTTATTGCGAGGCGAGGCAAACCTTCTGATATCTTTAGTGATAATGGTCGAAATTTTGTTGGTGCCAATAAAGAATTAAGAGCAATTCTCAGATCTTTATTTAAGGATAAAAGTGAGGAGGAAATTCAAAATTATTTAGCTAATGAAGGAATCAAGTGGCATTTTAATCCCCCTTCAACCCCTCACTTTGGAGGTTTATGGGAGGCAAGTGTTAAATCACTTAAATATCATTTAAAGCGTGTTGTAGGTAAAACTATTTTAAGTTATGAGGAACTCTTGACTCTCATTATTCAAATCGAAACTGTTCTTAATTCTCGTCCCCTCTGCCCTCTTTCAAATGATCCAAATGATGTTGAAGCTTTGACACCTGCTCATTTTCTTATTGGCTCATCTTTAATGGCCTTACCTGAACCGAATTATACTGAAATCCCTATGAATAGGTTGAGCAGGTGGCAATTAGTTCAAAAATTGACACAACATCTTTGGAAAAAATGGTCATCAGACTATCTAAATAAGCTCTTAAATAGGCCCAAATGGCATAAAGGAAGAGTAGAGATAAAAGAGGGAGATTTAGTTTTAATAAAAAATTCTGATAATTATAGTCCTTTAAAATGGCATTTGGCAAGAATTGTTAAAATCCATCCAGGCCAAGATGGTATAATTAGAGTTGTAACATTAAAGGATAAGAATGGCACATATAAAAGGCCACTAACAAAAATTGTTGTTTTGCCTCATGTGAATGAAACCACATTAACTACTTGAATTCATACATTTTATTTTAATTTAAAAAAAAATTTTGTAGTGTAGTGTATTATTATATTTTTTGTTTATATTTGTAAATTTAACATTTCATTTAGTGTATATGCTGAAAAAAAATTGTATTATTGAGATTGTAATTTAAATTGATGTTGTATTTATAGTATTGAATGTTTGAAACATTCAAGGCCCGGCGGTATGTTGCCGCTAGAAGCGCCATCTATGTGGTTTGTTTTGAAACTTGTGAGTTGGGTTCGAGACGCCGATCAGAGGAGTAGTGTAAATATCGGCTCTCGATCAATTTATTGTTAGTGAATTAAAAATCTAATTAGTAATACAGTCCGCTAGTTTTATTTTATTGTGAGTTGTGTGCAGTGATTAATTGTGATTGAGTTATTGGCGGGAACACAAACAAACAAACAAAAACGAGCCTACTGCACATTACCTCTCGGATGACGTGGAAAACAATGCAAAGGTTTTTATTTTAAAAGAAATTTTTCAATTGTTTCAGGGTTTTTTTTTTTTTTTTTTGCAATGACGATGTACTTGTCATTCTTTCTTACAAATTTTTGTTTGCTTGTGTAAATATTGACTTTATAAGTGATTTCCTAAACTTCAATTTGGTAGAGTAAATACTCACTAAAAAAACGAGTCTACCGCAATTTACCTCATTGGTGACGTGGAAAACAGTGAAAAGATTTTTTATTCTAAAATATTTTTTTCCATTTTTTGCAGTCACGATGTAAATTTAATTTTTTCTTACAAATGTTTGTTTGGTTGTGTAAATATCGACTTTATAACTGATTTTTATATTCCCAACTTTAATTTGGTTGTGCAAGCACTTACTTTTATTTATTTTTTAATACATACCTGATTTTTTGTGTACATACATATTTCATATTGGTTGTGTAATTACTGATTTTTAATGGACATAACACATTTTTATATTCATAAACTTTAATTTGGTTGTACAGATTTTTATTTTTAATTTTGGTTATAGAATGAAATTCATGAACACCCGTCCGTAGAACGGGTTAAACAGCTAGTATTTAATAATTTACATCTATGCAAAATGATTCAACAAAATGGCTGTGCATCTGTTAAGAGAAAAACATCACCTCAGTACCCATCATCTCAATCCCAATTATCAGACACTGATTATGATGTTAACAGACACTTTCTTCCATAAAAGTTTATCCTACGCATAAAATATACATCCTCGATCTCAAAACATTACAGCATTTAAATAACAAAACATGTATCATAGTATATAATTGTTCGTGGTTTCATTACATTACATTAACTTTAAACATAGGTACGGTCGTGGAAAAAAAAAGTAAACACCCCCTACTAACACATTAACAAATTATCGTAGAAGAAAGTTAATGGTACCGAACGATTGGAAATAAAGTCTACTTTTAAATGACCTATATAAAATATGCTTAGGGGGCCGTCTACATATTAAAACGAATCCAAACTTCACTTTTTCAATAGCAATACCCAATTTTAACGAGATATTTCAAATCTTTGGTTCAAACTATGCCTAGATACCAAATTTCAAGTCATTAGAATAATAAGTTTTTGAATTATAAACATTCAAAATTTAGTGCTTCCAATGTTAAATTACATTTTCATATTTTTATTTATATCTCCTGAAATTATGCTCCTAATGTGCTAATTTTTTGTGTAGCAATAATACTAACATACCCAAACATAAATACTCAGAATTTGTTATTTTTATAACTTTATGATATGAATTATGAATTATGAAAGTAATATTCAAAAAAGTTATGAATTGCAACCTACAATTTTTTTTGATGGATTTAGATTTATTATGTCCTGCTTTATGGAAATCCAAAATTTCACATTTTTCTTCAAAATAGTTTTCAAATTATGCTTAAAAAACGGCAAAATGATGGTTAAGGGTCCGTCTATGATAGAAATGACTAGATATTTTGAAATTTCTTCTGCTATTCTGTAATCTAGCAGGCTTCATTGATTGGTTGTGTGGCGCATAAGGTGCCTTGATCAAGAAGGGGGCTCTCTACGTTAACAATCGAGTACCGAACTTCAATTTGATACAGCCCTTAAAATACACTCGTTTTAAAATAATTAATTTCTCTGAAACTTATTTTACGAATTGCATAAAAATTTGTTTTTAGGCTAATTGAAGGATGTAGAATTCATTTATGCTGTCAGAATTGTGTACCACTATTGAAAAAAACAAAGTTATGGTTCGTTTTAATATGTAGATGCCCCCGTAAGCAAATTTTATATACGTCATTTAAAAGTAGACTTTATTTCAAATCGTTCGGTACCAGTAACTTTCTTCTACGATGATTTGTTGAGGAGTTAGTAAAGGGTGTATACTTTTTTTTTCCCACGACTGCACGTGCACATTAACTTTAAAAAATGAAAAAAAATCAGATATTGACCCATAAACAGTGGGTTTTAAAAGACGCTTTTATTTATTATTGTTATTATCTCCTAACAGAGAAATTAATATAAATTGTTCATAGAATTCTCAAGTGACGGCGATACTGAGTTAACTTTTCAAGTCACAGTTTTATTTATTATTTGACCAGTTTAGCATCTCTATTTCTAAAGAAAGACTTAGCATAATTTGTAAAATTAAAGAATCCCTGACGGTTCGGCCTTCAGGTACATGTAGATTTCGATGTTAAATTACTAATTTCAACCAACAAAAATAAAATCAAGATTAGAGATAAACCCAGTTTAGCAATTTTATCTCGCCGCTTTTGACGAGTTTTTAATTTCATTGTTCTGTAAGTGTCGGTTTTCTCAGTACCATGTTAATGTGATTTTTTTTTCTCCTACACCTCCCCTCTCCCTTTTTTTTAAATTTATTTTATTTTATTTTTATTTTATTTTTGCTGTAAGACTTGGACCTATCAAAAGCTTGTCAATGTAAAAGATGTAAATAATATTAAAAGCATTTAGAATAAATTTAAGCGGAGTTGATATCTTGTGAATTGACGAAGTTGTGAATTATTTTCTTATTCGACTCCCCCACCTTTTTTTGTTTTTATTTATTTATTTATTTTATTTTTTGCTGTAAAAGTTGGTCCTATCAAAAGTTTGTCAATATAAAAGTTGTGGATAACATTATCCCTTTATGTACTGAATTATGAATTTATGAAAATTTTATCTTCTATAAAGCATTTTTCGTGAATTTTTTAAACTACGTTAGAAGATTTACATAATCATTTAATAAATTATAGAAGGATTTTAGAAGGACTAAAGGATTTAGAAGGATTAATTAAATTTGAAGTTATACTAAAGATTTTGTACAATATTTATAAAGTAACTCAAATCTTTCATTCTAAATGTTTTTCTTAGTATTTTGTACAATATTTATAAAGTAACTCAAATCTTTCATTCTAAATGTTTTTCTTAGTATTTTGTAGAGTTAGGAAATGAACAAATACAATGTTCTAATAATAGAAATATTTCCGAAATTAAAAATCCCCCTCCCCCAATGCCAAGAAAGCTGAAAAGATGCAAAGGTCATCCTCTTAAAAATATTTTTGTTTTATGTAACCCGTAATGATTTTGAAACAAGATAAAGTAATGTATCTATAACTAATTCTAAACTGTATTACAACTAAAAGATGTATTAAATTAATTTTATAACAAGTTATTTTAAGGGGTCTTGTACCTTTTAAACGCGTCGAACATTAACGAAAAACCTTCAAAGTTTGAATTAGTCTATCTTCAAAGCCTTTTTATGTATAAACATGAAATTTTGGATATTGATTAAACAGACTGTGCTTTGTAATATGCTACCATTAAAAATTTATTAACCCTTTATAGAATTTATGTATTGTTGAAATCAAAATAGCTCTTTTTTTACCCCATAAGTTATTGCGCACATGATAACTTGAGAAAGTATGTATGGATTGGCATGAAATTTGGTAAAGATGCTAAACATATATGTGTGTTTAAAATGATCTACTCTTAGGCTAAAATTATTTCATGAACTATATAAAAAAAAATATTTCCGTAAAAAAAATAAAAATTTTGTATTTTTAATGAATAAAAATAGTCATAACTAAAAATATTACCATTGTAAATACTTAAAAGTAGATCATTTTAAACACACATATTTGTTTAGTATGTTTACCAAATTTCATGACAATCCATACATACTTTCTCAAGATATCATGCGCGCAATGACTCATGAGGTAAAAAAGGAGCTATTTTGATTTCAACAATACACAAATTTTGTAATGGGTTAATAAATTTCTGTTGGTAGTATATTACAAAGCACAATCTGTTTAATCAATATCCAAAATTTCATGTTTATACATACAAAGATTTTGAAGATAGACTAATTCAAACTTTGAAGATTTTCGTTAATTTTCGACGCGTTTAAAAGGTACAAGACCCCTTAATGGTACTTATAAGTACCATCAGTAAATAAAGGGTTAAGATGCCAAGTTACCTGTGAATTATACTTGTGGAGGTGCCTTGCCAGGTGGAGGTATCGTTACCTGACCAAGGTTCAAAATCACGAGATCAACATAAGTAGCAATGTGCACATTCCAAACATCAGGATATAAATGTTAAGTAACCGACATAACACCGTTCACAACTAAGCAAAAGGCACTGCCGATACGTTCTAGGCTCTCATTAAGTTTATTGCCGCTACGCGGCGATTAGGCGGTCACCCGCCCCGATACCAGGAATCAAACCCGTTCAGCTGGGGCTTCCCGGCAGGTAGGGGCCTGGTCATCGGTTAGAAAGAAAGAAAAGGGTTAAGATGATTTATAATAAATTTAAATGGATTTGCTATCTTGATAATTGACAAAGTTATGAAATTTGTTCTTCTTAAAAGCCTATTTTTTTTCGCCCCTTGAGGCCATTTTTAATGATATCAAAAATCTGTCATACATAAATTTTTGGCCCAATTTTTAGAAGTAATAATAGCTTTAAACTGATTCGATATGTATCGTAATTAAGAAGTTATGAGATTTTATCTGTTTTCACAAAACCCTCCCCATTTGCACCCCTTAGTCCGATTTTGCACGTTAAAGTACTCGACCAAGATTTTCTGCCCCTTGGTTTTATGTATCAGTTTGGAAGAGGTTTATTCAGAATTATTGAAGTTATCGTGTCCATAAAAAAGTAATATACACACATATATATATATATTAAAGAAAAACATAATTTGAAGAACAAATTAAAAAAACAAAATTTATTTCCTACATTGTTTAAGCCCGAGAAGGGACAGATATTAAGTTATTTCATTCAGTTAGTTCTACATTTAATGTTAAATTTTTGTAACAAATTAGTTAAGCCAATTGAAGATTAGAAAATAAAAATAAAATTCATACAATATGATACTTAAAACACCCTATAAAATTAGATTCCGTTCAAATGAAATCGAAATAAATCGCAGATATTTTTTAAAGTTTTGTATTTTGCATGCATCTTATCACTTTATGCACAATTGTCATAAACATAATACAAAATGTACAATACAAATATTTTCAATTAAAAATGGAAGAAGTCTAAGATTTATTTCGATTTCATTTGAACGGAATCTATTTTTTTAGGGTGTTTTAAGTATTATATTGTGTTAATTTTATTTTTATTTTTTAATCTTCAATTGACTTAACAAATTTGTTACAAAAATTTAACATTAAATGTAGAACTAATTGAATGAAATAACTTAATATCTGTCCCTTCTCGGGCTTAAATAATGTAGGAAATAAATTTTGTTTTTTTAATTTGTTCTTCAAATCATGTTTTTGTTTAATATGGTCAAGTTTTTCAATAACTACTGCACTCAGACGAACACATTTCAAAATTAATAGAGAGTATCATCATCAGGCTTTGATGTATGCGGTATTGCATCACAATGTCGGATGCAGTTTACCAATGTGTAATTCAAAATGTTTCACCACTGTAGTTAAGCAGGTTGCGGTAGTTTGGACAAAAACTTCCAATCTGAACATAAAATATCTATAATCAAATCATGAAAAATCAACTTCACTTAAATTCAGATACCCTATTTCCCACTCAGGAATGATATGAATGTAAATGTAAATTGTGTTGTATCCTTACTGCTAATATTTAACAATATTATAGCTGTGATACAGTAGAAAATAAAAAATAAAAGTTTTACTTAAATTTTTAAACCTTAATCTCTCCCAAGAGGTGATGTAAACATATCAGAAAATTGTTACTTAAGTTTAACTTGGGATATAAATAGTTCTCATCTCGGAAAAAAAATACATTTTAAAATTTAAGTTATGTAATTCCCCACTAAGTTCCCTACCTGCGTAAAAATAGCTATCCATTATAAACTTGTTACTAAAATATAAACTTGACCAAAGCAAAAACTTATTCTGAAAATATCCTTATCCTTTTTATTTCCACTATGACGCCATATTCACCTTTTTTAATTTTTGAAAAAAAAAAAAAAAAAAAAAAAACTAGCTCAATTTAATATTTTAGGTGAAAATCTTTCACCTAAAAAGAAATAAATTATTATTGTGGCTTTTGAAATTTTTGCAACAATGAAGTAAAAATGTTACATTTTCTATGGAAAAATGTCCGTTGATTTTCAATGAAAAAAGCGAAAATTGGAATTATTAAGAAAAATATTTGAATAATGTAAAAAAAAAAAAAATTGGCCCATGTTTCTCTCTGGGTTATAATTCACCCATATGCAAAGGCATTTTACCATTCGTTTTAACCCTAACGTCAGGCAAACGTTTTTACACTTGAAATTTATAATATCATCAGAATTAGTAAAGAATGAAAAATGAGTGGCATCAGGGACAAAAAGGTCGGAAGAAAAAATGAAAAAGTTATGATCTCCATAGGCTTTTCTATGTTAAATTAACATTGAGAAGTGACACTGGAAATAAATAAGTATTGCGCTGCCGCGCAATACTTAAATAAACAAGGTTTGAACCGGGGGTGGATTTGGATTCTAGGGGTCATGATCGTCGTAGATTTGCAAACATTTTTCAGAAATTCCAACATAGGGGATAATGTAATAGGTAATGCGTCTTACGATATCTACCTAAAAGGCTGGAGATGTCAATAAATCTTTTTTTAGAAAGGTAAGTTAGTGTATTTTGCAATTTTGTATTAGAAAATTCACAAAATTTAGGAGAAGTATGTACTTTCTTATTTATTCCAAATGTGAAGAAAGTACTTTTTCCCCAATTTTTTTTTTTATGTTCTAAATTTTTTAACATTCTTTTTTACATGCTTAACACCTTAAGTGGTGAGGTATTTTTTTTTTTTTTTTTTATAATGTAAGTTGTGAAGTGAGTTATATGTAAACCACCTTACATAATTTAGATTTCATGTGCGCTCCTTAAAACTTTGCGACTGAAAATAATAAAATTTCCTGTGAATTCTGCATTATTTACTTGTATAAAAATAACTGAAAGCCATTGTAAGTGTACATACATATGCATAATTCATGTATCTAAATACCACAAAAATTTTGTTTGCTCATGTACAATTTCTCTGGGGTGCAAAACAGCCCACCTCATTAGTTAAGGGTTAAATTGATGTATTCTAACATCTGAGTAAATATTTTTCAAATCGCAGTTGCTGAGTCACAAAGGGTTAAGAAATATTTGCTATATTGCAGTGTGTAAAAGTACTACTCATCGAATATGCAGATTAAGATAATTAAGGAAATTGAAATTGCTACTCTAAAGTATTGTTACGTAAATTACAGGTATTGAAAAGAAAACTATTTATTATCATATGCACAAGATAGTCGTTCAAAAAAATTATATATGTGAGTGTGGTTAAGAGTTCCCACCATACTGGCATAGCAACATGAAAGGACAGCATTTTCCCATAAGAAGCTTCAGGTGTAGGCGACCGCAGCCAAGAATGGAATTACTGATATACATTTTCTCATCTCTGGGCATGGAAGCAAATTAATAAAGCAAATCAGAATTCATTTCGAAGTGGCAGAATTCAGACGGGTTTCGCACGAGATCTTAAGACGCATGTTCCTGTCGCAACGAAATCGGGCGGGTGGTCCGGTTGAAATTCTCATGCCACGGTTAGTTTGCCGCAAAAGCGCCTTTCCCCCTTACCTTTGTAAATAGCTGTCTTATATTGAAGTGTAATAGTAACCAAAGGAGCCTTCGTGGCTGAATGGTTAAGACACCACGCATCTAATTGCTTGAGAGAGTAGGAAGTCTGCGAGTTCGACCAAGGCTAACGAAAAAAAACAGGCTACCGCAGCGCATTCCACGTATCTTTTTTTACAGACGGCTGGAGTCACGTGATGCTCGAATGCACCAATATAGGTGTACGAAAAGGGCATCATGTCACTCTAGTGGTCTGTAAAAGAAAAACTTTAGATGCACTGCGGTAGCCTGTCTTTTTCGTTAGCCTCGGTTCGACTCCCGCTGGCTCCGTTGCACATTCTTTGTTGTAATTTTCTGGTGTTGTAAATTTCCTTGTGCAATCTCGTCTTTGTATATTGACGAATTTGTTATGTCTGGTTTGTGTAATTATCTCTCTGTGTAAAATAATAAATGATCATTCGAGGCGACAGCCATTGTAGGTATAGGCCCCGAAGCAATCTCCACTTGGGTGGACTTCAAACGTCAAATGTCAAATGTAGTAACCAAGAATTATTAAACTCCTGTTATGCATTAATTATCACCTTAGTCCTGCTTTACATATATCTAGTTCAAAATATATTAATACTTGACATTTTAGGTAGCTTTCATTACAAAAGCAAAAAGCTACCTATTGCAGCCGTTCGGTTGAAAGCACTTCCGGAAAATTTTGGTATATTTTCATCGATCATGACCCCCCCCCCCCCACCAAAACCACCCTCCGTTCAAATGTGACTTATATATATATATATATATATATCTGATTTTTGTCATGCGATAACTCTCGTATATATAAACCGATTTGGATGGAATTAATTGTATGCATCCCTCATAGCATGCATGATCACAGTGACGTCGTTGTGACGTCACTGTGAGTCACTGTGGTCACGTCACATCTGTGACCGAAATGCCACCACTCAGTGATGTCACATTGTGAATGAGATGTGAACATCTTAGAAAACTTTAAAAAATTACAAAAAATCTTCAAAACATGTTGTTACTGTAAAATTTTATTTTTCTGGCAATAAAAAAGAATTGTTATGTCACTGTATGTAACGTAGGTCACGACACACTCACAAAAAAAATCCCCCCATATTGTAAGTCACAGTGTGAGAAAAATATGAACTTCAAAAATCTTTGAAAATGAAGAGAAATGTTTTAAAAAAGCCCGAGTTACAGCGGCATAAGGAATGAAAATATATTAGTGGGTAGCAAGTAGTAAATTCAAACACGAAAAGATGGTGGGGGGCGGGGATATAAAGGAAAATGCACGATACAAGTATCAACAAACTAGATTTTCATGCTATATTTTATCAATTTGATATCTAAGAGAGTGAAAGTATACTTTTTTCCTGATTTCAATTTTATCTAGTATTGCAATTTAATATAATAATCCTTCTCTTATTCTTATTATTATAAAAGTGTTTCTCGGAAAAATGGTACGTGCTGGAGCAATTTGGATAACATATTTAGAATTAGGAATATTAAATATATACACTTTACATATTTAGTTTGCAGGGAGGAAAATTTTTAATTTATTTTTACCGACCACTGGTATTCGAAACACTTTTGTGGCTTCAAACTAAAAAATTCTATTATAGTTAAGTCTGCAGCTTTTAATGAGCACGTAGAAAGAGTCTTCAAAGTTTAGTCATACATACATTTCTTGCTTTATAATTTGCATTCAAGTCATATTTTTTCCTGTTAGTGTACCTATTTTAAGTAACTATTTTTTAAAAAAATTCTACTTCTTTGAGACTTTTAAAATAAAATTAGCATTTTCCGAATAAAAAAAAAATAATACAAAATTTATGCAAAACCCATGATATAATTTATTATTCGTATTTCAAATTTGTGTTTTAGAGATATGACTCTAAAAAAAAGTTATTTTACGAATTGTTTTATTCTACAGGAAATTAACATGAAAAGAATGACGATTGACAAAGAAAATTTTTTTTATCCTCGATATTTATTTATATCTTTTTATTTTTTAGGAAGATATTTTGTATTTATTATGTGTGAAACAATCTTTACTTAGAAAAAAGGAGGGGGGGGGGGGTTAAAACTGATAAAAAGAAAAGGTAAAATACATTGGAAAATTCTTCAAATACAAAAATTTAAATACAGACAGTCTCATAAAATGATTGCACATATGAGTTCCATATCTGTTTATATAAAAGGAAATAAATTAACACCTGCCCCAAATCGTCTCCCACGATACCACAGGGTAAACAGAGAACTTTTTGTTCTAACAGATGCGGTAAGTTACTAGTCTAAAATTTAAGCTTTTGTGTGTGCTTTTTTTAATGGAAGAAAAAGACGTCGCCATTTTCGGATACACACGGATATTAATAATTAATTTATGGAGCTCAAAAAGTAAGTCTTATTTAATTTAAATTGTTTATTCCTGTTTTGTATATTTGGTGAGATGAGTTAAATAGTTTTATATTATACCTATAGAAAGAGACTGATCTGGGATTGTTTTTCAGATTAGAAATTAACATTATACTGAATGGGAAATGCCGTTTTACATACTATAGTAGTGAAACTTTTGAAAGACATTTTTTCATTGCTAATAATATTTTAAATTATTATTTAAAATCCTAAATCTTCATATCAATGTTTTCAGATTTAACATTTGCCAAAATTATAAAATAATAGGAATTCCTTGTAACATATGGAGAGATTTTTGAGAAATTGTTAAATCTAATAATACATTTAATTCATCTATTGTACTTTGTTGTTGTTGTACAATTATAAATACTAATTATATAGTGTTTTTCAAATTGATATATTTATTTTTTTTAATTGTATGTAAGCACGTTTTTGCTGTTCGTGATTTTAATCAAACATTTAATTGTAGACATTCAGAATCAGTTATTAAATTTTCTTCGATTGTAAACTCATTTTCTACGTTTTCGATACACGTTCCATACTTCGCATTAAAAAATAAAATATGACAATTAAGCATTGAAGTAAAGTGTTTTCATGCCTCATAACAAGTTTATAGATTAAACTGCTTTACTATACTTTTTAAAATTTGATATTTATAATATTTATAAAAAAATATTTATAATTTATGATATTTATAAAAGTTGATATTGTACAGTTCATTAGCGATAATTGCTGGAAATGCATTTTTAATTATAATATGCGCTTTTATGATTCACTATATTTATGCATAGTATATGGTGCATATAAAAGTTATAATTCATATACAAGGCTACACAAAAGTATACGTAAGAGTTAAGGGGTATGGGCGCAAATTGCTTAAAGGTGTTTTTTAGATGAGTTATGGATTTTTATGTTGAACTGCATTTAATTTACTAAGAAATGTTTGTAGAATATGGATAAAATGATACACAGGGTCACGCAAGGAAATGGATATATGGCCGTCTATAAATTATAATTTCTGGAAATGTGATTTCAGCAGTTTTAAGAGTGTTTTAATTTGAATTAAATTTTAACTAAATAGTGGCGTGTAATAAAGATTCTAGGTAAACTACAGGGTTGTACAAAAGTATTCAAGTATGTTTTCATAAATTAGTATAAATTGCTGAATGAGAATTTCAACCTGTTATGCGTTTTCTTGCTAAACTAAATTTTCACATTATATACTAGTATATATCAACCTACAGATTAAATACAGGGCTATTCAAAAGAATTGGAAAACATATTTGGCTATGGACGGTAACTGCTGAAATCAGTTTTTCAAATGTTTTATGCGTTTTCTAAAATATTTACTTAGTTATCTTATTTACGTTATTTCCTTAAATTACGATGTCTAGTTAAAGCATTCAGGGAGTGTTGGAAAGTGCTTTATAATCTATGCTTAACGCATGATTTTTCTTACTTGTTTTTTCTATTTCCCAGATCAGTCATTTCCTATAAATCATACCAAATCTATTTAGCTCATATTAACAAAATACAATATACACGGGAATAAAAAATTTAAATAAATATGGCTTATCTTATTCTCCTTTAAATAGGAAATGTATTAATATCCGTTAGACTCCATGTTCGTATTTAATAAAATAATAACAAATCACAACACATAAAAACTTACACATTCTAAATATCAAGCTTGAACTCAAGATCAAGCTTAGAACTTAATAAAAAAGGATGCCAGTTGATAAGCATTGTTTTTTCAGTGTAAAAATTAAAAGTATTTTAGAAGAATAGGACTCCAAAATAGCGATACATTTCTAAAAAGTACGGTAAAAAGATAATATTGTATATTTCAAACAAAACTTTATTTTAAAATTCATCACAGTGTTTATAACAAGAATCATCACAGTATTAATGCTTGGAAATTTTTCCAGAGAGAAACATTCGCCTTGCAAACAATATTTCAAATGGAAATCAAATTTCAAATTGATTGCTTAAAAGGCGAAAAAGCCAACATAGTGAAAAAAATTCCATAACGGTACTTGAATCCGGGCCATCAGTATAGCGCACTGACATTCTACCGACTAAACCACATGGAACGAGACCCAGCCTGGAAAATGTCTTACTATTACATGTTGGCAAGACTACAAACGCAGCACAAGATGGAATATTTATCATGAGCCACCGACATGGGGCAAACACGAAACTTAATTAAATCCAGCAGCGATTCAAACTATATGAATACTTGGAAATTTTTCCAGAGAGAAACATTCGCCTTGCATACAATATTTCAAATGAAAATCAAATTTCAAATTAAAATTGCATTTTAAGCAATTAATTTGAAATTTGATTTTCATTTGAAATATTGTATGCAAGGCGAATGTTTCTCTATGGAAAAATTTCCAAGTATTTATATAGTTTGAATCGATGCTGGATTTAATTAAGTTTCGTGTTTACCCGATGTTGTCGGATCACGATAAATATTCCATCTTGTGCTGCTTTTGTAGACTTGCCAACATGTACTAGTAAGAAATTTTCCATGCTGGGTCTCGTTCCATGTGGTTTAGTCCGTAGAATGTCAGTGCGCTACACTGATGGCCCGGATTCGAGTCCCGGCTTGGAATCTTTTTCTCTATGTTGGCTTTTGCCCTTTTAAGCAATTAATATGAAATTTGATTTTCATTTGAAATCACCACATTGTTTATGACAAGTTCCTCACAAATGACACATATTTCACAAATTAGTCACAGTGTGACGTCAAAGCATTGTCGCTGTCGTCACAGGTTCGTCACAAAGTTAATGCCAAAATAGTCACAAATGACACACTTTTCACAAATTTGTCACACCGCGACTTCACAGAGTGGTCACAATGTGACGTCACAAACGACCTCTAAAACGGCCATAACGACGTCGCATTCTAGTCACTATGACGTCACATCGACGTCACGTGACATCACATCGACTAGAATGCGACTAGAATGCATGACTAGAATGCGACGTCGTTATGGCCGTTTTAGAGGTCGTTTGTGACGTCACATTGTGACCACTCTCGGAAGTCACGGTGTGACAAATTTGTGAAAAGTGTGTCATTTGTGACTATTTTGGCATTAACTTTGTGACGAACCTGTGACGAAAGCGACAATGCTTTGAAGTCACACTGTGACCAATTTGTGAAATATGTGTCATTTGTGACGAACTTGTCATAAACACTGTGATTTCAAATGAAAATCAAATTTCAAATTAATTGCTTAAAAGACGCAAATAGTGAAAAAGATTCCATGCTGGGACTCGAACCCGGGCCATTAGTACAGCGCACTGACATTCTACCGACTAAATCACATGGAACGATACCCAGGCTGGAAAATTTCTCACTATTACATGATAATAAGGCTACAAACTCAGCACAAGATGGAATATTTAGTGTGAGCCACCAACATGATGCAAACACGAAACTTAATTAAATCCAGCATCGATTGAAATTATATTAATACTTGGAAATTTTTCCAGAGAGAACCATTCGCCTTGCATACAATATTTCAAATGAAAATCATATTTCAAATTAATTGCTTAAAAGGCAATTTTAATTTGAAATGTTGTATGCAAGGCGAAGGTTTCTCCCTGGAAAAATTTCCAATTATTAATATAGTTTCAATCGATGCTGGATTTCATTAAGTTTCGTGTTTACCCCATGTCGGTGGCTCACGATAAATATTCCATCTTGTGCTGCGTTTGTAGCCTTGCCAACCTGTAATAGTGAGAAATTTTACAGACTGGGCGTCGTTCCATGTGGTTTAGTCGGTAAGAATGTCAGTGTGCTATGCTGATGGCCCGGGTTCGAGTCCCGACATGGAATCTTTTTCACTATGTTGGCCTTTGCGCCTTTTAAGCAATTAATTTGATATTTCATTTTCATTTGAAATATTGTATATAAGGCGAAGGATTCTCTCTGGAAAAATTTCTAAGTATTAATGCAGCGATGAATTTTGAAATAACCTTTTGCTGTAAATATAAAATCTTATCTTTTTACCGTACTTTTTAGCAAAATATCGCTATTTTGGAGTCCTATTCTTCTAAAACATTTTTAAATTTTTCCACTTAAAAAACAATGCTTATCAACTGACATATTTTTTTATTCAGTTCTATGCTTGATATTGAGTTCAAGCTTGATATTTAGAATGTGTAAATTTTTTAATTTGTTGTGATTTGTCATTGCTTTATTAAATACGAACATGGAGACTAACGGATATTAATACAACTATTATTTATAGAGCGGCATGATAAGCGATATTTATTTAAATTTTTTATTCTCATGTATATTGTATTTTGTAAATATGAGCTAAATAGATTTGGTATGTTTTATAGGAAAAGACTGATCTGGGAAATAGAAAAAAAAAAAAACGAGTAAGAAAAATCATACGTTAATCATAGATTATAAAATACTTTCCAACACTTTCTGAATGCTTTAACAAGACATCGTAATTTAGGGAAAGGACGTAAATAAGGTAACTAAGTAAACATTTTAGAAAATTCATAAAACATTTGAAAAATTGATTTCAGCAGTTACCGTCCATAGCCAAATAATTTTTCCAATTCTTTTGAACAGCCCTGTATTTGATATGTAGGTTGACACACTGAGAAAAATGAAGTACTCAAAAATGAGTAAACCGACATACTCATATCGAATTGAATATTTTTGGATCAAAAATGAACCCATGCTTTCTGTATTTTGAAACATCACATGTTATCAAACCCAAACAAACGAATAGTTTTGTACCCCGTAATGGTTCATTTCATTTATGGCGGCATAAATGATGTTTATTAATGTAAATATTAAATTATGCACAGCATTTTAAAAATAATTTAAAAGTGCTTGGAAATAATGCTCTTGTCATAAAAATATTCGATTTGAGTATCTTGTTAAGAATTTTGCTATTTTTCTTAATAAATAATCAATTAAACATTTCTTGTTAAGAACTTTGAACGGGAAATAAATGTCAGTACATTTTTACTTTAAATTTTAGGTTTTTCTTTTTTTTTTGGGGGGGGGGGGGGCAGTACATAACGATTCATATTTGATCACAACCAATGAATAAAAAATGAGTACATGTGTTTCTCAACTTTGAGTACATTTGGATTGGAGCTATTTTGAGTATGTGACGCATTTAAAATTGAGTACTTTTTACTCAATTTTGACTTCCCATTTTTTAAAGTGTATATATACTATATAATGGGAAAATCTAGTTTAGCAAGAAAACGCCTAACAGGTTGAAATTCTTTTTCAGCAATTTATACTAATGTATGGAAACATACTTGAATACTTTTGTACAACCCTGTAGTTTACCTAGAATCTTTATTACACGCCATTATTTAGTTAAAATTTAATTCAAACTAAGACACTCTTAAAACTGCTGAAATCACATTTCCAGAAATTATAATTTATAGACGGCCATGTATCCAATTCTTTACGTGACCCTGTATATCATTTTATCTATATTCTACAAACATTTCTTGGTAAATTAAATGCAGTTCAGCAAAAAAAGCATAACTCATTTAAAAACAACCTTTAAGCAATTTGCGCCCATACCCAGTAATCCTTACGAATACTTTTGTGTAGTCTTGTATAGGAATTATAGCATTTATATACACCATATACTATGCATAAATATAGTGAATCATAAAAGCGCATATTATAATTAAAAATGCATTTCCAGCAATTATCGCTAATGAACTGTACAATATCAACTTTTATAAATATCATAAATTATAAATATACCCCCTATATCATTATGTATTTGAATTCCTTTTTTAGCCCTGTAAATGAAAAATAACTATTCTTTGCATCGCATAGTCAACAGAATGCATATTTTAGTGCACTTCATAAATGCATATAAATTTTATTCTGTTTGAAAGCGTGCGTAAAATCATAAAAAATCATTTGAAACGATTTTTTCCCATAGGCTGTTTTGTAACGAAAAACTTTTGGCTGTCCCTGTAAATGAACAAAGCATGCTACAAACTTCATTACAAATAGGTACCGTGCTATGATAAACGTCAATAACATCCAAAAATTTCAGGGCAATTCAAGTATATTTTCGAGAGTTAGAGTGCGGACAGACTGCTAGACGGACAGACGGAGAGACAAACCGAAGTCATAAGCACTTTTCAACTTGTGTCCTATATTATGTATCCTGTATTATATGAACTTTTAAAAAATATATACTAAAGCAGTTTAATCTATAACTTCCCATCAGGCATGAAAAACACTTTGTTTCAATGATTAAATATCATATTTTACTTTTTAGTGCCAATAATTACGCGTATCATAAACGTAGAAAATGAATTTACAATTGAAGAAAATTTAATAACCGATTCAGAATGTCTATAATTAAATGTTTGATTAAAATCACAAACAGAAAAAATGCTTACATACAATTTAAAAAAATAAATATACCAATTTGAAAAACACTAAAAATAATAATTAGTATTTATAATTGTACTATTAAACAACAGCAAACTCAATAGATAAATTAAATGCATTATTAGATTTAACAATATCTCAAAAATATTTCCATATGGTATAAGGAATTCCTATTATTTTATAATTTCGGCAAATGTTAAATCTGAAAACATTGGTTTGAAGATTTAGGATTTTGAAAGATAATTTAAAATATTATTAGCACTAAAGGAAAATTCTTTCAAATGTTTCACTACTGTAATATGTAAAAATACATTTTCCCAGTATAATGGTAATTTCTAGTCTGAAACAGTTTCGTAATCTCATGATAATCGAACTTCATATTTAACCCCAAAATAATAATAACTATAAGTGTTAGTAATCAAAAAATAGTAAGAAGCCGATAAAATAATTCCAAATCATTGTCGTTCCATACATTTTCAACTCGAGTAAGAGTAAATTAATGTTTATATTAATTCCATTATGAATGTAGGCATGCACAGTCTCTGCACAGTTTTTTTTTTTCAAGCGATGGCAGATTAATATATTTTTCTTTACAGTTATCGAATTTGAAAATATAGCTTCTGACAGTTAAAGATCAGTCTCTTACAAATATAACATAAAACTATTTAACACATAATATACAAATCAGGAACAAAATATTTAAATTAAATAAAACTTACATATACGTTCTATTAATATCCGTGTATCCTAAAATGGTCATTTCCTTATCTTAAAGTGTTGTAGACGTGGTGAAGGTGATGTTCTAAAAACAGTGAACTATTTATTTCCCGCGTCTTCTCATGTTTATTTTTTTGTGGCAGACGATTTTCAAGCAGATGGTCTGGTACAGATTATTTGTTTTTGCATGCAAGAGATATGAAACTTTAAGGCGCAGTAATTTTCTGAAAGTATGGTTAATTAAAATTTTGTATTTGAAGAAATGTTCAATGTATTTAACCTTTTATTTTTATCCGTACCAAATAGTACAAGTTAAAATGTATTGTAAAGTTCCTTTTTTCTAAATAATTATAATAATAATATTCATACTTAGAGTTTATTAAGTATACCATTGTTTGAATTTTCAAAAGGTGTAAAAATAAATTTAATGGTAATAACGAGCCCCCCCCCTTTTTTTTTCTTTTTTTTTTTTAAAGTAAAGTTTGTTTTGCACAAATTTTGTATATTTCTTTTATTTTCGGAAAATGCTAATTTTATTTAAAAAGTCTGAAAGAAGTAGAATTTATGACTTGAATACAAATTATAAAAATATTCTAAAGCAAGAAATGCATAGATGACTAAACTCTGAAGACTCTTTCTAAGTGCTCATTAAAAGGTGCAGATTTAACTGTAATAGAATTTTTTTATTTTGAAACCACAGAAGTGTTTCGAATAATCCTGGTCGTTAAAAAAAGAAATAAATAAATAAATTTACTCCCAGCAAACTAAATATGTAAAGTGTATAAATTTAATATTCCTAACTCTAAATATATTATCCAAATGCTAGATAAAATTGAAATCATGAAAAAGTATACATTCACTATCTTAGATATCAAATTGATAAAATATAGCCTGAAAATTTAGTTTATTAATGCTTGTATCGTGCACTTTATTTATTATGCCACCCCCCCCCCTCCCCTTTAGTGACAGAATTTACCATTTGCTATCCACTAATATATTTTATTCCTTATGCCATGTAACTCGTGACTGTTTAAAATATTTCTCTTCATTTTCAAAGATTTTTGAAGTTTATATTTTTGTCACACTGTGACTTACAATATGGTGGTTTTTTTGTCACAAATGTGACGTGACGTACGTTACATAGCAGTGACATAACAGTGACCTCACAATTTTTTTTTAATTGCCAGAAAAACATAATTTTACAGTAAATAACATGTTTTGAAGAATTTTCGTAATTTTTTAAAGTTTTCTAAGAAGTTCACATCTCAGTCACAATGTGACATCACTGAGTGGTGGCATTTTGGTCACAGATGTGACGTGACCACAGTGATTTACAGTGACGTCACAACGACGTCACCGTGACCATGCATGCTGTGAGGGCAGTGTAACTTCACAACGACTTCGCCGTGACGTCACCATGCCTTACGGGATAGTACATACCAATATCTCGACCGAGTTCGGTGGCCAGATTCATCCGCCATTTAGTTTTTTTTTTATTTAAAAATTTAAAAAGCGGTGCAAATAAATTCAAAATTGAAAAATATTACTTTTTTAAGAGTTTGTTCTTAATACAAGGATTCCGGAGCATATTTTGTTTTGTTTTTATCTTAAAAAATGACTGAGATATAGCAGTTTGAATTTCTAAGGTGGCTAACATTTTGGCTTCATCCGCCATCTTGTTTGAAAATGGTGGCCATTGGTTATTGAACAGCATTTAATGCATCTCCATACCTATAAGGGGTTACCATAGGGGGGACCCTGTTCTGTCGCCAAATGCCTCCAAATTTGTCGCCAACTTGACGATATATTGCCAAATATTAAATTACCCAAATACCAAAATGAATCGCCAAAAGTGACACCAACTTGGCGATATCTCTAATATTTCGCCAAATTCCCATAAACTTCCATTGTAAACCAATAGATTCGTATATAGACTAATAGAGATTCGTAGTAGAATAGATAATAGGGTTTACTTGGTTATAGAAAATCAACAAATTGAGATATTTTAGTGCAACAAAAACTAATATTAGCTTAAGGGATTATATTAATTTTATTTAAAGGAGTCCAAGTAAATTAAATTATGAGTAAAAGTAACATGATACAATGCTTAGCATTCTTTCCTAAACATAAATTTTAAGGAAGACCAAACTGGTCGCCAAGAGTGGCTAGTAGCTTACTAATTTGGCGCAATTCTCAATCAAATTCAGTATTGACGAATTTTCTCTTATCGAGTTCGTCGCATTTTAGATTCTTAAAATTTGAGTAAAATTAGCTTCGAGTAAAACTTGCAAAATTTTAAAACCAAGAAATATAAAAGCTACTTCTTCCTCCCGGCACATGCCGAAAGGACATTTTTTTTTTCTTTTCTATACAATTCCGTCTTAGAAGATTTTACTGTATAGCATTTTTCAGATTTTTAACTCTTCTATACATGGAATATGGATTAACAATATTAATGATAACTGAAACATTTACATACAAGGAATAGAGATTTAAATATCGAAGCCTACGGCACTTCTATCAACTAGTCGTTGGGAGCCACCGTAATGCTTACCCGTCATGGATATACATAATATAAAATATGAAAATAAAACATGTGAAACATGCTAAGCATTGTATCATGTTACTTTTATTCATAATTCAATTTACCTGGACTCCCTTAAATATAATTAATATAATCCCTTAAGCTAATATTATTTTTTGTTGCATCAAAATATCTCAATTTGTTAATTTTCTGTAAGCAAGTAAACACTATTGGTTTACAATGGAAGTCTATGGAAATTTGTTGAAATATTAGAGATACCGCCAATTTGGCGTCACATTTGATGACTAATTTTGGCTGCCAAATTTGCCGATATATCGCCAAGTTGGCGACAAACTTGGCGGCATTTAGCGATAGAACAGGGTCCCCCCTATGGTAACCCCACTTATAGGTATGGAAATGCATTAAATGCTTGACATTTACGATAAGCCATTATTGGCATTTAATCTTATAGTTTGGCGATAATTTTTTGGTCAGCGGGATAATCGAGTTGTACCGAATTGCGTAAAAGAAACATCCTTATAACTCAAAAAATTATAATCATATTAACTAACAGTTTACTGCTTCGGATTAAGCGTCTCATTTTCAATTAAAATATATCTTTGAATTGAAATTTGAATGAGATACAGGGTCATGAAAAATCGAAGAGTGTGAAAAATAGGATTACAAATATCTCGGCAACTCATTCTCCGATTGACTTCATTCTTTATGCGAAATTTGTGTTTTTTTATTGTCTTTAAATTCACTCCTTCAAATAAACAATTTCGAACATTTTTGTGTATCTTTTATCAGAACGAATATTTCGAGAGCTCGAAAAAAATAGTTCCGAATAATCGAGGTTATTGATATTCAATAGGCTTCTTCCTATTATTACTTCCTAAGTACACACCAAGTTTCAAGAATCTATCTCAATTTGTTCGGGAGACAGAGCTTTTACAGACACACACACACACACAGACAGATGGACGGGAATTTTTTTTTTTTTTAAATATGTTTTTCGAATTCTCCAGTGCCTGGAATAAAAATATTTTCGAAGCATAATTTTACAAAATATTTATATAACGAATTTAACAATTAATTTTATTTGTTTACAATTCTTTTATTGCCACTTTGCAAAAAAATCATAATATAATTCTTTTAAAATGCGTAAGTATCGTCAGCGTAATTTTTGCCATAATTTTATTTAGACCAGTCTTATATCATAAATAAAAAATTCCGATGAAATTCATAGTTATTTAGCTGAATTTACATTTCTAAAATTGAAATGCGCCAAAACATAAAATAACGTTTTTGCTTAATAAAGATGCAAGAATAATATTAAAAAATATTGTTACTTTCAAATATTTATCTTATTAAATAATTCTTCGCGAATCCAACAAAGCATGGCTTTTGCTAGTAGAATATTACAATTCCTTTCACGGCCCGACTCATAGAAAAAAAATCGGCCCAGCCCGACCCGTAGAAAAAATAATATTGGCCCGGTCCACCCCAGTAAAAACTTAAAAGTTCTGCCGGAGCCCGGCCCATACCGGAAAAAGTTAAAATCACGGCCAGAGCCCGGCCCAGCCCGAGTGAATTTCTACAAAACATTCATTTTTTCGTTTATTTGGTAAAAAAAATGTCTCATACGAGGAGTTCTGACCAAAAATATTTATCGTAACTTTTTTTTCATGTCATCTTCATTGTCAAATCTTCATTTTACTTACCCATCATACGTAGAATAGGGTAAGTCTTGTAATCGTTTTAAAAGTCGAAAAATATTTTTTGACGGATTTACACATTTCAGACACTGAAGATTTACTTTAATTTTAGATTTAAGGTTTACCATAATAAGAATAAATTGTGTATTTCAATTCTTACCACTGAAAAATACTTTTATAATTGAATGTAAATAATTGAATTTTCACAAATTTTAATTCATTAACAATATGTTATAATTTGCATAAAAAAGGGTATTTTAAAAATTTCATAAAAGAAATCGTAACTCCATGATTTATTTTTTCTTCTGAAAATATACGTGTTTCATTTTTTATTTGCAAAAATGCGTCCGTAATGGAAAAACATGTAAATTAAATTAATTAAAATAATAAATTTTTAACGTTATTCAGTAAAAAAAAATAATATTGTGCCATTCTACAGATCATAATTTATTTTTATGTTTAATTTCAAGTGAAAATACTGAATTTTTTTTTTTTTTTTTTTTTTTTTTTTTTTTTTTTTGTAAAGTGTACGACAAAATGTAATTTGTGTAGACTAGAAGAAGATTCGCTTCGCTCATCATAATTACATATCGTTCACGTAATGTAGAACTACACTCTAAAAAAACGAATATTTCTTAATCTAAGAGAACAAACTTTATCCACGAACGAATATAGGGCATTCTCACAATCTTTTGACTTTCATGTCCATGAATATTAATTTTTTATTTTACACTTTTTTGTGTTTTTTTTTTATTTCATATACTGGGGAACATCCCATTGCATGATTGTATAACAATATTAACGAGATAAATAAGTTTTGGACGATGTTGGGTGTCTAAATACCAGGAAACTCCTTTACTGTCCCATGTCCCTCATGCTGATTTTTAAGTTTGGAGCTGTCTGTATAAAATTGTTTCAATAAAAGTAATTCGATGTAATTTTTTTCCGAAACAGGGGCAATTGTTTTATACAAATATGTAGCAAAGAATTAACCTGCACACATTTTTACGGTTGATGTTATTTTTTTTAACTCTGTCCCTGGGTTTTTCATCCTTAAAGTCCCTCTTGCTAAACTTATACAGAAAATCACTTCAGATGCAGCCACAGAATTTTTTTTCAAGTTTTTTTTTCATGCAGAAGTATTCTAGAGAAAGAATGTCTAAAATTTTTTGACAGGAAATTTACTGCAGAATTTAAATCATCATTTAAATATCAATTTCAAGATCGTGCCTTTATTGGTAGTCTCACCCCGTCCACAATGTTTATTCCTGCACTTTTCGAGGTAAATTAAAAAAAATAATAATAATTTAATCCAATGTTAACAACTGTTTCTAAAAATCAATGAACATTGTGGGTATCACATAGTCTTAACACGATTTTCCTAAAAATAGGTGGTAATTTTCCTTACCGTCCCTTTTTTCACCATTTCTTCCCTTTTTTCCTATACCATCCCCTTTTTTTGCCTTACCGTCCCTTCTTTAACACCCCTTTAAGACAATATTATACAAAAATTCTGTATTAAAAGTACTAAATTTTTATTATTTCTTATTTGAATGCCCTGTGGGTACTATACAAATTCATTAGAAGTAAAAATTTAGAAAAAAATAAAAAGTTATATTGGTAAAATAATAAGGAAAATTAAACTCGCAAGTTTAACTTAAACCTCAGTTAAATAAAACATTTTTCACTGCTGACCATTTTTCTTTATTTTGAATCATTAAGGCATTCGTCTATCAGATGAAAATGTTATTTTAGCAAGTTTAATTTCGCCAGATTTTTTTCCCCCGAAAGTCAAAAGATTATGAGAATGCCCCATATACAATAACATCGGACGACTTACCTATGATTCCAGATTAGGTTCTTTATCTTTAGAAACCCCAGAAACCAATCTACTTTTCAAGATATAAAGAAACATTTACAAAACAAAGTTTCTTTTGCTGCAACTGATTTCTGAAACGTTTTCGATTATTATTTTTTTTTTGTTTTAATTGTGATCTGATAATCACTTTCCTCAAACCGGAATCTTGGTTTTTAAGATGATATTAATTCTCAAAGTGGAAGTGTCAATGGCCATCTTTCAAACAACATTGCTACTTGGTAGCCGGATTTTCAGTGCACTATCTGGTAATTAAGATTACTGGTAGAGGCGTAAAAACCAAGTACAATGGCAGCCATAACTCAAAAAACCCAATTTTTGAGTTGTAACACTTTTAAAGCAAGGGTGCGTTATGTTCTTTCTAAGAGCATTACTGTTTCGATATACTGTTTTTTTTATTTTTTTTTTCATTACCAATTTTATTTTTTAAAGATTCTCATGTTTTCATATGTCTTTTTGTTTCTTTTTTTTTCAGCTATTTTTTATAAAAAGGTAATGAATTTTTAAATCTTGTCTTAAAACTAAATTTATAATTTATCAATTTAAAATTGATAATTTGTAATATTTTATAATGGTTATGTACATAATAAAAGAATTTTTTGCATCCTTTATTCATTTCATCCTAAAGAGACTTTGCAAAATATATCTACCATTGAAATCTAAGCGTTGTCTGCATAGTAATCTGCTTGAAATATTTCTTGGAAAACTTTTGCTGGTAAGGATAACAAATGATAGCATTGTTCGTGCAAATGGATCGGACATTACCTAAGCCCATTCGCTCCTACCATATATTATTTTATTTCTTAAATTGATTTGAGGATTCAGGTATTATTAGCCTCCGGTACGGTATGCTATTTCTTTCTCTCAGAAAATAGCGTTACAAAAAATAGCGTTACCTTACAGAAGCCAGCCGTAAAACAAAGCAGATGTATTATTGTAGAATTAAATACTCTATAGCATTTTTTAAAATTTCTAAGCATCGCACATTTTCAATTTTTATATCGTCGTATTGGAAAAAGAGTACTTTTAAATGCAATTTGTTTGAAAACTGTATCTCCATTGATTTTTGAAATATTAATTTTTGTGTAGATTTTAGCACCGTTTGTTTCATTTTGGCAACTCAAGTACTCCATTTATGTAGAAAGTAAAGAAAAAATAGTTGAAAAATAGCATGAATATGTTATGCTACATTTTCTATTTTTTTTTTTTTTTTTTTTTTTTTTTTTTTTTTTTATCTTTTGGATGAAAGCGTTATGAGGTATTCTATCACATGGTGAAGATAAATTACTAAGATTCTATTTTGTCTTGAAGATTTAAGAGATTATTCATTAATATTTAATATTTTAATATTTAATAATATCAATAATATTAATAATTTTTAATATTTGAAAATTAAATATAAATGAGTTTTTCTGAGAGAGTTTAGTACCATACCTTTTAATTTTTTAAACACATGGTATCAAACAGAAAATAAATCATTAAAATTTACAGCAAAAACTTTCACCTTGAATTTCTTGAAATGTAATTTTTGTTATTTAAGATGTTTTTCCACTTAGCTCTTCAATTGAGAAATCAGGCTCTTTGCAAAGAGCCGGGCTAATTGGAGAATCATCTCCCTCTTTCCAATAAGCCTGATATTTTCCAGGCTTATTGCAAAGAGCCTAGACAACGTTAGTCTAATTGAATGAGAATGATTGGCAAAATGGCCACTTATTTCCCAATCATGCTGATAGGCTTTCTAACCCATAACCCGACCCGAACCTAAAAATTTTGTTTGAAAAAACCCAGAAAAATGACTCGAACCACATATGATAACGGACAAAAATATTATAAAGAACCATAATACGATCCGAGCAGGACAAAATAATTTCCTCGGACACGCAACCCGAACCGAACCTAAAAATTCCATTTGAAAAAAAACCTGAAATCTGATCCGAACCAAATCTGAATACGGCAAAAATACCCTCCAAAACCATAACCCGATACGAGCAAGACAAATTAATTTCCGTGGACGCACAACACGACCCGAACCTAAAAATTATTTTGTCTTGCTTGTAGCGGATTATGGATCTTTGGAATATTTTTGTTGGGTTCAAATTCCGTATATTTTTTCAAATGAAATTTTTAGGTTCGGGTCGGCTTGTATGTCCACGGAAATTATTTTGTCTTGCATGGATCGGGTTATGGTTCGATGGAATATTTTTACAGTGTTTAGATTTGGCCCGGGTCAGATTTCGGATTTTTTTAAATGGAATTTTTAGGTCCGGGTCGGGTAACATCTCCGCGAAAACTATTTTGTCTTGCTCGGATTTGGTTATGGTTCTTTGGAGTATTTTGTCGGGTTCAGATTTGGTTCGGCTGAGATATCGGGTTCTTTTCAAATGAAATTTATAGGTTCGGATCGGGTAACATGTCCTTGTAAATTATTTTGTGTTGCTCGGATCTGGTTATGGTTCTTTGGATTATTTTTGTCGGATTCAGATTTGGTGCGCTTAGATATCATTAGTTTTCAAACGGGTTTTATAGGTTCGGGTTGGGTAACATGTCCAAGGAAATTATTTTGCGTTGCTCGGATTCGGTTATGGTTTTTTGGATTATTTTTTCGGGTTCAGATTTGGTTCGAACCGGATTTCTGGTTGTCTTCAAATAAAATTTTTAGATTCGTGTCGGGTTGCGTGTGCACGAAAATTGTCTTGATCAGATCAGGTTACGGTTCTTTGCAATATTTTTGTCGGTTATCAGATTTTTGGTTCGGGTCACATTTCGGGTTATTTCAAATGGTACTTTCAGGTTTGGGTCGGGTTCAATGTAGACTGAAATTATTTTATCTTGCTCGGATCGGGGTACGGTCTGTTGTAATTTATTTTTGGGGTTCGGGTCGGTTATGGGTTAATAAGCCTAAAAAGAATCATCCTGATGGGGAAACAAGTGGTCAGTTTTAAATTAGCCTAACGCTGTCCAGGCTCTTTGCAATAAGCCTGGAAGATATCAGGCCAATTGGAAAAGGGAGATGGTTATCCAATTAGCCCGTATCTTTGTAAACAGTCTAGGCTCTTTGCAAAGAGCCTGATTTCTCAATTAGCCTACGACATATATGAAATTTGCTTAGGTTGTCATCTACATATCAAAACGAATCCAAACTTTGTTTTTTCCTAAAAGCAATACCCAAATTTGACACCATAAATAAATTTCACACCCTTCAATTAACCTAAATAGAAATTTTCATCAAATTCGTACGATTAGTTTCAAGAAATTTATTATTTTAAAGTGAGCCTTTTTAGGGGCTGTATCCAAATTGAAGTTCGAACTCGAACTGGAATTGAACTCGATTGTTAAAATGCCACAGAATGACTAAGTAATTTCTATTAATGCATTATTTCTTGCCATTTGGACCATTTCACTCGCTTAATATGTTTCGACTATTGCCAGCCCAAATGTTTCGATAAAATGAGCAAAACATATTTCTTTTAAACCATCTTCTTGCTTTCTTTTAAACCAACCTTTTGATAATTTTTAATCATAATTCGAAAACTACTTGGCAGGAAAATGTGAAATTGAGAATTTGCATAAAGCAGGACATAATAAATATAAATCTATCAAAAAAATTGTAGGTTGCAATTCATATATTTTTCGAATATTAATTTCATAATTCATATAATAAAAATTTTAAAAGTAAAAATTCAATGTATTTATGTTTGTGTTTTTAGTATTATAACCACACAAAAAATTATCACATTAGGATTATAATTTCAAGAGATATTAAATAATATGAAAATGCAATTTAACATTAGATGCTCTAAATTTTGAATGTTTATAATTCGAAAACTTATGATTCAAATGACTAGAAATTTCGTTTCTAGGCATAGTTTGAGCCGAAGATTTAAAATATACTGTCAAACCTGATTGTTAAAAAATATATATATATATATATATATATATATATATATAGTCTGTTTTTGATTTGTAGATGGTCTCCTAAGCAAATTTTATATACACCATTTAAAAGTAGATCCCTAATAGCTCATGTTAGAAAAAAGAAAAAAAAATGTTAATTTAATTATGCTGAAGTTAAGAAAGCTTTAATTTTGAAAGAATTTTGTTTAAAGAAGCAGTTTTTTGTTACTTATTGGTTTAACTTTGTAGTGGAAAAGAAAAAAATTATAACTATAAAGTGTAATATTTTCATAACATAAAAGTTTGCTCCATTTAAAATATAAAACAGCACAAAATGTGAAGGAATTAATAGTTATTTAGAAATATAGAAAAACTATTGTAAATCAAGTTCATGATCAATTTAAATATATACAAAAAGTTTAACATAAAAAAAATCAATAAATTATAAATATAAATGTAAAATAAGCATGAAAATAAAAATAATTTTTAGAAAAACCTGTTTTATAGACAATCAGTGTTCATCTGGAAAACGACAGATTTTTGACAGCATTTCGTGTTTTTTTTTTTTTTTTTTTTTGGAAAAAATTCCGTTACAAAGGAATAATTTGGCGTGGCCATCGAACTTAATTATGAAAAATTTACTGATATCTTTACGCTTTGTTAACCCCTTCAGGACGAGTGTGTTTTACAGAATTTTTAATCTTTAATCACTGGTATTTTCAATTTTTTTTTTATTGGATTAAAATTTGCTCTGTTGTTTTCTGCTTAAAATGACATTTAAATCATGTTTCTATCTTAATTAGAACAGGAAATATTTATTTTTTCGTTTTGGTTTGTTTTCAAAATCTACCTTTCAAGCTATGGTTGTCAAGGAAACGACTTCTTGTAAAATTGCGTATTTCTTCATGATGGGTTTTTTCACAATTTCTCATCTTTAAGGTGTTATAAGTCTAGAACCGTTAAAGATAAATGTTTGAAACTTGGAACACATATTTTTCAATTACTTTACTTTAACTTTGAGCCAGCAAATTTGAAAAAAATATTCACTTTTGAAAATATGAATTTTTTTTTAAAAAGTTACATCAATTTTTATTAAGTTTTTACTTTAAATATTTTTAATTTTCTTTTAAATTAATATGCTATATATATATATATATATATATATATATATAATGCTGGCTCTAAATTAAAATATATATATTTCTGTTTATTTAAATGAAAAAAAATTTAAATTCTACAAATAATATTTCGAGTTATAACGATTTTAAGTTATACCACTTTTTTCATAAATTTTAAATTAAAATTTTTTTTAAAAAAGCTATGAAAAGTTTTACCATTTGATTTTGTTTACAAATGATATGGTTAACCATCACAAAAAAATTCAAAATTTTAACTCAATAAATAATTTTTTTTTGAAAATGTGTCCCGCACCCCCTTAAATAAGGCAAAATTTACAGTAAAATTTTACTGGTGAGAATAATCACCGATTCTGAGCACCTTATGCGGCTCAAATACCGGTCGCTCGTCCCCAAGGGGTTAAAAGAGCTAGCAAGTGAATTTATTCAAAATACAGTAAACTCTGTCTAAGGCGGAATCGGTCGGGACTGAGAAAATTTTCCGTGGTAGACAATATTCCGGCTTATGCAAAAGAGCGTGATTTATTGGAATGAAGCATACGTCAGTCGAATAGCGTTTTATGTTTTCGATAAAAAGATTGGGTCTTGAGTTATAATGAATTGCTCGCGATCTTTCATTCGATCTTTCATCACGATCTTTCATTGATTGTCCTGATTCGAATATTTGTCGAAAACTGAAATTCTGGAAGATCCTTTGTCTTTATAAATAAATGAGAAACGCTATTCATTTTCTTAGTACCGCTGTAATGCCTACAAATTTAAAGTTTACGCACAATAATAATAATAATAATAATAATAATAACTTCGTGAATGAGACAAAAAGCCATCACTTTGAATTTGAGTACAACCTTAAAGCATAATACACTGCTCAAAACAATTAAAGGATATTGCAGTTTTAGGTGGATTTTGTATCTGGTAAACTGTTTAGCTGATTGATACATGGTCGACAGACATAGTAGGTTATATGAGAATAAATTACACATGTTTGGCAGAAAAAAATGCATTTTATTGCGCATTTGTGTACTAAAGGAAAAAAAACACAATTTGTGCATATGAGAAAAAAAGAATAAGAAAAGGTGTTTTCTTCAAAGAAAATCATTTTCAGTAGGGGGTATGGTTTCCACGGGCGGCCAGCAACGTTGAACACCTTTGAGGCATGGACTCAATGAGGCTATTAATGACGAGTTGGGGTATTCTGCCCCACTCTTCCAGAAGAGCTCTTTCCAGTTCTTGGAGAGTTTGTGGGGGTTGTTGGCGGCCAGAAACTCGTCTTCCTAGAGCGTCCCAAACGTGCTCGATTGGATTCATGTCTGGAGAACACGCTGGCCATTCCATTCGAACGATTCCTTCCTCGAAAAGGAAATCCTCCACCAGGTTTGCACGATGTGGCCTGCAGTTATCGTCCATTAAAATGAAGTTATCTCCGATTGCTGCAGCGTAAGGGACTACAATAGGTCGGAGGATCTCATCCCTATATCGGCGACCAGTCAGAGCTCCATCTCGAATGATGTAGAGGTCAGTGCGCCCGTCAATGGAGATGCCACCATACACCAACACTCCTCCACCGCCAAATCTGACACTTTCGTGCACGAACGCAGGATTATTCCTACTGCCACGGTCCCTCCAGATGAAAATACGCCTATTATCCGGATGCACAGAAAAACGGGACTCGTCAGAAAACAGAATATTGCTCCATTCATTTCTCCTCCAGTTGACATGCTCGGTTGCCCACTCCCTGCGGTCGCGACGATGCCTCGATGTTAATCTAACACATACCATCGGTCGGCGAGCATACAGACCTACAGCATGGAGCCGGTTTCGGACAGTCTGAGTTGAAATCGTGGTGCCTGTAGCCGAGCGAAGGTGTTGTTGGAGAAGAGTAGCGTTCATGGTTCGGTGTCTCCGAGCTGTTAACGCTAAATACCGATCTTCATTGGGCGTTGTTGCCCGTCTACGACCTTGCCCTGGTCTTCGGCCTGCACATTCACTCTCCAAAAAACGGTTCCAGATCCTGGAAATGACACTTTGAGACACTCCAATGGCTTGCGCTACTTCGGCTTGAGTTTGGCCCCCTTCTAACCTACCAACAATTCTCAAAGCTTCTGAATCTGTCAAATGACTTCGCTGAGACATCGTACTCATCGAAACAAAGCAATCACTTAATGCCGATCATCCTTGTCTTCATTCTCTTTTATCCAGTTGAAAGTCAAATTTCATTCGCTGCCGCTGAAGC
Source organism: Maratus speciosus (assembly GCA_963932465.1). NCBI lineage: Eukaryota > Metazoa > Arthropoda > Arachnida > Araneae > Salticidae > Maratus > Maratus speciosus. The sequence goes on from OZ010800.1 coordinate 140,929,413, forward strand.
GACGTTTTTGACGTCGAACTCAAAATTTGCATACTCCACAGTTTGAAAACCAGAAAAATTTGCATTTGTGATTCTCTTCTTCTATTCAAAAAAAATTTCGTTTATATCTTTATTTTATATAAAACTTCAAATATCCTTTAATTGTTTTGAGCAGTGTATATTGTAGACAATACATATTTTCATAAATGTGCACTCAAGTAGTAATAACAACTTTTAAATGCATATTTATATAGGGAAAAATGGCATAAGCAAGAATTCCTTAAAATTTAAACAGTTTCTGTTCCTTTGAATTAACTTTTTTAAAGTATTACGGATTTTTATGCTCGACATTGAGTATTTGACGTATATATATCAGTTTTAAAGTTTCATAAACGAAAGGCCTTTCATTTTTAAAATATCCTGTTTTCCGCCTTATGCAAAATTTTGGTTTCGGTGGGACCTTAAAACCCTTTCCGTTTCCGCGTTAGGCAGATTCCGGCTTATGCAGCAAGAATTAATGTTATTTTCTATGGGTTCGCCGAGACTTTAAAAATTTTCCGCAGTAGACAGATTTCCGGCTTACACAGAGTCCGCGTTAGACAGAATTTACTGTATATATAATTTCTTCTCTGTTTCCGTTTTAAGATACGGCAAAATAAAATGAAATAAAATGTAATTTTGTGATTTCTCTATTGATTTGTTAACATGTAATCGTAAATTAATTAATATCAATGTATTAATTAATAAAAGCTAATTCTTAAAATACCGGGTGAGCAAAAAGTCCATATACACATTAAAAATTCATAAAATCCGAAAAAAATAACCGAAATGAAAAACTGCTTGCAGGATTAGCATCTATAGGTCACGGGAATATTTTATGTTTTTTAGCCGACATATGGCGCTGTTTCGCGCGATTTTGGTGGAAATAAGCAAATGAAACGGCAATAAGAACATGCGCTTTTAATCCAGAACTAGTTCATCTAAAATAACTTCACCAACAAAGCTTAATCCATCATACTCAGCATCCTTGATCACATACACGGCTCACAACGGTGAACTAGTTCTGGATTAGGAGCGAAAGTTCTTATTCAGTCAGAAAGTTTATTCTTTCTTATTAAGTTTCATTTGCATATTTCCACCAAAATCGCACGAGCCAGCGCCATCTATCGGCTGTTTTTTTTTTATTTTTTTTTTTTATTTCTGTCTTTAAAAAATTCTCGTGACCTATAGATGCTAATCTTGCAAACAGTTTTTCATTTCGGTTATTTTTTCGGTTTTTATGTTTGTTTTTTTTAAAGTTTATATGGACTTTTTGCTCACCCGGTATAGTGTTCTCTTCCTTTTTTTTTATTTATGATTCATTTTCTAATTTTTAGTCTTTAACGTGTTTCGTTGTTGCAGTTTCACAGGTATTTTGTCGAGCGTTTATCGACGCATCATTAAATCCATTGTTTTTTCAACTCCCATAAAATCGTACGAGTTACAGAGAATATCGGTCGATTTATGACCTGTGACGGGGTATTGGGAAATGCCTTTAAATTAATGTATTAAGTAATAATTAAATTGTAAAATTATTAAAATGTTGTATTGTCATTAGAATCGCTCCTTTGTAAATATTTTTTTATGATTCTACCATATCAGAAACTGGGTTAAAAGTCGATTGCAAAATCCCAGGTTTACATACAAAAACCAAGTTGAGTTAGATAAAAGACTGTAATAAAAAGTCCTCCGGTTTGTACCGGGAGAAATAGATAACCTCTCTATTCCTCGTTTTTAAGATTTCAGTTAATTTTACTCAAACACAGGAAGCTAAAACGCGTGGAGCTTGATTATAGAAGATTCATTCTCGGTTTTCACCAATGAATTTGAAAGAGAATTTCGACAAATTAGACAGCTATAGCCAAGCTGGTTTTATTTATGGTGATTTATTTTTTATCGCCAAAATTGGAGATATTTCACCAAATGTCGCGAAGCTTGGCGAGAATTTGTCGATGTGGATATAAATATATAGCTAAAAAGAGTTGGAACAATGGCTACAACAATGAAAGAACATGTTCGAGAAACCAAGTTCACTAAAACTCATAACTATTGTTTCAAAATGTCAGCATACTTAGGATTTCAAACTGCTGTATGCATTTTTTACACTTTTCAACGTTGTTGAAAAGTGCTTATGAATTCAGTTTGTCTGTCCGTCTGGCCGACTGTCCACGCTTTAACTCCCGTAAATAGAGTAGGATTTTCATGCAATTGATACACGTTATTGAGGGTCACCAAGGCATGTTCGGTATTTTAGATGAAATGTGTAGCATTAATAGTTCATTTACAGGGTCTCAAAAAAATTCGCTACATTACACTCAATGGAAAAGAATTGTATACAACGTATTTTAATGACATCGTGTTATTTCAAATGGATTCAAATATATAAAAATCACTTAGCTTCACCACAAGATGATTACTATAGAATAGGCATTCGCAGTATTTATCGTTGATTTACAAAGACACACAAAGGAAATCGATTACAGTACTGTCTTTGAGAAATAACTACTGAAAATGCGTTTTCAATTTCGAAATGCCCTTTTAAATTTAAATAACTTTATGAATGTTACTCGTTGTGTATAAATTCCATACATCGTATACAGGGTTGTACAAAAGAATTCACGTACCATTCTTCTTATTAGCGGAAACTGCTGAAGGGGAATTTTTAACTGTGCTAAGCATTTCCTAATTGAACTGAATTTTGAATGCATGTAGTTTACAGATACAAATCTGTATATCCTCTACAGGGCTGCTCAAAGAATTCAGATAATTTTCCGACTGTAGGTAGAAACTGCTGAAATTGGGTTTTGAAATGTGTTAAGTGGTCTTGTACCTTTTAAACGCGTCGAAAATTAACGAAAAACCTTCAAAGTTTGAATTAGTCTATCTTCAAAACATTTTAATGTATAAACAGGAAATTTTGGATATTGATTAATCAGATTGTGCTTTGTAACATGCTGCCATTAGAAATTTATTAGTCTTTTACAGAATTTGTGTATTGTTGAAATCAAAATAGCTCTTTTTTTACTCCAGAATTCATTGCGCGCATGATATCTTGAGAAAGTACGCATATGGATTGTCATGAAATTTGGTAAAGATACTAAACAAATATGTGTGTTTAAAATGAACTACTTTTAAGTATTTACAATGGTGATATTTTTAATTATGACTATTTTTATTCATTAAAAATATAAAATTTTAGTTTTTTTTTTTACAAAAAAATATATTTTTATATAGTTAATGAAATAATTTTGGCCTAAGAGTAGTTCATTTTAAACACACATATATGTTTAGTATTTTTACGAAATTTCATGACAATCCATACATACTTTCTCAAGATATCTTGCGCGCAATGACTTATGGAATAAAAAAAGTGTTATTTTTATTTCAACGATACACAAATCCTGTAAAAGGCTAATACATTCCTAATGACAGCATATTACAAAGCAAAATCTGTTTAATTAATATTCAAAATATCATGTATATACATAAAAAGGTTTTGAAGATAGACTAATTTAAAATTTGAATTTTTTCGTTAAATTTCGTCGCGTTTGAAAGGTACAAGACCCCTTAATGCGTTTCAAAATGGTTTAGTGAGGCATCCTATTTCAACTTATTAAACGATGAAATTTGTTACATTATTCTGAACGTGTTGGAAAGTGTTTGGTAATCGATGTTTGACGCATCATTTTTTCTTTCTTGTTTAAGATAGCGACGAAACAAAAAATCCTCCAGAATCCTTGTATTAAAGCCGAACATTTAACGGCATTTAGAACTTCTAATATTTTTGTACATTTTTTAAAAATTTGAAATATTAAGTAGCCGCCATTTGGAAAATAAGATGACGGATGAAGCTGTCCAGCGAAGTTGGTCTAAACCTTAGTATGTTCTATACACATGCTTAGTCATATTCAAATCGGTTTAAAAAAACGATTTCATTCACATGACAAAAATAAGATATACATGAAAGGAATGTGCTTGTACCTCATATTATGTGTGTGTAGACATGGCCTTACAAAAGGATGAGACAGTATCTTCCTGAACCTGACTTGTACATGTACTTCCTGTACATGATATTGCATGAAGTCAGGCCCAGTGACTTGGAAGATGGTAGGAGCCAAAGCTCTCTAAATCATTCCTGATATTCAACAGAGGACTGCATCATAATCTGACTTCTCTTTCCCTCTGCACCCCGCTTTTTATCAGCTAATTTTTACTTTTTCCAGCAGAGGGCAGAAGTATCAAAGCAGGAGGCTTATACTTTCATGATTGGTGCATTCTCTTTTTTATAACTGTTTTTTATATGGAGACAAAAGTCTGGACTTATGATTGCACAACTTAAGAGCTAATTCTAATTTTAATGTTGAATATTATTTATGAGGTAATCATAATATGAAATGTCAACCAGACAAAAGCTAATTATGATTTATCTCTTATCAATTTTCCACTTTGACACTAATTAAACTAACATATTTACTTTGATTTATAGATTTGAAATTAATCCTTTGTTGTTTACAATTCGATTCTTAAATTATCTAGCATAGCCTGAAAAACTCAGTTTGTTTATGCTATAAATATAACGATGCTTTACTTCCTTATTCATGAGAGACTTATTACTTTTATAACGATTTAAAGATAATTTAATATGTTTTATGATGACTGTCTTATGTCAACAACGGGTAATTTCTTTTCCAACTCTGTTTCATAAATATCAATTAGTGTCAAAGATTTTTATGATGAAGAAAATATTTTTATTTATTTGCTTTAAGAGTCTATGAAAAATAAGTTGGGTTTCCTGATTTCTCAATTAATTTTGAATTTTAAAAAGGTTTTAGCTTTTAAAAAGGGGTTTATTTTTATTTACTTATTTTTATCCTTTCATATATATACATATATTAACATTTGAACGAAGAGGGGATTTTAGGTCTGAGGGTCATGGTCGCACCCAAAAACGTGGACAAAAATGCGAAAATTAAAATTTGCTCAACAATTGTAAAAAGTGAATTTTTTAATAGCTGACTAACTGGTGCATCGATCTATGTCTATTTCAGACGCATGAATCATATCTGGAGGCTCCTAGCCTAAGTTGAAGAGGAGGTTTCTTTACCAGAAGAAGTGCTTTATTGTTACGTTTCAACTTAGTTATTAAGTTTAATTAGGTTTAAATGAATATTTTTTGTGACTTCATAAATTTTTGAACTCATTAGCTTTATGTTTAATGTAATAAAAAAAATATATTTAGAAATGCATTTTTTTTTCAGCCTTTTTACCTCTAATTTAGATATATTGGTTTATATATTTTTTTAAAGATGTGCCGGGGTTTGCAGGACCATTTTAAAGTATAATCGTATTGCTTATAGTTTTGAAGACCAATTTTTAAAAAAATCTTCCGCCTATAGTTGCTAGTTTTAAATATAAATTATTTTGGTAATCTCTTAATAACACTTGAAAACCAGCACCTTTATACTACAACTCAAATTTAGAGACTGAACTACGCTAAATACTAAATGCAAATAATATATATGAGGACATCAGAAGCCAAGGGGTACAAGTGACAAAATTTCGATTTGGAGTAAATTGAGTTCAAAGATAATTGACGTTAAAGTTGAACATCAATAATAATTGACTGAACTGAAATAGGAAACGATTGCTTGTTTCACAATGGTCTTTGAACTCTTATTTCTTAACTTAAAAGTAGAGAGCAATTTTCTTTAAATTTAGAATTTATCAATATTGATCATTATTCGGCAAAAGTGGTTGATCTCTAAAACACAATACATAAATAGAAAATCCCTTATATCTATTTACCTGAAAGGAAAAAAGCATACTTCAAGGCCGTCTGTGCACTTAGTTCAATTTTTTCAATTTTTCCACTTATACCCCGTGGCTTCTGGGGTCCTCATCTATCTATACTCCTATTATAAAGAGGAAAAAATTGTTTATTTGTCGGAGGTAAGCTCTGGAACTAACGAACCGATTCCAAAAGTAATGGTATCAAAATGATGGTGTTAGTCCAACTTAGAACATAGGCTATATCTTATGTCGGCGCCACTACCCGAAGGGGGTGTAGGATCAAAAAACTTTCTAAAAATGCGATTTTAGCGTTACTGAAGGGCATAGAAATATGAAATTTTGAATATTAGTTACTTATAAGATATAAATTATGTCTAAGAACAGTTCTTAAAGAATTTGAAATTTAAAAGGTGTGAAAATGCACAAAAAGCGTTCTAAAAAACGTTCTAAATGGTAGTTTCTACACAATCTCAGGAAATACCAAACCGATTTAAAAAATATTGGTGTCAAAATGATGGTGACAACGCTTGCTCCAAGATAGACTATATTTTATGTCGGTGTCACTACCCCAAAGGGGGTGCAGGAGCAAAAAACGTTCTAAAAAATGCGATTTTAGCGTTACTGAAGGGCCTAGAAATATGAAATTTTGAATATTAGTTACTTATAAGATGTAAATTATGTCTAAGAACAGTTCTTAAACAATTCGAAATTTAAAAGGCGTGAAAATGCACAAAAAGCGTTCTAAAAACGTTCTAAATGGCAGTTTCTACACAATCTCAGGAAATACCAAACCGATCTAAAAAATATTGGTGTCAAAATGATGGTGACAACGCTTGCTCCAAGATAGGCTATGTTTTATGTCGGTGTCACTACCGCAAAGGGGTGCAGGAGCAAAAAACGTTCTAAAAATGTGATTTATGTGTTACTGAAGGGCCTAGAAATATGAAATATTAGCTACTTATTAGATATAAGGCATTTCCAAGAACAGTTCTTAAACAATTCGAAATTTAAAAGGGGTGAAAATGCGCAAAAATCGTTCTAAAAAACGTTCTAAATGGTGGTTTCTACACAATCTCAGGAAATACCAAACCGATTTAAAAAATAATGGTGTCAAAATAAGGGTGTCAAAATGACGGTGACAACGCAACGCTTGCTCCAGATAGGCTATGTTTTATGTCGGTGCCACTACTCGACAGGGGGTGCAGGAGCAAAAAACGTTCTAAAAATGCGATTTTTGCGTTACCGAAGGGCCTAGAAATATGAAATTTGAAATATTAGCTACTTACTAGATATAAAGGATTCCTAAGAACAGTTCTTAAACAATTCGAAATTTAAAAGGGGTGAAAATGCGCGAAAAGCGTTCTAAAAAACGTTCTAATGGTGGTTTCTACACAATCTCAGGAAATACCAAACCGATTTAAAAAATAATGACGTCAACATGGTGGTGAAAATCCTTGCTCCAACATAGGCTATGTTTTATGTCGGTGTCACTACCACAAAGGGGCTGCAGGAGAAAAACGTTCTAAATTGCGGTTTTTGCGTGACGGAAGTGCCTTGAATCGTGAAATTTAGAATGGTAGTTAGTTATAAGATACCAATGATCTCTAAGGACATTTCCTAAAAAAATCGAAATTTAAAAGGGGGGGGGTCAAAATGCGCAAAAAGCGTTGTAAAAAACGTTCTAAATTGCAATTTCTATGCAATATCAGGAAATACTGAACCGATTTCAAATATAATGGTGTTAAAATGATGGTGACAGATCTTGCTCCAAGATAGGCTATATTTTATATATGTTTCCACTAACCCAGAGGAGATGCAGGAGCAAAATGAGCGAAAAGCGTTCTAAAAACGTTCTAAAGGCCGATTTGTCACCAATATTTCAGGAAGAATCAAATTGATTTCAAAAGTAATGTTAAGAAATTGATGCTAACAGCCTCTGCTCTAACATAGATGCTATTTTAAGTCGGTATCACTATCACCTAGAAGTTGCAGGAGCAAAAAAGCGTTCCAAATTTCGATTTTTGTGATCGGTAGGGGCTAGCAACTTAAAATTAGGCAAGGTACATATGTATTACATATAAATGATCTTTAAGAACCGTTTCGAAAAAATTGGAAATTTAAAAAGGTGTGAAAATGCGCGAAAAGCGTTCTAAAAACGTTCTAAATTGCGATTTCTACTCAATCTCAGGAAATTCCAAAGCTATTTCAAAAGTAATGGTTGCAAATCAATGGTGACAGTCCCTGTTATAACATAGGTTATATTTTATGTTGCTGTCAGTACCATCTGAGGGTTGAAAAAGCAAAACATGTTCTAATTTGCGTTTTTTTGCATAACTGAAGGGTCTAACACTTTGAAGTATGGCATGTTATTTACTTATAAGATGCAACTGCTTTCTATGAACTGTCGAAAGAAAATTTCAAATTTAAAAAGATGAAGTGAGCGAAAAGCGTTATAAATTACAATTTTTATGTAATCTTTTCAAATACCAAACCGATTAAAAAAATAATGATGACAAATTGTTGGTGATAGAACCTGCTCGAACATAAGCTATATTTTATGTCTGTGCCACTACCGCCAGAGGGTTGCAGTAGCTAAAAACTTTCTAAATTGCGATTTCTGTGATACTGAAAAGGCTAGAAACTTTAAATATGGCATGGTAGTTACTTATAAAATATAAATGCCCTCGAAGGACTGTCGAAAATAAATTCGAATTAAAAAGGGGTGAAGTGAAGGGGAGGTGCGAAAAGCATTCTAAAAAAGTTCTAAATTACGATTCTATGCAATTTCAGGGAATATAAACCGGTTATAAAAGTAATAGTTGCGAATCAATGGTAACAGTCTGTGATCCTACACAGGCTATATTTTATGCCGATAATTCTACCACCTGGGATTTACAGGAACAACAAACGCTCTAAAAAAGGCCTTTAAAAGCTTTCTAAATTACGTTTATGTGGAATATTAGAAAATAACAAACCAATTTCAAAATTAATGTTGGCAAATTAATGGTGACAGTTCCTATTTCAACATAGCCCTTTATGTTGAGAGAGGTGGTAGAACTTGGAATTTGACATGATGGTTAATTTTAAGATGTAGGACGATGTTTCTAAAAAATTCAAAACTTCAAATGAATACTGAAATGAGCGTATTAATTTAGCATAAAAGTTTCAAAATATTTTCTAAATTATTATTTATTTAGTTTTATTTCGTTTTATTAATTTAAGTCTGATTTCTGCCTAATGCAGTGTAATAAGGATGTTTAATCAAACTGTGTTTTAAATAGTAATTTTTTTAAATTATTCCTAAAAGTAATAAGTACCTTTTAATAAAATAAAATATTACCTTTTAATAAAATAAAAATTTAGTTAGTACCTTTTAATAAAAATTAGACATATAAATATCACTTGGCATATTTCAAATATTACGCGAGCAAAGCCGTTGGGTTTGCTAGTATTTTAATACATTGGTTTACATAAATAATTAAAAGTTTACATTTAGTAAAATTAACCACATTTAATTAAACATGACTTGTAAGTGAAACAAACCATTACTTTCCTCTTATAAACAGAAAACAGTCAAGTAAACTTCGTATTGTATATTTATTTTTTTTTACTTAATGCATACATTTATGTATCTATAACATTAATCAAGTGTATTTACTAATAGTAAGTCAACAGCAATGATTTTTACTGTAAAACACACGGAAAATATTTTTGTCCAGGATTTTGCTTAACATTGTCTGTCGATCGGTGAAAATATACTGAAATTTTCCGGAGTAGCTTTCCTCTCCACGACTGCAACAGGTAGCTTCTTACATTGTGTAATGGAGGATACGCAAAAATATACGCTGGTCATCAAAATTAAAGGAAAATGAGAAAAATTGTGCTCACTAAGTTAAGGTTGCAACCAATGCCCAATGCTGCAATTATTTATGTCAATTAAATACTATTGAACACAAGATTGTATTTCCGCGCATACGTTAGCGTCCGAAATATGCAAATTAGGTGACTGACAATGTGGTGCGCAATGGGCGTATATTGGAATTATGGTCTGTAGTGTTGTTTAAAGTGAATGCGGTGTCTGAGAGTGATCAGTATACATTAGTTATGGTTCAAAGGCTTCATTTAAGTGAAGGTCCAAAGTGGCGAATAATTGGTAGAATCGAGGGAGGTCAAACACAAATGGAGGTTGCCCAAGATTTGAATATCCCTCAAAGTGTCATGCCAAGATCCTTGGACTGCTTTTTAAACACTGGATCCGTTGATAGACAGCCTGGTCAAAGGAATACAAGAGCAACATCTGTATCGGAAGACCGTTTTCTGTCATTATCGGCTCGGAGAAACCGCGAAGCGTCTAGAAGAGATTTGGTTTCAGACCTTCAGGCTACCACAGGAACACAAGTTAGCCGTTTTACTGCTGAACGATGGCTTAACGAGGGTTGACTGTATGCGAGAAAACCAATAGTTTGTGTCCCACTCACTCTAGCTTCCAAAGGGGCCCGTTTAAATTGTTGCCGTCGTCATGTTCAATGGACCCAAGAAGAGTGAGCTCGTACGGGATATTTCACGGACAAGAGAAGGCAAGTTGCGTGTTCCATCCTCTCTCCAGATCAAAACACTTCTATCATCAGTGTTCAGACTATATCTGGACTCGTCAGTAAACAATACTTGAGCCCAGTTTTCTTGGCTCCATTGAACGTGACGAGAGCAAAAGTTTAAACTGGCCCCTTTGGTAGCTGGATTGAGGGGGACTCAAACTATTGGTTTTGTCGCATACAGTGTACCCTTGTTAAGCCTTCGTGCAGCAGTAGAATGACTAATTCGAGTTTCTGTCGCAGCCTGAATGCCTCAAACCAATTCTCTTGTAGTTTCTTCACAGTTTTTTCGAGCCACAATGACAGAAAACTGTCTTCGGATGCAGTTCTTGCTCTTGGTCTCCCTTGAACAGGCTGTCTATAAACGGATCGAGTTCTTAAAAAGCGTCTCGAAGCTCTTGATATGACACTTTGAGGGATATTCAAATCTTGAGCGACCTTCATTTGTGTTTGACCTTCCTAGATTCTACAAATTATTCGCCACTTTTGACCTTAACTTAAATAATGCCTTTGAGCCATAACTAATGAATCATGGTCATGTTTCAGACACCGCATTCACTTTAAACAACACTACGCACCATAATTCCAACATATGTCCATTGCGCTCCATATTGTCAATCATCTAATTTGCATATTTCCAACGCTAACGTATCCGCTGAAGTGCAATTTTCAATTCAATAGTATTTAAATAACATAAATAATTGAAACATTGGGCATTGGTTGCAACATTAAATTAGTCAGCCTATTTTTTCTCATTATCCTTTAATTTTGATGACCAGTGTATTTATAAAAAAGTGTTCTGCCATTATATGTTTCTTTTAATTCACACTATATTTTCATTGCAAAATCAGTTATTTCTCTTTCCACTTTGGAAATAATTTAATGTAAATGTGAATATTATACAAGTGTTTTAAGAAAGAATACAGTTAAAATACATATAAAGCACAAATAATTGTACAAAAATTACTTCAGGTGCATAAATATATTATAAAGATATTTAAAATACAAACTAAAAATATCTTATAATACATCAGAAAAACCTAGAACGTTTTCAACCATTGCAAGGCCGTCATCAGCAGGATTTAAATGTTGTTATTATTTTCTTTGCGCTTATTCGAGAATTTTCCAGAAGAAAAACGTTGTAAGTTAAATTAAAATATTGTACGTCAGATGAGATGCCAGATATTCTTTTATTGAATTTATATAATTTTCATCTGGACAATTCTCGAATAAGCGAAAAAAAAAAATAACAACATTTAAATTCTACTGATGACGGTCTTGTAATGGCTGAAAACGTTCTAGGTTTTTCTGATGTATTTTAAGATATTTTTAATTTGTATTTTAAATATCTTTATATTATATTTATGTACCTGAAAGTAATTTTTGTACAATTATTTTTGTTTTATATGTATGTTAATTATTTAAATCAAGGTGAATATAGCACGAGAATTTTCATTTTCATTTATTGAAATTGTTTACTAATCAACATAAATTAAATAAGAAACTGTTTTTTCCTCTATTAAACCTTGAAAAATATTCTGTTTGCATATCATATTATGGGAACATTCTGTTTCTAAATTTAACCAGACGAAAATATCCACAAACCTTCGATATTTAACTACACAAAAATTTAATGATACAAATTCAGCAACTTAAATTTTTGCGCTCTATATTAAAATCGGTAATAAAATGTTACCTTTTTCTAAAGGAAGATATTTCATTCAGTATAATAAGATATTAATTTAATGTGTGAGACGAATAGTTTAGTACAGTTGATATATGATTCAGTATTTAAAATCGATTCTAGAATTTAAATCCTTAAATTTTAAAAGACACCTGGAAAAGTTTCCCCAAATAACAAAATTAAGTCAATAAAATATCATATAAAAGTTGTAAGAAAAATATGATGAATATTTTATTCTAATCGTCAAAACTTTAAAATACTATTACACTTTTAAAAAGAGAGAAATGTTTCTGGATCTAGAAAAACTTTTCGAAAATCTAATATAACCTTTTGCGAGTATGATACGATTTTGAAAACCGTTCTGTTATCTCCAGAAACCTCAAAAACAAACAGACTTTCAAGGTTTTAATTCTCATTTCTAAAAAAAAAAAAAAAAAAAAGCTTTTTTGCTGCCCGTTAAAAAATAAATAAATAAGTAATTGATAAAAAAACGTTTCCGAATATATAATAAATTAAGGCTGTTCTCATATTCAAAAGGGCAATTTTATGACATATGTTTTAATTTTTTTTTTTCGGAAATGCATGAAAGTAGCAGGTATTGTTGTTCAGAAACTATGCAATAAAGCAGTTTTTTTTTTCGTTTTTTTGCAAACGCAATATATCTTTCAGAAAATAGTGTCAAAGTGGGCGTTCTTAGTTACCGAATTACCGCGTGAAAGGAGAAAACCACTCAAGAAAGGTTTGTTTTGTTTGTTTTATTGGACACATACATCAGACTTGTGTGCTTGACAACAAGGCCTGCTTATAAGTCATAATCGATATACAGGGACGAGATAGCACAAAGAAATTTACAACACAGAGAATTTTTACATCCGGGAGCTCCACAAAGAGTATGCAATGGAACCAGCGGGAGTCGAACCCGACAAGCCTCCTACGCTCTAAAGCGATTAGCACCATGGTGTCTTAATCACTCGGCTACGGAGGCCCCCTCAAGAAAGGTTGAAAAACATGTTTGTCACGTAATCAAAATAGCTTACAACTCAATAGGTAATTGATTGAACAAAAAATGGAAGACACAGTTCGATTCCAAATCGCTTCCATGGTCGGACTTTACAATTTGATATCCTTCCGTCAAAAAAGGGATTTGTAAATGTGTCAAAACGTTTTAGGCTTGTTGAGCAGAGCAGTTTAGAACAGCCTTAACAACCTTGTAATAAATTAATGCACCTATTTCTAATTGCAAAAAGGTGTACGATTAAAACTTTTAAAACAGTAAAAGTAGCTTTATTTGACTGTTTACATATTTCGACTCTACTATGGTCATTTTCAAAACATTTAATAAAAATATTCTAAAATTGCACAATGTATGATGCAATCAAATTCACATATTGAATTTTTACGTGTTATAATCTCTATGGTTTCTTTTATAAAGGATGGACACGTATTCCATCACGTAAAAGTTCAATGTGTAACGATGCAGCATCATTTAACTTACCGAAATTATGGCTCGCGCTACTCAATGGTTAAAAAAATAGAAATAAACATCCAAGTAACAAGTAATATAAAAATTTTGTTTTTAAAGTCAATTCCTACTTAGGCCATCAAAGAAAAATTTAATATAATCCCTTAAGCTAATATTAGATTTTGTTGCATTAAAATATCTCAATTTGTTGATTTTCTATAAGCAAGTAGGTTTACAATGGAACTCTATGGGAATTTGGCGAAATATTAGAGATATCGACAAGTTGGCGTCCCTTTTGGCGACTCATTTTGGCCGCCAAATTTGGCGATATTTGGCGACAGAACAGGGACCCCTATGGTAACCCCTTTTCATTGATCTTCAATAACCAATGGCCGCCATTTTGTTTCCCACGCAAAACTAAAATTAATTAATTAAAATTTAATGAATGAATTAATATTTGAAAAAAACTGTGTTGACATCAATTGTCATCCAGTACAAGCTAAAAAAAAAATTATTTCAACTTGATAGATGAATAATGAGTATTTTATTAGCGATTGAAAATTTGAACAAGATAAATAAATATATAAATAAATATAGGGAGAGTGTAAGCTAATAGTAGGAATTGAAAAAAGAAAGAAAAATATATCGTGAGTACGTGAAAAAAAGAATGACGGCGTTTGAAATCATTGCATCATACATGGTGCAGTTTTAAAATCTTTTTATTTATTTGTTTTGAAAATGACTCAAGTAGAGTGGAAACACGTAAACAGTCAAATAAAATTATTTTTACTGTTTTTGTTTTAAGTTTTAATCTTACACCTTTAAGCAGTTAGAAATAGTGTGTTTCCGAATAGCTTTAATAGTGTATAAATCAGTTTTCTCAACACGAAATATTGGATATAGAATGCTATTAATTCTCAAGTAAATATTTTCTTTCATGTAAATATATAATTGTATATTGAACAAGAAAAATATTTCAAAAATCACATGCCAACTTTCATCCGTAATTTAGGAGAAAACTAAAGTGTGTCAAAGGGCTACATTATAATTTCAGCAACTTATAACGTTAAATTTAAAGTGTGCCAAATATGCACTATGCATTGTAGTGTTAACGCAGGCAAAAATGAAAATTAACAGCATTGACATTAACATTATTTTGTTACTTTATCTAATAAATGTATAAATTTTCTTACGCAGCTGAACACGTTTACTTGAGAAATGATAGTTTTCAAAAAATCGATATTTCGTGTTAAGAAAACTGATTAAAACACTGTAACGGGTATATAAAAAATATTTAAAGATTATTACGATAGGTTTTAGCACAAATCGGTCTTCTCCCCATTTTCCGTCATTACGCGCTGTCATAGCTTTAAGCGCGCGAATTCTTCATTAGAAGCTGGTATGAAGAGGTTGTGAAAGTACGAATGTTGCTTTTTTTCCCCCCTTCGGATTTATTCTACTATTATTAATTAATTTGTAAACATGGTCATTTTGTAAATAGATATGTGTCGTGCAGTACAGAAGTATATATTAAACGTTCTTTTCTAAGTAAATCTTAGAGTGGCGTTTCATGCTGAAGTACAGTGTTAGTTATTTAAATTGTGGATTCTACTTTTGAATGCTGTAAAAACTATTAGCTTTTTCCTTTTTTACTTTCTTCTATCTTTACAATAAGAAAGTATTGGATTCGTGAAAATTTTCGACTTCCGGTTTTCGACGGATTTATACGTTTTAGAATGCCCAGAACACAATTTGATGGTTTTTAGAAAATGTCTGTCTGTGAGTCTGTCTGTCACTTTGTCACTCTGTGAGTCTGTATGTGACAAAAAATTTGTGGGCGCTCTATCTCAAGAACTAATGCACGGAATTTCACAAAACTTTATATTTAGTTATACCTTGATATAAACTGGATCTGATTAGATTTTGGTGAAAATCGCCTTACAGGTGGCGCTGCTATCCGGCATTTTTCACGATTTCTGCAATAGTTATATATCAAGAGCTACTGCACGGATTTTTATAAAACTTCAGATTTAGTTAGTCCAAAACATAGTTTGGTGCTGATTACGTTTTTGTGAAAATCGCCCAACAGGTGGCGCTGCTATGCTGCATTATTCATGATTATCGCAATAGGTCTAACTCAAGAAAAAATGCACGGATTTTCATCAAACATCAGATTAAGTTAGTCCCTGATATAGGTTAGTGCTGTTTAATTTTTGGTGTAAATCGCCCAACAGGTGGCGCTACTGTGGTGCATTTTCACGATTCCCGCAAGAGCTGTATCTCAAGAACTATTGCACGGATTTTCATCAAACTTCAGATCTAGTTAGTCCTTTACATGAATTGACGTATAAATTAGTGCTGTTTAATTTTTGGTATAAATCACTCAACAGGGGGCGCTGCTATGTTGCATTTTTCAGAATTTACGCTATAGCTCTATCTCAAAAACTAATGCACGAATTTTCATCCAACTTCAAATTCATTTATACTTTGATATGAATTGGTGCTAAATTGATGTAATTTCTTGTACTATTTAAATGATTTAATTGACGTGATTTATGTAGAAGAAAGTTTTGTGATGGGCACAACATACTAGTTTTTATGGGCAAAAAAAAAGAGCTTTTTTGCAGAATTGCTTCTTTAAATCTAGAAAATCTGTTGTTTTCTAAAGAGAAAATAACGGAAATTATGGATAACCAGGAAGAGATTAAATTTTATTTTCGTAAAGTTTTGCTAGATTTAGAAACCTTCCTCTTTTTTACAGTTCAGATCTTCTTTTTTCTTTATTTTCACATTTCATAATTCTGAAAATTGTACTTTTTAATATCTAGAATTCTTACTACACCAAAGAAACTAACAAAAAAATATTTAAAAGCTCTTTCACATCAAAATTCGATTTATATAAATACGTAGAAGCTTTAGTCGTCGTCTGGTTCATTCGTCTGTCTGTCTGTCTGCCCATCTGTCCGTATGTAATAGCACAAAAAATTCGCAACCGAATGGCTTGAAATTTAATTTATATAATCGCTCCAGAATTGTGTCGAGTCATTTCAAATTTTATGAAAATCGAATCAAAACTTAAAAAGATATTAATAAAAGTTTTTTTCATTCTATTAAATCCTGTAATATGCAATGAATTCAATGATATCTCACGATAGGTAATGATTCTAAGTTGTCATGGTGATGACGTCCTATTTAAGATGGAGTCACATTATTTCCGTATTACTGAATTTAATATGGAATCGTAATAAATTTTGTATTCATGCATTTTTGAGTAAGAGTGCAACAGCTATTGTACCAAGATCTAAATATTTATTAAACTAGTTATAGTACGAAAACTCCTCATTCGGCACGTTTGACGTAAAATTTCTGACCTGTTGCTATTTTTTTATTCGAAATTTTATTGAAATAACATTCATGCCAATGCTTTTTTCTTGATGAAAATATGATGTCTTAAAACAATTAATAATTCTAGATAATTTAATAATATGCGGAACTGTACCATAAATATATATCACACTTCCAAAAAAGACATTTTTCAAGAATTGCAAAAACTAATATAAATTTTATAAAAAAATACAAAGTTTAATTTTCGTCATTCTGTTTATGTTTGAACCAATTATCGAAATGAATTCTATGCAGATTAATAGAAGGAAATCAAATCGGTTGAAAATAATAATTATTTTGAACGATTTGGAAAATAACGACATCCTAGATTAATTTTAATAATCACTGAACTGGATAAAATACTGAAAGTAAATGAATGATGAGACGGGTAAGAAAGTCGTAAATATGTTCTTGAATTTAAAATAATTAGTTATAAAACAGCTTACATCTTATTTTGAATAAATGTAATTACAATTTGTAATTATTTAAGTAAATGCAGTTCTCTTGGAAAACTCATTTTAATTACTTTATTCCTTTATTCTCTTTCCATTTTTTCCTATCTCTTTACGTTTAAGAGTTATGCCTTGCATTTAACACATTGTTTCCAAAATTATGCATAAATTTGAAAGCTTAAATAAAATCAATGATTTTATTTTTTATTTTTTACTGAAATTTACTAAAAGTTATTAGAAATTGATTTTGGAGTAAATATAATTCAGGCTTGTTATGGATTTCACAATGGAGTTAAGGGAGTTAAATGTCTATATAGTAGGAGAGCTGATGAACATTTTTGAGTAGGTATTTGAGGCACACTGAAAATTTGTGTAACACTTCTTTTGTAAAGCCTGAATACAAAATCGAATGTCTGGCTGAAGTATCGCGGCCCAAAAACTGTGCCAGACACGTGTCACGTGCCATTTGGCACTTGACACGTGTCTGGCACAGTTTTTGTGCCGACTAAAGTGTCTGTCATTTTCAAAATATTTTTTTCTAAGCATAAATATTATTCTGCCTCAATCTCAGCGTGCCTCAAATACCTTTTTTGGGTAGTCAAAAAATGGCACTTGACACGTGTCTGGCACAGTTTTGGGGCCGACTAAAGTGTCTGTAGTTTTCAAAATATTTTTTTTCGAAGTATAAATATTATTCTGTCTCGATCTCAGCGTGCCTCAAATACCGTTTTTTTGGGGGGGGGGGGTAGTCAAAAAATGGCACTTGACACGTGTCTGGCACAGTTTTTGGGCCACGATACTTCAGCCAGAATTCGATTTTGTATTCAGCCATTACAAAAGAAGTGTTGCACAAATTTTCAGGGTGCCTCAAATACCTTCCCTAAAATGTTTAACAGCTCTTGGACTAATAGACTTCCACTAATATAAATTTTATAAAAAATTACAGTTTAATTTTCATCATTTTGTTCAGGTTTGAACTAATTATCGGAATTCCATGCAGATTAATAAAAAGAAATCAAATTGGTTGAAAATCGTAATTATTTTTAACGATTTGGAAAATAACGTCTTCCTAGATTAATTTTAATAATCACTGAACTGGATAAAATATTGAAAGGAAATGATGAGATGCGTAACAAAGTCACAAATGTGTTCCAGAATTTAAAATAATTAATTATAAAACAGCTTACATCTTATTTTCAATAAAAGCAATTACAATTTGTATATTTATGCCAATGCAGTTCTCTCGAAAAACTCATTTTAATTATTTTCTTTAAGCTTAAGGCTTACGTCATGTATTTAAAAAATAATTTCCAAAATTATGCATAAATCTGAATGCTTAAATAAAATCAATGATTTTATTTCTTATATTTAACTGAAATTTAATAAAAGTTAGGAGAAATTAATTTTGAAGTACAGTAAACTTGCTATTATCCGTCACTCACGTGACCAACTGTGAGGCGGATAATCGAAAGAGACCACAAGACCGTTACTAAAACTGCATTTATTTATGCCAATTTATGAATAAGAATATTTAAACACTTCTTAGGCGTGTTCGTAATTATATAAATACGTAGCACCTATAGTCGTCGTTAGGTCCGTCTGTCTGTCAGTCCGACCGCATATAACAAAGCAAAAACTACCCAACCGAATGGTCTGAAATTTTAAATATACAGTGCAGGTCAAAATTTTCTGGCCAGTTAGTTTCTTTGATTTGTTTGCCAGAACGTTTCTGCGAAGAAGAAGAGTGATTGGTCCAAAAGTTAGGGATAAGCAAAAGATCTCTGACCACGTGATCATTTTGATTGGATACTGAAGATACTTGATGTAAAAGGGGAGGAATTCAAAATCCGCGTGTACAAAAGTTTCCGGCCATTCGTCATTCGTTAATTTTTTGCTATCGGTAAGGTGTTTTCTTGACCGTGTTTCTTAATTAATCAACGTAAATAACGTATTTGAAATTCAAAAGTGAACAGTTCAACAATTATTGTTCATAAACGAGTGATTTGTTTGTCGCTAAAAGGCTAATCCTCTCGTGAGATTGCGGCAAAGTTATCGATCGGAAAATTTGCTGTGAACGGTATTTCAAAAAAATATAAAGATGGAAATGGTCTTCAGAATTTGCGACGGTCCGGAAGACCCCAGAAAACGTCTATTCGTGTGGACAGATTTATCAGTAAAAAAGCAGTTGATGATCCATATAAAAAGGCCGCTGCAATTCCCCTGGATTTACGGTGTTAAAATATTTTTGGAATAAGTCGGTCTACCGTGTCAAGACGCTTACGTGAAGTAGGACTTTATGAAAGAGTCGGTGTTAAAAGAACTTTCATACGTAAAAAAAATCAGAGGGACCGACTAGCGTTTGCCAAGGAACACAAAAACTGGTCAAACGTAAACTGGAAAAAAGTACTATTTTCCGATGAATCGAAGTTCAACCTTTTTGGAAATGATGGCAGACACTACGTCTGACGACTTAAAAACAAAAGATAAGATTCGGTATACGTTATGCCTACAATGAAGCATGGCGGAGGACACGTTATGCTGTGGGGAACATTTTCTGGAAAATGTGTCACTCCGTTAGTTCAAATTCACTGCAAGATGAATGGTGCAATGTATAAAGATGTCTTGCAAGATCAATTGATGCCTTATTGGAGGAAAAATTATGGTCGCAACTATTTGTTTCAGCATGATAACGACCCAAATCATACATGCAAGCTCATCAAGCAGTGGCTTTAGCACGAAAAATTTCTGCTTTTGAAATGTACAGCCCAAACATCCGATCAGAAAACAATAGCAAATCTTTGGAACCAATTTAAAAACGTGTGCGGAATTATAAATATTCCAATTCAGCAGAATTTCCCCAAAAATTGCAAGAACCGTTGAAAAAAGTTACTATAGACAATTTTCAACCGTTCTTTGAATCGACGCCATGTCACTGCGTCTCAGTACTTATACTTGCATGTACGAAGATAAAATACTGATTGTAAATGTTGTTGATCACTGTCATTTTCTATTATAGCACCCTTTTTTCCCAAACTTGCCAAGATGGCCGGAAACTTTTGAGAACATGCGTTTTCTTTTGCAATTAATTTTGTCAATTAAATTTATTGATATTTATTTTTTATTCCATAAATATGTTCCTAACTATTATGTCAATAAAGCGCATAAGTATCACTTTGAGATTCCCCTTCATACGGGTACACATACAAATTAACAAAAAAATTTATGCTGGCCGGAAACTTTTGACCGCCTCTGTAAAACTGTTGCAAAATTTTGTCAAGTAATTTCAAATTTCATGAAAATCGGATGTATAGTTTAATGACAGAGACAATCAAAGGTTTCCCGTCACATGACGGTCAATGGAAAAAAAAATATTTCAAGTGCATTTTAGTGATGTTACAGCCTTTCGAACAGAATGAAATTAATATGCCCTTATGAAGTGCACTAAAATATACATTCAGTACACTATGTAGTGCAAAAAATATTTATTAAACTAGTTACAGTACGAACGTACCTCAATTGCTACGTTTGACGTGCAATTTCCAACTCGTTTTTATCTATTGTGTACATTCTTAATAAAAAGCATAACTGATAATAAGAATTCAATTTATAAGGCAAATTTAGAATTTTACATAATAAATATGTAGTACCTATTTTCATCCGAAATTATCCATTACACTTTTTTGTTTGTGCTTTCCATACACTTTTACGGTAGCAAGATTAGGGGTCCTACGTAATAAAAGTACTTGGGTTGCATCTGCGTCTTCTTGCATCTCAAATCAATAAATGCACTTAGAGAGCATATAGTCTCCACTTCTGAACGACTGACTCCTGAATCATCAATTCCCCATTCATCATATTCATCCACTTCAAGTTTCTTTGGACTCAAAATATTTTGAATAATTTCGTCTTCCGTTTATTCTTCATAACCAAACATTTTTCTCAGAATAGCGCCGACTGACTCGGGTTTACTGTGCATTTCACTGTTCGTAATTCCTTTCTAATAATAATAATAGAAAAATGCAATTTAACAAATTACAACGACCATTTGGAAAATGATTTTTTCAAAGACTAAAATTTAAGACATAAAAAATCGCACGGAGTTGATCATACATTACGTACGCCATTAATTAAACATTAATAGTGTTATTACACGTAAAAATTGCAAGCGACAAAAGTCGCCGGCGACTCGTCAGATTTCCTGAAACTTACGTATTATCCAAGCATTTCATTGGCTGTTCGGGAAGAGGCTTTTCCATCGTCAGATTTCCAAGAAATCTGACGACCCATTTTAAAAGAAATTTCATTATTAAATTTCTAAACATCCCACAATATTACTTTTTACACCGTCATATAGAGAAAAAAAAATGTACTTTTAAATGCAATTTGTTTGAAAGCTGTATCTCAATTTGTTTCTGAGTTTTTTGTAGTTTTTATTACTTTTTTGTCATAGTCGCAACAGAAGTATCCATCTCTGTTGAAAGTAAAGGGAAATACAGATTACTTACTGTATAGACCCATCAGAAAACGAATAAAATGCGGATTCAACCAATAAAAAGATTCAGATATGTCTTTGATTTCCTACCCTGACGAGGACAATAACCATTTTTCCAAATGATTAAAAATATATTTTGGGTAAGAATTGGTGTTTCATAGATTGATAGATAATCGGAAGTTTACTGTAAATATAATTCAGGCTTTTATGGATTTCACGTTGGAGTTAAGGTTTTGCTTAACCCTTAAATGCGCGATTTTTTATTTTGTTTCGAAAAAATTATATATGATTCTCTGAAAGGTTTACTACATAGGAAAAATAATGAAAAAATCAGAGATATATTTTTCATATAATACATCAATCTTTTCTTCTGTTGCACATCTGAAATATAAGTAAAAACTACTGTAGTGTGGATGTTTTATAGTAAAATAATGCAAATTAGTAAATACTTTAATAAGTATGTCTCCAAATACCTTATGTTACATAATTAATTATTTTATAAAACTTAACATTTAACCCTTTAATTCCCATAACAGAAGACCTTCTAAAAATTGCATAGTTCGGAGAATCTGACTTTACACCAGAAAGTTTCAATAGTCAATTTCGCTTTATTTAAATGCGGAATGTCTGTTTTTAATTAAAGCAAATATTGCTATTTTAATTTTCTGGTGTGAATTAGGTATATGCGAATAAAAAAAAATCTATTAAATTCAAAACAGTGTTGTTTGCATATATGCAAAGCTGCGCACTAAAGTGTTAAATGTCTGTACACTTCTGCAAATATAAATTTGTAAGATGAGGCTTTAAAAAAATTTAAATTAATATCATTTAAAAAAATACTTTATGTTAACATTCTGGAATACTGTACTACAAGATAAGGCAACTCATAATAGTTGAATTCCATGGCATAAATCCATGGCGGAAGTAAACAGATTTATAAGAAAATTTTACTTATTTTTGACTCGTTATTCACCACAAATCAAAGTAGATTTCTATGCTCTTTTTCATTGTCAAGGAAAAAATGGTCATTATTTTTAGACGAAATTTCACGCGATGCATTTGAAATGTCCATGTTAAACAACTGTAACGCATGCGCACACAGTTTGATGCGTAGGTTTTCATCACCTCCAGTTTCGTTATTGCCGAAATGTTATGTTATGATCAATTTCCCGTCCCGTCTCTGTGTGTTAGTTTGCGAAGACGGTGGTCATTTTGAAAATCTTTTGTATTAGTTCTACTTCCTGATTGAGTTTCTCTGAAAATGCCAGTATATTTGATCTAGTAATAGACATTGTGTCATTTTACTGTTCAACATGTCTTTTGTCAACTATGTATATGTATGGTCACAGACAAAAGTGTCATATTTCAAGAAATGCTAAAATTAATTCACAAACACAAGTATATATATATATATATATATATATAATCATCAACCGTTTTCAATCCACCTCTGGATTTAGGTGGTCCCCCCCCCCCCCAGATTTTCCGATTATTTTCAGTCTAGTGCTTTAGTCAACCAATTAACAACGGCTACTTTTCTGATATCGTCACTCCATCTTATTTGATGTCGTTTCTTGGTCATTTTGCATCACCGAGATAGCACCGTAGGGTATTTTTTCAACATCTATTGTGTTGTCTTTTTACAATGTGCCCAGCCCATTCACATATTTAGCCGTTTAATTATCTCGATGATGTCAAAAACGTCCGTCTGACTCGTTACTCTTTTTCTGTCTCTTCTAGTTATGCTTAGTTTGCATCTTTCCATACTTCGCTATGTTGTTTGTAGTCTTCTGCTGCATAAGTTAGTTCAGTCAAATCACATTGGTTAATCATCTTTCTTTTCAAACAAAGAGGCGTGTTATTCTTCTTAATAATAATGTTCTTCCCAAAAACACAACTTCCATATTTTATTCTTCGATTGGTTTCATTCATACTATTGTTCGATGATATTTCCATCCCAATTTACACACAACTGTGTACTATCTTAATCTTTGTATTGTTGTTAACGATTTTCTTTTTTAGTGCAAATGAACTGAACATCACCTTAGTCTTTTCCGAGTTTACTTTTAATTCCACGTTAATGCTAGCTTCTGCCAAATCTTTTAGCATATTTTCCAGTTCTTTAGTGCTGTTACTGAAAATCGTCAGCAACAGAAAGGAGGCTAAGAAAATATTAAGGCTAGCATTTTTACAAATTCTTCTCCTTCTTCTTTGTCGATTGTAATTCCATCTTCATAGGGGCATTTACTTTTTTCCATACATCTAATGGATTGTAAGGCTTCATCTGCCATCACTTGTGTGAAGGCGTCTACCTTCACATATTAATGGTAATAGTTTCCCCTCCCCCCCCCTTAAAATTATACCTTTTTAAATTCTGAAATTTAATTATTTGTCTGCATTTGGATTCAATTTATTTTTATCGCTCTTTTCCCTTGCATACAGTCAATTCTCAGTCTCTTTAATATTTTAACCACAGCTCACTGCATTTAAAAGAAAAGAAATAATATCCTTTTCCGCCTGGCAACCACTTTCTAATTTCTTTCATGTGCCTTACTTTTGATGATATGCAGAAATTAGTCAGATATATTACTTTTAAATTTCGTGGCCGTTAGTACAGATGCAATATATTAATCATTTCATTATTGGAGCTCTGGCTTTAATTTGTTTTATTTTATTAACGCTCGCTTGCTGGCGTTTCAGTCCAGTGAGATTTTTGGCAACCCCCTATAGAATGTTCCTTCGCGGTTTCTGAACCATAATTCCTACGCAATCAATTGGCGGTAAATAATTCATATTACTCTTTTACGTTTCCCATTCAATTTCAATTTACGTACTTTGACCGCATGTCTTCACTCACTTTATTCTCGCCATATAGCATATGTAATTGGCGAAAAATGTATATGTACTCTTGCCAATACTCGATCATTTTGGAGAAAATGTAATTGTGAACACTTCCTTCTTGACTGTGACTCTGGTAACATAAAAAAATGCAAAAACTATACTCTCTCTCCAACGTTCGGCTCCTGCCGAGGGCTCGCCTTGCGAATAGTACTCCGATCCTGGTGTCCAATTTGTCATTATAGAATAGTTGCAGTATTCGGCTGGTTTGTTTCTGGAATATAGACTAATTCGTTCTTTTAATGTTGTTTCACATCATTCTCAACAGCAACATCTATCCGGACAACTCAAACACCTGTACAGATATCCAATAGCATCTGTACAGATATCTGGAAGCTGTCCAGAAGTATTCCATAAGCTAAAATATTAAAGAGACTGAGAATTGACTGCTTAAATTATGAAAGGGAAAAGAGCGATAAAAATAAATTGAATCCAAATGCAGACAAATAATTAAATTTAAGAATTTAAAAAGGCATAATTTTAAAGGGGGAAAGCGGAAACTATTAACATTAATATGTGAAGGTGTCCGATTTCACAACTAGGATTATATCGTCCGTTTCTGTTATGTTTCAATTTGATCCCGTAAGTTGATCTTCCATTTGATCTTCCCTTTGATCTTCAGATTTATATAGATCGTTATAGATTATTTCTACAATATGTATTATTTCATTATTGATTTTGGTGATTGTTCCATATGCCCTATTTAGCGCAGAAATTACATTTTCAAAAGATAACATTGAAAAGGTAACGTTTTAGAAAACGCACAGCACATTTGTAAACCAGATTTCAGTAATTACCGTCGATAGGCGGGAAAGTGCATTAGTTCTTTTGTGTAGCTCTGCACATGATCTATAGATTTGTATACAGGGTGTTTCAAAATTATGTGTCAGAAATGGAAAGGCAGGTTGAGGGGACCTTAGTAAGCAGATCTCGTATAGGAATGTGGGTGCGGATATGCAGGGTTGAGGCGGTAGAAGGCGCTGTTATGTTCAGCGGATAAAAGCATTTAGCTGGCTTGAATCGCCATTCTCCACACGACTTTCGAGCAATATGCGTTGTTACACCAATACGGAACTTGCTGACATGCATTTCATGTATGAGGCTGCGCAAGAAAATGGAGCGGCTCTTCAAAGGATGTACATGGAATGATCTCCAAGTAGGAATCTGCCTGACCGCCAAACATTTGGGAGTCTTCATCGGGAGTTGTGCGCGAGTGGATCACTTTATGCCTCAAGGCGTGATACGGGTACTGAAAGATATCGCAGAATTCTTGCAGTGGAAAAAGCAATATTATGCACATTAGAGGAATTTTCTTTGAAAAGCTCGAGAACTGTTGGATGTGCGTGTGGATGAGTCATTTCCTTGCGCATACATGAAATGCATGTCGACAAGCTCTGCATTGGTGTAACGATGCTTGTTACCCGAAATCCATGCAAGGAATGACAATTCAAGTCAGCGAAGTACTTTCCTCCGTCGAACTCAACAGCGCCCTCTACTGCATTAACGCTGAATTTTCGCACCCAAATTCCTGTACGATATCTCCTTACTAAGGTCTCCTGTACCTGCCTTTACATTTCTGACATATAATTTTGAAACACCCTGTATATATATAGAGTACAGTAAAACTTCACTAAGGGACATTCCCAAATAGCGTACACCTCCATTTAGTGCACCTCTTTTTCAATCACAGCACATGCATATTTCTATAATCTTACCTCTGAAAACCGGCCACCTACGAATAGCGGACAAATTTTTGGCATTTACTGGCACTAAAAACTGAAAAACTCGCTTTCAGTCCGGGTAACAGCCGAAACATGAGATAAGGTATTTATTATTATTAAAATTTTTCACACTTAAGAACAAATAGAGGTCGAGAGTGAGGAAAAAATGATAGAAAAACATAAAAGGAAAATGAGTTTTTAATGTTTTTGAAAATTTCCTAAGAATGTCTTTCATGTAACTTCCTTAATTCAAAGTAAACGATAGAATAGAAAAAATATATAAGGAAATTGATATTATTTAACTTTTTCTGTTTACTTGTATTCTTTTCAATTATTTTTCTTCCAGTTCAAAAAGAACACAGACAAATAAATGAGTAATTTTATTAACGAAAGCGTATTTTTATAAACAAAGTAACGATTTTATTCGTTTAATGCAATTTAAAAAGGAATTTGTAGAAAAATTGCACAGTTTGTCAGGAAATCCTCTTTAAATTATGTTCTTTTAAATCATGTTTTTTTTCCTCAAATGACAGATTACAGTTCACTTTCTTTTTGTTCAGTTTTTAATTTATAGTTTTTACATTACATTTCATCCTGCAATTATAATAAAAAAAATTTTTGAATGCTTTTACGTATTCTAATTTTCACTGCTATTATGTTGGAAAATTTAATTATTATGGAATTAATGTACAGTCGGGGAAAAAAAAAAGTAAACACCTCCTACTAACTCCTCAACAAATTATCGTGGACGAAAGTTACTGGTACCGAACGATTGGAAATAAAGTCTACTTTTAAATGACGTATATAAAATTTGCTTAGGGAGTTATCTGCATATTAAAACAAATCCAAACTTCATTTTTTTCAATGGCAATACCCAATTTTAACGAGATATTTCAAATCTTTGGTTCAAACTATGCCTATACACCAAATTTCAAGTTATTTGAATGATAAGTATTTGAATTATAAACAATCAAAATTTAGTGCTTCTAATGTTAAATTATATCTTCATATTTTTATTTATAACTTCTGAAATTATGATCCGAATGTTTTAATTTTTTGTGTAGCAATAATACTAATATATCCAAACATAAATACGTTGAATTTACAATTTTTATAATTTTCTGATATGAATTATGAAATTAATATTAAAACAAATTGTGAATTGCAACCTATAATTTTTTATGGATTCATATTTATTAAGTCCTGGTTTATGGAAATTCAAAATTTCACATTTTTCTTCCAAGTAGTTTTCAAATTATGCTTAAAAAACGGCAAAATGATGGTTTAAGAGGTCCTCCTATGATAGATGTGACTAAATATTTTTTAATTTCTTATGCTATTCTGTAATCTAACAGGCTTAATTGACTGCTTAAGGAGTCTTGATCATGAAGGGAGCTCTCTTGGTTAACAATCGAATACCGAACTTCAATTTGGATACAGCCCTTAAAGTACGCTCGTTTGAAAATAATTAATTTTTCGGAAACTTATGGTACGAATTACACAAAAATTTGTTTTTAGACTAATTGAAGGATGTAGAGTTCATTTATGCTGTCAGAATTGTGCACTGCTATTGAAAAAAACAAACTTATGGTTCGTTTTAATATGTACATGGCCCCCTAATCAAATTTTATATACATCATTTAAAAATTGACTTTATTTCCAGTCGTTCAATACCAGTAACTTTCTTCTACGATAATTTGTTGAGGAGTTAGTAGGGGGTGTTTACTTTTTTTTCCACGACTGTACTTATAACAAGAACGAAATTGACAAATAATGAATCATTAAAATATGCAGGATATTTCAGCACTTACATGTGACAATTCCTGTTAAAAAATTAATTAAACTGAAAGTGTGGGTTACATAGACTGAAGTGCAAAACGATTGGAAAGGTCCTTTATTTGGCTAAATAATAAATATCATTATATTTAATCTACACTTAAATCATAAAAATTTATTTTATGAAACTACATACGCAATATAAACCTACGGGTCATTCTCCCAAAAGTGTACATTTTCAATACAAATTTTTCCTGTAAAAAATTTTTGTTTTTCAAGACAAATGTTATTATTTTTAGAAACTTATTACTTACTGCAAGTAAAAATCAGCAATGACCCAGCAACATTATTTTTTTTTTCAGAAACACAATTTTTTTTTAAGTAACATCATTCACGGAGGGCTTAATTTGCGCCGGAGCCCAGCTCCGGTACTTCTCTGTATTTAGTAAATATTTAAATATTGGTCGGAATTCACCGGAGCTCATAAATACAGGGCTCCGGAGTCCAGTGCAATAGCGCTTCCGAAAAACCGAAGCCTAAATTGCCCGTTCCTTTCCTTCCCAGGTTTTTGCATTCTTTTTTATCAAAACACGTATGTGTCACGTAATGTGTCGCACACATAGGAGCTGGTGATAGAACAGACTTAATTTTTATATCAGTTTTTCGGCTTAGACTGATTCAAGATCAATCTATCTTATATTCAAAATTTTATTTATACATGTATAGAAAAAAATCCCCCGTCAAAATTACGTATTATATTCTATTTCAAATCATTTTAATGCAATTTTGATTAGAATGAAGGGAAAAAATAAATCGTGTTTTTCTATTCTAGTATTTGCAATTTTATGTTGGCGACGCATTGACACGGCCCCCACTCAGGAGACTGAACAATGAATTTGCTTTCAGTTAGATTTCCTTTTGTGACAGTAGGATAATTTTTAAATGTATTTTTTTCTTTTTTTTAGATTTCTAACCTAGCCTGAAAAGTATATTTTCTGTTTTTAGCCAAGGAGCGTCAGTTTGGGTTTTGTTTGTTTGATGTTTTTTGTCTTCTATTGCATACAAGTATAAAAATCACGTTTGTTTCATCATTTCAATCATTTTTCTATTTATTTTGTATCGTGAACGCTGCCCATGTTAAGGCTCTGCTCTTCATATTTACGAAGCCACTTTCATTTGTAAGTAGATGTAATTACCACGTTATTCTGACAGAAAGCAATCGAGCAGTGTTTCCCCTGTTTCTATAAAAGCATCGAATCTTTCCGATGATGGTGTCAAATTTTTAATTTAATCTGATTTTCAGGGACTCACCACAAAAGATAGGTATGCGAAAATAATTTATTATAGTTTAAGATACGCACCTTTTATTGGAAATTGAAAAACATTGTTCCTTTCTTCAGCATATAAATATTAATTTCTGTAAATTTCATTCATTTTTTCAAAAAAATGCATAGCTGCGAACTATCTCTTTTTTGTGTTAGCACTATTTCCGAATCGTTACGATATTTTATCGTAGAATTAACAAAAAATCGCAATTAACATTATAATTAGGCAAAAATAAGATTCGGAAGGAGTGACAACTAAAAAGTGGAATAGTTAACTGCTAAACTATATGCTGATAGATATATTTAAAATATTTATTTTGTTAAAGAAAAAAATGCTTTAAATTTTGCAAATAATGTACAACATGCAAATATGCAGATTGGAGTGACAGGATGGGGGGGGGGGGAGTGAATAGTACAGTTGCTAGTACCGGTACCGCAGAATTTTAGGGCTCCGGTACTTTTTTGTTAAAAATTAAGCCCTGGCTACAGTTATGTTTGTGTAGTGCAACAAAGCATAAAAAACTATTTATTCTATTAGATATATAACTAAGGAGCAATTCTGTATAAGAAAGCATAATGAATTTATTTTGAATGAATATAAAAAAACACAAAAAATTCATCTCCTATCTGGAGCTTCTTTTCATCATCCATCTTTTATGTGTTATGCAATTCTTCTGTTTTAAAGTTTTAAAACAATCTTTTTTGATTTACAGTCATTGTAAATTCTGGTTAAGCATTTTTCTCTGAAATACACATTTTCAAAATTAAGAGATTCACGGAGGTGGGGAACGTGCTCTAAATATTAACCAATATATTTATTTTTTGAGAATTTTTTTTTCTTTAAATCAACATCTGTTAATATAATTACATAAGCAATATATAAGCAAATACCTTAGTGTGGATTTAGACATTTTGAATTACAGTCCACGGAGGATAAAATATCCAGTAACAATCGTTGCTTTTTTATAACAAATTCTAATACCTGAGTATAAAAACAAATTTCTGACTTATAATTTAATAACAGCAAACATACTGGCTAACTTTAGCATCATCGGAAACAAAATCTGATGATAATTTTGCCATTTTTACTTTCTTCTATCTTCAATAGAAGAAAGTATTGTAATCGAAATTTTTTTCGACTTCCGGTTTTCGACGGATTTACATGTTTTAGGGGTCAGAGATCCCAAAAAACATGTTTATATTAAATGTCTGTTTGTCCGCGTGTCCGTCTGTCTGTCGCCATTGTACCATCAAAAAGTGTATGAAGTTGTGCATAGAATTGACACAATTTTTTATTTTAAGTTTTTGGCTATGGCAAGCAGATTCTCCCTGAATTTGGAAAAAATTCGCCGGTAGGGGGCGCTGTAATAGCTATTTTTGTGCCATTTTGAATATTGTACCATCCAAAAGTATATGAAGTTATGCATAGAATTCAACCAAATTTTTATTTTAAGTTTTTGGATATGGCAGGCAGGACTTCCCTAAATTTGGAAAAAATTTGCCGCTAGGGGGCGCTGTAATAGCGATTTTGCATATTGTACCATCGAAAAGTGTATGAAGTTATGCATAGAATTGAGCCAAATTTTTATTTTAAGTTCTTGGCTATGGCAAGTAGGTCCTTCCTTAATTTGGAAAAAATTCGCCGGTAGGGGGCGCTTTAATAGGGATTTTTGTGCCATTTTGAATATTGTACCATTGTAGCCAAATTTTTTGTGTTTCTTTTTGGTCATGGCATGAAGGTCCTCCCTGAATTTGGAAAAATTCCGCTGAAAGGGGGCATTATAATTACGATATCTGTACCATTTTCTTTATTGTACAATCGAAAAGTGTATAAAATTATGCATACAATTGAACCAAATTTTTTTACATGTTTTTGGCTTTGGCCAACAGGTCCTCCTTGAATTTGGAAATATCGCGCGGTAAAGGGGCTCTGTGATTGCGATTTTTGTATACTTTTCTTGATTTTTCGTAGTTCTATTGTCCATCGGCGGCTCGTGCAAAGGCGGGAACTCACTTCCTGCTAAGCCAGCTATTCGCAAACATCTGATAACAACAGAATAAGGAAAAACTATTAATTTTAACAAATATCATGATATAGATTAACTCGTTTTTAGTTCATTTAATTGACTGAAGCAGGAATTTAAGATGAAAATCAAAGTTGGTATAGTAATGAACTAATAATATTGAAGTATTAACATGTGTAACTAGTTTTTGAAATATTAAGATGTATAAGATAGAAGAAAGTTTTGGGATTGGCACATCCAACTAGTTTAACATGAAAATGCAACTTAATATTTGGTTCACGGAGGCGAGAATTCATTGTGTGACATTCCTTTTCGTACTCAGAAAACAAACAAAAATACAAAGAAAGTAATTAACTATGCTAAGTCACTTTGCTCTTGAGATAGTAGTAGCTAGAATAATAAGTATTTAACTATTTTATTTTCAATTAAATATGTAATCAATCTTTTTTCTTAGTAAAATTGGGTGTGTGACATGACACGGACGTGAGATCTCACATACTGTGTACTAAGAAATAAAAAATATAAAGTAATTATAAAAAATGTATGCACACAACACGTTTAGACTTCTTTCACTTTCAATAGAAAACATAAATTAATTCAAAAATGTTCATGTCAAATACTGAAAAAAGCTTTGTGACTGGAATAGTACACTTTTTGGAGAATGACTCATAAATAAATCGTTGTAAAACCATTTTTATTTTTACAATATAATGAATTGCAATTTCACTGATTCTGCAATAGGAGCAAATGATAAGAATGGTACAGATTTTTCTATATTATCGAAATATTACATGTCAGTTGTGCTTCCTTTGTACTTAATAATTTCAGTACACCGTTTTGGCATAGAATTTACAAGTTATCGAATTTGTCGAGGTGATAAAACACGCTATGCCCCCCAAATGACATATTTTGGTTTTACTTTCAAGTTATACTGGACGATTTGCCCATTTTTAGATGCGTTCGTAATTATATAAATACGTAGCACCTATAGACATCGTTCAGTCCGTCTGTCTGTCCGTCTGTCGCCCGTGCGGATATAACAGCGCAAAAACTACCCAACCGAATCGTCTGAAATTTAAAATATATAATTGTTGCAAAATTTTTGTCGAGTCATTTGAAATTTTGTGAAAATCGAATGTATAGTTTAATGACAGAGACAGTCAAAAATTTTCCGTTACATTAAGGCCAATGAAAAAAAAAATATAGCCGACTCGTAGGTTTAACATTGTGTTTTCCTGCACCCAACGATATGAAACCATGGAGGACAGAGCAGGAAAACACAATGGTAAACCTAAGAGTCAACCGCTAAAATGGTGTTTTCAGGTGTTTTCCACCACGATATGATTTGGCAGACCGATTGCGTTTTAATATCCGAATCGAGTTTTTACAAATTCTGGAATTTCAGCCGAAAATGCAATTGATGTCTATTTTTCGTTGAAATTATCTCCCCCTCTTATCCTTCGAATCACGTCTTCTGCTTTGTAGTAATTTAAAACAACTTTAAATACTCATCTATGACAAATCTGTTATTAAATATATTTTAAAAATTTATTTGAAATGCATTATAAAAAATTTTGTTAATTTCATTTTTATTTTTCATAGAAAAATGACACATGGTCTATGGTACAATATGCCTATGGCCAAGGTACAACATGGTTGTTGTACCTTGGTTCTAAGATTACTATTTTTTAATTGAAAGAAAACTATGATAGGGTTAATATTAGAGTTCAAGAAAATTAAAAATGAAGAAACACATCATAAATAATTAAAAAATAGCTTTATATTTCATTATTTACATATTTTAATTAACCCTTTATCAGCTGCATTATGATCCACTGAAATTTGTTTCATGTAATTTTTTTTCAGTTATTACAATGAAAATTAAAGGATATACATAAAAAAATACTCGCCCGTCAAAAATTTAATTCGTTTGAGGTAATTAATTAAACTTGTACTTTAAAGTACCGTCAGTATACTATGCCTAAAATATTCTCGTAACAGAAAATCCACATGGTATTTCAAATAAAGTTTAAACTCATAAAAAGGCTAAATAACAAGAAGACACATGCAAGTTAACAATAAAAAAATATTAAATTGACATAGTTTTATTTTACACGTGAAAAATGAGTAAAAATGTAAATTTGATGCCATTAAAAAAACTATATATTTTTTTTAGATTTCAATCTTGTTAGCCAGTCCTTTAGTTATGGGACGCCTGTATTCCAAGGACAATATGTTCTCTCGCATCTGCACATATGCATAGTATGAATTTATATATGCCATTTCTAGCATAGCAAAAAAGAGCCGGTGCCACAACTTTCTCAATTTCCCTTAAAAAATAATAATGAAAGAGAAAAGAAATAACAGGAAAATCATTACTACTCTAGAATATAGTAATTCGATTACAAAGCAGATAAAAACGATGGATAATTACATAGAAGAAAGTGAACACAAAAAGTTTTTTTTCAACACCCAGTGAACTGGCGGTACTTATAAGTACCGTCGAGTAATTCAATTGTTAAATACTTACACCGTTCACCTAAAATAGCTAGTCAAATTGTATTCTAAGATCATAATGAACAACTAAAAAAATCCAACACTTATCTTATGTCATTTACTATGTTTGCAGCAATAAAAAGCCGAGCGTGACAATCTGTACGAAATGTCGGCACAAAACACATTGACTGTTTCAAAGACAGCCTCCTACCTCGCTAAAATAACAAATTTCTAGAACTACTCCTGTCACGTATCCTTATAAATTGGAGCTAAAGGGGTATTTTTGCAAAGTACCATTAGAATATTAATAATATCCACTATGGTATGAAAGTTTAAAGTAAGTAGTACTTATAAGTACCGTTAGTTGGTAAAGGGTTAAATAAAAAATAAAAATGTCAAAATAAGGCCGTGGTACGGGGGAACATGGTCCTCCCCTTACTAAGTTTATCTTTACTTCCATCTGTATGTAAAAGTCACATTTGGCAAAAAAAAAAAAAATATAATATATTCATAATTAATCAAAATGAGTTCCTTTACTCACATAGAGTTAGATTTGTAAAGACAAGAGGTGTAGATTCATGCTGAACTTTCGTATGTTGAAGCGTTTTTCTTATAAGTTGTAATGGCTGAAAAATTTAAGCTAAATTGAAAATATTACTAATTCTTATAAATCTTCAGGTCAGGGGCCGTAACGTCAATTCTGAAAGACATTTTCAATTTCCTTGCTTTTCAGACAAAATTTAACATGCTTAAATCTGCAATTTAATAATGTTAGATTATATGTATTTTTTTCCAAGTAAGATTTTTCCGATCATTAAAAAAAAATCAAGCTTTTAAGAACTATTATATTAACCTTTAACTGGTGTCACAGAAATTGTCACATAACTAGTGTGAAGCCGTCTGTGAGACCGCTCCATCAAAAGATGAATAAAAGCCACAATTAACTCATAGGATAATATTTTTGTACTAAACTTTTTGTACAGGAGTGTTATAATTAAAATTTATCTATTCAAAAGTCTCTGGTGTTATGACATGAATATGGAATGACATGGTGTTATTTACATGAATACTTAATTCAGAATGCATTTTTTTACTAAATAGGTGCAAGTATACAGAAGTTTTTAAAAATTTTTAAACTATTCAAGATGTTAAAACATTGGTGTCAGAATATGTTAAAATCCATAGCGTTTTCAACTAAACATTATCCGTCATCAGGGTAACTGCTGTAACCGCAAAGATATATGCTGGATAAATATCAGAGGGTGAAACAAAAACAAATAGGAGGGTGGGAAGGAAAGAAAATAGAGGGGTTATTATAGAAACCGGAAAAAGGGAGGGGGAGGAGGGAAGGGTTATTCAAAACCAAATTCGCCAGTTACTCCAAGCATATTAAGCCATATCCGTGGTATATTATAGGATAGAGCGTCATTACAAGTTCCCTTGCCTCTTGTTAAAATTTCCAGAGACTCTCTGATTATACAAATATTATATTGTGATGCATGTGCAATGATTTAAACCTCTTTAAATGGTATATCAATATCTGTATCTTGATTTAACCGGGATATAGAGCTGTGGATAATTTACCCTTTTTTATGTCTGTCATATGTTCTTTAATCATTTCTAGTAATTTTCGAGTGGCCTCTTGAAAATCATATCATTTCTACCTCTACCCTTAAACCACGTTATGGATTAGATATGTTAATGATATCCCGATAATATGGAATCACGGTATCTCT
The DNA here is from genome assembly GCA_963932465.1 of Maratus speciosus. Lineage (NCBI taxonomy): Eukaryota > Metazoa > Arthropoda > Arachnida > Araneae > Salticidae > Maratus > Maratus speciosus. Next base: position 140,965,263 of record OZ010800.1, read on the forward strand.
GCATTAACTGAGTTTTTGTGTCATGCTGATAGTATAGATAACAATATAAAGTTCACTTTTGAAACAGAAGAAAATGGATCGTTGCCCTTTTTAGATGCAGAACTGGTTAAGAATATTTCAACACAAAGCATTGATACGAAAATCTGTGGCAATCAATGCAGATCTAATAATACAATATCCTATGACAATAATGTTCCATTTGATGGATTTATAACCATCTCAGATATCATTAACTGATTTCAAAACAGGAAACCATTCAAGAATACAAACATTTGAACACGTAAATAAATACATTAAGTAATAATAAATCATTCTGTAATAAACAAACTTTTCTATTTTAGCTAAATTATCCTACTCAAGATAAACAATTACATTAATAAATAAAATATGATTGTAGATCATCCCACGCACGAAGCAAGAGTCTGACGACATCATCGAAAAGAACTTATAAACATTTCATATTATTTTGTTAGTTGGTTGTTAGTTTGTCTAAGTATAACATGTAAAATTAATATAGGAAAAAGCTGCAATATGAAGCAGCAACATTTGTATTTTTTAAGATAGAATATAGTTTTAAAATGTTACTCAACAAACACGGAGAACTCGTCAGTTTTATTTCTTTCAGTGTTCATAAAATTAATTAGAAAAAACAAATATTTTTCTCTACAGCTAAGAAAGGATACGTCTTGATGGATTTACACTCGTGCGAAGCTGTATAATGAGAATTGCTGATGAAGAAAGATAAAGGTAAGAAATTACCTATATTATTATTATATTTAATTGTATTTTCATGGCCAGAATCAGAATAATATTTATTTATTTATCTAAGTATTAGCGCGCGTAACTTACTGTACAGAGCAGAGGCGGCTTTTTTGCCAACACCATTCAACTATAAAACAGCTGCATATCGATTTTATGCCAAAAGAGCTTTTCAGGTTTTTTCGGATGTTTATTTAAACGGGAAAATTTAGAAAATTAAGGCGATTACTTCTGAAAATGGTTTTTCGAATAAATTTATCAACAAGTTAATTTTTGAATATGAAAATAGTAATAAAATAGTTACAGATGTTAGTAAAGATAAAGAAAAGCCCACTGCTAAATTTTGCAATATGGAATATATTCCATACCATTTTGAGCGGATTAAGCATGCTTTGAAGAAATATAATGTAATTCTCATTTCTAAACCACCGCAAAGTTAGAGTATCTGGTACACAGAGTCATGGATCCCATAGATGAATATGATAAATCTAGAGTTTATATTATCCCTTTTAAAGTTAATAGCAGTTCAAAAACGTGTACATATGTAGGCTCACTCGAAACACCCACTCAAAAATTACTGGAAAAGATTAAAGAACATATGACAGGCATCAAAAAGGGGTAAATTATCCACAGCTCTATCTCGGTTAAATCAAGATACAAATATTGATATCTTATTTAAAAAGGTTAAAATCATTGCACATGCATCACAATATAATATTTGTATAATCCAGAGAGTCCCTAGAAATTTTGACAAAAAGCGAGGAAACTTGTAATGACGTTCTATCCTATAATATACCACGGATATGGTTTAACATGCTTGTAGTGACTGGTGAATTTGGTTTTGAATATACCCTTCCCCCCTTTTCTTCGGTTTCTACAGCAACCCCTCTATTTTTTTCCTTCCCACCCTCCTATTTGTTGATTTTTAGTTTCACCCTCTGATATTTATCCAGTGTGTGTCTTTGAGGCTATAGCTGTTCCCCTGATGACGGCTAAAGTTTAGTTGAAAGCGCTAGGGATTTTAACATCTTCAGACACCAATGTTTTTAACATCTTGATTAGTTTAAAATGCTTTTAAAACTTCTGTATACTTGCACCTATTTAGTAAAAAAATATATTGTGGATTAAGTATTGATGTTGTGTATTTATTGTCACTATTACTAAAACAATAGCAAGTTGCCCACAAAAGTGATATTTCATTGCATCTATTTCTAATCTGGAAGCCGGTGACATAGAAAGCCCGTGATCGCAGAATTGAAAAATGTTTATGTAAATCGGTAGTAAAAAGTCATATGAACAAAAAGAACTGGGTATGACTAGGTTTGACAATCCGAAAACACGCTTAGTTAAATTCATTATCATTAAAAAGCTATCATGACTTACTGTTATCGTGGAAAGCCAACACTTGGCCAGCGCATCGTCCAGACGCGAAATAAAGCAGCCACGGGTAAAAATTTAAAGCAAAATAAATGTGAAATTTTATCACCGGCCGCCTCCTTTAAGGAAGCATGACAGACTTTTCCGGCAGAATAAAGTTTTTGAAGTTTTTCTGAAAGATCACAGAATTTATCTATAAAATGTTCTAAGAGTGATCAATATCCGTGATAACGGTAAAACATGATTGCTTTTAATAATAATTAATTTAATTAAACATTTTTCGGCTTGGCAAACCTAGTCATAATTAGCTCATTTTGTTCGTATGACTTTTTACTATCGATTTACATAAAAATTTTGAATACCGTGATCACGGAGCATTGGATGCTACCAGCTCCCCGGACTATTATAAATTAATTGAAAGAATGCTACATGGGCGGAATCACCCAATCAATTGTTAAAGGTGGAAGAAAGATTTGAGGGGACGAAAATTGACTGAAGTTTGAATCGTGCATCAATTTAAACCATTGCTTCTTTTTGCATTCATTTATTTATGTTTAACCTTTAAAGACACCGAAAATTTGTACACACCTAAAGACACGTACAGCTCTATGCGTCATCAGCTTTTGAAGTGTAAATGACAACTTTTTATGATATCCATATTTAATGCAATGCGTAGTAGTACAAAAGCAATAAACAACAAATTGTTTTAAAAAGACTAATTTAATTAGAATTAAACACATAGGGGAAGGCCCGGTAGTTTCGGACAGTGGTTGTATGGGATAAGTGTTGTTTCAAGCTTTCGCCACAGGTAGCAGCACTTGTTACGTGACTGTCGTGTTTATTAAGCCAGGAAGAAGACACCCACACCATATTGGACTTAATGGTCTGTGCGTTTGCAAGTGATAGTAAATTTCTGCACGTTTTGAGCGCATAGTTAACTTTGGAGCTATGTAGCTTGCGTGAAATCAAGGTGAACGTTTTTTTAGGCTTCTGTTAGATGCATGGTTTACTATGCTTTATTCTGTAGGCCATAACGTCTAGACCTGACAATACGTATGTGATAGGTGTCAAAGTATCAGAGTCCAGCGCTCGGGATGTAACGGACAAACAGTTGGAGGGTTGTATCCGACAGAATTTTATAGGTTTTTAAAGTTAAATTATTACGGTTTTCTCTGTTTTATTCTAGGACAGAGAAGATACGTCATGAGGGGGATGAAAATCACATGAAGGAAGGTATATAAAAATTCCGACATTCTGAAATAACAATGAGGAAAGATAGTGAAAGATATTCAGTAGCGAGGGGCCTCTAAATCTCTTGTCCCAAATCCCATGAGTGAGTCTTCAACCTAGCAGTATATGAATGAGCAGAGAAAGAGCAATTAGAAAACGACTCAGGGGTAGACCTAATCAGCCCCGAGACTTCTCATAAGAAAAATGAACCAATCCTTACTGAAACAGATTTGAGAGGGGTATTTGCATCTTCCAAGTCCTTCAAGTATGAAACTAGTAAAACGACGAAATAGTGGAGGAAATAATTAAATTTTAACCTCATCACCGTTTAAAACTCAACTTTAAAAGAAGAAACGAGACAAACAAGAGAAAGAATAAATCGCAGATGAAAAGCGACAGGTGAGGGAAGAAAATCGCAGAAAAGGGATGGAAAGGAAGCTTAAATTCGAACAAGAAACAAACTAAGTTAAAAATGCTATAAAAGTGATAAAATACCCTTATTAGAGTTTCGATCATCTGACGAAACCCTATTCGTCTCACTCTTCTGTCTGTCTGTCTGTCCGTCACAGAGCTCGTTCTCAGAAACTATATATGTTGGAGACTTAAAATTTTGCATACTTATAACTGAACACCTCACATCAAACGACAAATCATAAAATTTTGAAAGAGTCTTATATTTAACCCTCTGGGCTCTAACTTGTGTATTTTAAGCTTTTTTTCCCAACTAAGCCCCTAATTAAGTTGAAGACTTGAAATTTTGAATACTTATAGCTGAACACCTCACATCTAACGACAAATCATACAATTTTGAAAAAGTCTTATATTTAACCGTCTGGGCTCTAACTCGTATATTTTAATGTTTTTGTTCTAACTGAGCACCTAATTAAGTTGAAGACTTGAAATTTTGCATACTTATAGCTGAACACTTCACAGCAAACGACAATCATAAAATTTTGAAAAAGTCTTATATTTAAACCTCTGGGATCTAACTTGTGCATTTTAATCTTTTTGTTCTAACTGAGCCCCTAATTAAGTTGAAGACTTGAAATTTTGCATACTTACAGCTGAACACCTCGCATGAAACGACAAATCATAAAATTTTAGGAAAGCCTTATATCTACCCTTCTGGGCTCTAACTTGTGTATTTTAAGCTTTTTTTTAACTGAGCCCTTTTTTAATTTGAAGACATGAAATTTTGCATACTTATAGCAGAACACTTACGATCACACGAAAAATCATAACATTTTCAAAAATGTCTTATATTATTGACCCCTCCGGGCTCTAACTTGTGTATTTTAAGCAATTTTTCTAGCTCAACCCCTTTAAGTTGGAGACTTAAAATTTTGCATACTTATAGCAGAACACTTGCGATCACACGATAATTCATAAAATTTTCAAAAAGTCTTATATTATTTACCCCTCCGGGCTCTAACTTGTGTATTTTAAGTAATTTTTCTAACCTCCCCCCATTGCACCCGATGGGTACTTTTCTCACTTTTGCCGACACACCTTTGACCACTCTTTTATATTATGCACATAGCCTTACATATTTTAGTTCCACTTTTTACCGCCAGGGGGCGCCTACCTATCTCGGGTCTATGGCCCCGATCTCCTCGACTAACATATCTATGGATAAGTTGTAAAACGGAGTTTCGCAAGTATAGACAGAGGTTTGTGTAGAATAGAGTGCATCCCCTGGTTGCGAAATGTGGAACTAACAGATTTTTCAAAAGGATAAAGTGTTTTGAAAAGGATATTAAATGAATCCCTCTGTGCGATCTGTGATCACACTTACTCACTTGTTTAGATTAACGTACGCTTCATTGCACAAACGGCGACTTTTTCAAAATAATTCTGGATAAAAATATTTTCGCAAACTTGGTAAATAATCACGAGACTTCATGCATAACGAAAATCAATGCAAACATAAAATAAAACGAAATTGGATATTCGTGAGGGTGGATTAATTTCAACTATTGCTATTAAACCTGGATAGCATCTCTTTGCAAATTTTAGGTAAATCAAGGGACACTGAATCATTGCAAATATTTTCGCTGCATAAAAGTATCTCTATTGATTCCTAGATAATGGATGGTAAATAAAATGTTTTATGATACATTATTCTGCTATTTTCAAAATCGATGTGTAAAAATTCTTTGCTGCATAACCCGGACAAATCTGTTGTTCTCTTGAATATGTAGCAGACATCTTGAGGATGTCTGCTATATATTCTTTGATTCTAGTTTTAAGTTTTCTGCTCGTCATATCTATATAAAATGCATTATGCATGATACATGATGATTTTCCATATGCATGAAGTCTCTTGACATTGTATACGAAGTTTACGAAAGTATTTCTATTAAGAATGATTTTGAAAATGTCGCCGTTTGTGCGATAAAACGTACGTTAATCTAAATAAAGGTATTTCATCACTTTTATAGCATTTTAAACCCTTAAATGCCTGGTGTTGCTTTTCGGCAACATACCCAATTTAGGCTCTAAAATACTATTAGAATAATATTGAAGCTATAATGCCTAATGTTGCCAATAAAATACATTCTGAAAATATTATTAAATCGATTTTCAACATTTAGATGGCAACACTTGTGCTGTTTAAGAATAAAGATAGATTTATTTTTTCAAATGTTGCTACTTGTTTATTTTGTTTTGTTTGGAAGCATGCGAAATACCCTATTTTGACCTGCAGTGAGCAAGTAAAATTTATTTCTTATTATAGTTCCTAAAATTCTTGTGTGTTTAGAATTATAGAATTTTATCAAAGAAAATTATTTTTTTCAATTAAACACCAGTATTGCCGATTAGTAATAAACTGATTTTTAGCCGTAAACTATACTTAAAACAAAATATTATTTTTTTAAGTATTTTTCCCATGACTTATTTAAAAAATGAAAGCCGAAAAACATTATTATAATGATTTTTGAAAAATCAGGCACTTAAGGGTTAACTTAGTTTGCTTCATTATAAGTGACTATCATACATATTTTCAAACAAGAAGTTAAAGCGAAAGAGACAAAAAGAAAGTCCACAACAAATGTAGTAATACTAAGTTCTTTCTAAATCAAAGAGTGATGTTTATTCAAGTTTAACATGTCAGATACAACCTTCTAGCGATCAGAAAGGTCAAAATGTACGGTTTATAAAAAGGTCAAAGAAAAGCCATTAAAAATGATTCCAAGGAAAATGAGCTTTTCGAGGTATGGAAATAACGTGTTAAAGTTTTCATTAGAGTAGTAAATGTTCAAATTTAACTATTATTATTTTTTAAAAATTCAAAACTGCTTAAGCGGCCGATACCACAGGACCTTCCCCTTATTAGTTTGGAATTCGTAACCGGTTTTCACTGAATGGCGCACTCTTTACGCCTCCCGTGTCTTTAAAGGTTAATAGAAGTGAAAAATTTATTTTTTTTAGACGCGTTTGTAATTATGTAAATACGTAGCACCTATAGTCGTCGTTCGGTCCGTCTGTCTGTCTATCTGTCCGTCCGCATATAACAGAGCAAAAACTACCCAACCGAATGAACTAAAATTTTAAATATCTAATTGTTGCAACATTTTGTCGAGTCATTTCAAATTTTATGAAAATGACGGCCAATGGAAAAAGAATACTTCAAGTGCATTTTAAAGAAGTTACAGCCTTTCGAAAAGAACGAAATTGATAGGTACTTATGAAGTGCACTAAAATATACATTCAGTACAATATGCGGTGCAAAAAATATTCATAAAACTAGTTATAGTTCGAACGCACCTCATTTGCAAGGTTTGACGTACAATTTCCAACTTGTTTAAATTGTAGAAAACGATAACAAACGTTTTAATGCTCTACGACTAAAATAATCGTGGCAAAACTAGTTTTGCATTTACGCGGGTTTTTTTTTTAATAAATTTTCTAATTTTTATGTTTTAACTTAGAAAATTTTCGACATTGCGGATAAAGCAGTTAATAAAGTTTAAATTTGTGTATTCAGTTGTTGCCCTATTTCTGTTTTTAACCATAAAAAAAATTTTTTAGGTCCAATTTTTTGCTGAAACTTGCCCTGGGAACGGGGCAAGTTTACACACCTATTGGGTTTACGCATATTATAAGTCATACCAAGGAGTAAGTGAAATAAACATTATTCAAACTGAAATGTTTTATTTATAACTTAACACACTGTTAAAAAAATAAATAAGGAGAATTAATTAAAGAACATTTTATAGGCTATTGCTAATTAAAAACAGGAACTATTTAGTCATCTTTATTATTACTGTTACAGTTTTTACAAACAAAAAATAAAGTATTTCCTTTTCCACACTTGTCATGAGACCACCTTTTGCATCAAAGACATTGAACCCAGTCTTTTTCTTGGCACGTTTACGCAATAAGAATGTGTGTAAAGGTGCCCCTATGTTAATGCGAAAACGTGTCCATGTATGGATTTATTTTTAACGTGCAACGAAAATTAATAACATTTCTGTTCATACAAATACAGTTCTCAAAAAATGATAAACTTCTGCTAATGTTCATATATTTGTTTATCCTTAACTAAGTATTATTAGTTCACAATAATTTTCAATAAGTTCAACACAAAATTTACTCAGCTTGACAGAAAATAGGTTATCCTTTCCGCATGCTAGACCGAAGCACGACTGACGCTCAAAAACGCGTGAGAATACCCGCTAGATAGCAGCATCAATCTGTCATGACTGGTGGCGCGCCAGTTATAACTCGTTTGGGGAAAAGGGCGCTGCGTAAACGTGCCCCATGCGTAAACGTGACACGGTCTACCCTATATTAAGGTCCTTCAGATAAAAATAACCAGAATACCCATGTGATGAATTCACGCTTAGCTGCCCCGCATCCAGCGTTATCCGCTTGGTTATCATCGCATATCCTTAATTTTTAATTTTAGTGAAATTTCAGACGAACTCTTTTAACGAAATTTAATTTCTGTATGCAATGTCAGATGTGGGTAAAGTATCCTATCCAATGATACCTCATTGATCATTGTACGCTATATATTACTTATGTTTAGTGTACGATGTCAGATGTGGGCAAAAAATCCTATCCAGTGATACTTCATCGTTGTACACTACATATTAGTTGATCAAAAAGGATTTTGTCAACAGATATAATATTTATGATAACTAAATTATATTTTTTCCTCATTTCAAACCTTTCTCGTCCATTTAAGGCTTCTAGTCACTCAGTTTACGAATTCCCCTCGGTAATGTTAAGTCTGTGGGCATTTGATGCATTTTTATATTCAAATTATCTCCTCGAAAAATTAATATTTTTAACTTCTTTTTTCTGTGTACACTTCTTAAAGGATATTTCTTTTTTTAGGGTTTCGTTCATCTGACGAAACCCTATTCGTCTCGTTCCTCTGTCTGTCTATCTGTCCGTCCGTCTGTCTGTCTGTCACAGAGCCCGTTCTCAGAAACTATACATGTTGGAGACTTGAAATTTTGCATACGTATAGCTGAACACCACACATCATACGACAAATCATAACATTTTGAAAAAGTCGTACATTTAACCCTTTGGGCTCCCAAATGTGTATTTTAAACAATTCTTTCTAAGTGAGCCCCTAATTAGGTTGAAGGCGTGCAATTTTGCGTACTTATAGCTGGACACCTCAGACCAAACGACAAGTCATAAAATTTTGAAAAAGTCGTACATTTAACCCTTTGGGCTCTCACATGTGTATTTTAAACAATTCTTTTTAAGTGAGCCCCTAATTAGGTTAGAGGCATGAAATTTTGCATACTTACTATAGCTGAACACCTCACATCGAACGATAAATCATAAAATTTTGAAAAAGTCGTACATTTAACCATTTGGACTCCCACATATGTATTTTAAACAATTCTTTCTACGTGAGACCATATTTAGGTTGGAGGCGTGAAATTTTGCATACTTATAGCTGAACACCATCATTGACAAATAATAAAATTTTGAAAAAGTCGTACATTTAAGCCTTTGGGCTCCCACATGTGTATTTTAAGCAATTCTTTCTAACTGAGCCCCTTATTAAATTGGAGATTTGAAATTTTGCATACTTATAGCAGAACACCTGAGGCCAGGCGACAAATCATAAAATCTTTAAAAAGTCTTACGTTTAACCCTTTGAGCTACTACTTATGTATTTTAAGAAATTCTTTCTAAGAGAGCCCTTAATTAAGTAGGAGACATGAATTTTTGCATACGACCTCAGACTTCTCGACTGAATACCTCAGACTACACGACAAATCATAAAAAATTCAAAAAGTCGTATTATTTACTCCTTCGGGCTCTAACTTGTGTATTTTAAGCAATTTTTCTAACCTCCGCCCTTTTCACCCGGGGAGCACTTTTCCAACTTTTGCCGACACTCCTTTGACCATTCTTTCATATTACGCCTTACATATTTTAGCTCCACTTTTTACCACCAGGGGCACCTACTTATCTCGGGTGCTATGGGCCCAGTTCCCTCGACCAATATATCTACAGATATTATGTAAAACGGAGTTTCGTTCGGATAGAGGTTTGTTTAGAATAGAGTGCGCCCCTGGTTGCGATTTGTGGAACTAACAGATTTTTCAAAAGGATAAAGTGTTTTGAAAGGAATATTAAACGAAACCCTCTGTGCGATCTGTGATCACAATTACCCACTTGTTTTAATCAGCTCTTAAAATATCTCTAAAATATAAACGTAATTTTACGTGAAGTGTTAAAATTTTACTCCCAGTTTGTCCGCTTTTAACACATAAAATATTGAATGAAGCATCGATTTTAGAAATATTTTGACAACTAAGAAAAAAAGTGACAGTTATTAAAAAGAGAATGCTGGAAAAAGGGGTTAAAAATACTAATTTCCCGAGGAGATATTTTAAATATAAGAATGTATCAAAGGCCCTTAGACTTTACGTTACCAAGGGAGATACGGAAACTGGGTGACGATCAGCCATAAGTAACATTTCTGCTGCAATTGCATGTTATAAAATGCAAGGTTTTCACAAAGAAGTTAAAGACTTTCAAAAGTAAAATTAAAGTAATAATATTTAAAGACAAATAATTTTAAGGAATTAAAATAAATGAAGCATTTTCCATTTAAAAACATTTCATATATTTGAAAGTTTATGATTTTCGTCGTGAAATTTAATAGCATGCTTTAAATATATATATATATATATAGTTATGTCAGGTTTTGTTAAAAGAACTTCTAAGATGTCTTTTGATCTTCAAAGGTATTATATTTATACATACACACACACACTTATACAGGGTGATTCTGAATTCATCATCAATATTTGGTGGGCAGGTAGGGAATAGGAAAAGAACACTATTTCACATAGGAAAGCATAGGCACAAACGAACGCATGACGGTGTAGAGGGCGCTTTGTGTCCGCATCTCCCATGAACGCGCATAGCTGTCTGCCGTGTGCAGCCAAGGTGACTTCGCAGAAGTAACATGAACCGGTATACGTTTCAAGAACTTGCAGATATGCATCTAACTTACGGTGCCGCAGGAGAAAGCTGTCTTAGAGCTAGGCAAATGTATGCAGAGCGCTACCCCAACCGGCGCGTGCCACAGCATCAAATGTTTTCACGTGTTCATCGACAACTGTGCGAAACTGGATCATTTGATGGTATTAATGTTGATCGAGGCAGCCGCCGATCAACACGGACAGTTTCAGTCGAGGAAGATGTCCTACAGTCTATCGAAGAACAGCCAAGTTCTAGCACACGAGGTATTGCTCGCCAGTTTGGAGTTTCACAATCAACAGTGTGGCGGATACTAAACGAGGAACGTTTACATCCTTTTCATTTGCAAAGAGTGCAGTTACTGGAAGCAGAGGACTATCCCAAGCGTGTTACTTTTTGTCAGTGGTTCATGCAGAGAACAGCCGTTGATCCCAGTTTCCCAACGTATGTTCTTTTCACAGATGAAGCGTCCTTCACTCGTGAAGGTGTCTTCAACACACACAATTCGCATGTGTGGGCTAATCAGAATCCACATGGTACGAGAGTTAGAGCTGCGCAACAACGCTTTGCCGTCAATGTGTGGACTGGGATCGTCGGCGACTGTTTGCTGGGACCGTATTTACTACCATCCCGTTTAGATTGCGCAAACTACCTCATATTTCTTCAGACTGTGTTACCGGGTCTTATGAACGAGGTTCCTGCTGTTATTCTCCGGCGAATGTGGTTCCAGCATGACGGCGCTCCAGCGCATTTCGCAAATGATGTGCGTTGTTACCTGACCAGAAAATTTGGAGCTCAATGGATTGGTCGCGGTGGACCGGTTTGTTGGCCACCACGGTCACCGGATTTATCTCCAATAGACTTCTTTGTATGGGGTGCCATGAAAAACATGGTGTACGAGACCCCTGTTGCCAGTGCTATGGACCTTGTAGCACGCATATCGGTTGCCGCCGCAAACATCCGGGAAACGCCAGGCATATTCCAGAAAGTTCGGTTGTCCATGCAACGTCGTTGTGAGGCATGTACTCTAGCAAATGGTCAGAATTTCGAGCACCTCTTGTAAGTCTGTCCAAAAGATGCACAAATAAATGTTTTTTTCTCTTACCACTTTCTTGTTATGTTTTCTTTCCATCATTTAACCGGATTCATATTGCCCTACTACATGACGTCTGCGTCCATACTTTCCTATGTGAAATAGTGTTCTTTTCCTATTCCCTACCTGCCCACCAAATATTGATGATGAATTCAGAATCACCCTGTATATATATACTAGTATAAATGCCCGTCCTAGGACGGTGGGTAAAAATTGTGTTTTTCACTTAAAACTTGAGAAACTGATAAAAAAAATAATTTTTAAGAAGCGTTTAGATGAGCAAAGTTTGGCTAGTTTATGTTCTAATAAACACACAATTAGCATTTACAATATTTCTGGGTAAACCAGGTTTTACGTGCTAATATACTATAACAAAATTAAGCTTTCTTAATAAAACAAAAATTTAATAAAAATGCAATAAAAGTGCGTAATTAAAACAGTCTACTGCAACTATTGAAATAATACTATTTTTTAATAACACTTTGAAATTGTATTTTATCGTTTACACCCCCCTTCCTCCCCCCTCCAATTTTTTAAAATATGTATATTGATTAATAAATAAGTATCTCGGGTTGAATCCCAACCGTCTAATCCCTTAAGCTTCTGTCCTCCTGATGCAAAGCTATAAATCAAAAATTATTAATTTTACTTTTCGTATAAATATTAATTTTTTACTTTTATAATATTGAATATGTTCTTATTTTTAAGTTTAAATTTACATACACCTGTATATAGAAAAGGAAAATATAAGTAATGTGTAATTTAAAAATAAGTTACAAAATAATAAGCCTAAAATATTCAAATTGATTACTTTTTTAAAAGAAAGTCAGTTTTATCATTTTTTTTGCAGGAAAAAAAAGGATATTTTTAAAAATACCATATCATTGTTTTCCGTGAATCACTTTATATGAGAAATAAATTAAAATTCCTTACATGTCGCAAAGAAAATTTAATATGATTGCAACTTAATACTTCAAATAATCTCAAGTGACACTTGGCGATTTATTTTGGTGGTGTAATGCGATGTGCCTTGCACTGATTTGTTAGGAAGAAGTGTCTACTACTGCTCAATTATCAGGACTTGTAACCTTGAGAAGTAATCGCGGGATTCTTGTTTCTTGTCAACCAATGGGAGAATGGATCCTTTTCCCCTTGAGTCTCTCCCTGGGAGACTGGTAAGATTGATGGATTCGCCCCGCCCAGCGTTACACTGGCTTTTATTATATAGAGATATTTATATGCTACTGTGAAAGACCGAAATTGGAGAATGTCGACTTTCACCGGTGAATGTCAACATATACCAAAATCGTCGGTGAAAGACCGAATATTTGATTATATCCTTCTACATTCGGACTATCACCGGTGAATGTTGACTATTACACATATGCTGTGGTGGAGGTCGAAAAGAAAAGCGGTGTTTAACAGAGAGGCTACAGTCTGTCGCCAAATTCTTTGCTCTACTGCGAATCAGTCAGCTTTGTCAGTTTTATGCTATGTTTAATGGTGAGCGCAACGTTTTCTTAAATTTAATTTTTTATTCAATATCCTAATTTATATTGAATAAATACTGCAGTGAGTCGTGATCTTTTTTTTTCTTTTTTGAAAAATTAAATACATTAATTGAGAGAAAACGAGAAAACAATTGTTTTTTTTTTGTTTTTTTTCAAGAACACCACTCTAAAATACTTTCTGAAGTGTTTTCTGCTAAAACTAAGTGCAGCGCGCATATTCACAATACTTAAACGGTTCGGATTGGACACATGTATTTCTCAGTTTATTTTTCTGGTATTAAATATTGAATATTCTGAAGTACTTATGAAACCGAAAAGTGTCCCATTAACCCTTTCAGGGACAAATAATTGTGTTTCCGTAATGTTGATTTCATACCAGAATATACAAAAAAAAAATTTCAAAATAAGGAAAAGCTATTTTACAACTTCTTTCCATCAAAGTTATAAAATAAATGAGTAATTACATGTTTCTGGTGTAAATCTAGATTAAAATTAGGTGGGATATAATATATTCCACCGCCCCTCAAGCGGTTAAGAGAACACGTCTTTTCATTTAGTATTATTTTGCCTTAACCATTAGTTTTGTTATTATCTCCATGTAGTAATGATAGTATTCTAATTCTAATAATATTATATATGTGAAAGTGTGAAAAGATATGACTGAAGTCAACATTAAAACATATGATTAAATACCTTTGACTTCATTATCCGTTACATTCATTTTTTTTCCTAATGTGCAAAATTTTCACTTAAGTTAATAAAATTTACATATTTTATTTGTTTCTATGAGAATAAAACTTATAAAAATAAAACCTACTTTCAGTCAAATGTTTCAGCTTACATTTTGTACATATTTGTGCAGTGCTTTCAAAAATATTTTGCGATTTCACTATTAATATTTCCAACATAAGTATTTTTACAATATTGACGTTTTGTTAGAGATTATTACAATGCACAGCAACCTTTATGCAACATTCACGTTTCACTACAGATATTTCCAATGTAAACCGAATATTTTATCAATATTGGTATTTCAGTTCAAATGTTAGCAATTAGTATTGAAAACTAAGAGTAATTTTATATTAAAAATACCTGAATTTTTTAATAATAATTTTCGCTTTGTTTAATGGCAAACTTTCAATAAATATAATGAAAATTGCTTTTTAAAAAAAGTAGTAGATATTTTGAATCCAGAATTTCCGCTAAATTGCCTACTCTGTTAGCGATGACTAAAAATATTGGCCAATATAACAAATATACTGGAAACAGTTTTTTCGGGTAATTACGTTTCTAGATTTATATAATATTTATTATCAAATAGTAATCTTTGCCTTATTTGTTATCAGAATCCTTATGGTAAAAATACTATTAGGAGGAAACAGTGGTTATAAAAAAAAAAAAAAAAAAAAAAAAAAAAAAAAAAAAAAAAACAGAAACACAATCACTCCATTAAATATGTAAAATTTATTAAACTTAAATAAACTATTTCTATATTGTAAAAAAAAAAGAAAATTGAATGGATAATGGATACATTAGTAGAATTAGGATTCTATCATTAGTACATGGAGATAATAACAAAACTACTTGTTAAGACAAAATAATACTCAGTGGAAAGACAAGATCATTTCAGGTCTCATGACTCTTAAAATTGGAAAAAAAAAGAAAAAACAAGTGGGTAACTGTGATCACAGATCGCACAGAGGGTTTCGTTTAATATTCCTTTCAAAACACTTTATCCTTTTGAAAAATCTGTTAGTTCCACATTTCGCAACCTGGTGCGCACTCTATTCTAAACAAACCTCTATCCGAACGAAATTCCGTTTTATATACTATCCGTATATATACTAGTCGAAGGGATTGGGCCCATAGCACCCGAGATAAGTAGGCGCCCCTGGCGGTATAAAGTTGAACTAAAATATGTAAGGCTATAGTGCATAATATGAAAGAATGGTCAAAGGAGTGTCGGCAAAAGTTGGAAAAGTGCTCCCAGGGTGAAAAGGGCGGAGGTTAGAAAAATTGCTTAAAATACACAAGCTAGAGCCCGGAGGAGTAAATAATATGTCTTTTTGAAATTTTTATGATTTGCCGTGCAGTCTGAGGTATTCAGAAGGTAAAGAATTGCTTAAAATACATATGTGGTAGCTCAAAGGGTTAAATGTAAGACTTTTTCAAGAATTTATGATTTGTCGCCTGGCCTCAGGTGTTCTCCTATAAGTATGCAAAATTTCAAATCTCTAATTTTATAAGGGGCTTAGTTAGAAAGAATTGCTTAAAATACGCATGTGGGAGCCCAAAGGGTTAAATGTACGACTTTTTCAAATTTTTATGATTTGTCGCATGATGGTGTTCAGCTATAAGTATGCAAAATTTCACGCCTCCAACCTAAATAGGATGTCACTTAGAAAGAATTGTTTAAAATACACATGTAGGAGCCCAAAAGGTTAAAGGTACGACTTTTTCAAAATTTTATGATTTGCCGTTTGATGTGAGGTGCTCAGCTATAAGTATGCAAAATTTCACATCTTCAACCCAATTAGGGGCTCACTTAGAAATAATTGTTTAAAATACCCATGTGGGAGCCCAAAGGGTTAAATGTACGACTCTTTCTAAATTTTATGCTTCGGCATTTTATGTGAAGTGTTCAGCTATAAGTATGCAAAATTTCACACCTCCAACCTAAATAAGGTGTCACTTAGAAAGAATTGTTTAAAATACACATGTGGGAGCCCAAAGTGTTAAATGTACAACTTTTTCAAAATTTTATAGGTTGTCGTTTGATGTGGGGTGTTCAGCTATAAGTATGTAAAATTTCACGCCTCCAACCTAATTAGAGGCTCACATAGAAAGAATTGTTTAAAATAAACATGTGGGAGACCAAAGGGTTAAATATACGACTTTTTCAAAATTTTATGATTTGTCGTTTGATCTGAAGTATCTATCTATAAGTACGCAAAATTTGACGCCTGCAACTTAATTAGGGACTCACTTAGAAAGAATTGTTTAAAATACACATGTGGGAGTCCAAAGGGTTAAATGTACAACTTTTTCAAAATTTTATGATTTGTCGTATGATGTGTGGTACTCATCTATAAGTATGCAAAATTTCAAGTCTCTAACATGTATAGTTTCTGAGAACGGGTTCTGTGACGGACAGACAGACAGACGGACGGACAGACAGACAGACAGAGGAGCGAGACGAATAGGGTTTTGTCAGATGAACGAAACCCTAAAAAGACCATTTTCAACATTTAATATATTAAAATGATTTTAAGACACAATTTTTATTGAGATTAAATATGCAGAAAATCGGAATAACAGATTACGCGCACGATTGCAAAATAAATTTTGCAAGTAGAACGAAAATTTCGGTGCTTATACTTCAGATTATAATAATTACCCTGAACCTAAATAAATTTGTATGTAAAGCATTTTTATATTTTTATACAAAGTTGTATTTAGCTAATGCAAAATTTAGAAAATTTCAACAGTATAATCACATCACAATATTAAAATTATTTATTTGCTTAAAAGACGTTATAAAAACACATTTAATGTAAATTAAAAATCTATATTTACATGTTTCAACTCATTTTCTGAGTCGTCATCAGAATGTATGACATAAAATTATAAATGCATATGAAAAAGTATAATCACTTAAAAAAATATTTTTTGAACAGTAAAAAGGAAATTTTAGGTTCAGTTTATACAGACTAATAAGAAACACATGTTTTAAAAATGTCATGAAAAAAAAATCAGGAGTTTTTGAGATATGGTGTGCATTATGCCCAAAAACGTCATTTCGAGAAAAATGACTCCAAGTTTCGGAAACGCCGCTTCAGCTATTAAGCAGGTATAAATCTAAAAGCCTTAACTTCTGTTCTAAAGGGAATTTCAAGGAAACAATTATATCAAAACGTTCAGAAAAGATACGAGTTTAACATATAAAAAAAATTACAGAGCTTTAAGAATCCTGAGACACTTTAATAGGACGTTAGGCCCCGAATGGATTAACCATTTGAGTGCGGAGCAAATCTTGTGGATATATGCCAAAAATGCGAATGTGTATGGGTTCAGTGGCGTGGCGTCCAGTCATCGCTGGATGCGGCGATGACCAAGCAATATTTTAAAACTCTTAATAAGCTTTTAAAACTCTACGATCCAGTTTTAGCAGAACATTTGGAGTTCATGTATAAGTGAAGGTAAGATTTAAAGTTTCTTTTTTGAACATTCAACCATTGAATTTTAGAGTTAATAATTTTTCACCACAAACTTAAATAATTGCGATGACCACCGAAAATTTTCACGCCACGCCACTGTATGGGTTGTATATTAAAATAATACTTGTAAGCCGACGATATATATACAGAAATCGCACGCTTCGCTAGTGCAACCAACTTAAATGCACACCATACTGAGACAACAAATAGAAGCATTATCACACTCTCTGCAATTTTAGCATAAACTAAAATGAGCGCTACTGCGCTTCCCGCAATTGTGGCATATAACAAGAGTAGCGCTATTGCGCTTCCTTAAATTTTGGCACATAACCAGAGCGCACTCAACCGGTTAAATAATAATTCAAAGCTTGTGTGAGATAGCAATCGTCTGAATCGTCTGTATATGTGTTTCAGAATATTCAAAATTTCATACCAGAAAAATATACGGGATACCCGTGTCGAATCCGAACCGAGTAGGCATTGTGAATATGTGTGCGGTGCAGCATACCTTTGGATTACAGACGATTAAAATGTTTTTATAATTTAAAAATTAATGATCGAGCCTGAAATACGGAGAAGTAAATGCAAATTTGCGACATATTCAACATTCACCATTATTGTATACTGAATGTCGACTTTCACCAGTGTAAGTCAGAAATAAGGATATTTAACAAATATTTCGGACATACACCAAGCGACTATGTGAATGTTGACATTCACGGGTGAAAGTCGACATTCTCCAGATTTCTGTCTTTTACAGTAACATATATATACCGTATTGCCCAGCCCTATCAATCAGCCACACTCGCCAACCGTGAATTCAGCAGCCTCAAAATTTCCCCTCCCAATCGCAATGCGTGCTTTTTGACAGATAACTTGCTACTTACACAGTTCCAATGACATGCAATTGCTTTCATAAAGTAAACATGCCACACAATAAACTTAAAGCATTCTACAAATGTTTGAGATTTTTTACTTAGGACTTTTCTATTTCAACAGATTTTTCACTCCAGAGCATATAATGTTATAGAAACCAGATTTGAAACGATGCTCAGTAAAAAAACTACAACATTTTTGAGGTCGATATAACTACAAAAAATCTGCAGTTGGAAAACTGCGGTGATTTGGCCGATTCCACTACAGAATTTTTGCGGTCAATGGAACTGCGAAATTTCTGCAGAATTTTTAATATTGATATAACTATAAATTTTCTGTAGAATTTTTGTGGTCAATACAACTGCGAAATTTC
Source organism: Maratus speciosus (assembly GCA_963932465.1). Classification (NCBI taxonomy): domain Eukaryota; kingdom Metazoa; phylum Arthropoda; class Arachnida; order Araneae; family Salticidae; genus Maratus; species Maratus speciosus. The sequence goes on from OZ010800.1 coordinate 140,984,166, forward strand.
TGCGGTTAATAAACTGCAGTAATTTTGTGGTTGTATTGACCGCAAAAAATCTGTAGTGGAATTGGCCAAATCACCGCAGTTTTACAACTGCGGTTTTTTTATAGAATTTCTGCAGTTCATTTTTAGCTGGGGTGTTTCAAAAGTAAAACTCGATAAAAAAAAAATAAAAAAAAAGATCTATGAATCGGAGAGACATGCGGTTTGTAGATAAATATTCACTGGGTTACTGGATGTTGCATGCCACCAACAAAAAATAACTTCAAAATCTCGACAACAGAAGGCGCTACTTCAGATAATTCTATGGAATAGTTCCATATTGCTCACATAACGCAAGATTCGGATAAAAAAATAATAGAGAATAATGCATGTACACATTTTGTGTCCAAATATTGCATTGTGGAGCAATATGGAATTATTCAATACAATTATCTGCAGTAACGCCCTCTGTTGTTAAGATTTTTAACTAATTTTTTTGTTTGTGTCGCACAAAATCCCGTACCACGCCGAATATCTATCTGCAAACCGCATGTCTCTCCGATCCATAGATTTTTTTTTTTTTTTTCGCACGGAACTTTTGAAACACCCGGTATGTTGGTCTACAATATAATCTTACATAAAATATGAAATTTAGTTTTGATCTCGTTGTTTGAGTTGGAATCAAATAACTAAATCGATTTCATAGAAATTAATGAAGATGCAGAAAATCAGGACAAAAGTTTAATTATTTTTAAAGATTTGGAAAATAATGTCTCTGTAGAATAATTAGAGTAATAATTGAGATGAATTTAATGCTGATTTAAAATGAAGTTTTCAATAAAGGCCGAAACAGAACTTTTAAAGCAATTACCTAAATAACATTTAGTTTACATTAAAATAAGTTGTAATTTTAATTATTTAAACAAAAACAGTTCTCTCTCGAGGGAGTTACTTATTTCCTTCGACTTTTTAAACTAATTAGCATTGGTAATAATTTTGAAATAAAAAATGTGCAGAAAAATTTTCATTTAATTAAGTAGAGGAAGTTTGGGTATTATAGAATACCACTTTATTTTCATTTGTAAGTCAACATAAAAAAAAAAAATGAAATGAGATACATTAAAAGTTAGTAAAGAACAAACTCTGACTATTTTTAACATATTTTTAATGCGTTTAAAATGTAAGAAAAAAAAATACGTATCAATATTTAGATCTAAAAAAAGAATTACAATTTTCTTCTAATATGAAGGAGTCGGATAATGTGGAATAGGGTTATAAGGAATATTAACACTATGCTATCCGCACGTCTAATCTAGATTCTTTCGTGTCGCGCCGGTAGAACTGACTTACAATATTTCGCTTATACTATGTTCACACTGGATACCTTAAGATATCTCAGGCCGCCGAACTCTCTGAGAGAGTTCCACAAACTCTCTCAGTGAGCTTCGACTTACTTCGGCTAGATACAGGAACGACCACACACTCTCGTTGGTTATGAAGCTTCGCTTTTACTGATTGGCTGCTGCGGCCGTTTTTTATTTTAAGCGCATGCGCATACTTTACTTTTGTTCAGATCACAGGCACAGTGATGCTACTGAGATATCTTAAGTAAGTTTTTCGATGTGAACAGGCACCCAATTCCGGGAGGGTACCACTTCAAAACTGGCGGTCTAAGATATCTTAAGTTTCTAGTGGGAACAGGGTATTATCGCCGGCGGTTTTTCCAGGTTCTTGGGAGGCAATAAATCGTCAAGTTTACTAATCTTATCATCAGTTCCGATAAGTTCTCAACCCCGTCCCTCCAATTTCAATCTATTATCTAGTTATCTAGTATCTATTACCTATCTATCCAGGATCTATTCTCTATTATCTATTATCTACTATATATTATCTAGTATCTAGTATCTAGTACCTTGTATCTAGTATCTAGTTATCTAATCTTGGGGAAGACCTCAGTTTTCAATGGAGATTATACTAGAGAGGAGTGTATGTCCGCGACAATAAATAGTTCTGTACTGAATCTGAAAGAAATGGCAAATTAAATCTCTTTTTTTCCACATTTTCATATGAAAAATGATTGACTCATTAATAAAAATCGATTGAGCTTAACATACAGATTGGTTATAATTAAACTTCCCCTATAAACAGAATCCTACAGCGCAAAGGGGTGAACGGAATGCAATGAAATTTGGTATATAGACTATTCACGAGATGCGCTCACGGAATTTCGAAAAAAAAAATAGTTCCAATATGTCTACCAGATGGCGCTTTTTATGGAAAAACATGAAATTTGACGCAATAAACGGCCAAAACAGCCGGTTTTACATTTTATTACTCATAATTCTTTTTCTGGATTGTTAATATTGTTTTTGTATTCCGTTTCGGTCGTTTATTGTGTTAAATTTAATGTTTTCTTCCGGAAAAAGCGCCATCTGGTGGACATTTTGGAACTAATTTTCTTTTTCGAAATTTTTTCTTTTTCTTTTTCCAAATTTCATTGCATTCCGCTCACCCGTTTGTGCTGTAGGATGCTGTTTAGAGGGGAAGTTTAATTATAGCCACCCTGTATATTAATTTTTATGATAAATATCTAATAATAATCAAGGAAATGTATTTATTCGCAAGAAAGGATTCTGGCGAGAAATTGGCGCGGTGCAAGCAAATGGCTAGTAACCTTAGACCCCCAACAGAGATCTGCGGGGTGATGGTCAATAGATATAGCCTCATCTTATTATCACAGATAGTAGATTTTTGATGTCCAATCAAAAGTTTCTTTTTTTAAACTATTAAATATAGAGAAAAACTTTCGGTGGATTCGAATTTTTCGGAAAATTTCACCACAAGTACATACCCATCATATGGCTGAGACATTTAAAATAACACAGAAAAATTCTTTTTGCAAATTAAAACGAATAAAAGAAGCTCTTTATTTTAAGACTGTTCTCATAAAACTATTTTTGCCCGCCCAAGAACCGGGAACTTTCTATTTTAGGGCTTGTTTTTAAACGCAAAAACAGGATACTTGCAGGCATGATATTTGAAGGGATTTGAAATCGAACAGTTTTTCTTTGTTTCCGGTAAATTAATTACAAGCAATTGTTATCTAAGAATGCATTTTTATTTCTTTAATTTACTGGACAATCGCGTTGGATAGAAAATTTTGGTGGATTAGACAATTTCATCTCAAGTAAATATGAAGCACATGGAAAGAATATGTAAAATAACATGAATTTTCTTTTTTGTGTAAATTAAAACTAATCTTTTTTTATGCGGCTTTTCTTAAGTACATTCACGATATAATTTCTATCCTTCCGCCCGCAAACAGAAGTTTAAACTATTCTTATTTTACTTCGAAAGAATTGATCAGCAGTTAAATTAATTTGTCTTTTAAACAATAGTATAAACTCAATATTTTAACAGTATTTTAGACACAAAAAACAAGAAACAATTCACCAGTTGTTCATAATGCATTCTACAGTTTTATGGATAAATGTGAGTTAATTTGATTTGATAAGTAAAATTATAATTTAACTTGACATAAATCAATCAGGCCCTTGCGAAATGGGGGGGGGCGAAGGGGGGCAGTCCTCCCAGGCGCGGAGATTGAGGGGCACGACTACCAACACAAACATCTTATTTTGATTGTTACAAGAAATTATATATATACATATCGAGAATGTTTTTTCAAAATGAAAGTACATACGTTTCAAAGTTTCAGCGTCCCTTAACCCATACCCAAATACAAATTTCTGATTAAGGACTTCTTCCTTTTAAAAACTTGTTTCCACATTTTTATTTTTTTTTTCTTTTGCATTGGATAGCTGAGGTTTATCTCTACATCTCTCTTTTTTTTTTTACTTTTTCGATTTTGGTTGCAGATATTTTTTTTAGAATGACACTTTTATTTTCGGAACCGGTTTCGAAAGTGAAAGTAACTTAATAAAAAATATCTGCAACCAAAATCGAAAAAGTAAAAAAATAAAAAGAGCGATGTAGAGATCGGCCTCAGCTATCCAATGCAAAAAAATATTTTAAAATTCCGAGGTGCAAACGAGATATTAGAAAATAACCTCCCCATAGGGTTAGCATTAGTTTGCGTGTGTCTTCGCCTGTAGGGACAGGAGCCCTACACGTGAGTTAATGTTAAACCAATGGGAAGGTTCTTTTCTAATATCTCGTTTGCATTTACACATTTTCATTTTTTTTTTCGTTGTTGCTGTTGGATGGCTGAGGTTCATGGTCTACATTCGGCCGCTGCAGAATGTAAGTATGAAATAAACTAAATTAAAAAAAAATGACAGAATTCTCCATTTAAGACAATTTTTAAACATACACAGAAGCAATAAAATAATACAACAATTAAGAAATATTAAATATTCAAAAATAGATGTCTACCAACATTTAACAAAATTGACGATAAAGAAAAAAAAAAAAATCCCGCCACAGGGTCTCTGATCCTTTTTGGATAAATTAAAAACACGTGAATGCAAACAGAAAATTAAAGAAAAAGAATTAAAAATTCTTTGCCACGGTAGGGGTTGAGGAAGGCAAGGCAGTATTTTATCTTCCTTTTTAACATCCGGAGAGAGGCGGTGGCCCTTCCTGGCCCCTCCCCAGCCGGCATCCCTCGACGGGATTTCTCGGTTTTTTTTATATATATATATATATATATATATATATATATAATTTTACTATAAATGTATTTTGGCTGTCTATCATCAACCGGAATTCTTTCAGGAATATAAAAAATATCTGCGTGGAACGGAAAAAAAAACAAACAAATTAATTGGTAAATTCAACTCGCGCAAATTTATTCCTCCAAACAACGATAAACAGCCTGGCGATCCAAGAATATACTTCAGCAGTAAACAAATAATATAAATTAAATCCGAAAAAGGTTTTTCTGCACGCCAAACTCATCGCTATATCTCCCAGTATGGAAATCCTACAACGCCAGAGTCGGTAAAAAGGCTCGCTCAGTATAATCACCATTGACAACTAAGGTCTTCCCCAAGATTAGTATCTATTATCTAGTTATCTGTTACCTACTTATCTAGTATTATCTAGTTATCTATTATCTATTATCTAGTTCAATCTATTATCTAGTAGTACTTTCAATCTATTATCTAGTTTCAATCTATTATCTATTATCTAGTTCTCAGTCAACAGTTCTGAACACCACAATAGACCCACCGGCACTTGCCCTGTAATTTCCGCATGGCACAAACATGGAGCCACCGGAGTTTGCCCAATAATTTCCGCATGGCACCAACGAGGAGCCACCGGCGCTTACCCGATGGTTTTTCCATCGCACCAACGTGGTGCCAACGTGCGGCATAGTGTTAAAATTGCAAGAAAACCATGATTTACAAGAATAACAAGGTAATTTAATGAATAGACAATAGTGCATCATCTACAAATCATCAGTTTCTTTGAAAAATTGTTTTAATTTTTTTACAAAAGTCACAAATGTAGTCTTTTGTTCCGACCCCAAAGCATTTCACATGGGTCTATCTCGCACACATCAAGCATTTCATGCATTTCTCCCCTCTTCCAGCCCCTGAATATTCTTCATTGCAAAAAAGACACACTGTATCGTCCTCATCTGGTGTAAGGTATGCTGGGGTAACTGGACGCAAGAGGTAACTGGGCCATAGGCTATTTTATAAAACACCGTTGATGTTTTTTAAGTTTTACCTTTTGTCAACATTGCACCCCCATCTCTACTTCTTAAAATAACGCGTATGAACTCAATCATAACTATGCCTATGCACTGTTAAAAATTTGCAGCATTCTGGCAGGTCATTTCACCGTTTTTTCCGAAAACGGTTACACAACCGGTAATTTAACACTATTCTGACCATATTATTGGCCATTTTATGGACAGAATATAGTTAAATTATGGTTATGAAACCGTTTTTTCAAAAAACGGTCGAATGACCTGCCAGAATGCTGCAAAATTTTTAACAGTGTGCTATGATAGGCTGCCAAAATTTAGGTTTCTTTCTTTTTTAAACAACGTCCATTTGGTAAAACTTCCTCAGATTTTTATTAAAATACGGTAAGTATTTTTATTGAACAATCTTTTTATTTAAAGACACAGAAATGCTTTAATATTATCAGGAATCTATGAATATTTACTTCATGTTTCAAATGTAAGGCCGGTGTTCCAGTTACCCCATAAATTTTTCAAGAATGGGATAACTGGGACATGTATCAGGAGTAATTGGACCATATGGGATCCAGTTACCCCAACAGTTATAAATATCTTTTTGAGTTTCCCTTACTACGGGAAATTAATTTCTCCATTGTTTTTTTGATTCCAATAAAGAAAAATATATAATACCTTATTAAAATTACGTAATAAAATTTTAAAAAAGCAATTTCAAATCAGATTTCCTAAGTGTGATAGCTATAGCTCGAAATTTTACGATACAGAGAAATAGGCATACATAAGTCAAAGTGAGGTTATTAGAAAATTATCGAAACGAATAAAAATAGCTTTGTTCGATACAAAAATGGTTACATTCTCCACAGGTTTATTGGGCATATCGAACTTCCACTGTGGTAAATAAAAAAAAAAGGAATGAGATACTTATGTACTTACGTAGCCGTTTGTTCATAGATTTATCTTGTTATTTTTTTCCTTAAAATAACCATGTAACTTTTATACTTATTACCTATACAAAAGTACATAAGTACTTAGTTAATTTTTATGTTTTTTGTATAAATAAATCTAATATTTTCACTTTTAGTGCTTTCTTTAGACAGATTGACAGTAAAGGTTTCACTTACAACGCCCTTCAGTTGATATATAATATACATGATCTGCCTGGTTTAAATTTTTTTTTAGCTGTTTACACTTTTTCAAACACGACCTGATACCCAATATTAAAAAAAATAAACGCATGTGGAATATAGAACCTCCTAGTCCACTTGCCTCATTTCTTGGGGCAACTGGATCCAAATAAAGATGAAATGTATGCATTTTTTATATTTTTAGATATTAAAATGTAATTTTGAACATTTCTGTCTAATAGAAGGAACCTAACTGAACACATTTACAAAAGTTCAGACTTTAATTCAAATGAATATTAGTCTTTTGAAGCTGAATTGCCAGAATCTCCAGAGTCACATTGTAAAATCATGGCACAGTTGCCCCACATAACCTTACATCCTGGTAAAAAGTCCATCTCAGATCATACGTCATAGTGGAATGATTGTTCATCTTCACTGGTCTTGAAACAGTTTTCTAGCTGGTATTTCACGTTATAGGAATAGACCATTTTGAAAAAATATAATCTCTTTCACTCATATACAAGTTAGCATAGAGAAAAAATGACTAACGCAGCAATAAATATAACTGTTCAGGATAATATTGTACATGGTTAACATCACTAACGAAACGGTCTTATGATTAATACGAATTTTATAAAATTTACTTGCAAAAAAATGCAACAAATGAGAATAAGATTGGATTTCACCGCATTTTACCAACAACAGGTATCCAAACAAAGGCCAACGTAGGTGGTACTAGGGAAGTCGTTTGACAGTTTTACGCATTACTGGTGCACCGTACGAGTCAGATATTGAAGTATTCCCTATTGCCTCACCATTATATATTATGCAAACTTCCTCTGTAATTAAAAAATGCTTTTATCAATTATTAGTTTAATATTAATTAAGTTAAGATTATACGTTGAGAAATCAATTTAGAAATCCTAAAAAGATAATTTAAATATTGTTTCCTTTTTCTCTTTCCTGTTGAAAAGTAACAGAGCAAAATTTATGTATATTTAATAAATTCACTTGCATGCGTTTTCTACCATGCATGCGTAAAAAAGGGCAGTGAATATTTCATAATCGAGTTTGGTGCTGACGGGCCAAATTAATGCTTTATAGCGGAATTTTTTTTTTGGAAGAAACATGAATTGCAGCTAAAAAATTAGGCGTAATTTTCGAGCTGAACACTGAATGCTTAAAAAGAGTACCATTTTCTAACAAAAACTAATTTTACTTTTATACTTATTCCAAAAAGAAAACATTTCAGCGTTTAAATGTTAAAATTGGAATCATATCTGAATAAAAATATAAAGCTTCTTTTTCTCTCGTCATCTCCTCCCCTCCCCTCTTTTTTTTAAGCATTTTCCAATACCAAGTAAAAAAGCGTTTTTTTTTTTTTTTTTTGTATTTTTTTTTTTAGCCCCGGTATGCTATTTGTTTCTCCCAGCTTATTTTGTCTCCAATAAATAACGTTACTTTGTATACGCCAGCCGTAAAACAAAAGCCGATGTTTCATTGTACTATTAACCCTCCGTCTACCAGACGGGTCCATTGGACCCGACAGGTACATACAAAATATTCATTCAAACCAGAAATTTCTTTAAAATAAACTAAGTATATAAACCAGACAAAAATAAGGTAAATAAATAAGTTAAATAGTTTTAAATAAAAATTCTGGTGTAGAACGTTTTATTAAAACTTGAATAAAATTCCCGGTAGATCTAGGGTTAAATACTCTACAGCATTTTTTAAAACTTCTAAGCATCGCACATTTTCAATGTTTATATCGTCCTATTGGGAAAAAAAGTACTTTTAAATACAATTTGGTTGAAAACTGCATCTCCATTTGTTTTTTAAATATTAATTTTTTTGTAGTTTTTAGCGACATTTGTTTCATTTTGGCAACTCAAGTGCTCCATTTCGTAGAAAGTAAAGAAACAATTGTTGAAAAATAGCAATTATATCTTTTTGTTGCTATTTTCTCATAAAAATTGAAAAAAAAAATTAATTAAAATACGTGCTATTTTGGGGAAAATATAAATGAAGGATTTATGATAAAACATGGAGCTATTATAAACTATATTTAATTTTAAGTATCTATATTAATGCAAATGACGTCATTTTACATAAAATAAAAGCGTGTGCTTTAATTCTTAAAATTGAAATATGTTTTGCAGTAGAGTCCCGATTATCCGAGTCCCGCTTAACCCAGTTATTTTCTTCTGATGGACTGGTGTCTTTTATTATTGTGAAACAGCCATTGTAAATGAAGCGTTAGGTGAAGATGAAAGAGGTGAAGAAAAAAATGGCCATTTTTTTTTTTTTTTCAAAAAAAATTATGGCCATTTTTTTCCATTCTGAACAGAAAATCAGAGTTCTAACTTTTTACGGCTGCTCTTTCATCTTCACCTAACGCTTCATTTATAATGGCTGTTTCATAATAATAGAAACCACCAGTCCACCAGAAGAACATGAAGTAATGGAAATGCCGGGGGCGACACTAAATTCTGGAAAAACAGAATTCCTGTTCTCTAGTTTTTTTTTTTTTTTTTTTTTGAAAGTGGTTTATTTCTGAAAATATTTCTATCCAATTTGAACTTGAATAAAAACATCTTCAAAAACACTTTCTTGTTTTTCATCAACTTTTATTTATAAGAAGCATTTCAGAGTAAAACTGATATTATATTTTATTCGTTCTCTGCATCGTAATATCTTGAAAACATTTCTGGGAAATCCTTCAGCTTTTCTAAGGACAAATTTAAATAGGAATTGAAGAAATTCATTTCTAAAATTCGTGGGCGTCTTTTCTGAAATATATTTGCTCTTACCAGATACTGCTATACAATATTCCTCGAATACATTTCTTAAAATTTATATTATATTATTTATATTACTAATGCATGTGTACATAAAGTAACATAAAGCGTGTTTTTTAGGTGTGGTTTTGAGATTGGCAACATTGTTTCTACTCAGAGTCAATTTGACAGCTGGCAGATGATTTGTGCTCATTATCTTTTGCCATTTCACCATGAATAGAATTACGCCAGAACGATGCTTGCAAATCGTGCAAAACACCATCAGTTGATTTGGTCTACGCTGATAAATCACAGACGTTGGACCACTTGGAAATCTACATTCGCCGCATTATTGCTGATATGCGGCCGATAAAGTACACTGTAAAAAAAATTCCGCTAAAACACGGAACTTGTACAGGTAATCGAGACGCCAGTACCATTTCCGTATTTTAACGGAAAATTTCCCCGTAAATTCCAGAAAAACGGAAATTTTTCTGGAATTTTTGGGAAAATTTTCCGTTAAAATCTGGAAATAGTACCAGTGCACAGTGTAAGATTTTGCAAATCTAGCGGGAAAAAAGTCCAAAAATCGACTTGCAGTAATTTCACTTTTAGATGTTTCAAATAACATCTAACACATTGGAGGGAAAAAATGTACAGTGATAGCAGCCTAACTCCACAACAGCACCATCAAAAATCAGCTCAAAAACCAAATTTTTTTTCAACCTTTTTAGAATGGCGATTCTGTAGTTGTAATTGCCATCGATAATTTTTGGCTAAAAACATACTTATTTTGTAAATATTTTTTAATGACAGTAGGGAATCTTTGCAACAATGTAGATACTTTGTATCTTACTGTTACAATAGTTATTTAGAAGTGTTATATTTAAAAAATAATTTTTTAAGTCAACATAAAAATTATTTGAAAATTTAATAGCGTATGATAAATTTTAAAAAGCTGCCAAAAATTTTGCATACGATTGTACATTGTAATATAATTTTTTTTTGTAATTATGTATACATATAGATATAGAATAAATCAATTTTAGCTACCACTATTTGCAACTCTTGAATATAAGTAATTTTTTATCAGGTACGGAAGTGTAAATTTCGAAAAGAGAATTATATGAGATTTTAAAAAATTATGTTACAGACATGAATCATCCCCCGTTAATTCTAAAAATATCCTGATAGACTATTTATTACACAAATATAATCCTCAACATTACTCATCTGTTATGTTAGACCAGATTAAGCGGCTGATCCATTCATTTATAATTGGCAGTAATCAAAGATGGAGAAACTGGCATCTCTTAAAGAACGTTTTTTGAAGTAAAATAAGAGATGGGCAGATTCGAACATTAACAATAAATATATTTACAGGGCAGAAGTAATAATTACTACCAGAAAAAGGTTGGACAACCAAACAAATTTTTTTATTTAAGTGGATTGAAATCAAAAGACAAAAGGTACATTCGTTATTCCCAGAACACAAATGAATAACCACGCGCCATGTGTTTAAAACTGAGACAATCTAGAAAAATAGGATGCTATGGATGTGTTAAAAATATATCTGAAAGCCCCTAAAGAGCAACAACATTTTAAAAAAATCGTTCAAAAAACAGGATACTCGTCATATAAAAAAGGGCTGTAATGAAGAAAATCAAAATTTTATAATGGGTAAATCCACAGCCGTCATCTACTTCTTACTCTAGATCTATAAAGTTTAAGTTCATCATGGAAACTGATCAGTAAATAACAGAAGAATTTGAAATTGTCAGAAATCAAATCTTTACAGCTCTTGCACTAGCTATAGTAGAATTCAATGTTCAGACGTATGACATAGAGCACAAATGTGAAGACACGGTGGTAGCTAGCACAATGTGCAGCATTCTATCTTCAAATAAAGCAACTTAAAAATCAATGTCTGTAACGGAAAATTCAAGGTGGTGAATAACTTAAAAATGATTCGATAATATACGAATAATACTCACAAATTTTCTTGGGGCTTATCGGCACAACATGCACAATTAAGATTTATGGAATGCCTCTTACATATTGATTGTAGATTTGATGTAAAGATATAGCAGTTGCGAAAACCTGAAGAAAAATGAAGTATCGCAGAAAGAAAAAAATATAATTGAAAGATTTAGACTTAAAAGAGAATTATTATTAAAACTCCAAAACAAGGGGAAGATAATATTAATGTAGGAAATAGAAAAAGGAAGATTTTTTAAGGATGCTGCAGTGGTCGCTAGCAATATATATGCCTTTAAGCATTACAAATCATGACATTAACACCTCAATAAAAGGCACAAAGGGGTTTAAACACATAAAAGTTACCGGAATTAAAAAATAGTTCTAAACTTAGTTTAGAAGTTTGATGAATAATGCGCTTTCCGGAATTATGTTTGTAATAAAACCTTCTTCAAGCGACCAGGAAAAAACTGAATTTGTTTCATTCTCTTCAAAGAAATTGGTCGCTCATGGAGGGAGTCCAACTAGGATGGTCTCTGAATGGAGGTAAAATTAGTATTGAGCGTACGGGAATAAATTTCGTTCCATGAAAAAATGGTCGTTCAGGGAGGTGGTGGCTTAATGGAGGTGGTCTCACAGGGAGGTTTCACTGAATTTTTTACTTTCTTCTATCTTTACAAGAAGAAAGTATTGGATTCGTGCAAAATTTCGACTTCCGGTTTTCGACGGATTTATACGTTTTAGAACGCCCAGAACACGATTTGATGGTTTTTAGAAAATGTCTGTCTGTGAGTCTGTCTGTCACTCTGTCACTCTGTCACTCTGTCTGTGAGTCTGTATGTGACAAAAAATTTGTGACAAAAAACTATCTCAAGAACTAATGCACGGAATTTCACAAAACTTTATATTTAGTTAGACCTTCCTATAAACTGGACCTGATTACGTTTTGGGGAAAATCGCCCAACAAGTGGCGCTGCTATGCGGCATTTTTCACGATTTCTGCAATAGCTATATCTCAAGAACTATTGCACGGATTTTCATAAAACTTCAGATTTCGTTAGTCCAGGACATAGTTTGGTGCTGATTACTTTTTTGTGAAAATCGCCCAACAGGTGGCGCTTCTATGCTGCGTTATTCATGATTATCGCAATAGCTCTAACTCAAGAAAAAAGGCACGAATTTTCATCAAACATCAGATTTCGTTAGTCCCTGATATAAATTAGTGCTGTTTAATTTTTGATGTAAATCGCCCAACAGGTGGCGCTGCTGTGCTGCATTTTCACGATTCCCGCAAGAGCTGTATCTCAAGAACTATTACACGGATTTTCATCAAACTTCAGATTTAGTTAGTCCTTGACATGAATTGACATATAAATTAGTGCTGTTTAATTTTTGGTGTAAAACGCTCAACAGGTGGCGCTGCTATGCTGTATTTTTTGCGATTTCCGCAATAGCTTTATCTCAAGAACTAATGCTTGGATTTTCAACAAACTTCAGATTCAGGTATACCTTGATATCATTTAGTGCTGCTTATTTTTGGTGTAAATCGCTCAACAGGTGGCGCTGCTATGCTACATTTTTCAGAATTTCCGGTATAACTCTATCTCAAGAACTAATGCACGAATTTTCATCCAACTTCAAATTCAGATATACTTTGATATGAATTGGTGCTAAATCGTTGCTATTTCTTGGACTATTTAAATGATTTAATTGACGTGATTTATATAGAAGAAAGTTTTGTGATGGCCACAACATACTAGTTCATAAAACATAACCATTTTATCTCTAGTAAGATCAATTTTATTACTTCAATATCGGTAATTTTCATAAATTGAATTTTGACCCGCTAGATTCGTGAAATCTTACACACCGTAAAAAAAATAATGCCAGTTTTCCGGTAGGAACCGGAAAAATAGTTGCTCTTATCGTACCGGAATAAATTCCAGCCCAGCTCGGAATAAAATCCCTAAAAATAAGGAAATAGTCAGTAAAACGGTATTTTACGGATTTTATACCGATTTTACGGATTTTATTCCGAGCTGGTTTGGAAATTATTCCGGTACGATAAGTGCAACTATTTTTCCGATTCCTACCGGAAAACTGACATTATTTTTTTACAGTGCACTGTGCGGTGTCTGGATTGCCAGTACAATATCCGTATTTTAGCGGAATTTATTTTACAGTGTAGTCGAAAATTTCACTTCCAGATTGCGCTTCATTCAAGCCCATATGCCCGAAATCATTTTTAAACACTAATGGCATAAAATTATTTATTTAATTAAAGCCATTGCCATTAGCATTATTTTTATGTGTTTTATTTCGTTTGAAATTTGTATACTTCTAAAAAAACACCCTTTATTTTAACCCGTTCGGATCTGGCGTACTATTAATAGTACATGTCTTTTCATTGAGCATTATTTTGTCCTAACAATTAGTTTTGTTGCTATCTACATTTAGTAATGCTGGTATAGGTTTATGCTTTACTTATTATGACGTCATTTATGTTTTGGCATTGAGTAATAATAATAAAAGTTTGCTTAATTCTCTTTACACCGTCGGCGATTCCCTTGTTTTAAACATACCGGGTGTCCTAAAAAGGACTGACTGATTTTAAAATTCAATAACTTGCAAGCGGTGACAGATATTAAAAAAAATACTTGCAGGAGGGTTATGCATAAGGTCAAAAGTTTTATTACAGTGATTTTCGATTTTAGTTCGATTTACAAACAATAGATGGCGCTGTAAGCAATAGTCGCAAAATACAGGCTCGATTTTTGGTCCTTTCTCTTGTTCCATGCAGAAAAAGGAGATGAAAATGTATTGAGCGGTCCACGAAGTACCAAAAATCGAGCCTGAATTTAGCGTCTATTGATCGCAGCGCCATCTAGTGTTTGTAATTAGAACTAAAATCGAAAACCACTGTAAAAAAACTTTTGACCTTATGCAGAACCCTCCTGCAAGAATTTTTTAAATATCTGTCACCGTTTACAAGTTATTGAATTTTAAAATCAGTCAGTCCTTTTTAGGACACCCGGTATATTTCACTCTTTAAATTTTAAATATAAGTTGCTTCTCTGAACGAATCCTGTGTGATAAAATGCAAAAAATATTAAAAAGGGTTAATATCTGTTAAATCCTGTTGTAATATGATATTTTCGAAACGCCTTAAAAAAAAACTATTCCTTAGACTATTGTCATACTAATAAGAATTGAATAGCACGCAAAATAACTACATTGGTTAGAATTCAGACAATGACATAATTCTTAAACTTCAATCAATCTATTTGGATAGTGGCGCCAACTAATATGGGCCCATGATTCACGATGCCACGCAATAATTTGATCTCTCTGCCCGCTCAATTTCAATTGATTTAATTCGTAATTTATTTTTGTTTTGTTTAATTGCTGAAATTAAATTTGCTTTTCAAAATAATTTTATTTGAAAAATAGTAAGGACATCCAAGTTGGAGCCCTGAAAACCCCTTCACCGAATGTATAGTTGGATTTATCACTAAAATAGATTTTCTGCCTGTTTTGCCGTCAGTTCTGATGTCTTGAATTGATAAAAGCATTGAGGTGACTAAATTGTATGCTTTTCTTCACAATTAGTTTTTTGCACTTTTAATAGTTAGCAATTCCAATGTTATTTAAAATAAATATTAATGTGTTTATAAGGAAGAACTTATAAAATATAATTTAATAAAATTATTTATAAAATTATAATCAAACTATAACAATTTAAAAAATTTCTTAGAAAAAGCATAATTTAATTTCGAATTATGATCTTTAGTCATTCGCTCCTCCGCCCTCAGTCTCCACACACATACGCACTAAGGGGAAAAATATTAGGGTAACTCTAAGATAGATGTCCATAGTTTTTGAAGATTGAAATAAAAATTCTTAGAATGCAAATACAAGAAGTATTGATGCATATTTAAAATTCTTTTACATATACTCATCATATTTTATGCAAAAAATAATTAAATATTGAAAACAAAAAGTGTTAAACAAAATTGAAATTTAAATGGCAGATGGCTATCCCTCCATAAAGCCGAGGAGAGATGGTCATTCAATACAAGAAAGAAAAAGTTAATTTAAATAGCAAAAAACTAACACATTTCATATAATTAATGATGAAAAACATAATACAATTTGTAAAGATGCAGTTATATACGATGGAAAATGAATGAAAAAAACTCAAATAAGCAAAATTTGAAGTATAGTTTCAATACTTACCACATGCTTGGCAAAGGTCTTGATAATCTGTACACGTTTCATGCAACCACTTAATGTACAGTCGTGGAAAAAAAAAAGTAAACACCCCCTACTAACTCCCCAACAAATCATCGTAGAAGAAAGTTACTGGTACCGAACGATTGGAAATAAAGTCTACTTTTAAATGATGTATATAAAATTTTCTTAGGGGGTCATCTACATATTAAAATGAATCCAAACTTTCATTTTTTTTCAATAGCAATACCCAATTTTAACGAGATATTTTAAATCTTCTGTTCAAACTATGCCTAGACACCATATTTCAAGTCATTTGAATGATAAGTTTTTGAATTATAAACATTCAAAATTTAGTGCTTCTAATGTTAAATTACATTTTCATATTTTTATTTATATCTCCCGAAATTATGCTCCTAATGTGCTAATTTTTTTTCGAGTAATAATACTAATATACCCAAACATAAATAAGCTGAATTTGCAAATTTTATAATTTTATGATATGAATTATGAATTATGAAATTAATATTCGAAAAAATTATGAATTGCAACCTACAATTTTTTTGATGGATTTAGATTTATTAAGTCTTGCTTTATGGAAATTCAAAAATTTGACATTTTTCTATCAAGTAGTTTTCAAATTATGCTTAAAAAACGGCAAAATGATGGTTTAAGGGGCCGTCTATGATGGAAGTGAGTAGACATTTTGAAATTTATTCTGCTGTACTGTAATCAAACAGGTTTCATTGACGCTTAAACGTGCCTTGATCAAGAAGGCGGCTCTCTCGGTTAACAATCCAGTACGGAACTTCAATTTGGATACAGCCCTTAAAATACGCTCGTTTTAAAATAATTAATTTCTCGGAAACTTATGGTACGAATTGCATAAAAATTCGTCCTTAGGCTAATTGAAGGGTGTAGAGTTCATTTATGCTGTCAGAATTAGGTACCGCTATTGAAAAAAATAAAGTTATGGTTCGTTTTAATATGTAGATGGCCCCCTAAGCCAATTTTATATACATCTTTTAAAAGTAGACTTTATTTCCAATCGTTCGGTACCAGTAACTTTCTTCTACGATAATTTGTTGAGGAGTTAGAAGGGGGTGTTTACTTTTTTTTCCACGACTGTACCTTATGCAGTGTATCCAGACATCCATTTTGGATATATTATATTGTTTTGCACAATCAACACAGTGATCCTAATTCAATTCTATTTACTCGGAATCTGTAGAATTTGATAATTTAAATGTATTTCGTTTTCTCCGCTACTGTAATTGTCGTCTTTTTTTCGCGTTAATTGTAGGTTTATTACGTTAATTTAGTTTATTTATCAACTTTATCAGTATCTGTTATGACAGATTTCGACGTTTTTCAGTATTTTCTGAAACAAATAAATCGTTCGGTCTTATTATATTATTATTATTATTATTAAAATATTTATATTAGTTCAAATTTAAATAATTATATCAAATTATATATTTATAAACGTATACGTTATATATTTATTTGAAATTTAATTATATTTAGTAAAAATCATCACTAAGTATAATTTTGCAATATTGATTAAAGGTGGCCATCTCTCCTCGATTTCATGTGGCCATCTCTCCTGAAATTAAAGGACTGATGGTCGCCCAATTTAAAGCATCAATAGCCATTGTACGTCTTTGTTTTAGTCTTAGAAGTAAAGATTAGATTATATACGTGTCTTAAAAGTCCATATAGAAAAAAATATATATAACGTACAGTCGTGGAAAAGGAAAAAGTAAACACCCCCTACTAACTCCTCAACAAATTATCGTAGAAGAAAGTTACTGGTACCGAACGATTGGAAATAAAGCCTACTTTTAAATGATGTATATAAAATTTGCTTAGGGGGCCACCTACATATTAATAAAAATAACGTCATTTTCACAGTCTCAAAATTTACATGCGTACTTTTGATAATCATATTCACTATTCTAAAAACGTTTTAATGTGAAAAAGATTATCAATAAATATATTTCTAAACTTGATGTTGCTTTTGTCTGTTGCAATTTTGCATGTGAGCATTGGCAGTCTTGACTTGATGTTCTAATCTCAGAGCCAGCGAAATCCAGAAAGTTATTCTTTTCGACGCATTACTAGCAAAATATTTAGTTTTATCAAAGAAAATACTCGTTTCCTTTTTACTATGAAGTCATTTTAGCTCACCGAAGCCCTCTGAGATTAAACTCCATCACACTATCAGCGGAATGAAAAAAAAAAGGGGGAAAAGTAATAGCTTTGCGAGCAAAAATGAGTTTTTTTTAAAACGTGACGCCATTTTCTATTCATATTTTTAAAGTTATTTTTAATTGCAATGAGAAAATGGCATTAGTAATAATAAGCTAATTCTGATTGTTTTCCTTTTCTCTGTAACAATGGAAGTAACCCATGTGCCACTACTGTGAAGAAATTTAATAAAATACATTTAAGATTAAAATTAAAATTAAAATATAAAAAAGGATTACTTTTAAAAATCTCAAGCGCGGAGAGATATACAAATAACACTGATAAACAAGGAATTTTTTTCTTGGAAAATTTTAACAGATTTATATAACCATACTCTTGGGAATTTAGGAAATATTCACAAAAAGGTGAAGTTGGTTTCCGTTTCGGAGATATCTGTGTTTAAATATATCTCGTTATGTTATTTTATTGCTTTTTAAAATACTTTGTTTCTACAGTCTAATGACCCTGAAAGTGAAAAAATATCTGCACCTTATAATGCATCTAGGCGCCAATAAGATGTGTTTCGTCCATGTGAAAAAAACAGCACAGAATTGCCACCTGTAGGGCGATTTACACCAAAACATAATCATCACCAATTCATATGAAGAACTATTTTAACTTTGTATATTTCTACAAATTAAATAAACTAATAAATTATAATAAGCATTTTTTTAATAAAGGGTTTCATTTCTGTAAATACCAGCTTTAAACGTTCAAATGGCAGGGAAGGGAGGGGGGAGAGATTTCAGCGTGTGTCAGTAGAAATTTAGAAAAAAATAAAATAACAAATACAGCAGACGAAAACACTAGTCGGATGTGCCAATCCCAAAACTTTCTTCTATCTCATACATGTTAATACTACAAAATTCACTATCAGAGTGGCAACATTAAATGGCAATTTATGCGCATCATGAGGATTCTATATATATATAAACTCGGTTTATGGAGTCAGATGTCGCCATCCGAAGAATCTACAAGAGTCTTTTTCCATTTCTTCCGGTCAAGGGTCCATTCCTCTTCCAGACCTCTATCCCTCATTGCCTTTGAAATATCATCCATCCAGTTCTTTCGTGGTCTTCCCCGTTTCCTTTTTTTTTGTTTGTTTCATAATTGAATGTTATTTTGGGTAGTCTTTCCTCATTCATTCTTTTGACATGGCCATACCAGATTAATTGCTTTTTTTTAATATCATCTAATATGGTTCCCTTTATTTTCATCATTTCCTTGATTCTGTCATTTCTTATTTTTTCTATTCTTGATATCCTGCATGATCTTCTTAGGGCGTCCATTTCTACTGCTGCTAATTTCTTTCGTTCTGTCTCCATAATTCTCCATCCTTCTGCTCCATATAACAATATGCTCGTTACAATAGAGTTGTATATATTATACTTTCTTTTCCTAGAGATCTGCTTACTCCACCAAATAGAATTTAAAGATAAGAAAGGATTCTAAAGATAAGAAATTCCGTGCATTAGTTCTTGAGGTAGGACTATCGCTAAAATAGTTTAAACCCTGCAAAATGGAGCATAGCAGTGCCACCTGTTGTATGATTTACACTAAAACCTAATCAGCAACCACTTGTGTTAATGTCTGACTGAATATGAAGTTTGATGAAAATCCGTGCATTAACTTTTGAGGTAGAGCTATTACGAAAATCGGGAAAAATGCGCACAGCAGCGCCATCTATTGGGAGATTAACACCTAAACCTTATCAGGAACAACTTGAATCAGCGTCTTACTGAATCTGAAATTTGATGAAAATTCGTGCATTTGTTCTTGAGATAATGTTATTGCGGAAATCGTGAAAAATTCAGCATAGCAAAGTCACTTGTTTCGCGGTTTGCACCAAAACGTAACCAGCCCCTATTTATCAATGCATACCTGAATCTGAAGTTTGATGGCTTTCATTCAAGGACGTTGTGCATAATTTCTTAGGGAATAACAAAGCAACAAATTACAAGTGTATACAAAATATGGTGAACAATTTTAAAAAGCTAAATTGTCACATGTCATTAAAGCTTCATTTCTTACACTCCCCCATTGACTTTTTCCCATGTAATATGGGAGCAATTAGCGACGAGCAATGTAAACGATTTCATCAACAAATTTCTGCTATGGAGTATAGTTATCGATCGTAATGGAATGCAGCAATACTTGCCAATTGCTGTTGGTTTATCAAGAGAGAAGATACTGAATATAAATATAAACGCAAAAATAGGTAGTAATGTACTCAAATTATGTTCAGCTACGTAAAATGTGTGTAAAGTACGTGGAAAATGTGTATAAATAGTGTACAAGTATACTGCTGGTAAATTTAACATTTGTGTGTTATTATTATGCATTATTGTACGATCCCATAAATTGTGAAATATAATAATAACCTATAAATACATATCCTTCGTTTACAAAAAATAAAAATAAAAAATAAGAACCAAGTAAAAATTTCTAATATCATTTTTATTTACTCAAGAGTGTTTAGAATTGGAATATTAGCTTGAAATTTAAGAAAAAAATAAAAAGCCAATTTTTGTTTATCAGTGTAATCTGCTTTCATTAAAAAAATAATTATTAAAATCGGCTCAGTAGAAAGTTCAGAACTCGTGACCAGATAAACACCATTTTCTTTTAAATATAAGAGGTGGAACCCGTCAAATTTCGGCGAAAGAAAATGTTTAAAAAAGAACTGTTACATTGATTTATAATAAACCTACAAAATTAATTGCAATGAAGAATCCATCGAGCATTGGTTAATCTCACTCTTAAAACAAATATTACTTTAACCTAAAGTTACCAAAATACTATTTACTCAAAATTAAACTGTTCCAAATTATTCAAAAATTAAACTTTATTCGTATACGTAATTTCTAAAATATAATCAAGAGGAGAAAATATGATAAAATTATCAATGGAGGTTTAAGTATTACGGAATGAAAAAGCAGCAAAAATTATTTCGCTCTGACAAAATCATAGAATTTTTTTTCTGAATGAAATCTAAAACTTCCATCATTTTTACTATCTCAAAATTTACATACGCACCTCTTATATCCGTATTCACCATTTTTAAATTATTCTTACGCGGTTATTATTAAATATTTTTCCAAACTTGAAGTCACGTTTGTCAGCTTTGCATGTGAACATTCTGAGGTTCTAATGTTAGTACCGTCGAGTAAAATTTCCAGAAATTTATGCCTTTTTAGACGCATTTGTGGTAAAATATTTAGTTTTATCAAAGGAAATATCAGAGTGTTTTTGTGCGTAAAAATGGAATTTCGTAATCAATTTTTCTCTTATTTCCTGATAATCTGAGATTATAAAAAAATATCTACACAGGTTACACTCCTTTATTTAACTCAACATTGGATTTTGTGTTTAGAAAGGAAAATTTGTAATCGATTTTTCCCTCACTTCCTCATAAGCTGGGATTATAAAATATATCTACACAGTTTACACTCCTTTATTTAACTCAACTTTAGTTTTTGTGTGTTAAAATGTAACTTTTTAATCTATTTTTCACTCAATTCCTGATAAGCTGAGATTATACAGAATATCTACACAGGTTACACTTTTTTATTTAATTCAACTTTGGTTTTTGTGCGTAAAAATGGAATTTCGTAATCGATTTTTCTCCCATTCCTGATAATCTGGGATTATAAAAAAAATCTACACAGGTTACACTCCTTTATTTAACTCTACTTTGGTTTTTGTGTGTTAAAATGTAATTTTTTAATCTTTTTTTCACTCGATTACTGATAAGCTGAGATTATACAGAATATCTACACATGCTACACTTTTTTATTTAATTCAACTTTGGTTTTTGTGAGTAAAAATGGAATTTTTTAATCGATTTTTCTCTGATTTCCTGATAATCTGGAATTATAAAAATATATACACAGGTTACATTCCTTTATTTAACTCAACTTTGGATTTTATGTGTAAAAATGGAATTTCGTAACCGATGTTTCTCTCATTTTCTGGTAATCTGGGATTTTAAAAAATATCTACACAGGTTACACTCGTTTATCTAACTCAACTTTGTTTTTTGTGTGTAAAAATGGAATTTTGTAATTGATTTTACATTCACTTTCCTATAGGCTGAGATTATAAAAATTACGTGCTCTGGTTTGTTTCAGATGACAATGAAACATGTAATTATTTTTAGAACTTATTTATAAACTAATATATTAATTTTTAAGCACTTTCTGGTCGCCCCAGGAGATCAATCGCCAAAATTTCTTTGTGGTCACAACTGTATTCGAGTTACAACAACAATGGAGTTAATAATGTGCCAAAATAGGTCTAATGGCTGTGAAACTGCAACAAAGCAATATTTGAAAAACTTAAACGTAGAAAATATAACTTAAAATTAAATAGGGTAATATCTATGTTTAAAAAATACTTTATCCAATTAATGGCTTCGAAAGAAATTGTTTACTTGGCTATTGTCTTTCACATTATTAAATGATAACGTTTTGTTACAATATTCTGAATGCATTGGAATGTGTTTCATAATCTATGTATGACGCATGATTTTTCTTTCTTGTGTCGTAAAGTTAAACATTTGAGCGTTTAAAAGTTAAAATGAAAAGTATATTTGAATAAAAATATCTCGTCTTCTTTGCCCTTTTTTTAAAGTGTTTCTTTATATCAAACAATAAATCTGTTTTTTTTTTTTGTTTTTTTTTTTTTTTCATTTAGGAAAGTGCTTTATTTTTAAAAACACTTGTGTACAAATTTAACTTGGATAAACTTCTTAAAGAAATAAAAATCTAGCTTCTCTCATTAAGTTTCGTTTATAAAATCATTTCAAGGTAATCCTGATATTATAATCTATGCATTCTCTGCACGGTAATCTGTTGAGCGCTTTTCTCTGAAATCCTTAAGTTTTTGAAATGGCAAATATAAATAGAATTCGAAGAAATTTAATTCGAAAATTTATAAGCATCATTTCTGAAAAATATTTGCTCTTGTGACATACTTCTAGAAAAGATTCCTCGAATATATTTCTTAAAATTTATAAGAATGCAAATAATATTCTAAAGCACGAAAATAAGGTGACATACATTGAAATATTTTAAGACGATTTTCAATATTTTTTATACATTTTAATGCAATTTTCTATATTAATTTCAATTATACATATTTTCTTGTATAATTTTTAAAATCAGCATTTGAATGTGGCGGTTTTTTGTATGGGGAGGAGGGGCGGGGGGGGGGGGGGGGGGGGGTAGAATATAAATTATGATCATACATTGTGAAATCAGTTTAGAAATCCTAAAAAGATGGTTTAAATAATGCAATTTTTTTTTCATGTTGCCATATCTTGAAAAAAAAAGAAACAGAACAAAACAATATAAATTTTTGAATTTTCTAGCTCGCGCTTTGTATCAATTTTTAAAAAATGTGGTGATCTTTCCATAATCGAGTTTCGGTACCCATGCCAAATTCACGTATTGTAACGCAAATGTTTTGAAAAAGTCATAAATTGCAGTCATGAAGTTAGGCGTGATTTTCAAGATAAACATGGATTGCTTATAAAACAGTAGATTATTTTTGTTTTTGTGGTAAAAAACTATTTTAACTTTTATACTTATTTATTCAGTTATTCCGTGTCACTCCGAGAATGGTTTGTCATAAGAGAGTGATTTTTCTGGTAACATTTTTATCTTTATCCACATTCAATTAATTATACGTTGTTGCCAGTGGGTGCCTTTGCAAATAGGTAAGTGGCAACATCGCTCTGGGCGCATGCTCATTTGAAAACAGTGTTACATTTATAGGAAAATGAAAAAGATGCTTCTTAATCTGTATGCAGATATATCAGAACCTCGATACTTGAACATTCCAACTGTCAAACAATTCGATTCTCAAATAAAAAATTCGAGGACTTTGGTTCCCGTACAGAACTTCCGTTCTTGACCATTGAGGGTTTTCAATAATATCAACCGAACATAACAAAATAGCCAAAGCGAATGAAACGATGTTTTGCTATATTTTTGTTTGTTTGTTTTTATTGGAGAGAAAGACACATAGATGAAGTAAAGATCACAAATTTACGAAATTCCTGCATGTTGAGATTCGTGTACAGCGAGTTTGTTAAATCTAGAATTTTCTCCTTTTCTTATTGGGGGGAGGGATGTTCATAGTCACCAATTGAAAATATCTGTCACACGTGGTTCTTTGTGCTGAGGACTTTCTTGCATTTTGCGATTCATAAGCATCGAGTTGAAAAGTTGCTATTCCTAGTGGTCAAGAAAGAAAATATGGAATTCACTCCCTCTTTCGTCCTAATCTCAGGTCATTGATGGTCTCATAAATAAATGTTTGTATTGTTTATTTTTAATGACAAAAAAATCATTATATCATATAATACACATATGTGTTTTTATACTTTACAATGCTGTTATGTATAATGTATTGTTTGAAATTCGTAAATATGAGGAATAAATTGGAAACCGGAAACCAATTAATCTTATTTTGGTACTTTTTATAGAAAAATTTGATAAGGTATTCGATCAATTAATTTTTCAAATGAATGCTTTTTCAAATGAACTACGTCCTAGAACCCAGATACCACAGTATAAGACAATTTTACACATGCAAAAACAAAAAGAACTTCAAAGTTGCACCATGGAGTAACTATTTAAAATTTTAGAAACATTTTAACTTATTTAAGATAAGCAAACTCGTGAAAAAAATAGTTTGTGAGATAAATTTTATATTTTCTTCAAAGATTAAGCTGTATTCATGAGAAACGAGCAATTTAAGTATATTTTTATCACTTTGTTTCTTTGTCTTACTCCAAATAACATTTATCAATAAATGAAACATAGTTTCATAGAATTTTGCTTAGTGATTATCACTATTTCTTTTGCAGCACTAATTTCAAAGAGACTTTCGTTTTATCTCCTTCTTCTCGGAAAAAATTTCAAAACACCATTGTTGATGATTTCTAAGTATTCACAGTATAGCAATCAGTCTGAAATATTTCTAGAAAATCTCCAGTCTTAAAAGAATCCAAGGCTACAATTTTTCTGAATGGCTGATTTGAATTTATTTCTAAGAAAAAGTGCTGTAGGCATTCGGAAAATGCTTTCATTGATGCTTATTTTCAGAAAGCTAGTTAAATATATGTTGTATAATATTTTTACTTCGCGATATTTATCTAAATTATTCTAATTTTCTGGTATATTTATTATTTCCCTATTTCTTAATAATATATATTATCAATTCCTAGTTAATCTATACTCATACTCATACTCATCTATACTTCTATACTCTTATTATAAAGAGGAAAAAATTGTTTATTTGTCGGAGGTAAGCTCTGGAACTACCGAACGGATTCCAAAAGTAATGGTATCAAAATGATTGTGTTAGCCCAACTTAGAACATAGGCTATATCTTATGTCGGTGCCACTACCCCAAAGGGGGTGTAGGAGCAAAAAACGTTCTAAAAATGCAATTTTAGCGTTACTGAAGGACCTAGAAATATGAAATTTTGAATATTAGTTACTTATAAGATATAAATGATGTCTAAGAACAGTTCTTAAACAATTCGAAATTTAAAAGGGGTGAAAATGCACAAAAAGCGTTCTAAAAAACGTTCTAAAAGGTAGTTTCTACACAATCTCAGGAAATACCAAACCGATTTAAAAAATATTGGTGTCAAAATGATGGTGACAACGCTTGCTCCAAGATAGGCTATGCTTTATGTCGGTTCCACTTCCCGAAAGGGGGTGTAGGAGCAAAAAACGTTCTAAAAATGCGATTTTAGCGCTACTGAAGGGCCTAGAAATATGAAATTTTGAATATTAGTTACTTATAAGATATAAATGATGTCTAAGAACAGTTCTTAAACAATTCGAAATTTAAAAGGGGTGAAAATGCACAAAAATCGTTCTTAAAAACGTTCTAAATGGTAGTTTCTACACAATCTCAGGAAATACCAAACCGATCTAAAAAATAATGGCGTCAAAATGATGGTGACAACCCTTGCTCCAACATAGGCTATGTTTTATGCTGGTGCCACTACCCCAAAGGTTGTGCAGAGAAAAACGTTCTAAATTGCGGTTTTTGCGTTACGGAAGGGCCTAGAATCGTGAAATTTGGAATGGTAGTTAGTTATATGAAATAAATGATCTCTAAGGACATTTCCTAAAAAAATCGAAATTTAAAAGGAGGTCAAAATGCGCGAAAAGCGTTATAAAAAGCGTTCTAAATAGCGATTTCTATGCAATCTCAGGAAGCACTGAACCGATTTCAAATATAATAGTGTAAAAATGATGGTGACAGATTTTGCTCCAAGATAGGCTATATTTTATATCTGTTTCCACTACCCCAGAGGAGATGCAGGAGCAAAATGCGCGAAAAGCGTTCTGAAAACGTTCTAAATGCTGAGTTGTCAGCAATATCTCAGGAAGAATCAAACTGATTTCAAACTTAACGGTAGGAAATTGATGCTGATAGCCTCTGCTCTAACATATATGCGATTTTATGTCGGTATCACTATCACCTAGACGTTTTAGAAGAAAAAAGCGTTCTAAATTTCGATTTTTGTGATCGGTAGGTGCTAGCCACTTAAAATTAGGCAAGGTACATATTTATTAGATATAAATGACATTTAAGAACATTTTCGAAGAAATTGAAAATTTAAAAAAGGGTGAAATGTGCGAAAAGCGTTCTAAAAACGTTCTAAATTGTGATTTCTACTCAATCTCAGGAAATACCAAAATTATTTAAAAAGTAATGGTTGCAAATTAATGGTGACAGTCCCTGCTATAACATAGGTTATATTTTATGTTGCTGTCACCACATCTGAGGGTTGCAAAAGCAAAACATGTTCTAATTTGCGTTTTTTGCACAACTGAGGGGTCTAACACTTTGAAGTATGGCACGGCATTTACTTACAAGATACAACTGCTTTCTAAGAACAGTCGAAGGAAAATTCCAAATTTAAAAAGATGAAGAGAGCGAAAAGCTTTATAAATTACAATTTTTAAGCAAACTTATAAAATACCAAACCTATTAAAAAAATAATGATGAAAAATTGTTGGTGATAGAACCTGCTCAAACATAAGCTAATATTATGCCCAAACACAATATGCTTTATATGCTCAAACATAACCTATATTTGTTTGTGACACTACCACTAGAGGGTTTCTGGAACTAAAAACTTTCTAAATTGCGATTTCTGTGGTACTGAAAAGTCTAGAAACTTTAAATATGGCATGGTAGTTACTTATAAAATATAAATGCCCTCGAGGACTGTCGAAAATAAATTCGAATTAAAAAGGGATGAAGCGAAGGGGAGGTGCGAAAAACATTCTAAAAAAGTCCTAAATTACGATTTCTATGCAATTTCAGGGAATATAAACCGATTATAAAAGTAATACTTGCGAATCAATGGTTACAGTTTCTGATCCTACACAGGCTATATTTCATGCCGATGATTCTACCACCTGGGGTTCACAGGAACAACAAACGTTCTAAAAAAGTCCTTATAAGTTTTCTAAAATACGTTTCTGTGGAATATAGGAAATAACAAACCGATTTCGAAATTAATGTTGACAAATTAATGATGACAATTCCTATTTCTACATAGCCCTTTATGTTGAGAGAGGTGGTAGGACTTGGAATTTGACATGATGGTTAATTTTAAGATGTAAGAAGATGGTTTCTAAAAAATTCAAAACTTCAAATGAATACAGAAATCAGCGTATTAATTGAGCATAAAAGTTTTAAAATATTTTCTAAATTATCATTTATGTAGTTTTATTTCGTTTTATTATCTTAAGTCTGATTTCTGCCTAATGCAGTGTAATAATGATGTTTAATCAAACTGTTTTTTAAATAGTAATTTTCGAATTATTCCTAAAAGCAATAAGTACCTTTTAATAAAAAAAAAACCTTTTAATAAAATAAAATACTACCTTTTAATAAAATAAAAATTTAGTTAGTACCTTTTAATAAAAATTAGACATATAAATATCACTTGGCATATTTCAAATATTACGCGAGCAAAGCCGCGGGGTTTGCTAGTCTATACTCCTATTATAAAGAGGAAAAAATTGTTTATTTGTCGGAGGTAAGCTCAGGAACTACCGAACCGATTCCAAAAGTAATGGTATCAAAATGATGGTGTTAGTCCAACTTAGAACATAGGCTATATCTTATGTCGGTGCCACTACCCCAAAGGGGGTGGAGGAGCAAAAAACGTTCTAAAAATGCGATTTTTGCGTTACTGAAGGGCCTAGAAATATAAAATTTGGAATATTAGTTTCTTATAAGATATAAATGATGTCTAAGAACAGTTCTGAAACAATTCGAAATTTAAAAGGGGTGAAAATGCACAAAAAGCGTTCTAAAAAACGTTCTAAATGGTAGTTTCTACATAATCTCAGGAAATACCAAACCTATTAAAAAAAATAATGGCGTCAAAATGATGGTGATAACCCTTGCTCCAACATAGGCTATGTTTTATGTCGTTGCCGCTACCCCAAAGGGGGTGCAGAAGAAAAAACGTTCTAAATTACAGTTTTTGCGTGACGGAAGGGCCTTGAATCGTGAAATAGTTAGTTATAAGTTATCAATGACCGCCAAGGACATTTCCTTAAAAAGTCGAAATTTTAAAGGGGGGTCAAAATGCGCAAAAACCGTTGTAAAAAACGTTCTAAATTGCGATTTCTAGCAATCTCAGGAAATACTGAACCGATTTCAAATATAATGGTGTAAATTTGATGGGGACAGATCTTGCTCTTAGATAGGCTATATTTTATATCTGTTTCCACTACCCCAGAGGAGATGCATTAGCAAAATGAGCGAATAGCGTTCTAAAAACGTTCTAAATGCCGATTTGTCACCAATATCTCAGGAAGAATCAAACTCATTTCAAAAGTAATGGTAAGAAATTCATGCTGACAGCCTCTGCTCTAACATAGACGCTATTTTAAGTCGGTATCACTATCACCTAGACGTTGCAGGAGCAAAAAAGTGTTCCAAATTTCGATTTTTGTGATCGGTAGGGTCTAGCAACTTAAAATTAGGCAGGGTACATATTTATTACATATAAATTATCTTTAAGAACAGTTTCGAAATAATTGGAAATTTAAAAAGGGGTGAAAATGCGCAAAAAGCGTTCTAAAAACGTTCTAAATTGCGATTTCTACTCAATCTCAGGATATTCCAATGCTATTTCAAAATAATGGTTGCAAATCAATGGTGACAGTCCCTGCTATAAGATAGGTTATATTTTATGTTGCTGTCACTACCATCTGAGGGTTTCAAAAGCAAAACATTTTCTAATTTGCGTTTTTTGCATAACTGAAGGGTCTAACACTTTGAAATATGGCATGGTATTTACTTACAAGATGCAACTGCTTTCTAAGAACTGTCGAAAGAAAATTTCAAATTTAAAAAGATGAAGTGAGCGAAAAGCGTTATAAATTACGATTTTTATGTAATCATATCAAATATCAAACCAATTAAAAAAATAATCATTACAAATTGTTGGTGATAGAACCTGCTCAAACATAAGCTACATTTTATGTCTGTGACACTACCACCAGTGGGTTGCAGTAGCTAAAAACTTTCTAAATTGCGATTTATGTGACACTGAAAAGACTAGAAACTTTAAATATGGCATGGTAGTTACTTATAAAATATAAATGGCCTCGAAGGACTGTCGAAAATAAATTCGAATTAAAAAGGGTTGAAGTGAAGGGGAGGTGCGAAAAGCATTCTAAAAAAGTACTAAATTATGATTTCTACGCAATTTCAGGGAATATAATCCAAATATAAAAGTAATAGTTGCGACTCAATGGTAACAGTCTCTGATCGTACACAGGCTATATTTTATGCCGATGATTCTACCACCTGGGGTTCACAGAAACAACAAACGCTCTAAAAAAGGCCTTTAAAAGCTTTCTAAATTACGTTTCTGTGGAATATTAGGAAATAACAAACCAATTTCAAAATTAATGTTGGCAAATTAATGGTGACAGTTCCTTTCTCAACATAGCCCTTTATGTTGAGAGAGGTGGTAGGACTTGGAATTTGACATGATGGTTAATTTTAAGATGTAAGAAGATGGTTTCTAAAAAATTCAAAATTTCAAATGAATACTGAAATGAGCGTATTAATTGAGCATAAAAGTTTCAAAATATTTTCTAAATTATTATTTATTTAGTTTTATTTCGTTTTATTAATTTAAGTCTCATTTCTGCCTTATGCAGTGTAACAATGATGTTTAATCAAACTGTGTTTTAAATAAACATATATAAGATACACAAAATGTAAAAATATTGCTTACAGGTGTCAAGTATGATAAAATCCTTTAAAAAAACATTAAAGTCATTTAAAATTCATAACGTTTTCGACCGACACTTACTCGGTCATCCTCAGTGAAAAACTAACAGCTGTTCTGTCTCCGCGTCTCTAGCCTTGTCCGGAACAGACCATTTCATTTCAAGGGTGGATTGGAAAGTAAGGGGAGGGGAACATAAATGCTATTTTTTTATCGAAAAGTACAGGTTTATTAACTATGTATTAAGTCTTTCCAGACTGCATGGATATCATATGATAATATATCGTTACAAACTATTTCTTTATTAGATATTATTTCCAGAGATCTATTCTTTTATCGAAAAGTACAGGTTTATTAACTATGTATTAAATATTTCCAGACTTCATGGATATCATATGATAATATATCGTTACAAACTATTTCTTTATTAGATATTATTTCCAGAGATTTCCAGAAACGTCATGAATTTTAAAAGACTTTAATGTTTTTTTAAAGGGTTTTATCATACTTGACACCTGTAAGCAATGTTTTTACATTTTGTGTATCTTATATATGTTTATTAAAAATAAAGGTGAATTGTGCACTAAATTTTCAACTTTCTATTGTGTTTTAAAAAGTAATTTGTTTAATTATTCCTAAAAGTAATAAGTACCTTTTAATAAAATAAAATATTACCTTTTAGTAAAATAAAAATTTAGTTAGGACATTTTAATAAAAATTAGACATATAAATATCACTTGGCATATTTCAAATATTACGCGAGCAAAGCCGCGGGGTTTGCTAATATACCCATCATCTATACTCCTATTATAAAGAGGAAAAAATTGTTTATTTGTCGGAGGTAAGCTCAGGAACTACCGAACCGATTCCAAAAGTAATGGTATCAAAATGATGGTGTTAGTCCAACTTAGAACATAGGCTATATCTTATGTCGGTGCCACTACCCCAAAGGGGGTGGAGGAGCAAAAAACGTTCTAAAAATGCGATTTTTGCGTTAATGAAGGGCCTAGAAATATGGAATTTGGAATATTAGTTACTTATCTATCTATACTCCTATTATAAAGAGGAAAAAATTGTTTATTTGTCGGAGGTAAGCTCAGGAACTACCGAAACGATTCCAAAAGTAATGGTATCAAAATGATGGTGTTAGTCCAACTTAGAACATAGGCTATATCTTATGTCGGTTTCACTACCCCAAAGGGGGTGGAAGAGCAAAAAACGTTCTAAAAATGCGATTTTTGCGTTAATGAAGGGCCTAGAAATATGGAATTTGGAATATTAGTTACTTATAAGATATAAATTATGTCTAAGAACAGTTCTTAAACAAATCGAAATTTAAAAGTGGTGAAAATGCACAAAAAGCGTTCTAAAAAACGTTCTAAATGGTAGTTTCTACATTATCTCAGGAAATACCAAACCGATTTAAACAATATTGGTGTCAAAATGATAGTGACAACGTTTGCTCCAAGATAGGCTATGTTTTATGTCGGTGCCACTATCCCAAAGGGGGTGTAGGAGCAAAAAACGTTCTAAAAATGCGATTTATGTGTTAGTGAAGTGCCTAGAAATATGCAATTTGAAGTGTCAGCTACTTATAAGATATAAAGGATTTCTAAGAACAGTTCTTAATCAATTCGAAATTTAAAGGGGGGAAAATGTGCGAAAAGCGTTCTAAAAACGTTCTAAATGGTGATTTCTACACAATCTCAGGAAATACCAAACCTATTAAAAAAATAATGGCGTCAAAATGATGGTGATAACCCTTGCTCCAACATAGGCTATGTTTTATGTCGTTGCCGCTACCCCAAAGGGGGTGCAGAAGAAAAAACGTTCTAAATTGCAGTTTTTGCGTGACGGAAGGGCCTTGAATCGTGAAATTTAGAATGGTAGTTAGTTATAAGTTATCAAAGATCTCCAAGGACTTTTCCTAAAAAAGTCGAAATTTTAAAGGGGGGTCAAAATGCGCAAAAACCGTTGTAAAAAACGTTCTAAATTGCGATTTCTAGCAATCTCAGGAAATACTGAACCGATTTCAAATATAATGGTGTAAAAATGATGGGGACAGATCTTGCTCCAAGATAGGCTATATTTTATATCTGTTTCCACTACCCCAGAGGAGATGCATTAGCAAAATGAGCGAAAAGCTTTCTAAAAACGTTCTAAATGCCGATTTGTCACCAATATCTCAGGAAGAATCAAACTGATTTCAAAAGTAATGGTAAGAAATTCATGCTGACAGCCTCTGCTCTAACATAGACGCTATTTTAAGTCGGTATCACTATCACCTAGACGTTGCAGGAGCAAAAAAGTGTTCCAAATTTCGATTTTTGTGATCGGTAGGGGCTAGCAACTTAAAATTAGGCAGGGTACATATTTATTACATATAATTTATCTTTAAGAACAGTTTCGAAATAATTGGAAATTTAAAAAGGGGTGAAAATGCGCGAAAAGCGTTCTAAAAACATTCTAAATTGCGATTTCTACTCAATCTCAGGATATTCCAATGCTATTTCAAAAGTAATGGTTGCAAATCAATGGTGACAGTCCCTGCTATAACATAGGTTATATTTTATGTTGCTGTCACTACCATCTGAGGGTTTCAAAAGCAAAACATGTTCTAATTTGCGTTTTTTGCATAACTGAAGGGTCTAACACTTTGAAATATGGCATGGTATTTACGTACAAGATGCAACTGCTTTCTAAGAACTGTCGAAAGAAAATTTCAAATTTAAAAAGATGAAGTGAGCGAAAAGCGTTATAAATTACAATTTTTATGTAATCATATCAAATATCAAAACAATTAAAAAAATAATCATTACAAATTGTTGGTGATAGAACCTGCTCAAACATAAGCTACATTTTATGTCTGTGACACTACCACCAGTGGGTTGCAGTAGCTAAAAACTTTCTAAATTGCGATTTCTGTGATACTGAAAAGACTAGAAACTTTAAATATGGCATGGTAGTTACTCATAAAATATAAATGGCCTCGAAGGACTGTCGAAAATAAATTCGAATTAAAAAGGGGTGAAGTGAAGGGGAGGTGCGAAAAGCATTCTAAAAAAGTACTAAATTATGATTTCTACGCAATTTCAGGGAATATAATCCAAATATAAAAGTAATAGTTGCGACTCAATGGTAACAGTCTCTGATCCTACACAGGCTATATTTTATGCCGATGATTCTACCACCTGGGGTTCACAGAAACAACAAACGCTCTAAAAAAGGCCTTTAAAAGCTTTCTAAATTACGTTTCTGTGGAATATTAGGAAATAACAAACCAATTTTAAAATTAATGTTGGCAAATTAATGGTGACAGTTCCTTTCTCAACATAGCCCTTTATGTTGAGAGAGGTGGTAGGACTTGGAATTTGACATGATGGTTAATTTTAAGATGTAAGAAGATGGTTTCTAAAAAATTCAAAATTTCAAATGAATACTGAAATGAGCGTATTAATTGAGCATAAAAGTTTCAAAATATTTTCTAAATTATTATTTATTTAGTTTTATTTCGTTTTATTATTTTAAGTCTCATTTCTGCCTTATGCAGTGTAACAATGATGTTTAATCAAACTGTGTTTTAAATAAACATATATAAGATACACAAAATGTAAAAATATTGCTTACAGGTGTCAAGTATGATAAAATCCTTTAAAAAAACATTAAAGTCATTTAAAATTCATAACGTTTTCGACCGACACTTACTCGGTCATCCTCAGTGAAAAACTAACAGCTGTTCTGTCTCCGCGTCTCTAGCCTTGTCCGGAACAGACCATTTCATTTCAAGGGTGGATTGGAAAATAAGGGGAGGGGAACAGAAATGCTATTTTTTTATCGAAAAGTACAGGTTTATTAACTATGTATTAAATCTTTCCAGACTGCATGGATATCATATGATAATATATCGTTACAAACTATTTCTTTATTAAATATTATTTCCAGAGTTCTATTCTTTTATCGAAAAGTACAGGTTTATTAACTATGTATTAAATATTTCCAGACTGCATGGATATCATATGATAATATATCGTTACAAACTATTTCTTTATTAGATATTATTTCCAGAGATTTCCAGAAACGTTATGAATTTTAAATGACTTTAATGTTTTTTTTAAAGGATTTTATCATATTTGACACCTGTAAGCAATGTTTTTACATTTTGTGTATCTTATATATGTTTATTAAAAATCAAGGTGAATTGTGCACTAAATTTTCAACTTTCAATTGTGTTTTAAAAAGTAATTTTTTTAATTATTCCTAAAAGTAATAAGTACCTTTTAATAAAATAAAATATTACCTTTTAGTAAAATAAAAATTTAGTTAGGACATTTTAATAAAAATTAGACATATAAATATCACTTGGCATATTTCAAATATTACGCGAGCAAAGCCGCGGGGTTTGCTAATATACGCATCTATACTCCTATTATAAAGAGGAAAAAATTGTTTATTTGTCGGAGGTAAGCCCAGGAACTACCGAACCGATTCCAAAAGTAATGGTATCAAAATGATAGTGTTAATCCAACTTAGAACATAGGCTATATCTTATGTCGGTGCCACTAGCCCAAACGGGGTGCAGGAGCAAAAAACGTTCTAAAAATGCGATTTTTGCGTTACTGAAGGGCCTAGAAATATGAAACTTGGAATATTAGTTACTTATAAGATATAAATGATGTCCAAGAACAGTTCTTAAACAAAACCATATTTAAAAGGGTGAAAATGCACAAAAAGCGTTCTAAAAAACGTTCTAAATGGTAGTTTCTACATAATCTCAGGAAATACCAAACCGATTTATAAAGTAATGGTATCAAAATGATGGTGTTAGTCCAACTGAGAACATAGGCTATACTTTATGTCGGTGCCACTACCCCAAAGGGGGTGCAGGAGCAAAAAATGTTCTAAAAATGCGATTTTTGCGTTACTGAAGGGCCTAGAAATGTGAAATTTGGAATATTAGTTACTTATAATATATAAATGATGTCTAACAACAGTTCTTAAACAATTCAAAATTTAAAAGGTGTGAAAATGCAAAAAAAGCGTTCTAAAAAACGTTCTAAATGGTAGTCTCTACATAATCTCAGGAAATACCAAACCGATTTAAAAAGTAATGGTATCAAAATGATGGTGTTAGTCCAACTTAGAACATAGACTATATTTTATGTCGGTGCCACAGGGCTTCCAAATGGTTTTTCCAACTGAATACCAATAACTTTTAACAGAAAATATTATGGTAGGTTTGCGCTAGAATTAACTTTCAAAGGTGGTTTCGGGTGGTTTATAAGAAAAATCTAAAAAGATAATTTTTCTAAAATAATATTGGTATTCAGTTGGCGGATTATTTGGGAGCCCTGGTGCCACTAACCCAAAGGGGGTGCAGGAGCAAAAAAAGTTCTAAAAATGTGATTTTTGCGTTACTGAAGGGGCTAGAAATATGAAATTTGGAATATTAGTTACTAATAAAATATAAATGATGTCTAAGAACAGTTCTTAAACAATTCGAAAATTTAAAGGGGTGAAAATGCACAAAAAGCGTTCTAAAAAACGTTCTAAATGGTAGTTTCTACATAATCTCAGGAAATACCAAACCGATTTAAAAAATATTGGTGTCAAAATGATAGTGACAACGTTTGCTCCAAGATTGGCTATGTTTTATGTCGGTGCCACTACCCCAAAGGGTGTGCAGGAGCAAAAAACCTTCTAAAAATGCGATTTATGTGTTACTGAAGGGCCTAGAAATATGAAATTTGAAGTATCAGCTACTTATTAGATATAAAGGATTTCTAAGGACAGTTCTTAAACAATTCGAAATTTAAAAGGAGTGAAAATGTGCGAAAAGCGTTCTAAAAAACGTTCTAAACGGCGATTTCTACACAATCTCAGGAAATACCAAACCGATTAAAAAAATAATTGCGTCAAAATGATGGTGAAAACCCTTGCTCCAACACAGGCTCTGTTTTATGTCGGTGCCACTACCCCAAAGGGAGTGCAGGAGAAAAACGTTCTAAATTGCGGTTTTTGCGTGACGGAAGGGCCTTGAATCGTGAAATTTGGAATGGTAGTTAGTTATAAGATATCAATGATCTCTAAGGACATTTCCTAAAAAAGTCGAAATTTAAAAGGGAGTCAAAAAGCGTTTTAAAAAACATTCTAAATTGCGATTTGTCACCAATATCTCAGGAAGAATCAAACTGATTTCAAAAGTAATGGTAAGAAATTGATGCTGACAGCCTCTGCTCTCAAGAAATACTTCAAGAAAAAACGTTCTAAATTGCGATTTCTGTGCAATCTCAGGAAGTACTGGACCGATTTCAAATATAATGGTGCAAAAATGATGGGGAAAGATATTGCTCCAAGATAGGCTATATTTTATATCTGTTTCCACTACCCCAGAGGAGATGCAGGAGCAAAATGAGCGAAAAGCGTTCTAAAATGTTCTAAATGCCGATTTGTCACCAATATCTCAGGAAGAACCAAACTGATTTCAAAAGTAATGGTAAGAAATTGATGCTGACGGCCACTGCTCTAACATAGACGCTATTTTAATTCGGTGTCACTATCACCTAGACGTTGCAGGAGAAAAAAGCGTTTCAAATTTCGATTTTTGTGATCGGTAGGGGCTAGCAACTTAAAATTAGGCAAGGTACATATTTATTAGATATAAATGATCTTTAAGAACAGTTTCGAAAAAATTGGAAATTTAAAAAGGGGTGAAAATGCGCGAAAAGCGTTCTAAATTGCGATTTCTACTCAATCTCGGGAAATTCCAAAGCTATTTCAAAAGTAATGGTAGCAAATCAATGGTGACAGTCCCTGCTATAACATAGGTTATATTTTATAGGTTATATATTTTTATATTTTTCTGTCACTACCATCTGAGGGTTGCAAAAGCAAAACATGTTCTAATTTGCGTTTTTTGCATAAGTGAAGGGTCTAACACTTTGAAGTATGGCATGGTATTTACTTACAAGATGCAACTGATTTCTAAGAATTGTCGAAAGAAAATTTCAAATTTAAAAAGATGAAGTGAGCGAAAAGCGTTATAAATTACATTTTTTATACGCTGTTTTTATACATTTTTTATGTAATCAAATACCAAACCGATTAAAAAAATAATGATGACAAATTGTTGGTGATAGAACCTGCTCAAACATAAGCTATATTTTATGTCTGTGCCACTACCACCAGAGGGTTGCAGTAGCTAAAAACTTTCTAAATTGCGATTTCTGTGATACTGAAAAGGCTAGAAAATTTTAAATATAGCATGGTAGTTACTTATAAAATATAAATGCCCTGGAAGGACTGTCGAAAATAAATTCGAATTAAAAATGGATGAAGTGAAGAGGAGGTGCGAAAAGCATTCTAAAAAAGTCCTAAATTACGATTTCTACGCATTTTCAGGGAATATAAACCAAATATAAAAGTAATAGTTGCGAATCAATGGTAACAGTCTCTGATCCTACACAGGCTATGTTTTATGCCGATGATTCTACCACCCGAGGTTCACAGGAACAACAAACGCTCTAAAAAAGGCCTTTAAAATTTTTCTAAATTACGTTTCTGTGGAATATTAGGAAATAGCAAACCAATTTCAAAATTAATGTTGGCAAATTAATGGTGACAGCTCCTATTTCAACATAGCCCTTTATGTTGAGAGAGGTGGTAGGACTTGGAATTTGACATGATGGTTAATTTTAAGATGTAAGAAGATGGTTTCTAAAAAATTCAAAACTTCAAATGAATACTGAAATGAGCGTATTAATTGAGCATGAAAGTTTCAAAATATTTTCTAAATTATTATTTATTTAGTGTTATTTCATTTTATTAATTTAAGTCTCATTACTGCCTTATTCAGTGTAACAATGATGTTTAATCAAACTGTGTTTTAAATAGTAATTTTTTTAATTATTCCTAAAAGTAATAAGTACCTTTTAATAAAATAAAATATTGCCTTTTAGTAAAATAAAAATTTAGTTAGGACATTTTAATAAAAATTAGACATATAAATATCATTTGTAGTGTTTCCAATATTACGCGAGCAAAGCCGCGGGGTTTGCTAGTAATCTATACTCCTATTATAAAGAGGAAAAAATTGTTTATTTGTCGGAGGTAAGCTCTGGAACTACCGAACCGATTCCAAAAGTAATGGTATCAAAATGATGTTGTGAGTCCAACTTAGAACATAGGCTATATCTTATGTCGGTGCCACTACCCCAAAGGGGGTGTAGGAGCAAAAAACGTTCTAAAAATGCGAATTTAGCGTTACTGAAGGGCCTAGAAATATGAAATTTTGAGTATTAGTTACTTATAAGATATAAATGATGTCTAAGAACAGTTCTTAAACAATTCGAAATTTAAAAGGGGTGAAAATGCACAAAAAGCGTTCTAAAAAACGTTCTAAATGGTAGTTTCCACACAATCTCAGGAAATACCAAACCGATTTAAAAAATATTGGTGTCTTAATGATGGTGACAACGCTTGCTCCAAGATAGGCTATGTTTTATGTCGGTGTCACTACCCCAAAGGGGGTACAGGAGCAAAAAACGTTCTAAAAATGCAATTTATGTGTTACTGAAGGGCCTAGAAATATGAAATTTGAAATATTAATTACTTCTAAGATATAAATGATGTCTAAGAACAGTTCTTAAACAATTCGAAATTTAAAAGGGGTGAAAATGCACAAAAAGCGTTCTAAAAAACGTTCTAAATGGTAGTTTCTACACAATCTCAGGAAATACCAAACCGATTTAAAAAATATTGGTGTCTTAATGATGGTGACAACGCTTGCTCCAAGATAGGCTATGTTTTATGTCGGTGTCAGTACCCCAAAGGGGGTGCAGGAGCAAAAAACGTTCTTAAAATGCGATTTATGTGTTACTGAAGGGCCTAGAAATATGAAATTTGAAATATTAGTTACTTCTAAGATATAAATGATGTCTAAGAACAGTTCTTAAACAATTCGAAATTTAAAAGGGGTGAAAATGCACAAAAAGCGTTCTAAAAAACGTTCTAAATGGTAGTTTCTACACAATCTCAGGAAATACCAAACCGATTTAAAAAATATTGGTGTCTTAATGATGGTGACAACGCTTGCTCCAAGATAGGCTATGTTTTATGTCGGTGTCAGTACCCGAAAGGGGGTGCAGGAGCAAAAAACGTTCTAAAAATGCGATTTTTGCGTTACCGAAGGGCCTAGAAATATGAAATTTGAAATATTAGCTACTTATTAGATATAAAGGACTTCTAAGAACAGTTCTTAAACAATTCGAAATTTAAAAGGGGTGAAAATGCGCGAAAAGCGTTCTAAAAAACGTTCTAATGGTGGTTTCTACACAATCTCAGGAAATACCAAACCGATCTAAAAAATAATGGCGGAAAATGATGGTGACAACCTTTGCTCCAACATAGGCGATGTTTTATGTCGGTGCCACTACCCCAAAGGGGTTGCAGGAGAAAAACGTTCTAAATTCCGGCTTTTGCGTTACTGAAGGGCCTAGAATCGTGAAATTTGGAATGGTAGTTAGTTATAAGATATCAATGATCTCTAAGGACATTTCCTAAAAAAATCGAAATTTAAAAGGGGGTCAAAATGCGCAAAAAGCGTTGTAAAAAACTTTCTAAATTGCGATTTCTATGCAATCTCAGGAAGTACTGAACCGATTTCAAATATAATGGTGTAAAAATGATGGTGACAGATAGGCTATATTTTATTTCTGCTTTCACTACCCCAGAGGAGTTGCAGGAGCAAAATGCGCTAAAAGCGTTCTAAAAACGTTCTAAATGCCGATTTGTCGGCAATATCTCAGGAAGAATGAATCTGATTTCAAACGTAATAGTAGGAAATTGATGCTGACAGCCTCTGCTCTAACATAGACACTATTTTATGTCGTTATCACTATCACCAAGACGTTGCAGGAGCAAAAAAGCGTTCTAAATTTCGATTTTTGTGATCGGTAGGGGCTAGCAACTTAAAATTAGGCAAGGTACATATTTATTAGATATAAATGATCTTTAAGAACAGTTTCGAAAAAATTGGAAATTTAAAAAGGGGTGAAAATGGGCGAAAAGCGTCCTAAAAACATTCTAAATTGCGATTTCTACTCAATCTAAGGAAATACCAAAGCTATTTCAAAAGTAATGGGTACAAATAAATGGTGACAGTCCCTGCTATAACAT
The DNA here is from genome assembly GCA_963932465.1 of Maratus speciosus. Lineage (NCBI taxonomy): Eukaryota > Metazoa > Arthropoda > Arachnida > Araneae > Salticidae > Maratus > Maratus speciosus. The sequence goes on from OZ010800.1 coordinate 141,024,648, forward strand.
AGGTTATATTTTATGTTGCTGTCATTACCATCTGAGGCTGAGGGTTGCAAAAGAAAAACATGGTGTAATTTGCGTTTTTTGCACAACTGAGGGGTCTAACACTTTGAAGTATGGCATGGTATTTACTTGCAACTGCTTTCTAAGAACAGTCGAAAGAAAATTCCAAATTAAAAAAAAATGAAGTGAGTGAAAAGCGTTATATATTACAATTTTTAAGCAAACTTATAAATTACCAAACCGATTAAAAAAATAATGATGACAAATTTTGGTGATAGAATCTGCTCAAACATAAGCAATATTTTTTGTCGGTTCCACTACCTCCAGATGGTTGCAGGAGCTAAAAACTTTCTAAATTGCGATTTCTGTGATACTGAAAAGGCTAGAAACTTTAAATATGACACGGTATTTACTTATAAACTATAAATGCCCTCGAAGGAACGTCGAAAATAAATTCGAATTAAAAAGAGCTGAAGCGAAGGGAAGGTGCGAAAAACATTCTAAAAAAGTTCTAAATTACGATTCTATGCAATTTCAGGGAATATAAACCGATTATAAAAGTAATATTTGCGAATCAATGGTAACAGTCTCTGATCCTACACAGGCTATATTTTATGCCCGTGATTCTATCACCTGGGGTTCGCAGGAACACAAACGTTCTAGAAAAGGGCTTTAAAAGCTTTTTTAATTACGTTTCTGTGGAATATTAGGAAATAACAAACCGATTTAAAAATTAATGTTGGCAAATTAATGGTGACAGTTCCTGTTTCAACATGTTGAGAGAGGTGGTAGGACTTGGAATTTGACATGATGGTTAATTTTAAGATGTAAGAAGATGGTTTCTAAAAAATTCAAAACTTCAAATGAATACTGAAATGAGCGTATTAATTGAGCATAAAAGTTTCAAAATATTTTTTAAATTATCATTTATTTAGTTTCACTTCATTTTATTAATTTAAGTCTCATTTCTGCCTAATGCAGTGTAATAATGATGTTTAATCAAACTGTGTTTAAAATAGTAATTTTTGAATTATTCCTAAAAGTAATAAGTACCTTTTAATAATAAAAAAACTTTTAATAAAATAAAATATTACCTTTAATAAAAAATTTAGTCAGTACCTTTTAATAAAAATTAGACATATAAATATCACTTGGCATATTTCAAATATTACGCGAGCAAAGCCGCGGGGTTTGCTAGTCCTATTATAAAGAGGAAAAAATTGTTTATTTGTCGGAGATAAGCTCAGGAACTACCGAACCGATTCCAAAAGTAATGGTATCAAAATGATGGTGTTCACCCAACTTAGAACATAGGCTATATCTTATGTCGGTGCCACTACCCCAAAGGGGGTGCAGGAGCAAAAAACGTTCTAAAAAGGCGGTTTTTGCGTTACTGAAGGGCCTAGAAATATGAAATTTGGAATATTAGTTACTTATAAGATATAAATGGTGTCTAAGAACAGTTCTTAAACAACTCGAAATTTAAAAGGGGTGAAAATGCACAAAAAGCGTTCTAAAAAACGTTCTAAATGGTAGTTTCTACATAATCTCAGGAAATACCAAACCGATTTCAAAAGTAATGGTATCAAAATGATGGTGTTAGTCCAACTTAGAACATAGGCTATATTTTATGTCGGTGCCACTACTCCAAAGGGGGTGCAGGAGCAAAAACCGTTCTAAAAATGCGATTTTTGCGTTACTGAAGGACCTAGAAATATGAAATTTGGAATATTAGTTACTTATAAGATATAAATGGTGTCTAAGAACAGTTCTTAAACAATTCGAAATTTAAAAGTGGTGAAAATGCACAAAAAGCGTTCTAAAAAACGTTCTAAATGATAGTTTCTACATAATCTCAGGAAATACCAAACCGATTAAAAAAATAATGGCGTCAAAATGATGGTGATAAACCTTGCTCCAACATAGGCTATGTTTTATGTCGTTGCCACTACCCCAAAGGGGGTGCAGGAGAAAAAACGTTCTAAATTGCAGTTTTTGCGTGACGGAAGGGCCTTGAATCGTGAAATTTAGAATGGTAGTTAGTTATAAGATATGAATGATCTCTAAGGACATTTCCTAAAAAAGTCGAAATTTAAAAGGGGGGGGGGGGTCAAAAGGCGCAAAAAGCGTTGTAAAAAACGTTCTAAATTACGATTTCTAGCAATGTCAGGAAATACTGAACCGATTTCAAATATAATGATGTTAAAATGATGGTGACAGATTTGCTCCAAGATAGGCTATATTTTATATCTGTTTCCACTACCCCAGAGGAGATGCAGGACCAAAATGAGCGAAAAGCGTTCTAAAAACGTTCTAAATGCCGATTTGTCACCAATATCTCAGGAAGAATCAAACTGATTTCAAAAGTAATGGTAAGAAATTGATGCTGACAGCCTCTGCTCTAACATAGACGCTATTTTAAGTCGGTATCACTATCACCTAGACGTTGCAGGAGCAAAAAAGCGTTCCAAATTTCGATTTTTGTGATCGGTAGGGGCTAGCAACTTAAAATTAGGCAAGGTACATATGTATTACATATAAATGATCTTTAAGAACAGATTCGAAAAAATTGGAAATTTAAAAAGGGTGAAAATGCGCGAAAAGCGTTCTAAAAACGCTCTAAATTGCGATTTCTACTCATTCTCAGGAAATTCCAAAGCTATTTCAAAAATAATGGTTGCAAATGAATGGTGACAGTCCCTGCTATAACATAGGTTATATTTTATGTTGCTGTCACTACCATCTGAGGGTTGCAAATGCAAAAAATGTTCTAATTTGCGTTTTTTGCATAACTGAAGGGTCTAACATTTTGAAGTATGGCATGGTATTTACTTACAAGATGCAACTGCTTTCTTAAAACTGTCGAAAGAAAAATTCAAATTTAAAAAGATGAAGTGAGCGAAAAGCGTTATAAATTACAATTTTTAGGTAATCATATCAAATATCAAACCGATTAAAAAAATAATCATTACAAATTGTTGGTGATAGAACCTGCTTAAACATAAGCTATATTTTATGTCTGTGACACTACCACCAGTGGGTTGCAGTAGCTAAAACTTTCTAAATTGCGATTTCTGTGATACAGAAAAGGCTAGAAACTTTAAATATGGCATGGTAGTTACTTATAAAATATAAATGCCCTCGAAGTACTGTCGAAAATAAATTCGAATTAAAAAGGGGTGAAGTGAAGAGGAGGTGCGAAAAGCATTCTAAAAAAGTCCTAAATTACGATTTCTACGCAATTTCAGGGAATATAAACCAAATATAAAAGTAATAGTTGCGACTCAATGGTAACAGTCTCTGATCCTACACAGGCTATATTTTATGCCGATGATTCTACCACCTGGAGTTCACAGGAACAACAAACGCTCTAAAAAAGGCCTTTAAAAGCTTTCTAAATTACGTTTCTGTGGAATATTAGGAAATAACAAACCAATTTCAAAATTAATGTTGGCAAATTGATGGTGACAGTTCCTATCTCAACATAGCCCTTTATGTTGGGAGAGGTGGTAGGACTTGGAATTTGACATGATGGTTAATTTTAAGATGTAAGAAGATGGTTTCTAAAAAATTCAAATCTTCAAATGAATACTGAAATGAGCGTATTAATTGAGCATAAAAGTTTCAAAATATTTTCTAAATTATTATTTATTTAGTTTTATTTCGTTTTATTAATTGAAGTCTCCTTTCTGCCTTATGCAGTGTAACAATGATGTTTAATCAAACTGTGTTTTAAATAGTAATTTTTTTAATTATTCCTAAAAGTAATAAGTATCTTTTAATAAAATAAAATATTACCTTTTAATAAAATAAAAATTTAGTTAGTACATTTTAATAAAAATTAGACATATAAATATAACTTGGCATATTTAAAATATTACGCGGGCAAAGCCGCGGGGTTTGCTAGTCATCATATTATAAAGAGGAAAAAATTGTTTATTTGTCGGAGATAAGCTCAGGAACTACCGAACCGATTCCAAAAGTAATGGTATCAAAATGATGGTGTTCGCCCAACTTAGAACATAGGCTATATCTTATGTCGGTGCCACTACCCCAAAGGGGGTGCAGGAGCAAAAAACGTTCTAAAAATGCGATTTTTGCGTTACTGAAGGGCCTAGAAATATGAAATTTGGAATATTAGTTACTTATAAGATATAAATGGTGTCTAAGAACAGTTCTTAAACAATTCGAAATTTAAAAGGGGTCAAAATGCACAAAAAGCGTTCTAAAAAACGTTCTAAATGGTAGTTTCTACATAATCTCAGGAAATATCAAACCGATTTCAAAAGAAATGGTATCAAAATGATGGTGTTAGTCCAACTAAGAACATAGGCTATATTTTATGTCGGTGCCACTACCCCAAAGGGGGTGCAAGAGCAAAAAACGTTCTAAAAATGAGATTTTTGCGTTACTGAAGGGTCTAGAAATATGAAATTTGGAATATTAGTTACTTATAAGATATAAATGGTGTCTAAGAACGGTTCTTAAACAAGTCGAAATTTAAAAGGGGTGAAAATGCACAAAAAGCGTTCTAAAAAACGTTCTAAATGGTAGTTTCTACATAATCTCAGGAAATACCAAACCGATTTAAAAAATATTGGTGTGAAAATGATAGTGACAACGTTTGCTCCAAGATAGGCTATGTTTTATGTCGGTGCCACTACCCCAAAGGGAGTGTAGGAGCAAAAAACGTTCTGAAAATGCGATTTATGTGTTACTGATGGGCCTAGAAATATGAAATTTGAAGTATCAGCTACTTATTAGATATAAAGGATTTCTAAGAACAGTTCTTAAACAATTCGAAATTTAAAAGGGGTGAAAATGCACAAAAAGCGTTCTAAAAAACGTTCTAAATGGTAGTTTCCACACAATCTCAGGAAATACCAAACCGATTTAAAAAATATTGGTGTCTTAATGATGGTGACAACGCTTGCTCCAAGATAGGCTATGTTTTATGTCGGTGTCACTACCCCAAAGGGGGTACAGGAGCAAAAAACGTTCTAAAAATGCAATTTATGTGTTACTGAAGGGCCTAGAAATATGAAATTTGAAATATTAATTACTTCTAAGATATAAATGATGTCTAAGAACAGTTCTTAAACAATTCGAAATTTAAAAGGGGTGAAAATGCACAAAAAGCGTTCTAAAAAACGTTCTAAATGGTAGTTTCTACACAATCTCAGGAAATACCAAACCGATTTAAAAAATATTGGTGTCTTAATGATGGTGACAACGCTTGCTCCAAGATAGGCTATGTTTTATGTCGGTGTCAGTACCCCAAAGGGGGTGCAGGAGCAAAAAACGTTCTTAAAATGCGATTTATGTGTTACTGAAGGGCCTAGAAATATGAAATTTGAAATATTAGTTACTTCTAAGATATAAATGATGTCTAAGAACAGTTCTTAAACAATTCGAAATTTAAAAGGGGTGAAAATGCACAAAAAGCGTTCTAAAAAACGTTCTAAATGGTAGTTTCTACACAATCTCAGGAAATACCAAACCGATTTAAAAAATATTGGTGTCTTAATGATGGTGACAACGCTTGCTCCAAGATAGGCTATGTTTTATGTCGGTGTCAGTACCCGAAAGGGGGTGCAGGAGCAAAAAACGTTCTAAAAATGCGATTTTTGCGTTACCGAAGGGCCTAGAAATATGAAATTTGAAATATTAGCTACTTATTAGATATAAAGGACTTCTAAGAACAGTTCTTAAACAATTCGAAATTTAAAAGGGGTGAAAATGCGCGAAAAGCGTTCTAAAAAACGTTCTAATGGTGGTTTCTACACAATCTCAGGAAATACCAAACCGATCTAAAAAATAATGGCGGAAAATGATGGTGACAACCTTTGCTCCAACATAGGCGATGTTTTATGTCGGTGCCACTACCCCAAAGGGGTTGCAGGAGAAAAACGTTCTAAATTCCGGCTTTTGCGTTACTGAAGGGCCTAGAATCGTGAAATTTGGAATGGTAGTTAGTTATAAGATATCAATGATCTCTAAGGACATTTCCTAAAAAAATCGAAATTTAAAAGGGGGTCAAAATGCGCAAAAAGCGTTGTAAAAAACTTTCTAAATTGCGATTTCTATGCAATCTCAGGAAGTACTGAACCGATTTCAAATATAATGGTGTAAAAATGATGGTGACAGATAGGCTATATTTTATTTCTGCTTTCACTACCCCAGAGGAGTTGCAGGAGCAAAATGCGCTAAAAGCGTTCTAAAAACGTTCTAAATGCCGATTTGTCGGCAATATCTCAGGAAGAATGAATCTGATTTCAAACGTAATAGTAGGAAATTGATGCTGACAGCCTCTGCTCTAACATAGACACTATTTTATGTCGTTATCACTATCACCAAGACGTTGCAGGAGCAAAAAAGCGTTCTAAATTTCGATTTTTGTGATCGGTAGGGGCTAGCAACTTAAAATTAGGCAAGGTACATATTTATTAGATATAAATGATCTTTAAGAACAGTTTCGAAAAAATTGGAAATTTAAAAAGGGGTGAAAATGGGCGAAAAGCGTCCTAAAAACATTCTAAATTGCGATTTCTACTCAATCTAAGGAAATACCAAAGCTATTTCAAAAGTAATGGGTACAAATAAATGGTGACAGTCCCTGCTATAACATAGGTTATATTTTATGTTGCTGTCATTACCATCTGAGGCTGAGGGTTGCAAAAGAAAAACATGGTGTAATTTGCGTTTTTTGCACAACTGAGGGGTCTAACACTTTGAAGTATGGCATGGTATTTACTTGCAACTGCTTTCTAAGAACAGTCGAAAGAAAATTCCAAATTAAAAAAAAATGAAGTGAGTGAAAAGCGTTATATATTACAATTTTTAAGCAAACTTATAAATTACCAAACCGATTAAAAAAATAATGATGACAAATTTTGGTGATAGAATCTGCTCAAACATAAGCAATATTTTTTGTCGGTTCCACTACCTCCAGATGGTTGCAGGAGCTAAAAACTTTCTAAATTGCGATTTCTGTGATACTGAAAAGGCTAGAAACTTTAAATATGACACGGTATTTACTTATAAACTATAAATGCCCTCGAAGGAACGTCGAAAATAAATTCGAATTAAAAAGAGCTGAAGCGAAGGGAAGGTGCGAAAAACATTCTAAAAAAGTTCTAAATTACGATTCTATGCAATTTCAGGGAATATAAACCGATTATAAAAGTAATATTTGCGAATCAATGGTAACAGTCTCTGATCCTACACAGGCTATATTTTATGCCCGTGATTCTATCACCTGGGGTTCGCAGGAACACAAACGTTCTAGAAAAGGGCTTTAAAAGCTTTTTTAATTACGTTTCTGTGGAATATTAGGAAATAACAAACCGATTTAAAAATTAATGTTGGCAAATTAATGGTGACAGTTCCTGTTTCAACATGTTGAGAGAGGTGGTAGGACTTGGAATTTGACATGATGGTTAATTTTAAGATGTAAGAAGATGGTTTCTAAAAAATTCAAAACTTCAAATGAATACTGAAATGAGCGTATTAATTGAGCATAAAAGTTTCAAAATATTTTTTAAATTATCATTTATTTAGTTTCACTTCATTTTATTAATTTAAGTCTCATTTCTGCCTAATGCAGTGTAATAATGATGTTTAATCAAACTGTGTTTAAAATAGTAATTTTTGAATTATTCCTAAAAGTAATAAGTACCTTTTAATAATAAAAAAACTTTTAATAAAATAAAATATTACCTTTAATAAAAAATTTAGTCAGTACCTTTTAATAAAAATTAGACATATAAATATCACTTGGCATATTTCAAATATTACGCGAGCAAAGCCGCGGGGTTTGCTAGTCCTATTATAAAGAGGAAAAAATTGTTTATTTGTCGGAGATAAGCTCAGGAACTACCGAACCGATTCCAAAAGTAATGGTATCAAAATGATGGTGTTCACCCAACTTAGAACATAGGCTATATCTTATGTCGGTGCCACTACCCCAAAGGGGGTGCAGGAGCAAAAAACGTTCTAAAAAGGCGGTTTTTGCGTTACTGAAGGGCCTAGAAATATGAAATTTGGAATATTAGTTACTTATAAGATATAAATGGTGTCTAAGAACAGTTCTTAAACAACTCGAAATTTAAAAGGGGTGAAAATGCACAAAAAGCGTTCTAAAAAACGTTCTAAATGGTAGTTTCTACATAATCTCAGGAAATACCAAACCGATTTCAAAAGTAATGGTATCAAAATGATGGTGTTAGTCCAACTTAGAACATAGGCTATATTTTATGTCGGTGCCACTACTCCAAAGGGGGTGCAGGAGCAAAAACCGTTCTAAAAATGCGATTTTTGCGTTACTGAAGGACCTAGAAATATGAAATTTGGAATATTAGTTACTTATAAGATATAAATGGTGTCTAAGAACAGTTCTTAAACAATTCGAAATTTAAAAGTGGTGAAAATGCACAAAAAGCGTTCTAAAAAACGTTCTAAATGATAGTTTCTACATAATCTCAGGAAATACCAAACCGATTAAAAAAATAATGGCGTCAAAATGATGGTGATAAACCTTGCTCCAACATAGGCTATGTTTTATGTCGTTGCCACTACCCCAAAGGGGGTGCAGGAGAAAAAACGTTCTAAATTGCAGTTTTTGCGTGACGGAAGGGCCTTGAATCGTGAAATTTAGAATGGTAGTTAGTTATAAGATATGAATGATCTCTAAGGACATTTCCTAAAAAAGTCGAAATTTAAAAGGGGGGGGGGGGTCAAAAGGCGCAAAAAGCGTTGTAAAAAACGTTCTAAATTACGATTTCTAGCAATGTCAGGAAATACTGAACCGATTTCAAATATAATGATGTTAAAATGATGGTGACAGATTTGCTCCAAGATAGGCTATATTTTATATCTGTTTCCACTACCCCAGAGGAGATGCAGGACCAAAATGAGCGAAAAGCGTTCTAAAAACGTTCTAAATGCCGATTTGTCACCAATATCTCAGGAAGAATCAAACTGATTTCAAAAGTAATGGTAAGAAATTGATGCTGACAGCCTCTGCTCTAACATAGACGCTATTTTAAGTCGGTATCACTATCACCTAGACGTTGCAGGAGCAAAAAAGCGTTCCAAATTTCGATTTTTGTGATCGGTAGGGGCTAGCAACTTAAAATTAGGCAAGGTACATATGTATTACATATAAATGATCTTTAAGAACAGATTCGAAAAAATTGGAAATTTAAAAAGGGTGAAAATGCGCGAAAAGCGTTCTAAAAACGCTCTAAATTGCGATTTCTACTCATTCTCAGGAAATTCCAAAGCTATTTCAAAAATAATGGTTGCAAATGAATGGTGACAGTCCCTGCTATAACATAGGTTATATTTTATGTTGCTGTCACTACCATCTGAGGGTTGCAAATGCAAAAAATGTTCTAATTTGCGTTTTTTGCATAACTGAAGGGTCTAACATTTTGAAGTATGGCATGGTATTTACTTACAAGATGCAACTGCTTTCTTAAAACTGTCGAAAGAAAAATTCAAATTTAAAAAGATGAAGTGAGCGAAAAGCGTTATAAATTACAATTTTTAGGTAATCATATCAAATATCAAACCGATTAAAAAAATAATCATTACAAATTGTTGGTGATAGAACCTGCTTAAACATAAGCTATATTTTATGTCTGTGACACTACCACCAGTGGGTTGCAGTAGCTAAAACTTTCTAAATTGCGATTTCTGTGATACAGAAAAGGCTAGAAACTTTAAATATGGCATGGTAGTTACTTATAAAATATAAATGCCCTCGAAGTACTGTCGAAAATAAATTCGAATTAAAAAGGGGTGAAGTGAAGAGGAGGTGCGAAAAGCATTCTAAAAAAGTCCTAAATTACGATTTCTACGCAATTTCAGGGAATATAAACCAAATATAAAAGTAATAGTTGCGACTCAATGGTAACAGTCTCTGATCCTACACAGGCTATATTTTATGCCGATGATTCTACCACCTGGAGTTCACAGGAACAACAAACGCTCTAAAAAAGGCCTTTAAAAGCTTTCTAAATTACGTTTCTGTGGAATATTAGGAAATAACAAACCAATTTCAAAATTAATGTTGGCAAATTGATGGTGACAGTTCCTATCTCAACATAGCCCTTTATGTTGGGAGAGGTGGTAGGACTTGGAATTTGACATGATGGTTAATTTTAAGATGTAAGAAGATGGTTTCTAAAAAATTCAAATCTTCAAATGAATACTGAAATGAGCGTATTAATTGAGCATAAAAGTTTCAAAATATTTTCTAAATTATTATTTATTTAGTTTTATTTCGTTTTATTAATTGAAGTCTCCTTTCTGCCTTATGCAGTGTAACAATGATGTTTAATCAAACTGTGTTTTAAATAGTAATTTTTTTAATTATTCCTAAAAGTAATAAGTATCTTTTAATAAAATAAAATATTACCTTTTAATAAAATAAAAATTTAGTTAGTACATTTTAATAAAAATTAGACATATAAATATAACTTGGCATATTTAAAATATTACGCGGGCAAAGCCGCGGGGTTTGCTAGTCATCATATTATAAAGAGGAAAAAATTGTTTATTTGTCGGAGATAAGCTCAGGAACTACCGAACCGATTCCAAAAGTAATGGTATCAAAATGATGGTGTTCGCCCAACTTAGAACATAGGCTATATCTTATGTCGGTGCCACTACCCCAAAGGGGGTGCAGGAGCAAAAAACGTTCTAAAAATGCGATTTTTGCGTTACTGAAGGGCCTAGAAATATGAAATTTGGAATATTAGTTACTTATAAGATATAAATGGTGTCTAAGAACAGTTCTTAAACAATTCGAAATTTAAAAGGGGTCAAAATGCACAAAAAGCGTTCTAAAAAACGTTCTAAATGGTAGTTTCTACATAATCTCAGGAAATATCAAACCGATTTCAAAAGAAATGGTATCAAAATGATGGTGTTAGTCCAACTAAGAACATAGGCTATATTTTATGTCGGTGCCACTACCCCAAAGGGGGTGCAAGAGCAAAAAACGTTCTAAAAATGAGATTTTTGCGTTACTGAAGGGTCTAGAAATATGAAATTTGGAATATTAGTTACTTATAAGATATAAATGGTGTCTAAGAACGGTTCTTAAACAAGTCGAAATTTAAAAGGGGTGAAAATGCACAAAAAGCGTTCTAAAAAACGTTCTAAATGGTAGTTTCTACATAATCTCAGGAAATACCAAACCGATTTAAAAAATATTGGTGTGAAAATGATAGTGACAACGTTTGCTCCAAGATAGGCTATGTTTTATGTCGGTGCCACTACCCCAAAGGGAGTGTAGGAGCAAAAAACGTTCTGAAAATGCGATTTATGTGTTACTGATGGGCCTAGAAATATGAAATTTGAAGTATCAGCTACTTATTAGATATAAAGGATTTCTAAGAACAGTTCTTAAACAATTCGAAATTTAAAAGGGGTGAAAATGCGCGAAAAGCGTTCTAAAAAATGTTCTAAATGGTATTTGCTACACATTCTCAGGAAATACCAAACCGATTTAAAAAATAATGGCGTCAAAATGATGGTGAAAATCCTTGCTCCAACATAGGCTATGTTTTATGTCGGTGCCACTACCCCAAATTTGGGGTAGTGGCTGCAGGAGAAAGGGGCTGCAGGAGAAAAACGTTCTAAATTGCGGTTTTTGCGTGACGGAAGGGCCTTGAATCGTGAAATTTAGAATGGTAGTTAGTTATAAGATATCAATGATCTCTAAGGACATTTCCTAAAAAAATCGAAATTTAAAATGGGGATCAAAATGCGCAAAGAACGTTGTAAAAAACGTTCTAAATTGCAATTTCTATGCAATCTCAGGAAATACTGAACCGATTTCAAATATAATGGTGTTAAAATGATAGTGACAGATCTTGCTCCAAGATAGGCTATATTTTATATATGTTTCCACTAACCCAGAGGAGATGCAGGAGCAAAATGAGCGAAAAGCGTTCTAAAAACGTTCTAAATGCCGATTTGTCACCAATATCTCAGGAAGAATCAAACTGATTTCAAAAGTAATGTTAAGAAATTGATGCTGAAAGCCTCTGCTCTAACATAGACGCTATTTTAAGTCGGTATCTCTATCACCTAGACGTTGCAGGAGCAAAAAAGCGTTCCAAATTTCGATTTTTGTGATCGGTAGGGGCTAGCAACTTAAAATTTGGCAAGGTACATATGTATTACATATAAATGATCTTTAAGAACAGTTTCGAAAAAATTGGAAATTTAAAAAGGGGTGAAAATGCGCGAAAAGCATTCTAAAAACGTTCTAAATTGCGATTTCTACTCAATCTCAGGATATTCCAATGCTATTTCAAAATAATGGTTGCAAATCAATGGTGACAGTCCCTGCTATAAGATAGGTTATATTTTATGTTGCTGTCACTACCATCTGAGGGTTTCAAAAGCAAAACATTTTCTAATTTGCGTTTTTTGCATAACTGAAGGGTCTAACACTTTGAAATATGGCATGGTATTTACTTACAAGATGCAACTGCTTTCTAAGAACTGTCGAAAGAAAATTTCAAATTTAAAAAGATGAAGTGAGCGAAAAGCGTTATAAATTACAATTTTTATGTAATCATATCAAATATCAAACCAATTAAAAAAATAATCATTACAAATTGTTGGTGATAGAACCTGCTCAAACATAAGCTACATTTTATGTCTGTGACACTACCACCAGTGGGTTGCAGTAGCTAAAAACTTTCTAAATTGCGATTTATGTGACACTGAAAAGACTAGAAACTTTAAATATGGCATGGTAGTTACTTATAAAATATAAATGGCCTCGAAGGACTGTCGAAAATAAATTCGAATTAAAAAGGGGTGAAGTGAAGGGGAGGTGCGAAAAGCATTCTAAAAAAGTAATAAATTATGATTTCTACGCAATTTCAGGGAATATAATCCAAATATAAAAGTAATAGTTGCGACTCAATGGTAACAGTCTCTGATCGTACACAGGCTATATTTTATGCCAATGATTCTACCACCTGGGGTTCACAGAAACAACAAACGCTCTAAAAAAGGCCTTTAAAAGCTTTCTAAATTACGTTTCTGTGGAATATTAGGAAATAACAAACCAATTTCAAAATTAATGTTGGCAAATTAATGGTGACAGTTCCTTTCTCAACATAGCCCTTTATGTTGAGAGAGGTGGTAGGACTTGGAATTTGACATGATGGTTAATTTTAAGATGTAAGAAGATGGTTTCTAAAAAATTCAAAATTTCAAATGAATACTGAAATGAGCGTATTAATTGAGCATAAAAGTTTCAAAATATTTTCTAAATTATTATTTATTTAGTTTTATTTCGTTTTATTAATTTAAGTCTCATTTCTGCCTTATGCAGTGTAACAATGATGTTTAATCAAACTGTGTTTTAAATAAACATATATAAGATACACAAAATGTAAAAATATTGCTTACAGGTGTCAAGTATGATAAAATCCTTTAAAAAAACATTAAAGTCATTTAAAATTCATAACGTTTTCGACCGACACTTACTCGATCATCCTCAGTGAAAAACTAACAGCTGTTCTGTCTCCGCGTCTCTAGCCTTGTCCGGAACAGACCATTTCATTTCAAGGGTGGATTGGAAAGTAAGGGGAGGGGAACATAAATGCTATTTTTTTATCGAAAAGTACAGGTTTATTAACTATGTATTAAATCTTTCCAGACTGCATGGATATCATATGATAATATATCGTTACAAACTATTTCTTTATTAGATATTATTTCCAGAGATCTATTCTTTTATCGAAAAGTACAGGTTTATTAACTATGTATTAAATATTTCCAGACTTCATGGATATCATATGATAATATATCGTTACAAACTATTTCTTTATTAGATATTATTTCCAGAGATCTATTCTTTTATCGAAAAGTACAGGTTTATTAACTATGTATTAAATATTTCCAGACTTCATGGATATCATATGATAATATATCGTTACAAACTATTTCTTTATTAGATATTATTTCCAGAGATTTCCAGAAACGTCATGAATTTTAAATGACTTTAATGTTTTTTTAAAGGATTTTATCATACTTGACACCTGTAAGCAATGTTTTTACATTTTGTGTATCTTATATATGTTTATTAAAAATCAAGGTGAATTGTGCACTAAATTTTCAACTTTCTATTGTGTTTTAAAAAGTAATTTGTTTAATTATTCCTAAAAGTAATAAGTACCTTTTAATAAAATAAAATATTACCTTTTAGTAAAATAAAAATTTAGTTAGGACATTTTAATAAAAATTAGACATATAAATATCACTTGGCATATTTCAAATATTACGCGAGCAAAGCCGCGGGGTTTGCTAATATACCCATCATCTATACTCCTATTATAAAGAGGAAAAAATTGTTTATTTGTCGGAGGTAAGCTCAGGAACTACCGAAACGATTCCAAAAGTAATGGTATCAAAATGATGGTGTTAGTCCAACTTAGAACATAGGCTATATCTTATGTCGGTTTCACTACCCCAAAGGGGGTGGAAGAGCAAAAAACGTTCTAAAAATGCGATTTTTGCGTTAATGAAGGGCCTAGAAATATGGAATTTGGAATATTAGTTACTTATAAGATATAAATTATGTCTAAGAACAGTTCTTAAACAAATCGAAATTTAAAAGTGGTGAAAATGCACAAAAAGCGTTCTAAAAAACGTTCTAAATGGTAGTTTCTACATTATCTCAGGAAATACCAAACCGATTTAAACAATATTGGTGTCAAAATGATAGTGACAACGTTTGCTCCAAGATAGGCTATGTTTTATGTCGGTGCCACTATCCCAAAGGGGGTGTAGGAGCAAAAAACGTTCTAAAAATGCGATTTATGTGTTAGTGAAGTGCCTAGAAATATGCAATTTGAAGTGTCAGCTACTTATAAGATATAAAGGATTTCTAAGAACAGTTCTTAATCAATTCGAAATTTAAAGGGGGGAAAATGTGCGAAAAGCGTTCTAAAAACGTTCTAAATGGTGATTTCTACACAATCTCAGGAAATACCAAACCTATTAAAAAAATAATGGCGTCAAAATGATGGTGATAACCCTTGCTCCAACATAGGCTATGTTTTATGTCGTTGCCGCTACCCCAAAGGGGGTGCAGAAGAAAAAACGTTCTAAATTGCAGTTTTTGCGTGACGGAAGGGCCTTGAATCGTGAAATTTAGAATGGTAGTTAGTTATAAGTTATCAAAGATCTCCAAGGACTTTTCCTAAAAAAGTCGAAATTTTAAAGGGGGGTCAAAATGCGCAAAAACCGTTGTAAAAAACGTTCTAAATTGCGATTTCTAGCAATCTCAGGAAATACTGAACCGATTTCAAATATAATGGTGTAAAAATGATGGGGACAGATCTTGCTCCAAGATAGGCTATATTTTATATCTGTTTCCACTACCCCAGAGGAGATGCATTAGCAAAATGAGCGAAAAGCTTTCTAAAAACGTTCTAAATGCCGATTTGTCACCAATATCTCAGGAAGAATCAAACTGATTTCAAAAGTAATGGTAAGAAATTCATGCTGACAGCCTCTGCTCTAACATAGACGCTATTTTAAGTCGGTATCACTATCACCTAGACGTTGCAGGAGCAAAAAAGTGTTCCAAATTTCGATTTTTGTGATCGGTAGGGGCTAGCAACTTAAAATTAGGCAGGGTACATATTTATTACATATAAGTTATCCTTAAGAACAGTTTCGAAATAATTGGAAATTTAAAAAGGGGTGAAAATGCGCGAAAAGCGTTCTAAAAACATTCTAAATTGCGATTTCTACTCAATCTCAGGATATTCCAATGCTATTTCAAAAGTAATGGTTGCAAATCAATGGTAACAGTCCCTGCTATAACATAGGTTATATTTTATGTTGCTGTCACTACCATCTGAGGGTTTCAAAAGCAAAACATGTTCTAATTTGCGTTTTTTGCATAACTGAAGGGTCTAACACTTTGAAATATGGCATGGTATTTACGTACAAGATGCAACTGCTTTCTAAGAACTGTCGAAAGAAAATTTCAAATTTAAAAAATGAAGTGAGCGAAAAGCGTTATAAATTACAATTTTTATGTAATCATATCAAATATCAAACCAATTAAAAAAATAATCATTACAAATTGTTGGTGATAGAACCTGCTCAAACATAAGCTACATTTTATGTCTGTGACACTACCACCAGTGGGTTGCAGTAGCTAAAAACTTTCTAAATTGCGATTTCTGTGATACTGAAAAGACTAGAAACTTTAAATATGGCATGGTAGTTACTCATAAAATATAAATGGCCTCGAAGGACTGTCGAAAATAAATTCGAATTAAAAAGGGGTGAAGTGAAGGGGAGGTGCGAAAAGCATTCTAAAAAAGTACTAAATTATGATTTCTACGCAATTTCAGGGAATATAATCCAAATATAAAAGTAATAGTTGCGACTCAATGGTAACAGTCTCTGATCCTACACAGGCTATATTTTATGCCGATGATTCTACCACCTGGGGTTCACAGAAACAACAAACGCTCTAAAAAAGGCCTTTAAAAGCTTTCTAAATTACGTTTCTGTGGAATATTAGGAAATAACAAACCAATTTCAAAATTAATGTTGGCAAATTAATGGTGACAGTTCCTTTCTCAACATAGCCCTTTATGTTGAGAGAGGTGGTAGGACTTGGAATTTGACATGATGGTTAATTTTAAGATGTAAGAAGATGGTTTCTAAAAAATTCAAAATTTCAAATGAATACTGAAATGAGCGTATTAATTGAGCATAAAAGTTTCAAAATATTTTCTAAATTATTATTTATTTAGTTTTATTTCGTTTTATTAATTTAAGTTTCATTTCTGCCTTTTGCAGTGTAACAATGATGTTTAATCAAACTGTGTTTTAAATAAACATATATAAGATACACAAAATGTAAAAATATTGCTTACAGGTGTCAAGTATGATAAAATCCTTTAAAAAAACATTAAAGTCATTTAAAATTCATAACGTTTTCGACCGACACTTACTCGGTCATCCTCAGTGAAAAACTAACAGCTGTTCTGTCTCCGCGTCTCTAGCCTTGTCCGGAACAGACCATTTCATTTCAAGGGTGGATTGGAAAATAAGGGGAGGGGAACAGAAATGCTATTTTTTTATCGAAAAGTACAGGTTTATTAACTATGTATTAAATCTTTCCAGACTGCATGGATATCATATGATAATATATCGTTACAAACTATTTCTTTATTAAATATTATTTCCAGAGATCTATTCTTTTATCGAAAAGTACAGGTTTATTAACTATGTATTAAATATTTCCAGACTGCATGGATATCATATGATAATATATCGTTACAAACTATTTCTTTATTAGATATTATTTCCAGAGATTTCCAGAAACGTTATGAATTTTAAATGACTTTAATGTTTTTTTAAAGGATTTTATCATATTTGACACCTGTAAGCAATGTTTTTACATTTTGTGTATCTTATATATGTTTATTAAAAATCAAGGTGAATTGTGCACTAAATTTTCAACTTTCAATTGTGTTTTAAAAAGTAATTTTTTTAATTATTCCTAAAAGTAATAAGTACCTTTTAATAAAATAAAATATTACCTTTTAGTAAAATAAAAATTTAGTTAGGACATTTTAATAAAAATTAGACATATAAATATCACTTGGCATATTTCAAATATTACGCGAGCAAAGCCGCGGGGTTTGCTAATATACGCATCTATACTCCTATTATAAAGAGGAAAAAATTGTTTATTTGTCGGAGGTAAGCCCAGGAACTACCGAACCGATTCCAAAAGTAATGGTATCAAAATGATAGTGTTAATCCAACTTAGAACATAGGCTATATCTTATGTCGGTGCCACTAGCCCAAACGGGGTGCAGGAGCAATAAACGTTCTAAAAATGCGATTTTTGCGTTACTGAAGGGCCTAGAAATATGAAACTTGGAATATTAGTTACTTATAAGATATAAATGATGTCCAAGAACAGTTCTTAAACAAAACCATATTTAAAAGGTTGAAAATGCACAAAAAGCGTTCTAAAAAACGTTCTAAATGGTAGTTTCTACATAATCTCAGGAAATACCAAACCGATTTATAAAGTAATGGTATCAAAATGATGGTGTTAGTCCAACTGAGAACATAGGCTATACTTTATGTCGGTGCCACTACCCCAAAGGGGGTGCAGGAGCAAAAAATGTTCTAAAAATGCGATTTTTGCGTTACTGAAGGGCCTAGAAATGTGAAATTTGGAATATTAGTTACTTATAATATATAAATGATGTCTAACAACAGTTCTTAAACAATTCAAAATTTAAAAGGTGTGAAAATGCAAAAAAAGCGTTCTAAAAAACGTTCTAAATGGTAGTCTCTACATAATCTCAGGAAATACCAAACCGATTTAAAAAGTAATGGTATCAAAATGATGGTGTTAGTCCAACCTAGAACATAGCCTATACTTTATGTCGGTGCCACTACCCCAAAGGGGTTGCAGGAGCAAAAAATGTTCTAAAAATGCGATTTTTGCGTTACTGAAGGGCCTAGAAATGTGAAACTTGGAATATTAGTTACTTATAATATACAAATGATGTCTAAGAAAAGTTCTTAAACAATTCGAAATTTAAAAGGGGTGAAAATGCACAAAAAACGTTCTAAAAAACGTTCTAAATGGTAGTTTCTACATAATCTCAGGAAATACCAAACCGATTTAAAAAGTAATGGTATCAAAATGATGGTGTTAGTCCAACTTAGAACATAGACTATATTTTATGTCGGTGCCACAGGGCTTCCAAATGGTTTTTCCAACTGAATACCAATAACTTTTAACAGAAAATATTATGGTAGATTTGCGCTAGAATTAACTTTCAAAGGTGGTTTCGGGTGGTTTATAAGAAAAATCTAAAAAGATAATTTTTCTAAAATAATATTGGTATTCAGTTGGCGGACTATTTGGGAGCCCTGGTGCCACTAACCCAAAGGGAGTGCAGGAGCAAAAAAAGTTCTAAAAATGCGATTTTTGCGTTACTGAAGGGGCTAGAAATATGAAATTTGGAATATTAGTTACTAATAAAATATAAATGATGTCTAAGAACAGTTCTTAAACAATTCGAAAATTTAAAGGGGTGAAAATGCACAAAAAGCGTTCTAAAAAACGTTCTAAATGGTAGTTTCTACATAATCTCAGGAAATACCAAACCGATTTAAAAAATATTGGTGTCAAAATGATAGTGACAACGTTTGCTCCAAGATTGGCTATGTTTTATGTCGGTGCCACTACCCCAAAGGGTGTGCAGGAGCAAAAAACCTTCTAAAAATGCGATTTATGTGTTACTGAAGGGCCTAGAAATATGAAATTTGAAGTATCAGCTACTTATTAGATATAAAGGATTTCTAAGGACAGTTCTTAAACAATTCGAAATTTAAAAGGAGTGAAAATGTGCGAAAAGCGTTCTAAAAAACGTTCTAAAAGGCGATTTCTACACAATCTCAGGAAATACCAAACCGATTAAAAAAATAATTGCGTCAAAATGATGGTGAAAACCCTTGCTCCAACACAGGCTCTGTTTTATGTCGGTGCCACTACCCCAAAGGGAGTGCAGGAGAAAAACGTTCTAAATTGCGGTTTTTGCGTGACGGAAGGGCCTTGAATCGTGAAATTTGGAATGGTAGTTAGTTATAAGATATCAATGATCTCTAAGGACATTTCCTAAAAAAGTCGAAATTTAAAGGGAGTCAAAAAGCGTTTTAAAAAACATTCTAAATTGCGATTTGTCACCAATATCTCAGGAAGAATCAAACTGATTTCAAAAGTAATGGTAAGAAATTGATGCTGACAGCCTCTGCTCTCAAGAAATACTTCAAGAAAAAACGTTCTAAATTGCGATTTCTGTGCAATCTCAGGAAGTACTGGACCGATTTCAAATATAATGGTGCAAAAATGATGGGGAAAGATATTGCTCCAAGATAGGCTATATTTTATATCTGTTTCCACTACCCCAGAGGAGATGCAGGAGCAAAATGAGCGAAAAGCGTTCTAAAATGTTCTAAATGCCGATTTGTCACCAATATCTCAGGAAGAACCAAACTGATTTCAAAAGTAATGGTAAGAAATTGATGCTGACAGCCACTGCTCTAACATAGACGCTATTTTAATTCGGTGTCACTATCACCTAGACGTTGCAGGAGCAAAAAAGCGTTTCAAATTTCGATTTTTGTGATCGGTAGGGGCTAGCAACTTAAAATTAGGCAAGGTACATATTTATTAGATATAAATGATCTTTAAGAACAGTTTCGAAAAAATTGGAAATTTAAAAAGGGGTGAAAATGCGCGAAAAGCGTTCTAAATTGCGATTTCTACTCAATCTCGGGAAATTCCAAAGCTATTTCAAAAGTAATGGTAGCAAATCAATGGTGACAGTCCCTGCTATAACATAGGTTATATTTTATAGGTTATATATTTTTATATTTTTCTGTCACTACCATCTGAGGGTTGCAAAAGCAAAACATGTTCTAATTTGCGTTTTTTGCATAAGTGAAGGGTCTAACACTTTGAAGTATGGCATGGTATTTACTTACAAGATGCAACTGATTTCTAAGAATTGTCGAAAGAAAATTTCAAATTTAAAAAGATGAAGTGAGCGAAAAGCGTTATAAATTACATTTTTTATACGCTGTTTTTATACATTTTTTATGTAATCAAATACCAAACCGATTAAAAAAATAATGATGACAAATTGTTGGTGATAGAACCTGCTCAAACATAAGCTATATTTTATGTCTGTGCCACTACCACCAGAGGGTTGCAGTAGCTAAAAACTTTCTAAATTGCGATTTCTGTGATACTGAAAAGGCTAGAAAATTTTAAATATAGCATGGTAGTTACTTATAAAATATAAATGCCCTGGAAGGACTGTCGAAAATAAATTCGAATTAAAAATGGATGAAGTGAAGAGGAGGTGCGAAAAGCATTCTAAAAAAGTCCTAAATTACGATTTCTACGCATTTTCAGGGAATATAAACCAAATATAAAAGTAATAGTTGCGAATCAATGGTAACAGTCTCTGATCCTACACAGGCTATGTTTTATGCCGATGATTCTACCACCCGAGGTTCACAGGAACAACAACCGCTCTAAAAAAGGCCTTTAAAATTTTTCTAAATTACGTTTCTGTGGAATATTACGAAATAGCAAACCAATTTCAAAATTAATGTTGGCAAATTAATGGTGACAGCTCCTATTTCAACATAGCCCTTTATGTTGAGAGAGGTGGTAGGACTTGGAATTTGACATGATGGTTAATTTTAAGATGTAAGAAGATGGTTTCTAAAAAATTCAAAACTTCAAATGAATACTGAAATGAGCGTATTAATTGAGCATGAAAGTTTCAAAATATTTTCTAAATTATTATTTATTTAGTGTTATTTCATTTTATTAATTTAAGTCTCATTACTGCCTTATTCAGTGTAACAATGATGTTTAATCAAACTGTGTTTTAAATAGTAATTTTTTTAATTATTCCTAAAAGTAATAAGTACCTTTTAATAAAATAAAATATTACCTTTTAGTAAAATAAAAATTTAGTTAGGACATTTTAATAAAAATTAGACATATAAATATCATTTGTTGTGTTTCCAATATTACGCGAGCAAAGCCGCGGGGTTTGCTAGTAATCTATACTCCTATTATAAAGAGGAAAAAATTGTTTATTTGTCGGAGGTAAGCTCTGGAACTACCGAACCGATTCCAAAAGTAATGGTATCAAAATTATGGTGTGAGTCCAACTTAGAACATAGGCTATATCTTATGTCGGTGCCACTACCCCAAAGGGGGTGTAGGAGCAAAAAACGTTCTAAAAATGCAAATTTAGCGTTACTGAAGGGCCTAGAAATATGAAATTTTGAGTATTAGTTACTTATAAGATATAAATGATGTCTAAGAACAGTTCTTAAACAATTCGAAATTTAAAAGGGGTGAAAATGCACAAAAAGCGTTCTAAAAAACGTTCTAAATGGTAGTTTCCACACAATCTCAGGAAATACCAAACCGATTTAAAAAATATTGGTGTCTTAATGATGGTGACAACGCTTGCTCCAAGATAGGCTATGTTTTATGTCGGTGTCACTACCCCAAAGGGGGTACAGGAGCAAAAAACGTTCTAAAAATGCAATTTATGTGTTACTGAAGGGCCTAGAAATATGAAATTTGAAATATTAATTACTTCTAAGATATACATGATGTCTAAGAACAGTTCTTAAACAATTCGAAATTTAAAAGGGGTGAAAATGCACAAAAAGCGTTCTAAAAAACGTTCTAAATGGTAGTTTCTACACAATCTCAGGAAATACCAAACCGATTTAAAAAATATTGGTGTCTTAATGATGGTGACAACGCTTGCTCCAAGATAGGCTATGTTTTATGTCGGTGTCAGTACCCCAAAGGGGGTGCAGGAGAAAAAACGTTCTGAAAATGCAATTTATGTGTTACTGAAGGGCCTAGAAATATGAAATTTGAAATATTAGTTACTTCTAAGATATAAATAATGTCTAAGAACAGTTCTTAAACAATTCGAAATTTAAAAGGGGTGAAAATGCACAAAAAGCGTTCTAAAAAACGTTCTAAATGGTAGTTTCTACACAATCTCAGGAAATACCAAACCGATTTAAAAAATATTGGTGTCTTAATGATGGTGACAACGCTTGCTCCAAGATAGGCTATGTTTTATGTCGGTGTCAGTACCCCAAAGGGGGTGCAGGAGCAAAAAACGTTCTAAAAATGCGATTTATGTGTTACTGAAGGGCTTAGAAATATGAAATTTGAAATATTAGCTACTTATTAGAGATAAAGGATTTCTAAGAACAGTTCTTAAACAATTCGAAATTTGAAAGGGGTGAAAATACGCGAAAATCGTTCTAAAAAACGTTCTAAATGGTGGTTTCTACACAATCTCAGGAAATACCAAACCGATTTAAAAAATAATGGTGTCAAAATAAGGGTGTCAAAATGACGGTGACAACACTTGCTCCAACACAGGCTATGTTTTATGTCGGTGCCACTACCCGAAAGGGGGTGCAGGAGCAAAAAACGTTCTAAAAATGCGATTTTTGCGTTACCGAAGGGCCTAGAAATATGAAATTTGAAATATTAGCTACTTATTAGATATAAAGGACTTCTAAGAACAGTTCTTAAACAATTCGAAATTTAAAAGGGGTGAAAATGCGCGAAAAGCGTTCTAAAAAACGTTCTAATGGTGGTTTCTACACAATCTCAGGAAATACCAAACCGATCTAAAAAATAATGGCGGAAAATGATGGTGACAACCTTTGCTCCAACATAGGCGATGTTTTATGTCGGTGCCACTACCCCAAAGGGGGTGCAGGAGAAAAACGTTCTAAATTCTGGCTTTTGCGTTACTGAAGGGCCTAGAATCGTGAAATTTGGAATGGTAGTTAGTTATAAGATATCAATGATCTCTAAGGACATTTCCTAAAAAAATCGAAATTTAAAAGGGGGGTCAAAATGCGCAAAAAGCGTTGTAAAAAACTTTCTAAATTGCGATTTCTATGCAATCTCAGGAAGTACTGAACCGATTTCAAATATAATGGTGTAAAAATGATGGTGACAGATAGGCTATATTTTATTTCTGTTTTCACTACCCCAGAGGAGTTGCAGGAGCAAAATGCGCGAAAAGCGTTCTAAAAACGTTCTAAATGCCGATTTGTCGGCAATATCTCAGGAAGAATGAATCTGATTTCAAACGTAATAGTAGGAAATTGATGCTGACAGCCTCTGCTCTAACATAGACACTATTTTATGTCGTTATCACTATCACCAAGACGTTGCAGGAGCAAAAAAGCGTTCTAAATTTCGATTTTTGTGATCGGTAGGGGCTAGCAACTTAAAATTAGGCAAGGTACATATTTATTAGCTATAAATGATCTTTAAGAACAGTTTCGAAAAAATTGGAAATTTAAAAAGGGGTGAAAATGGGCGAAAAGCGTCCTAAAAACATTCTAAATTGCGATTTCTACTCAATCTAAGGAAATACCAAAGATATTTCAAAAGTAATGGGTACAAATAAATGGTGACAGTCCCTGCTATAACATAGGTTATATTTTATGTTGCTGTCATTACCATCTGAGGCTGAGGGTTGCAAAAGAAAAACATGGTGTAATTTGCGTTTTTTGCACAACTGAGGGGTCTAACACTTTGAAGTATGGTATGGTATTTACTTGCAACTGCTTTCTAAGAACAGTCGAAAGAAAATTCCAAATTAAAAAAAAATGAAGTGAGTGAAAAGCGTTATATATTACAATTTTTAAGCAAACTTATAAATTACCAAACCGATTAAAAAAATAATGATGACAAATTTTGGTGATAGAATCTGCTCAAACATAAGCAATATTTTTTGTCGGTTCCACTACCTCCAGATGGTTGCAGGAGCTAAAAACTTTCTAAATTGCGATTTCTGTGATACTGAAAAGGCTAGAAACTTTAAATATGACATGGTATTTACTTATAAACTATAAATGCCCTCGAAGGAACGTCGAAAATAAATTCGAATTAAAAAGAGCTGAAGCGAAGGGAAGGTTCGAAAAACATTCTAAAAAAGTTCTAAATTACGATTCTATGCAATTTCAGGGAATATAAACCGATTATAAAAGTAATAGTTGCGAATCAATGGTAACAGTCTCTGATCCTACACAGGCTATATTTTATGCCCGTGATTCTATCACCTGGGGTTCGCAGGAACACAAACGTTCTAAAAAAGGGCTTTAAAAGCTTTTTTAATTACGTTTCTGTGGAATATTAGGAAATAACAAACCGATTTAAAAATTAATGTTGGCAAATTAATGGTGACAGTTCCTGTTTCAACATGTTGAGAGAGGTGGTAGGACTTGGAATTTGACATGATGGTTAATTTTAAGATGTAAGAAGATGGTTTCTAAAAAATTCAAAACTTCAAATGAATACTGAAATGAGCGTATTAATTGAGCATAAAAGTTTCAAAATATTTTTTAAATTATCATTTATTTAGTTTCACTTCATTTTATTAATTTAAGTCTCATTTCTGCCTAATGCAGTGTAATAATGATGTTTAATCAAACTGTGTTTAAAATAGTAATTTTTGAATTATTCCTAAAAGTAATAAGTACCTTTTAATAATAAAAAAACTTTTAATAAAATAAAATATTACCTTTTAATAAAAAATTTAGTCAGTACCTTTTAATAAAAATTAGACATATAAATATCACTTGGCATATTTCAAATATTACGCGAGCAAAGCCGCGGGGTTTGCTAGTCCTATTATAAAGAGGAAAAAATTGTTTATTTGTCGGAGATAAGCTCAGGAACTACCGAACCGATTCCAAAAGTAATGGTATCAAAATGATGGTGTTCACCCAACTTAGAACATAGGCTATATCTTATGTCGGTGCCACTACCCCAAAGGGGGTGCAGGAGCAAAAAACGTTCTAAAAAGGCGATTTTTGCGTTACTGAAGGGCCTAGAAATATGAAATTTGGAATATTAGTTACTTATAAGATATAAATGGTGTCTAAGAACAGTTCTTAAACAACTCGAAATTTAAAAGGGGTGAAAATGCACAAAAAGCGTTCTAAAAAACGTTCTAAATGGTAGTTTCTACATAATCTCAGGAAATACCAAACCGATTTCAAAAGTAATGGTATCAAAATGATGGTGTTAGTCCAACTTAGAACATAGGCTATATTTTATGTCGGTGCCACTACTCCAAAGGGGGTGCAGGAGCAAAAACCGTTCTAAAAATGCGATTTTTGCGTTACTGAAGGACCTAGAAATATGAAATTTGGAATATTAGTTACTTATAAGATATAAATGGTGTCTAAGAACAGTTCTTAAACAATTCGAAATTTAAAAGTGGTGAAAATGCACAAAAAGCGTTCTAAAAAACGTTCTAAATGATAGTTTCTACATAATCTCAGGAAATACCAAACCGATTAAAAAAATAATGGCGTCAAAATGATGGTGATAAACCTTGCTCCAACATAGGCTATGTTTTATGTCGTTGCCACTAACCCAAAGGGGGTGCAGGAGAAAAAACGTTCTAAATTGCAGTTTTTGCGTGACGGAAGGGCCTTGAATCGTGAAATTTAGAATGGTAGTTAGTTATAAGATATGAATGATCTCTAAGGACATTTCCTAAAAAAGTCGAAATTTAAAAGGGGGGGGGGGTCAAAAGGCGCAAAAAGCGTTGTAAAAAACGTTCTAAATTACGATTTCTAGCAATGTCAGGAAATACTGAACCGATTTCAAATATAATGGTGTTAAAATGATGGTGACAGATTTGCTCCAAGATAGGCTATATTTTATATCTGTTTCCACTGCCCCAGAGGAGATGCAGGACCAAAATGAGCGAAAAGCGTTCTAAAAACGTTCTAAATGCCGATTTGTCACCAATATCTCAGGAAGAATCAAACTGATTTCAAAAGTAATGGTAAGAAATTGATGCTGTCAGCCTCTGCTCTAACATAGACGCTATTTTAAGTCGGTATCACTATCACCTAGACGTTGCAGGAGCAAAAAAGCGTTCCAAATTTCGATTTTTGTGATCGGTAGGGGCTAGCAACTTAAAATTAGGCAAGGTACATATGTATTACATATAAATGATCTTTAAGAACAGATTCGAAAAAATTGGAAATTTAAAAAGGGTGAAAATGCGCGAAAAGCGTTCTAAAAACGCTCTAAATTGCGATTTCTACTCATTCTCAGGAAATTCCAAAGCTATTTCAAAAATAATGGTTGCAAATGAATGGTGACAGTCCCTGCTATAACATAGGTTATATTTTATGTTGCTGTCACTACCATCTGAGGGTTGCAAAAGCAAAAAATGTTCTAATTTGCGTTTTTTGCATAACTGAAGGGTCTAACATTTTGAAGTATGGCATGGTATTTACTTACAAGATGCAACTGCTTTCTAAAAACTGTCGAAAGAAAAATTCAAATTTAAAAAGATGAAGTGAGCGAAAAGCGTTATAAATTACAATTTTTATGTAATCATATCAAATATCAAACCGATTAAAAAAATAATCATTACAAATTGTTGGTGATAGAACCTGCTTAAACATAAGCTATATTTTATGTCTGTGACACTACCACCAGTGGGTTGCAGTAGCTAAAACTTTCTAAATTGCGATTTCTGTGATACAGAAAAGGCTAGAAACTTTAAATATGGCATGGTAGTTACTTATAAAATATAAATGCCCTCGAAGTACTGTCGAAAATAAATTCGAATTAAAAAGGGGTGAAGTGAAGAGGAGGTGCGAAAAGCATTCTAAAAAAGTCCTAAATTACGATTTCTACGCAATTTCAGGGAATATAAACCAAATATAAAAGTAATAGTTGCGACTCAATGGTAACAGTCTCTGATCCTACACAGGCTATATTTTATGCCGATGATTCTACCACCTGGAGTTCACAGGAACAACAATCGCTCTAAAAAAGGCCTTTAAAAGCTTTCTAAATTACGTTTCTGTGGAATATTAGGAAATAACAAACCAATTTCAAAATTAATGTTGGCAAATTGATGGTGACAGTTCCTATCTCAACATAGCCCTTTATGTTGGGAGAGGTGGTAGGACTTGGAATTTGACATGATGGTTAATTTTAAGATGTAAGAAGATGGTTTCTAAAAAATTCAAATCTTCAAATGAATACTGAAATGAGTGTATTAATTG
Organism: Maratus speciosus; assembly: GCA_963932465.1. Classification (NCBI taxonomy): domain Eukaryota; kingdom Metazoa; phylum Arthropoda; class Arachnida; order Araneae; family Salticidae; genus Maratus; species Maratus speciosus. The sequence goes on from OZ010800.1 coordinate 141,052,362, forward strand.
AGCATAAAAGTTTCAAAATATTTTCTAAATTATTATTTATTTAGTTTTATTTCGTTTTATTAATTGAAGTCTCCTTTCTGCCTTATGCAGTGTAACAATGATGTTTAATCAAACTGTGTTTTAAATAGTAATTTTTTTAATTATTCCTAAAAGTAATAAGTATCTTTTAATAAAATAAAATATTACCTTTTAATAAAATAAAAATTTAGTTAGTACATTTTAATAAAAATTAGACATATAAATATAACTTGGCATATTTAAAATATTACGCGGGCAAAGCCGCGGGGTTTGCTAGTCATCTATACTCCTATTATAAAGAGGAAAAAATTGTTTATTTGTAGGAAGTAAGCTCTGGAACTACCGAACCGATCCCAAAAGTAATGGTATCAAAATGATGGTGTTCGCCCAACTTAGAACATAGGCTATATCTTATGTCGGTGCCACTACCCCAAAGGGGGTGCAGGAGCAAAAAACGTTCTAAAAATGCGATTTTTGCATTACTGAAGGGCCTAGAAATATGAAATTTGGTATATTAGTTACTTATAAGATATCAATGGTGTCTAAGAACAGTTCTTAAACAATTCGAAATTTAAAAGGGGTGAAAATGCACAAAAAGCGTTCTAAAAAACGTTCTAAATGGTAGTTTCTACATAATCTCAGGGAATAACAAACCGATTTCAAAAGTAATGGTATCAAAATGATGGTGTTAGTCCAACTTAGAACATAGGCTTTATATTATGTCGGTGCCACTACCCCAAAGGGGGTGCAGGGGCAAAAACGTTCTAAAAATGCGATTTTTGCGTTACTGAAGGACCTAGAAATATGAAATTTGGAATATTAGTTACTTATAAGATATAAATGGTGTCTAAGAACAGTTCTTAAACAATTCGAAATTTAAAAGGGGTGAAAATGCACAAAAAGCGTTCTAAAAAACGTTCTAAATGGTAGTTTCTACATAATCTCAGGAAATACCAAACCGATTTAAAAAATATTGGTGTCAAAATGATAGTGACAACGTTTGCTCCAAGATAGGCTATGTTTTATGTCGGTGCCACTTCCACAAAGGGGGTGTAGGAGCAAAAAACGTTCTAAAAATGCGATTTATGTGTTACTGATGGCCTAGAAATATGAAATTTGAAGTATCAGCTACTTATTAGATATAAAGGATTTCTAAGAACAGTTCTTAAACAATTCGAAATTTAAAAGGGGTGAAAATGCGCGAAAAGCTTTCTAAAAAACGTTCTAAATGGTAGTTTCTACACAATATCAGGAAATACCAAACCGATTTAAAAAATAATGGCGTCAAAATGATGGTGAAAATCCTTGCTCCAACATAGGCTATGTTTTATGTCGGTGCCACTACCCCAAAGGGGATGCAGGAGCAAAAAACGTTCTAAAAATGCGATTTATGTGTTACTGAAGGGCCTAGAAATATAAAATTTGAAATATTATCTACTTATTAGATATAAAGGATTTCTAATAACAGTTCTTAAACAATTCGAAATTTAAAAGGGGTGAAAATGCGCGAAAAGCGTTCTAAAAAACGTTCTAATGGTGGTTTCTACACAATCTCAGGAAATACCAAACCGATCTAAAAAATAATGGCGTCAAAATGATGGTGACAACCCTTGCTCCAACACAGGCGATGTTTTATGTCAGTGCCACTACCTCAAAGGGGGTGCAGGAGAAAAACGTTCTAAATTGCGGCTTTTGCGTTACGGAAGGACTTAGAATCGTGAAATTTGGAATGGTAGTTAGTTATAAGATATCAATGATCTCTAAGGACATTTCCTAAACAAATCAAAATTTAAAAGGGGGTCAAAATGCGCAAAAAGCGTTGTAAAAAAACGTTCTAAATTTCAATTTCTGTGCAATCTCAGGAAGTACTGAACCTATTTCAAATATAATGGTGTAAAAATGATGGTGACAGCTCTTTCTCCAAGATAGGCTATATTTTATGCCTGTTTCCACTACCCCAGAGGATGCAGGAGCAAAATGCGCGAAAAGCGTTCTAAAAACGTTCTAAAAGCCGATTTATCGACAATATCTCAGGAAGAATGAATCTGATTTCAAACATAATCGTAGGAAATTGATGCTGACAGCCTCTGCTTTAACATAGATTCTATTTTATGTCGGTATCACTATCACCAAGACGTTGCAGGAGCAAAAAGCGTTCTAAATTTCGATTTTTGTGATCGGTAGGGGCTAGCAACTTAAAATTAGGCAAGGTACATATTTATTAGATATAAATTATCTTTAAGAACAGTTTCGAAAAAATTGGAAATTTAAAAAGGGGTGAAAATGCGTGAAAAGCGTCCTTAAAACGTTCTAAATTGCGATTTCTACTCAATCTAAGGAAATACCAAAGCTATTTCAAAAGTAACGGTTGCAAATCAATGGTGACAGTCCCTGCTATAACATAGGCTATACTTTATGTTGCTGTCACTACCATCTGAGGGTTGCAAAAGCAAAACATGTTCTAATTTGCGTTTTTTGCACAACTGAGGGGTCTAACACTTTGAAGTATGGCATGGTATTTACTTACGAGATGCAACTGCTTTCTAAGAACAGTCGAAAGAAAATTCCTAATTTTAAAAAATGCAGTGATTGAAAAGCGTTATAAATTACAAAACCGATTAAAAAAATAATGATGACAAATTTTGGTGTTAGAACCTGCTCAAACATAAGCTATATTTTATGTCTGTTCCACTAACACCAGAGGGTTGCAGGAGCTAAAAACTTTCTAAATTGAGATTTCTGCGATACTGAAAAGGCTGGAAACTTTAAATATGACATAGTAGTTACTTATAAAATATAAATGCCCTCGAAGTAACGTCGAAAATAAATTAGAATTAAAAAGGGGTGAAGCGAAGGGGAGGTGCGATAAGCATTCTAAAAAAGTTCTAAATTACGATTCTATGCAATTTCAGGGAATATAAACCGATCATGAAAGTAATAGTTGCGAATCAATGGTAACAGTCTATGATCCTACACAGGATGTATGTTATGCCGGTGATTCTACCACCTGGGGTTCACAGGAACAACAAACGTTCTAAAAAGGGCTTTAAAAGCTTTTTAAATTACGTTTCTGTGGAATATTAGGAAATAAGAAACCGATTTCAAAGTTAATGTTGGCAAATTAATGGTGACAGTTCCTGTTTCAACATAGCCCTTTATGTTGAGAGAGGGGGTAGGATTTTCAATTTGACATGATGGTTAATTTTAAGATGTAAGAAGATGGTTTCAAAAAAATTCAAAACTTCAAATGAATACTGAAATGAGCGTATTAATTGAGCATAAAAGTTTCAAAATATTTTCTAAATTATCATTTATTTAGTTTTATTTCATTTTATTAATTTAAGTCTCATTTCTGCCTAATGCAGTGTAATAATGATGTTTAATCAAACTGTGTTTCAAATAGTAATTTTTGAATTATTCCTAAAAATAATAAGTACCTTTTAATAAAAAAAAATACATTTTAATAAAATAAAAACTTATTTAGTACATTTTAATAAAAATTAGACATATAAATATCACTTCAAATATTACGCGAGCAAAGCCGCGGGGTTTACTAGTCATATTATAAAGAGTAAAAAATTGTTTATTTGTCGGAGATAAGCTCAGGAACTACCGAACCGATTCCAAAAGTAATGGTATCAAAATGATGGTGTTCGCCCAACTTAGAACATAGGCTATATCTTATGTCGGTGCCACTACCCCAAAGGGGGTGCAGGAGCAAAAAACGTTCTAAAAATGCGATTTTTGCGTTACTGAAGGGCCTAGAAATATGAAATTTGGAATATTAGTTACTTATAAGATATAAATGGTGTCTAAGAACAGTTCTTAAACAATTCGAAATTTAAAAGGGGTCAAAATGCACAAAAAGCGTTCTAAAAAACGTTCTAAATGGTAGTTTCTACATAATCTCAGGAAATATCAAACCGATTTCAAAAGAAATGGTATCAAAATGATGGTGTTAGTCCAACTTAGAACATAGGCTATATTTTATGTCGGTGCCACTACCCCAAAGGGGGTGCAAGAGCAAAAAACGTTCTAAAAATGAGATTTTTGCGTTACTGAAGGGTCTAGAAATATGAAATTTGGAATATTAGTTACTTATAAGATATAAATGGTGTCTAAGAACGGTTCTTAAACAAGTCGAAATTTAAAAGGGGTGAAAATGCACAAAAAGCGTTCTAAAAAACGTTCTAAATGGTAGTTTCTACATAATCTCAGGAAATACCAAACCGATTTAAAAAATATTGGTGTGAAAATGATAGTGACAACGTTTGCTCCAAGATAGGCTATGTTTTATGTCGGTGCCACTACCCCAAAGGAGTGTAGGAGCAAAAAACGTTCTAAAAATGCGATTTATGTGTTACTGATGGGCCTAGAAATATGAAATTTGAAGTATCAGCTACTTATTAGATATAAAGGATTTCTAAGAACAGTTCTTAAACAATTCGAAATTTAAAAGGGGTGAAAATGCGCGAAAAGCGTTCTAAAAAATGTTCTAAATGGTATTTGCTACACATTCTCAGGAAATACCAAACCGATTTAAAAAATAATGGCGTCAAAATGATGGTGAAAATCCTTGCTCCAACATAGGCTATGTTTTAAATTTGGGGTAGTGGCTGCAGGAGAAAGGGGCTGCAGGAGAAAAACGTTCTAAATTGCGGTTTTTGCGTGACGGAAGGGCCTTGAATCGTGAAATTTAGAATGGTAGTTAGTTATAAGATATCAATGATCTCTAAGGACATTTCCTAAAAAAATCGAAATTTAAAATGGGGATCAAAATGCGCAAAGAGCGTTGTAAAAAACGTTCTAAATTGCAATTTCTATGCAATCTCAGGAAATACTGAACCGATTTCAAATATAATGGTGTTAAAATGATAGTGACAGATCTTGCTCCAAGATAGGCTATATTTTATATATGTTTCCACTAACCCAGAGGAGATGCAGGAGCAAAATGAGCGAAAAGCGTTCTAAAAACGTTCTAAATGCCGATTTGTCACCAATATCTCAGGAAGAATCAAACTGATTTCAAAAGTAATGTTAAGAAATTGATGCTGAAAGCCTCTGCTCTAACATAGACGCTATTTTAAGTCGGTATCTCTATCACCTAGACGTTGCAGGAGCAAAAAAGCGTTCCAAATTTCGATTTTTGTGATCGGTAGGGGCTAGCAACTTAAAATTTGGCAAGGTACATATGTATTACATATAAATGATCTTTAAGAACAGTTTCGAAAAAATTGGAAATTTAAAAAGGGGTGAAAATGCGCGAAAAGCATTCTAAAAACGTTCTAAATTGCGATTTCTACTCAATCTCAGGAAATTCCAAAGCTATTTCAAAAGTAATGGTTGCAAATCAATGGTGACAGTCCCTGCTATAACATAGGTTATATTTTATGTTGCTGTCACTACCATCTGAATGTTGAAAAAGCAAAACATGTTCTAATTTGCGTTTTTTGCATAACTGAAGGGTCTAACACTTTGAAGTATGGCATGTTATTTACTTACAAGATGCAACTGCTTTCTATGAACTGTCGAAAGAAAATTTCAAATTTAAAAAGATGAAGTGAGCGAAAAACGTTATAAATTACAATTTTTTTGTAATCTTTTCAAATACCAAACCGATTAAAACATGATGATAACAAATTTTTGGTGATAGAACCTGCTCAAACATAAGCTATATTTTATGTCTGTGACACTACCACCAGTGGGTTGCAGTAGCTAAAACTTTCTAAATTGCGATTTCTGTGATACAGAAAAGGCTAGAAACTTTAAATATGGCATGGTAGTTACTTATAAAATATAAATGCCCTCGAAGGACTGTCGAAAATAAATTCGAATTAAAAAGGGGTGAAGTGAAGGGGAGGTGCGAAAAGCATTCTAAAAAAGTCCTAAATTACGATTTATACGCTATTTCAGGAAATATAAACCAAATATAAAAGTAATAGTTGCGAATCAATGGTAACAGTCTCTGATCCTACATAGGCTATATTTTATGCCGATGATTCTACCATCTGGGATTCACAGGAACAACAAACGCTCTAAAAAAGGCCTTTAAAAGCTTTCTAAATTACGTTTCTGTGGAATATTAGGAAATAACAAACCAATTTCAAAATTAATGTTGGCAAATTAATGTTGACAGCTCCTATTTCAACATAGCCCTTTATGTTTATAGATGGTGGTAGGACTTGGAATTTGACATGATGGTTAATTTTAAGATGTAAGAAGATGGTTTCTAAAAAATTCAAAACTTCAAATGAATACTGAAATGAGCGTATTAATTGAGCATAAAAGTTTCAAAATATTTTCTAAATTATTATTTATTTAGTTTTATTTCGTTTTATTAATTTAAGTCTCATTTCTGCCTTATGCAGTGTAACAATGATATTTAATGAAACTGTGTTTTAAATAGCAATTTTTTTAAATTATTCCTAAAAGTAATAAGTACCTTTTAATAAAATAAAATATTACCTTTTAATAAAATAAAAATTTAGTTAGTACCTTTTAATAAAAATTAGACATAAATATCACTTGGCATATTTCAAATATTACGCGAGCAAAGCCGCGGGGTTTGCTAGTTTCATATAAACTTAAAATGTGTATATTAATAATCATCTTATTCAAAATCTTAATCTAAACTTTTAACCCCTTCATTAATTTTTATCTGCTACCAAAACTATAATATTCTTTGGATACCTTTCGAATAGAGTACCTTTCGAATGTTTTTAAAAGCCATTTTGCTATACCTAATTTAATTCCACGAATCAACTTCCCGCGCATTTACCGGCGTCGGATGTATTACATCGAGATCCTTCCGTTGACAAGTATGGAACTCATTCCTTATTACACTTTATCTCTCGCTCTCCACTGGTTGAGTAACAGAGGGTATTTCACCATGTGGTTCGTTCCCTGAATATGATTGGTTCGGCCTGAAGATTACATTCCAATCTGTCTTCCTACGCAAATGCTAACAAAACTGCCGTGCATGAGCTCTGAGGTAAGATTTTGTCAGATTTGTCTTGTGTTTCGAGTGCTTCACAGAAGTTACCCGGCTGTGTGCACTTCCTGTAGTGTTCGATTTCACTTTAAGACCTTAACACGATTTAGCTATGTAGGGATTGTTTAACATGTCCATTTTTTGTAAATAAAAGTCCTTGGAACATCAACTAGCTATGTGTTTTCCTGGGGGAAAATACCGGAATGATCACCATTGCCTTGAGATCTTTACCTCGAGTCATCAAATAAATTATGCGACTGCAAAAGAGGAATCATTGTGTTTTCATTTATATTAGATATAGCCACGACCAACAAACCTATGTAAGTTGACTGAATTGTCGACTTAAAAATACTACTATCTTACATCAGCAGCCAGTAAATTGTGAATTCATTACATCGATCTACAGCCTTCCATTACTTTGAAGAGAAGCTTATTCGAATATCACATATATATATTATCTATCTCTAATTTAACCTTTTTTTAGTTACTCTTACATACGCACAGAAATCAATTGTATCTCCACACACACACATACATACATATACACACAAAGTGTCCACTACCCGTAACTTCATAACGGCGACAGGTATATAGTCTTAAACTTGAGTCTGTGTATAATCAAGTTCATTGGAGGTTACGCTTTGCGGTTTTTATGCCGCGTTGACCCTCCTTAAGGGGGCTAGCCATTCAGCTTCTGATTTTCGTAATGTAAAGTCTATGGACATTTGATGCATTCGTATATTTAAATTATCTTCTCTGGAAATTAATATTTTTAACTTCTATCTTTTGTGTACACTTCGTAAAAGGTGTTTCTTTTTTTCTTAGTTCTCAAAATATTTCTAAAGTATAGACTTAATTTTATAGGAAGTGTTAAAATCTTACTCACAGTTCGCCCGCTTTTAACACGTAAAATATTAAATATATTTAAATATACGAATGCATCAAAAATCCATAGACTTAACATTACGGAGGAGAATTCCGAAGCTGAGTGACCAGACCCCTTAAGCATCGCGATGTCATGTCATGTCAAAATGGATATGTGTTACGAGATGAGTTGCTTACAGCACCACTAAGCGATAAAATCGGAGTTGGCGTTCCTATCTCGAGAAAGTTGTAAGGTACCGGGAAAAAATCAGTTTAAAAGTTGTAGCGCGTCCTTGATTTAGTAGTAAATTATCTCTTATACATAAAATCATTTTTGTCAGAAGAACTAGCAATGTAAATTGTTTATATCTTATCATCAGCTGAAATACGCCATAAATTACATAGTTTAGCATTGTACTGCAATCACACATTCTCGAATAAAACTAGCACATGTAAGCAAGATACAGTTCATCTTAATAATAAATCAAGTAAAGTATGATTAATGTGTCCACAATGGGTACACATGCAGCATTCATGATACTTTACATTGCTGATGATGGTGGATATGTGATATGTGCGTATGCGCGTATGCGTGCGGGTATGTCTGCAATTGAAATAAATTTTGTGTCATACATTAAGTGCATAAGTTTTATATATAAACTTTTATATTATCAAAAAATGAGAAATGGAATTCCAGAAAAAACAAAAACAAATTCAAGTAATATGACAATAAAAATCATTTAAGTTAAAATGGCACAGTGAAAAGGTGTGTGATGGGTAAAAATTTCAAATATAAAAATAGCAAAATATACGCAATTGGTATTTCCAAGAAGTGTTCAGATTCAGTAAATATACAGACCTTTGCGCCCTACTTATATATATTGTATTTTGATATACATTCAACAGACAATCTAATCACAAAATCACACAATATTTGTATTACAGAAGACTTTATTAGGGGATTTTTTGCATGAAATATAAAAAATAAATATAATTTATGTTGCTTATGAATGACAATTATATGAGGGAAATTTAAAGTTTTCACCATATGTAAGCATATTTTTTCAAATCTTTCGGAGAGGGGCATTTGGATTTTCCGATGAGGACATTCCCTGCGGTTCACCCCCAGAATTAACCAGTATCTGTGTAACGACAATATGCAGGCACCCAAACAGTACAGTCAGTTGGTGTGATTGTGGTTCCACAAATGGTAAAAAATAAAACTGAACACAGAGCACCTGTCCGGTGTCCAGACTCATAATCCAAAGCTTTACAGGAAGTCCAAAATTTGGAATTTTTTTCTTCTACAACAGATTGTTACTTGCTCATGCGGAAAGTTAAAACTCTACCTGATTTTACAGTTACAGTTACAATTTGATATTATACAATGATATTATTTATAACTATACACCGTTAAAAATTTGCAGTAAAATGTCCATTCTTTCGACCGTTTTTATGGAAAACGGTTACATAACCGTAATTGAGGCAAAATTATGGTCACGATAAAGTTTAATTACTGTTATGTAACCATTTTTTTTATAAAAATAGTTGAATGCCTGGACAGTTTGCTGCAAATTTTAACAGTGTGTTTACAATGCAAATTTAAATCATTCCAATTGCAGTAGGAATATATATAATAAGATAACCTAGAAGTCTACAAGTGCTTTTTATCATAAAGCAGTGGGAAAACAAGAGATCGTATTTATGAAAGAGTCATTCCTCTGTCATTTGGCGACGTACAGAATGTTTGCCTAAAACTGAGTACATAATATTCCATTTTGAAACTTTAGTCCATATAATGTAATATTAGAGACATTTCAATGGACTATATTAAACGATTCGAATACCTTATCATCTAAAAGACAATTTGTGTTCCCTAATATATAAGGTAGTCTACGCTATAATCTATCTTGCATAATTACTATCGCAGTGATGGAAATGGCGCATAAATGAAAATATTATATGAGCATAATTTTTTGTCAATTATGCAACATTATAGAAATAAGACATAAGTGTAATAAAAAAAAAATACGGCAACGTTTAAAAACAGACTTAATGATTTCTCATTTTAAATATAAAATTTTCTATAACATGATTCAAAACAGGTAGTTTATAAAATAAAGATTTTTTTTTCAAGTGGTTAACAATACATGCTTTAACTTGTTTACGCTCCTGGCCAAATATGTGGACTTTTCGTTTTTTATAATTAGAATTTCTGTTAATAATAAAAAGAACAAAAATTTGATAATAACTTATTCACTACAGAATTCGTCAATAAGAGAAGTATAATTTTTATGGTTTAGCTGCACTGATAATGCTATTTCCGACTTACAGGGAGAGGTAACGGATTAAGTCATTTTTCGATAGTCAGTGTTGTTGGAAAATTTGAATAAATAGTTAATATTTGATAAAAATAATGTCACATATATTAAATATATTAAGTTTTAATAATTTGTAGAAATGTAAGAAAGAAATTTATGTTAGATTTTTATTTTATAAGAAATCATTTCACTCAAAACTTACCATTAAAGCTCCATGGTCATAGATGTGGACGTTGTTTTTTTCATGAATTTTATTATATTTCCTTTTTTTTTTTCTTTTTACTTTCTACTATCTTCAATAGAAGAAAGTAATGTAATCGAAATTTTTTTCGACTTCGGGTTATAAAAAAATAACTTTTTTTTTTTTTTTTTCACCATAAAAACATTATCTCTGAAGAAGTTAAATATACTGTAGTTTTATACACTGTTTTTTCAGAACAAAGTAGTAATATTTCTACTTGAAATACATTAAAATATTTCAATCGTATAATTGTTTCATAAGAAAGATGTAAAATTTTGTTAAAAAATCACTAAGTACCAACAAATAAAAAATTTTAATTAAATCTAGGTTTGAAATTGAATAAATATGGCTCTTTTTAAATCAGTCATGAATATAGCAAGAAATCATGATTCGTTAATAAATAAGTTTATATTAATTTCTTACCTTAGAACTAAAATTTTTCAACCACTTGTTTTATTTCATTTGACCAAAAAAAGAATTTACAATTTAGTTACTTTGAGAAGTTTAGCTACCAAGAATGTTCAGTCGAATGATTTTTATTTCAAAATCATTTATAATTCTAAACACAAGCCTAGTTTAAAAATTTTCTACATATCGTCAGATATCCACGCACAAGTTGGCAGCCCTTGTTACAGATGATCCTCAAGACGGACATAATTACGGCATGAAGAGCAGTAAACATTACAGCCAGGAACTCTGCTATGAAGCCACTTGGAATCGAACACAACACCATCACGAGGATAGCTGACTACCTTAACACTTTGTGCTACGGAAGCTCGCGAATAAATGAAAATAAGAAAAATTAGTTGTAATTACACTGAGTATAATACAGAAATGAAATTATTTTCTGAACCATAAATTCATATATGAATGTAGATAAGTAATTCAGTTTTAATATTGACTTTTATGTGTAAACAAAATATATTTCTGTATTTACTGCATTATGTTTATCGATTATAATTCATACATATTTATGAAAGACACAATTCCCGAAGGTACCTGTTTAATCTTGTTGCGAAAACTTATTAATTAAAAGAAATGAAAAATTTCTTTTTTTTTTTCATTTACCACTGTTTATTATAGAGTATTTAAAGATATAATTTGATTACATACATGTTGCTTAATATGGGATTTTTTCCCAAATATTTTTAGAATTTAATGTTACAATACAAAAAATACAGATTAAACGTTTCATTGAAAATTCAGCACATTAAAAATATTTGCTCTCATAAGAAGTACTTACGTGTCTATTTTATGTCATAACGTTTATCTATTTTATTTGAATCCACTTGTATTTTTATGCAATCATGAAAGTGACAGTATATTCATTATTCATCGTTTATCTTAAAATAAAAATGTACTAAAATTTAAAAAAATCAATTCCTTTACAATGTTTTATAATATTTACGCCAAGAACATCACAAACTTTTATCCATTTTCTTTTCTTTGCACTAGTAAAAAAAGTAGCATTAGTGAAATTGCTTTAGCATTAGTGTAATAACATTAAAATTTATTCTTTATTCTTATTTAACAAGATAATAAATTTCAAAAGATTCTTCAAAATACTGAGTGCCCGGTCTCAACGGTGTCCAATGGCTAATTTCTAAACCGTTAGTCATAGACATATAGTTCCAATTAGAAAAATGCTTTAAATCAGGTAAAGAAATATTTTAAAAGAGATTTGGGTCAATAAAAACATTTCTTAAAAAATTACGAGATTTAAATTTTTATACGGTCCCCGGGTCCTATAAGTTATATTTAGTAAAAATTCCCTATTACACTGACAAGTAAGACAAAAAAGTCCCATTCATATAGCACTAAAATTGTGCGAGTTATGAAACTTTAAAAATGCATGACTTATGCCACTTTTCTGCTCTAAAAACAAATGAGTTCGGCTTGGCTTTGAGGGGTCACATTCCAAGTGCTTAAAGAATTCGAAGATCTCATTTCATGTGTATCTACGCTTTGAAAAAATCGTACAAGTATTACGATTAAGTTAACCTTTATTAAGTTTCAGATTGGCTGAAAAAACATATGTTTTATTTTGTCAGAATTTGAGACTGTTTTTTTATGATTTCTTTTAATAAAATTATGTTATTTTTATAAGTTTTTATGCTACTTCAACGATCTTACGTATGTTTTTTCAGTTCAAAATTTGTATTCGAACTTTAACCCACTTTCAAATATCCGATCGAGATGACATTTTACATACTGGCGCAAATCCGATAAAAATCTAATATTATTGTGATTTTCGGTGGTTACCATTTATACATATTTTACAGGATAACACAAAAAAATTCGGATAGATTACCGCCAAGAAGTTTTAGAAAAAGTTTTAGATTAGATAATACAAGACGGAGATTGTTGGGTTTTTTAACTTTTATGTATTTTTTAGCACTGAATCCGAAAATTGCCTTAATTTTTAACCATCATGTCAGGATATTTCGCAAATCATGAATTGTCGTATTTAAAGAATAACAAAAATCGGATACTATAAAGTAGAGGAGATGATTGTATTTTTTAACTTTTGATAATTGATTTTTACGTACTTTTTAGCAATAAATCTGAAAATGACTTTCATTGTTAATCATCACGTTAGAATGTTTTTGCAAATGTGTAAGTTAAAATATAGCGAAAATCTCATACTATAAAACATATGTAAAACTTATTTTATTTTATTTTATTCAATAATTTATTCGATATTTTTGCTTATCTTGGGATTCTTACAGCTGGGTGGTGTGATGAGATCGGGGTGGAGATTAAATTTTAACTTTGAACTTTTTAACTTTAAAATTTAGAATTTACGAAAAATCCTGATGTGATGGCTAAAAATGAAGGTCAATTTCGAATTCAGTGGTACAAAATACATAAGAATCAATTATCAAAAGCTAAAAAACATGAAATAACCCAACTTTTGCAGGCTAGTGTAATCTGATAATATTTTAAAATACGTATCATTTTGTAAAGAATTGAGTGTGTTAATTTAGCATCATTTTATTTAACAAAAAGTCTGTTTTTTTTTTCTTCTTAAATGCTTTATTACAAACTGTATATTTTGCTTTAATATGTCAGAATAACTAAAGATTTCAAATTTATATTGCAATGTTAATTTTACTCTCAACGATTTTTTAATATATCTGACGAAATCATATATCGACTAAATTTGCTGCAAATTGACCCCCAATTTGCAGCAAAAAATATGCTCCATCTTTAAACAGGTATTACTCGGTCAATTTTAATCGTAGAACAACGGGACTTTTTTTGTATTACTTGTCAGCGTAAAAGGAAAATTTTACTAAATATAACTTATAGGACCGGGGGACCGTATAAAAATTTAAATTTCGTAATTTTTTAAGAAATGTTTTTATTGACCCAAATCGCATTTAAAATATTTCTTTACCTGATTTAAAACATTTTTGTAGTTGGAACTATATGTCTATGACTAACGGTTTAGGAATTAGCCATTGGACACCGTTGAGACCGGACACCTTGTATAACAAAAAAGAAAAACTGGAATTTCCGCCTAATAACTTCCGATTTCAAGGAATTTTTATATTGCTAGAGATGGTGAAATAATGCTTCTTGTTTAACATAATTATACAATTAATTAACAAATTATCGAAATCTTCGATAAACTAGAAATATTGATTGATTATTATTTAAGAATTCTTTCTCTACACAGTGGAAATATAATTTTTTAAATGGTTTTAGAAGCTTTGTGAGAAAAGAAAACATTTTCAAAATCATGTGGTTATGAATATTCATATAAAGAAAATATTAAGTTGAGCAAAAAGTTCTGGGAAATTTTTCATCTAATAGTTACCAGGATTTGTATCGTATATGATGGTCGTGCCATCTATTGCCAGCAGTTGGATCGCGTCTACGACAAATTGGTGCAGAAGTATCCAAGATTGGTCCGCCGAAAGCGCGCTTTGTTTCAGCAGGACAATGCCAAACCGCACGTGGCTCAGAGGACCAAGGACAAGTTTGCACAGTTGGACGGCGTCGAAATTCTTACACACCCCTTCTACAGTCCAGACGTGGCTGAATCCGATTATGGCCTCTTTCGATCAATGCAACACTTTTTTCAAGGGCCGTCTATTTGAATCCTTCAATGAAGTTGAAGAAGCATGTCAAGGGTTTTTCGATCCCAAGGAACCGCTATGGTACTTCCAGCAAATCCGGAATCTGGCAGAACAATGACAAAAAGTCGTGGACTATGATGGTCTCTAATTTGAAGAATAGTCCTTTTTGCTTTTGTTGTTAATTTGCGCATAATAACGCAACTTTCACAAGTTTCTCAGAACATTTTGGTCAACCTATTATAAAAAAGAGTTTTTAATAATATAGTAAATAAGTAAGTTTTTAAATGACAATTGTTTTGCATTTAATGTCAAATATTATTAAAGACTGGTTTCATTTTCTTTATTTTAGATCTTTTCAGAGCTTAATTTTAGAAATAATAAATACAAATAATCAACTTATTGAATATTCATTAAATAATTAATGTATCGAGATTTATTCAGAAAATTCATAAGCGTGTTCCGAAAGATTCGTATTTATTATTCATATATATTTCTTTTTCTACAAAGTTGGATTTTGGGAATTATACATACCAATGAGAAAATTAAAACGGTATGTATAAAATTCAGATTTGTAACTTTTGTATTTACTGATTATTTATATCAAAATGGAAAGCAACAAGAATTTCTCGCACTACCAATAACTTAATCTTTTTTCATAAAAATATTCGTATTTGTTGTTATGTTATATAATTTAAAATCCCTTCTAAGTATTGCAAGATTTAAACAATAAAGCTGGTGTTTATTTGATGCTATCAGCGTGCTCGTAAAGAAACCGTGCCGATATATAAGACAGTGATGATTGTATCATTCAAGAAAATTTATTAAAATTCGGGATTCAGGAATTTTAAATACGATCTCAAGAACTGAAGAACATCAATTTGCCTCATACAATCACAAAATTTCGTAAATTTAAAAATGGCAACATCCATTTTTTCATCGTAAAATATTCAACGCGAGAAAAACCTTAAATGGAATTAAAACTGACCAGTCTGTCTGACCAACTGTCCAGTCAAATAGGGATTCAAACTCGAAATGAAATACAGCAAGTTGAAAATTTGCAAAAAGCTTTGTTTTGACGTTCTAAAAGTCTCATAAAAATCTCGTATCGGCGTCATCAGATATTCAAGATCAAAGGTCACGAAAATCAGGTTTTTGCTTATATCTCGAAAACCGTGCATTTTATTTAAAAAATCCAATTACAAAATTAAAGTAGGCAAAATTTTCAATAAAATACATATATTAACTTTAACTTTCTGACAAATGGTTTTGGCGCTAGAGCGCGCTGAAGAAAAGCAACTTTTTGACCTTCTGGACAAAATGAGAGGAAAACCCTCGTCTATTCTTGATTTCTCAAAAACTATGCATTTTATCGAAAAAAAAAACAGTTGAAAAATTCAAGTAGACTATTTTCTAAAAAAGTCATAAAATAATTTGAATTTTCTGGCAAAAAGTGTAGGCCCTAGATTGCGCTAAAAAAAGGGCGATTTTTATTACCTTTTAACCAAATCGAGAATAAAGCCCTTTTCTATCCTAGATTTTTCAAAAACTTTGCATATTATCGAAGACCCTCAATTACAAAATTAAAGTGGATAAAATTTTCTGAAAAATGCTTATATTAAATTTAATTAGTTTTTGGCTTATTCGCCAAAAGAGAGAAAAGGCAACTCAAAATTGTTTCCTATATTTCTAATGATGTTTAGAGCTTTATTTACTAAAAATATTATAATTATTAAGAGAATTACATTATTTACTTATTTATAAATATTAATCATAAATAAGACATTCGTATGATAATATTTAGTTAAATTATAAATAAATAAGAAGATATTGAAATGAAATAGTTTAAATACTACATTTTTATTTATCATAAGTTTATCGTAAATCTATTACAATTTATTCAAGTTAAAATAAAGAGCAAATTTTTTTTTATTACCTCTGCTTATCAATAGCTGACATATAGCTCAATATTCATCTTGTTCGTCATTGCCTCCTTCTTCGTATCGTCCACACTGAATTTCCAGATCGTTATCATCATCCTCGTTGTCCGTCACATTTGACTCTAAAACCTGAAGAACCTCTTGTTCACATTCACTTTCTTGATTAAGATCCTTTGGATATGATAAGGCCTTGAGGCATGCTTGTCCGTTACTCTGGCCACAAACTGAGAAGCATTGCAATCCTACTTTTCGACATCCACAGTTCGTGCCACAGCCTTTTTTACAATTGCAGAAGATCATACTGAGTAGTTCTGCTGGTGCTGAAGGTAATAACGCTGTTACCGGTTCCAGGGTCCTGTTTTGTATTATCCACCCCCATTCCTCTCATAAGCTTAAAACTTGCCATTTTTAAGCGTGAAAGCATGGAATCTGCAGGCATACACTTTTAAAAGCATTTGAAATCGAAAAACGTTTTACTTTTTTTTTGATAAATGTACGAGTATTACATCTTGAGTTACAAGCGGCTGTTGTCTGATCACTTGTAGAAAATTTTACACTCTACAATATTTTTTATAGTTTCAAAGATCATTTGAAGCATAGGAAACAATCTTTAGAAGGTGTTTCTCTCGTTTTCCATAGAGGGCCAAAAACTCGCCCTTTTTCAGCGCTCTCTATCGCCTGAACCTTTCGTCAGAAAATTAAAGTTATTTTTGCATTATTTAGAAAATAAAGTCGGCTTTAATTTTGTAATTAGAGTTCTTCGGTAAAACGCATTGTTTTTAAAAAAAAATCAAGCATACAAAAGGGCTTTTTCTCTCGTTTTGGCCCAAAGGTAGAAAAATCGTCCTTTTTCAGCGTGATATAGCTCCTAAACTTTTAGTCAGAAAATTAAAATTATTTTATAAATTTTGTAGAAAATAGTCTACTTTAATTTTGTAACTGTTTTTTTTTTCGATAAAATGATTAGTTTCTGAGAAATCGAGAATGGACGAGGTTTTTTTCTCGCGTTTTGGCCAGAAGGTCAAAAAGTTGCCTTTGTTCAGCGCTTTCTAGCGCCAAAATCATTTGTCAGAAAGTTAAAGTTAATATATGTATTTTACAGGAAATTTTGTCTACTTCAATTTTGTAAATGGATTTTTTTTATTCAATAAAATGCACGTTTATCGAGATATAAGCAAAAGACTGATTTTCGTGACCTTTGACCTTGAATATCAGGCGACGCCGACACGAGATTTTATGAGACTTTCAGCTAACTTTTAGAATACCATAACGAAGCTTTTTGCAAATTTTCATCTTGCAGTGTTTCATTCCCAGGTTTGCCCTTTTTTCCACCTTATTTAATTAGACTGTTTCACTGAAAGGGGCGACTTAAAGCAGGGATGATAGGGATGACCGGGTCTTAAAAAAGACTTTGTGCCATTTGAACGCTTTCTATCAAACAATGATAAAAAACAGAATTTAGTCGTATTAAAAATTACAACCGTCTAAATAATAAGATGCATGCAGGTAACTGAAGAGCTAAGTGGAAGAACATGTTAAAGTAACAAAAATTACCTTTGAAGAAATTTGATGTGAAAGTTTTTGTTGTCAATTTTAATGATTTATTTTCTGTTTGATACCATGTGCTTAAAATATTAACGGATGTGGTACTAAACTCTATCAAAAAAACGTATTCATATTTAATTTTTAAATATTAAAAAATATTAATATTATTTGCATTATTAAATATTAAAATATAAAGTATTAACGAATAATGTCTTAAATCTTCAAGGCTAAATAGAACTTTGGTATTTTAACTTTACCATGTGATAGAATACCTGATAACACCTTCGTCCAAAAGATGAAATATTTTTTAAGAAAATGTAGCATAACATGTTCTTCCACTCAGCTCTTCAATTGTCATTGTGAGTAGCAATAAATCATAGCATGTCGACTATACAGAATGGCATGTTTAATGGTGTTTTTCAAATCAGACGCATTTAGCGATTTGACGCATATCTCTTGAATTTTATATTTCCTACGGCACTACAACCAGTGACTTATGTTCATGTAACCATGGTGACTATGGAAATTTAAAATGGTGGTAGATGACAATTTCGCGAACGTGCGTGTGTTGTGAAATGACTGTGTTTTCTTTCTTATTTGTAAATATTGCCTGAAGATGGCAGCACCAAAACTTAGCAAATCTGTCCTTGCAGTTCTTTCAATTTTATTTCTATTTCTTATTTATTTCTTATATCTTTTGAATATTTGTATAACTTGTATTATTAAGGTTTCGTATGTTTATTTACAGTGTAGATTTAATAATGATTAATATTCTGCTAGTTTATTTCTTTATATGTGATAATTATGTATTATTTGATATATTATTTTGATTCCCGCAGATAAATGGCATGACAAGCCCAGGAATCATGTTTTATGAATGTACCGGAATATTTCCGGCTCGCGGTTTTTTGTAGTAAGGTTCTGTTCTGAAAAGTTCGTTGAGAAATGTAAACAGAAAGTAAAAATTATGGTTTGGGGTGAAGTTTTGTGTAAGTCCCCTTTGTAGTGTAAACTAACTGGTATTTACTACATATAGTTCGAGTATTTGATCGTTTGTGATAATTTATTTTTGAGTGTTATTTATTTTTTATTGAAGAACGATGCCTGTTACCCACGTAAGTAGAATATCATTGTCTCTGATTAATTTTCTTTATGGGCAGGTGGAAGAGGTATCGGTGAGTTATTTAATTGAAATTAACAGTATTAAAATAGAGAGTTGTCCCCTTCTCTCTTAAAACTGGTAGTTTTATTTAGTTTAATGCAAATGTTTAAAGCAGACAGCATTAGTATATTTTTAGTTTCGTTTTGTGCTGTTGTTGTTCTAACATTAGTGGCGCCCGAATACAGGGATTGGGTTATTCTGTAAGTGTTCTTAGGCCCTCTGTGTATTTTTAAGGTAGTTTATTTATGGAATATATTTGTTTATTTGTGATATTTTTAATGAAAGATTTTTTTTGAGAGTATTATAGTATTATTTGTGGTATTATTATTATGGAAGCTTTAAAACTCAAAAGAACCGGCGTGCGTTCGTCTTTCCCACGCACAGCAAATATTCTGAAAACAGAATTTGTAAAGGATGATAGTGACATAAGTTTAATTAAAGATAAATATGCAAAATTACAAAACAAACAAGCGGAATTGAATGATTTAGATAATACAATTTTAGATTTGATAACCGAGGATGGGATAGCCGCGGAACAAATTGTTTCCAATGAAATAGAAAATAGAGAAGCTTATTTCGAGGACTTCATCACGCTGACTATTCAGTTTAATGAAAATTTTATAATCATAGAGGCAAGGTCAGACGATGAGTTCAGCGTCTGGGGCAATAAGATGAAGTCTTATAAGCTTCCGAAAATAGAATTATATAAATTCGACGGAGAATTAATTAATTGGCTGCCGTTCTGTTCCCAGTTTCAAAAAATTCACGAGGACTCAGATTTACATGACAGTGATAAATTTTCTTATTTAGTACAAAGTATGAAAATAGGGTCACGCGCTAAGGAATTTATTGATAGTTACCCAATTACTTCCGATAATCATAAAAATGCAGTTACGGCGCTGACAAAGCGTTTTGGGAAGCCCAATATATTGATCGAAGTTTATGTAAAGGAGTTGATTAAATTAATTATTTCGAATGTAAAACTGACAATCGAAATAAATTACCCTGGATAAGCTTTACGATAAGATTGAAGCCCAGTTGAGGGCTGTAGATTCATTAGGCCTAAAATCGAGTGAAAACACTTCGTGGTTATATCCCATGGTGGAGTAGAGCCTAACTGAGGATGTCCTGAAAGCGTGGCAGAGAGGTCCAATTTTCAATCAACCCGGGGAAACAGATCTCTCTCGCCTCAATAATTTAATGAAATTCTTAAAAGCTGAAGTTGAGGATGAAGAGAGATTAAAACTAGCACGCAGCGGTTTTGAAAATAACAATCGTAGTGAAGTATATCATGATAAAGTAAGAGGTGAGGTAAGGGATAAATTCAAAAAACATAATATTCCTACTGCATCAAATTTCCTAACGATTAAAGAGCGTTCGTGCATTTTTTGTGATAAAAATCATGATAACAAAAAATGTTACGAAGCCCCTTTATTAACTCTAGAGGAAAAAAATCGCTAAAGTTAAAGAGAAGAGGTGTTGTCTAAAGTGTTTAGAACCTAATCATGTCGCCAAATTTTGTAAGCAATTTGTACGTTGCTATTCGTATGGCAGACCTCATTTGATTTTACTTTGCCCAGAAATGCATAAAAAAGGGAAACCACCGAAAGAAAAGGCGGTAACAGAACATGTACAAATGACTGCTGCCAGGCAAACTTGCACCGCGGAAGTAGCATTAATGACTTTGCAGGTAAAGGTCGCGGGTGCGAATAAAGTGAAAAAAGTCAGAGTACTTCTAGATTGCGGTTCGCAAAAGTCATATATTTTAGAGTCTTTGGCAGTCGAGTTGGGTTTACCAATTACTTCTAAAGAAAGCATAGCTCATACTTTATTCGGAAGTACTAGAACTGCTGCGAAACTGCATAACAGATATCGGGTAAAATTATTTTCTCTAAATCAAAAGAAATATCCAGATTTAGAGTTTGATTTTTTGGACCAAGACACAATCTGCGGTGGCATTCCGCGTTTACCTAGAGGACCAATTTTAAGGGAATTGAAACGTAATAAAATTTGGTTATCTGATATGGGTTTAGATCATCCTAAAATTGAGATGCTTATAGGTAGTGATATATATGGGAAAATTCTCACGCGTCTAGTAAAGCAATAAAGTCTAAGCAATTAAAAGGAGGATTGACCGTAGTTTGTACAAAGTTGGGTTGGGCCGTTTGCGGTGCATTGGATGATTTTTCTCCTCCCAAAGAGCAAGGGGCTACAACTTTGTGTACGAATTTGGCTATCAGAGATTTGAAAATTTCCGATCTTTGGGATTTAAAAACAATCAGAATATTAGATACGCCACAAAATTTGACTAAGGCACTGCGGAAGAAGAAATGGCCCGGGAACAATTCTTAGATTCTCTTACTCGAAACAAAGAGGGTCGTTACTGTGTAGGTTTACCATGGTTGGGAACCAATGTAGAGTTACCATCAAATCGTCATGTGGCCGAAAAGAGGCTTTTCAGTGTTTCCCGAAAACTTAAATCTTTGAATAAATTTGAGGAATATAATAGGGTTTTTGACCAATGGATGGAAGAGGGTGTAATTGAGGTAGTACCAGATCCAGAACTAGAGAGGAACAGGCATTATCTTCCCCACCACCAAGTGTTTAAACCAGATAGTGACACAACTAAGATAATACCTGTTTTCGATGCGTCGTGCAAAGTGGGTAGAACTCCCTTTCTCAATGACTGTTTATTTAAAGGACCAAATTTAATTGAAGAAATTCCTTCAATTTTGTTGAGATTTAGGGAAAAATGCATTGGGGTAGCTTCCGATGTTAGACGTGCATTTTTGCAAATAGGATTAAGAAAAGAAGATTGGGATTTTTTGAGATTTTTATGGTGGGAGAGAGAAATGCTATAAAAGTATTCCGCCATACTAGGGTAGTTTTTGGGATTATCTCCAGCCCATTTTTATTAGGAGCGGTTATAAGATACATTTTGTCACAGGTGCCACCCGCAAATAAGTTTTTGGCTCAGAAACTAGATAAATCTTTATACATAGATAATTGCGTAACATCCATTGGTAATCAGCAGGAACTCGAAGAGTTTATAAAATATTCTACTCAGGTTCTCGCCGAAGCGAAGATGGAGCTACGCATGTGAACCTGTAATTCAGCAGGGACAGCTGTCGGTGTAATGTCACATGTTTTGGGTACAGATTCCGTGTTAGAGGATCCGGTATCAGCTTTAGGAATTATGTGGGACAGGAACGAAGATAACCTGCATATTAGTATTAAGAATTCACCGATTTCAGAGAATTTGTCAAAAAGAGAGATTTTGTCCCTAATACAGACTATTTTTGACCCATTTGGTTTCCTGACACCTGTTTTATTGACTGCAAAATTATTGCTTCAGGAAATTTGGACTATAAAAGTAGATTGGGATACCCATTACCTGAATAAATTAAAGTTAAATTCTTAAAGTGGTATAACAATTTGGGAATACCCACGGATTTGAAATTGCCGCGGCGCATAGGTTTTGGAGATAGAAGTTCCTGGTCACTCCATGTGTTTTGTGACGCAAGCCAACACGCCTATGCGACCGTTATTTTTTTTAGATGTGAACATAACGGGGAAATAGTCGTAAGTTTAGTTATAGCTAAAGCGAGAGTCGCACCATTAAAAAATGGTTACAATCCCAAGACTCGAACTTATGGCGTGTGTTTTAGGGTTGATTCTTTCTAAATATGTTACAGAAGCTCTTTCGCTTCAGGACTGCCCAAAATATTTTTGGACCGATTCAACCACCGCGTTATCCTGGATTAAAAGAAACGATTGTTGAGGGACTTTCGTGGGCAATCGGGTAAAGGAAATTTGCCCTGTCACAGAAGTAAATCAGTGGTCTTACGTTCCGAGCCAATTTAATCCGGCAGATTTGCCTTCTCGCGGCTGCTCCCCTCTTCGGTTTATGGAATATAAATGGTAGTATGAGCCCAACTGACTAAAAGAGCATAGAGACAACTGGCCAAAGCTAGAAATAGAGCCAGATGAGACTTTAATTTTTTCTGAACGCAAGAAAGGAGCAAACGCAAATTTAAGTTTAAATATGATAAAGGATCCTAAAGAAATTAAATGGCATGAGAGAGTCTCTAAATTTTAAACGATGATAAGGGTTTTAAGTTGGGTAAAAAGGTTTATCAGTAATTGTTTAAAATGTAACATTAATAAAGAGCCCTTTCTGTCTGCTTGTGAAATTCAGGAATCTAAGGACACATTTCTTTCACTTGTTCAGACGGAGAGTTTCTCAGAGACTGGAGACTCAGTTCCTGGTCTCCTGAGTGAGAAAGATCAGAGGGGCCTACTTAGAGTAAAGACTAAAATTATAGAACGTGATGATCATTACGCTTTTAGATATCCTGTTTTGTTACCTTCCAAACATTATATTGGCCACTGTCTAATACGAGATTATCACTTGAAAAATTCTCATGCTGGTATTCAGACTCTTATGGTCATATTACGTGAAGAGTTTTGGATCATAGCTGCTGGACGCACTATTACATAGTAATAAAGAAATGCATACCATGTCAGAGATTTACAGTAAAGCCGCCAACTACTGCACCCATCCAATTGCCATTGGACAGAGTTCGTGATGCCTTTAGTTTTGAAATAACAAGTATCGATTTATATGGCCCTCTGATTCTAAAAAATAAAGTAAAAGCGTGGGTAGTTCTTTTTAAGTGTGCTGTGTACCGATGTGTACATTTAGAACTTGTCACTTCTATAAGCACCGAGTACTTCATACAAGCTCTTCGCCGATTCATTGCCCGGAGAGGCCATCCTTCTATAGTGTACACGGACAACGGAACCAATTTTCTAGGAACGTCCACAGCACTGAAGAAAATTGATTGGGAGAAGGTAATCTCGCATGAAACTTTAAATCACATACAATGGAAATTTATTCCGCTTACTGCTGCATGGTGGGGCGGATGGTGGGAGCGACTGATCCGCACCACCAAAAATCTGCTTGTCAGAGTGCTAGGGGAAGCATCAGTAAATTACGAGGAACTGCTCACAATTATTTGTGACGCCGAAGACGTTATTAACTGTAAACCACTCACTTACGTGTCAAACGATACGGAAGATCTTACACAATTATTGACTCCGTCGATGTTTTTACTCGATCTTCGAACATCAGGTGTAGTGGGTTTGGACTTCGTCGATAATAACAAACTGCTTGTTCGCCAACGTCGATGTCAAGAACTTCGAGAACAATTTTGAATGAGGTTTCGCCAAGAATATCTTGGCCAATTAGCACAAAAACATGGTCAAAAGGACTGTGATATCTAGGAAGGTGGTATTGTGCTCATCGGTTCAGAGAACACCAAACGCTCGAGTACAGAAACTGTGTACGGATCGAGACGGACGTGTAAGAGTAGTTAAAGTTAAGACAAAAAATGGCACATTAGTGCGGCCTGTGCGCAAGCTTTATCCTCTAGAAGTGTGCTCCTGTATCAAAGATTAGTTTTTAATTTGACTCTCACCAAATAAAAAGGTGGGAGTGTTGTGAAATGATTGTGTTTTCTTTCTTATTTGTAAATATTGCCTGAAGATGGCAGCACCAAAACTGAGCAAAACCGTCCTTGCAGTTCTTTCAATTTTATTTCTATTTTTCTTATTTCTTATATCTTTTGAATATTTGTGTAGCTTGTATTATTAAGGTTTCCTATGTTTATTTACAGTGTAGATTTAATAATGATTAATATTCTGCTAGTTTATTTCTCTATATGTGATGTATATGTATTATTTGATATATTATTTTGATTCCCGCCGATAGCTGGCATGACAAACCCAGGAATCATGTTTTATGAATGTACTGGTATATTGCCGGTTCGCGGTTTTTTGTAGTAAGGTTCTGTTCTGAAAAGTTCGTTGAGAAATGCAAACAGAAAGTAAAAATTATGATTTGGGGTGAAGTTTTGTGTAAGTTCCCTTTGTAGTGCAAACTAACTGGTATTTACTACATATAGTTCGAGTATTTGATCGTTTGTGATAATTTATTTTTGAGTGTTATTTATTTTTTATTGAAGAACGATGCCGGTTACCCACGTAAGTAGAATTTCATTGTCCCTGATTAATTTTCTTTATGGGCAGGTGGAAGAAGTGTCCGTGAGTTATTTAAAGTGAAATTAACAGTATCAAAATAGAGAGTTGTCCCATTTTCCCTTAAAACTGGTAGTTTTTCTGTTTGTATTTGTGTTATGTCGCTGTTTACAGTACTGCAGGTATCATTTCAACGCAATTTAAGGCTGTATAAGGTGGAGACCATTTTAGGATGAAAACAAGGTATATGTTGCAAATAAAATTTAAATATTTTTCTTCACTGTAATCATAATTGTGAGAACTTAATTGTTTTTCTTCACCTCTTTCTTGAACCCATACATTAAAATAATTAAATTCTCAATTTCATTTCGTGTCTTTGGACGGTATAATCACTAGAAACTCATATATAGGCATAGAGGTTTTTTTTTTTTTTTTTTTTAAGGACAACTTTGTAAACTGCAGAAAATTTGGAATTGCTGGAAAACGGAACTCATGTCTTTCTGCCACAGTCGTACAATGAGTCGTACAATGACTTTTGCAGATTTCTGCATTTGGCTGGGTATTAATAACAAATTTGCTATTTTAAGCATATTTCCAGGGAAGTGAAAAATCACGAAATGTTGTCATGGGGAAGTTTTCATGATTAATCGTTATTTCTATTAGACTGGGGGGGATGCAACACAGACAACGAGTACACGGCTGAAATTACAGAATTAGTTAAATCTCGATTCACGTGTTAAAGCGCAATCGGTCTGACAAGTCATATCCTGGTGGAAAACACCAGAAAACTCGATTTTAACAAATAACTCTTAGGTTTACAATTGTGTTTTCCTGCATCCATAGGTATGAAAACATGGAGGACTGGGAGCATGAAAACACAACGGTAAACCTACGAGTCAACCGCTAAAATCGGGTTTTCGGGTATTTTACACCAAGCCGCGATAATTCTTGAATTTCATCCGTGAACTTTATGAGGTGATTGTCTGTGCTGTTGTATCCCAGTCTATATGCCAGAAAATGTTTTTAAATGAGAAAATTAATCATGAAACAATTTTTAAATGTTATTAGCAATATTCTACTGCGTAATTTCGGTATCGGGCGCGGGTTCTGATTGCACAGACTTTTTAGGGCTCGGCCGCCGAAAAAACAGTTATGAACGACCTGCAAAGGAAATTGCGGACTTCAGTATTATTCCTTTGTGTACAGTTTACAACGTGGAGAAGATGAACTATGCTGATCCTGATATATCCACATCAGGAAAACAAGAACTAAAAATCATACGTCCAACCTAGATGTCAAGGAACCAGACTTATATTCTTGGTAGTTCTTTAATGTAACTTGTTAAATATATACACTATGTACAAGACTGGTCCAGAATTTACAGACGCGGTCGGCCAAGTGCGCGATCATAACCATGCGTAGGCTGAAGACGTCTGTCCACACAAAGGATATGGGACAGTAATTAAGCAAAATACTTACTGAGTAAGCTACTTTCTCACAAGGGAATTGTGCAACGTGGTCAATTATGTGGCATGCCGAAAAGCGCTGACACGATCCTTTCCCTTGTGAGACAACTTTTGCTGTCTCAGCTCCATTAAGTGCTGACCATTGCCTGTTACTATGCGTGTGCTGTTTCTGGATGACTCTGGACGCATCACTGCTCTCGGTCAGTGACCCAACCCGCTTCTGACATAGATTGGGAAACATTTTCCAGCACATCCAGAATACTGTAATAAAACTTCGCGGTCCATTAAGGTGAAAGATGTCTAAATAAACAACTTAGAAAATGCATAACGCAGTTGAAAACACAATTTCAGCCATTACCATCAATAGTGGGGAAATTTTTCGAATTGTTTTGTGCAACCCTCTATATAATTGATAGATTTCTATATATGTTACGGTCAATTTGATTAATCGGTTATTATTAATAATTACCAAATAATATCCAAATAAACCGGTTAATTTGATTAATTTATGAGAATTTATCACATTTCCCGGTTATTATTAATAATGACCAATTAAGTTTGGTCAATATTATAAATTTCAGTTTGTTTAATTTGAGATTTTCATTACATAAACATATATTTACACCGTGCCAGCGCCTCACTATTGTACAATCGTATAATAGCTTTAATGAGCGCGGTCGTGTGTTTTTGTCCGTTGGCAACACCTTGATGATATCAGTTGAGTATTTATTTTATATGCAGGCGGCCGCATCTTCCGGGACGCTCAGTAATTGTTATTTTTCACCGCAGTTTGGAATTTTTTTTTCGATTCATTGCGTGCCAAGTAGTATCAATTTGATGTAATTCTGTTGTGAGTTTTAAATTTATTCAATTAAGCGCGTTAAAAACAAAAGGAGCCGGTACAGTTGCTGATGATCTAATGGCTTAGTAAAGAACATTGAATTTTAAATCAACTGTGCATAAAAAATGATTTTACTGTCTACAAGAAATCTTTAATTTCCGTTAATGAAGTTCTAGTGAATGCAGTAAGTCTAAAAGAATAAGCTCGTAAAAATTTCAACTTAAGTGGTCAAGGATTTCAACATTACAATTGTAAAAGAAATTGTAAATAAAGTTGTTGGAAATGTAAAAAATAAAAAATTGTTTGTAACTCCAAATGCGACAATACCCCTTCCTGCCAAAATAAATAATTTGTTAGAAATGTAATAATATTCTATTTCTAATGTAATTTGTTTTCAATATGTTGTTTGTTATAAAAATAATAATATTGTATTTGGAACCCACATACTGACAAGATGCATTTCCTACTTTTTTGCTATTCTTCGATAGGCCTCTAATTTGGCAGTTCTGGGCGCATGAGGGACGTACTGACCGATCTCTCTGTCTTCTTTTTTATTCTATTAGATTGGTGTAAGAATTATCTCATTCCGACAGTAAATTATCTTAATATATTTGCTATATGTTAAAATTATTTAATAATTTAAAACTTACTACTTATATGTATTACATTTTTCTTAATATTCATTGCTAAAAGTATGCATTTTAAAACTCAATTATTTATTCCACTATTTAAAATTCTAATTTTTACCAAACTGATTTAGTAATTATAAATTAATTATCTTTAATCCCTTAATCCCCGGCGCCCTATTAATAAGACGCATCTTTTGATTGAGTATTATTGTCTCTTAAGAATTATTTTGTTATTCGCTTCATACAGTTATGATAATACGTATTCCAGTAAAGGAAATATTCGTTACTAATCTTAATTAATCATATTGACCGAACTTCATTGGGAATTATTAATAATAACCGGTAAATCTGATTAATATGCAGTATTTATCAAATTTACCAAAAGACAGGGTTATTATTAATAAACCGAATTGATAAAATTGACCGTAACATACCGGGTGTCCTAAAAAGGACTGACTGATTTTAAAATTCAATAACTTGCAAACGGTGACAGATATTTAAATAATTCTTGCAAGAGGGTTATGCATGAGGTCAAAAGTTTTTTGCTGCGATTTTCGATTTTAGTTCAAATTACAAACAATAGATGGTGGTGCATTCAATAGACGCTAAATTCAAGCTCGATTTTTGGTCCTTCGGGACCCACTCAATACATTTTAATCTCCTTTTTCTGCATGGAAGAAGAGATCGGCCAAAAAAGCGAGCCTGCATTAAGCGCTTATTGCTTACAGCGCCATCTATTGTTTGTAATTCGAACAAAAATCGAAAATCACTGTAAAAGAACATTTGTTATTATGCATAACCCTCCTGCAAGATTTTTTTAAATATCTGCCACCGTTTGCAAGTTATTGAATTTAAAAATCAGTGAGTACTTTTTAGGACACCCGCTATATACTACATAATATGCTAAAACTTAGTTGATTTAAACAGACAGCACAGTTGAAAATTACCATTCAGCCATTTCTGTCAATAAACGGAAATGTGCTTGAGATCTTTTGTGTAGCCCTGAAACGCATCTGTAGAATTTATACACACCAAGTAATATGCAAAAGAATAGTTAATTTTAAAACGCGCACCACCGCTGTAAAAACAATTGCAGAAATTATTCTTTATAG
This sequence comes from Maratus speciosus, assembly GCA_963932465.1. Lineage (NCBI taxonomy): Eukaryota > Metazoa > Arthropoda > Arachnida > Araneae > Salticidae > Maratus > Maratus speciosus. The sequence goes on from OZ010800.1 coordinate 141,081,613, forward strand.
GCAGTTATTGTAACCAAATACTTTGTGTGTCCCAGTCAATGCATCTTAAACTATATGCACACCATAGAATTACCCAGATTCTGCAGTAACCGTGACATTTTAATCAAATTTAATGAGAATAGAAGAAATTTTCCTAAAAATCAAATGGAGATAACATGAAAATATTATAAAATTGTACGGTAATTTGTTTGTCGAAAAAATAAAGCATCAATCTAAACAAATTTCCATCAACGTCGAAGAAAAAATATCTATTTTAAGCGCCATAAATAAATATTGTTCAAAAAGACGTGAAACAATAAAAAACCATTCCCTTGTAATACACCTCAATGATATACATAAATTTCAATGTGCTTAAAATAGTGTAATATAATTTAAAAACATCACAAACGATTTTCCCTGTAGGCGGCCATGTAACGGAATTCTTTTGAGTGTCCCTGTAACTGAATCGTAAACGCAACAGACTTCCTTTTCAATATTGAACATGTTATTGTAAATCCCAATAACATATATCAATTTCATAGCAATCTGACTCTATTTAAGCGAATTAGGGCGCGGACAGACAAACCGAATTCATAAACACTTTTCAACTATGTTCAAAAATGTTAAAAAAGCATACGATACTCAAGGACTGCACAGCACACGTCCAGATATTTATAGAGAAACAGAAGCTTATCGTTTAAGATCACCGATATTCCCTTCTATAGCAGTTAAAAAACATGTGATTTGCAAGGTTGTTGACAGGGTTTTTCGATACTTTTTTTTTCCTTAGAAGAAACTAAAATTGTTTGCGAATTCTTTAGGGTCAATATTTGAAAAGAGGACAATTTCAATCCAAAATTTTTATTTTTTAAAATTAATGTACAGAGTGCCACTTACAATTATATACTATGATACATGTTTTGTCATTAAAATGATGTAGTGTTTTCAGATCAAGGATGTATATTTTATGTATAGGATAAACTTTTATGGAAGAAAGTGTCTGTTAACATCATAATCAGTGTTTAATAATTGGGACTTAGATGATGGGATGATGTTTCTGTCTTAACAGCCATACAGTCACGTTGTTGAATCATTTTGCACACACGTAAATTATTAAATATACCATGTGATATTTGTATGGTACATAAATAAAGTTGCAATAAGCTTTTTTATTATAAATAAAAAGTTAAAGATGGGGACATGAATGATGCTATACAAAAATACTCATCCCTATTCAGAACAAAAGCTAAATATTTCTAAATCTGAAATAAAGAGAAGAACAACTTACCTTCTTCATCTATGATGGCTATAAATATATAATAGCAAAAGTTAATAATATTTATAGAAATTTTTACAGCTGAAATTTAATATTGGACATTTGTACCTGGGGGCAGGGACTGAAATGATGATTTCATTTGTTTAAAGATTAAAATTAATTATTTATGCACCATTCTATGTCCATTTATCATTGGTAATTGTTATAGAAAATGTTACAATATAGTACAGTTTTCATATTTGGTTTCAGTAGGGGAGACCGGGGCTAGTAGTCGCAGTTTTTAGTTATTGATTTTTATTAATTTTTCATTTAAGTTTTTTAGGAAACTTTAACTGTACTTTTAAAGAACAGGCATTGAGCTATAAATACCCAGAGTTTTGAGTTTGTAGCTTTTGTAGTTTATGTTTAGCGGAAGCCTAAAGTAAAAAGAAAATTGTGCGCCGACCTACCCCCTCAGGGGGCAAGTTGGCACAGGCTTTATAAAAATTTAAATGAAACTCAAATAAGACACGCAGTTAAGAGAAATCAATTTCATTATTACCAGTAAGTTTAAACAAAGGCATTATTGCCGTACAATGTAAATTCTATATTATACAGACATAAAAATAATGAATAAAACATTAACATTGAGTAACTTCTATCCTACTCGATATCATCATCAGAGTTACAGTAGTCAATAATAAAAAATCGAGCGTCTCTGTTTGGGCAAGCCTCGTGTGCCCAAAATCTTGCTTTGCAACCACTTTTCTCGGGGTTTGCTGTTTTTCAAGCTCCCAGACACACTAAACACCGAGACAACTTGCCCCGTGTTCAATGCGCCAACTAGCCCCATAATAAATTTCTTCACAAAAGGACACGTAACCATCTAAGCACAAACAATCCAAGTAAATCACATATGGGTAGGTACAGTTAACCATGCACAAAGAAAATCTCCACAAGTCAAATCGCAATTATTAATATACATATTAGAAATTAGAAAAAAGAATGAAGCAACAAAAAATTACTTATGAGTGCAAAAAACAGAAATATCGTAATAAATGTCCACTGGACGTAGGTAACGCTGCAAAACTACAGCGAGGATTGTAAAAAGCAAGACGAAAAGTACTCTGTGACTGGTTGCGCAATCTATCCACCAACAGGCGATTTATGAGGACTACGCCTACTTACCCCTGTAGCCAACTAACCCCGGTTTCCCCTATAATTAATGAAATATTATTGGCAGTGGACGCAAATTGTCCAATTTTCAGATATTGACCCTAGTTTCCTCCAATAGTTCCCATAGACTCTCCAACATACTTGAAAAGTGTTTATGAATTCGGTTAGTCTGTCTGTCTGTGCTCTAACTCACGTAAATAGAGTCCGATTGCCATGAAATTTATATATGTTATTAGGATTTACTATTAGGGCATATTCGGCGTTGAAAATGAAGTATGTAGCATTTTCGGTTCATTTAAAGTGATATTCAAAAGAATTCCGTTACATTACAGTCTATGGAGAAATATCGCCCAACAGGTGGCGCTGCCATGCTGCATTATTCATGATTATCGCAATAGCTGTATCTCAAGAACTAATGTACGGATTTTTATCAAACTTCAGATTCAGTTGGAAGTTGGCATAAGATGTTCATGATTAAATTTTGTGTAAATCACCTAACCGGTGACGCTGATAATGCTGCATTTTTCAGGAAGTACTAACATGTATGAGATAGAAGAAAGTTTTGGGGTTGCCACACCCGTCAATTTTAAATATTACTCGGTGTGTATAAATTCTATAGATCCAATACAGTGCTCCACAAAAGTTTTCGACAACATCCGTATTTGCAGAAATTTCTGGAAATTTTCAATTATTATGGAAATTTTGAACTGTGTTATGCGTTTAACTTAACTATCTTTTAGTATACAATGTAGTATATATACAATATATAGATGGTATACAGGAATTCTAAAAAAAATCGTATATTTTCCCGACTATTCATGATAATTATAGAAAAAAAATTTTAGTTTCGTTATGCCTTTTTCAAATTGTTCATTTAGATGTCATCTTTCACCTTAGTAAACTGTGAATTTTTGTATGCGATATTCTGAAAGAGTTGGAAAGTGCTTCATAATCTATGCTGTATGCATGATATTTCGTTTGTGTTTCTAATTCATCGCAAGCAGCCATTATATTAAAGTGTAACATTTCTTGAATAATGCATGTAAAATTAGCATGCATTAAGGGAACCGGGAAAGCAAATTTCAACCAAAAAATTAATTTTTACTTTTTTATATCATTAAATAGTTTAAACTTTTATTTTTCCAACGATGTGTCACACATTTTTACATATAAAAAAAATAAGTGTTGAAATTATTCATTTTTTCTAAGAATACTTCACAGCTTAATGGCCATTTAAATCTTTAATTGACTTTTTCTCAAAATTAGGATTTTTCATGTTTATGTTCCTTTTTTTCAATATCTATTAAAGTTAAGTACTCAGATTATTTTTAATACTCATATTATAGTATATTGTATACTTTAACACAGGGATTTAATGATTTGGTGAGAATAATTTATTTTAAGCAGTGAAATCGTACCAAAAATGCTAATTTAAAAATGACTTTAATAAATAATTAATAAATAATTTTGAGTTTCACTTAGAAAGAAAATGGTCTGTTAAAATACGTAAATCATGTTATTCTAACTACTCTAAAAAATCTAGACCTCTATCTTTCACCATTTCAGAGAAAAAGGTACCTAAAGTTAGTGAATAACATGGCGGAGATAGTGCTTTCCCAGTCCCCTTAAAGAAAGGAAGTTGTTTAATTTCATTTGCAAAATACCACATTCTAAAGCTAAAGGTTTAATCCACGTTTGAGAGTTTGCATTTATCTCTCAGCCTGTCCATTTGTAGCTGGATGGTATAGAGCACTGAGCCTATATTTTACACCATGATTTTTCAAGAATGTCTCAAATTCTGCAGATGTAAATTGTTTAGCATTATCGGAAACTAATGGTATAGCAAAATCGTATCGTGCAAAAAGTGAAGAAAGACACGTAATTGTATTTTCTGTAGCTGTACTAGGAACAAAAAAATCTTCTGGCCATTTGTTATGGGCATCAACCACCAAGTTAAGCATTTTTGCCCTAACAGGACCAAAATAATCAATGTGAATTCTTTGCCATGGAGCTTCAGACCCTTCTCAATGATGTGTATCTACTTTAGGGTGATTATTTTTCAAATTTACACAAATAGTGCAATTTCGTGCAAGATCTTCAATATCTTGGTCTATTTCTGGCCACCATACAAAACTATTAAAGACTTCATCTTTGCTATACCAAAGTAACCGAAGTGTAATTCTTTTAATATTGGCTTTCTATGAATTTCTGAGATAACTACTCTACATCCTTTTAAAATACAACTATGTTGAAGAGTAAATTCTTCTTGTTTACCACCAGAAAGTAATTTTTTAGGAATTTAAGAACAAGAAATCAGGTGATGAAAAATCTGAGGTAAAAGGGATCAGATTTTGTAGCTGAAGCAACAGATTTAGAAGTTAAACGCAAAATAGCGAGTTGATTAATTTGAAGAATTTCAGATTCATCAATTACATCATTTGAACTAAATTGTGAAGGTAAATATTCACTACGCAATGGAAGACGTGAAAGAACATCAGCATTTTCGTGTTCAGTGGTTTTCTTATAACGGATATCATATTGAAACGTTTGTAAATAAATTGTAAATCCTTCCATTCTAGCAGCTGATAAAACAGGAATAATTTTAGAAGGTGAAAAAATAGACAATAAAGTTTTACTGTTAGTAAAAAATGTAAATTTGTTACCATACAAATACTGAAAAAAAATTCACACAAAAATAATAGCTAGTGGTTCTTTATAAACCTGACTATACCGTTTCTCTGCATTAGTCAAAGTTCTGGACACAAACACAATAGGCTTTCGATGTTATCTGGCATCACATGCATAAGGACAGCAGAGATACCATAAGGAGAAGCTCAGTTGATAAAACTAAATTTAATTTAGATTTAAAGTGAGTAAGAACCCTGTCAGAAGTAATTTCCCTTTTTTTAAATGCTTGTACACACTTAGAATCCCATTTAAATTTCACATTCTTCTTAAGCAAATTATTTAAAGGATGTGCAATTGTAGACAAGTTTGGTACAAACAGTATGGTATATGTAACTAGTTGGGGTATATGTAACTAGTTATGGTATATGTAACTAGTTATGGTATATGTAACAGTTTGGTATATGTAACTACGCCTAGAAAAGCTTTAACATGAGACACATTTACTGGTCTTGGGGCATTTAAAATAGCCTCAGCTTTATCTTCTGTATTATGAATGCCATGTTTATCAACTTCGTACCCACAATAAGTAACCTCATCTGCCATAAAGAATGATTTGATTTTTATTTATTTATCCTAATATTATATTCCCTTAATCTTTCTAATACTTGCTTTAATCGTTTCAAATGAATTTCGTTTGTTTCACCAGTAACTCCAATGTCATCTATAAAAATGGTAACTCCCTCAATTCCACTTAAAATATGCTAAATTTTTCTTTGTCATATAGCAGGAGAACTAGTGAGACCCATTGGTAATTTAAGGAATTTGAATAATCCTTTTGGTGTATTAATTGTTAACAATTCTTGTGACTTTTCATCTACAGATAACTGAAGATATGCTTGATTTAAATTAATTTTTGTAAAATGTAAAGCACCACCTAATGTAGCTACCAAATCTTCTATCTTAGGTAACGGATGCTTTTCAACTTTCAGAAATTCATTTAAAGTTACTTTAAAGTCACCACATAATCGAATTCTCCAATTAAGTATAACCATTGGAACTATAAGAGTTGCCCACTTGCTATTAGTAACTGATTTAATAATACCTTCGTCTTGTAACCTTTGTAATTCTTCATTGACTGCTGCACGTAGTGCATGTGACAGTCCTAGCTTTGCAAAATATGGGTGTAGCATTTTTTTTTCAAGATGAAGTACTACCTTCAATCCTTATATTTCCCCAGCCTTATTACTAAACAAATCCGAAAAATCATGTAACAATGCTTGTAATTTATCAGAATAATTTACAATTTCATTTACAAAGACAGATTTCAAATTATGAGGAAAAATATCAAATTCAGATACCCAATCTCTACCAAATAATAAGGGAAAGTTATTTTCTTTTATCAGATACAATTTTACCTTTCTAGTTTTATTTTCATAAGTAATATTCACTTCGACATACCCTACAGGTTTAAAAATTTCACCAGTCGCAGTTTTTAACTGAACATTTGGAAGTAAAATTTTATAATGCGGACAAATTCTGCGAAATCTTTTTAAAGGAACTACATAAATTCCAGATTCGGTATCTAACTCAATATCAGCTCTATCCTTATTTTCAATTAAAACAGATAATTTACTAGGAGTTCATCCTTTATCATATTTTACCGTTAAAACATACTGTATTTAAATATTAACAGTATTTTAACAACTGTACATTTATATTTACAATATTTTACAATATTTAATTCATATTTACAATAATTTTCGAAAACATGTTTTTGAAAATTTTTACTTCTACACACTTTGCTTAAGTGGATTTTCTTCTTGCACAGGTTGCAAGTAGCATTTATAAATCTACATACATTAGCTAAATTTGAGGAATTATCACATCTGTAAATTTACCTTTGTTTACGTCAGAATGTGTAATATTTACATGATTGTTGATATCCTGTTTTTGAGAAGAATATTGTCATTTCTTTTTTTGTACATTTTTAGTACTTGAAATTTTAGTTACATTCCAGCTTTTATGTTCAATTTCTGAAATTTCAATATCTACATTGTATAAAGCTAAAACTTTTTCAAAAGTTAAGCCATCAACTTGAATTATCAATTTATTCAGACCACGCAGAAATTACTCAAGTAAATTTTCATTTAAAGCATCTCGTTTAAATGAACAAAAGGTCGTATTCTTATTTAATCTAGCAGCAAAATCTTGAATTGGTTCATTTTCATTTTGAAAACGTTTTCTAAAATTAATACCCGCAATAAATTTGTTGGGGGCGGGGCTTATGTAATTAAGCAGAACATCAACAATTTCAGCATATCTCAAAGATTTAAAATCTTTAGGTACGCATAAATAACATTATACAATTCGGGTCCAATGCAAGAAATAATAGCCGCAACTGAGCGAGGTAATTTGCGGAATGATGTTAATGAAATTGGAACTCGACATAAACAAATTGTTAAAACTTCACCAGCCTCAACCATCGCATTAGTTTTTTTTTAAATATCTTATTGCTTTTGTGCTTATGTTTAAATTTTTAATAAACAATTTATTACTACATTTGATGGTCATTTAAATTAATTTCTACTTTGTGATGCTTAACATATAGATAGACAGATAAAATAGATATAGTTAATATCAGGATTCGTAAATATCATGATATTTTTGAAAATATCAAAAATAGCCAATGTTTTGATATATATCCGATATTTTCGATATATATCTGATATTTTCAAAATAGTCAAATTACTGCTGATAATAAATATTTCCATGCAAAATATAAATTAGAAACTAAAACATATTGCACTTAATATGTATGCAAACTTAAACAATATTCTAAAAATGCATTTCTCTTTTCCTTTTTTTCACTTAGATAAAAATTGAAGATCAACTAATTGAAAACATACAACAATTTTCTTTATACACTCATATATATAAAATATAGGATTTGTATCAAGTGTCAAGAAAGTTTTATATTTTATAAAACAAATTTTAAATACAATACAAAATAGCTTTTTTAATTGAAGAATTTTAACATAAATGTAAACTTGCCTTATATTTTACTCCCTAACCTGTTGTACAGTTTAGACTCAAGTATACCAAAACTAGAAAAGACTTTTCAATAATGCTGTCTCTATAAATAATTATCTACATTACAGTTTATCTTTCAATGGCTGTTCTAAACTAATTGTCTAGAGTAATTATTAGCTCTACATTTAAAAATAAAAGTTTAAAACATAAAGCTCGGACAAGATTTTTTTTTCTTCTGTACCTAAAAAAGTCACTGCCAGATACAAAAGTTCTTTATCTACAGAACGACACAGTCAATAACAGTTGAAATTTCCAATTACACTTGTTTTGATTGAAGAAAATATCAAAATTATCTTACACGGTGATATTTCGAAAACAAATATCAAACATACAAAATATCAAACATCTCCATATTTTGAAAATAAATATCAAGAAATCGATTGAAAATATCGAAAATATCACAAATCTTGATATTTTAAAAATAAATATCGATATATCATGATATATATCCATTGATATGTATCAACGAGCCCTGTTTAATATGCAACAGTATTTTAATATTTGGTATAATTAGCTAATTATGGAAGTGGGGACGTTGAAAATATTTTTTCTGTAAAGAGGGCGGTGGTCTAGTAAAGATTGGGAACCTATGCTTTATGTCAACGGGAAGTGGTTGAAAGTTACAAGAGTTAGAAGATTTGCCTGCCACATACAAACATAATTGTAAGTTTAAAGAAAGCATGTAACAATGCATGATTAAAGACTAAAACTTTAGTGTTGAAAAATGGTAAAAGCCATTATTCTGCATCATGACTGAAAAAAAAAATGAAAGAAAGAAAATGTCAATGGTAAATCTTTAATTACCAGAACACTTCCTTCATTTTCTTTTTTTACTTTATTTAAAGCCTAATCTATCGGCATAGCAAAAAATGCAGTAAGCCGTTTATTCATCTAATGCAATTTTAAAAGGAATTTACAGAAAGAGAAATACATTATTTAGTCAGAAAAATCCACTTCAATTAGAAATATACTCTTTGTTCTCTTTTTACTTAACAGTACATAACTCTGTATTTTTTTATTTCCTCTGTTCTTTTTTTCATTCCCTTACATCAGATTATTCTTGATAAATATTTCAAAAGAGTTTTTTCTTAAGTTTGTATGTTCTCGTTTTTAGAGGTTTTTTTGTGATGAAGCCATTTAATTACCGTTGAAGCCATGCAGTTACTTTATGTACCAGATTAATGTGTAACAGAGCATAAATTATTTCTAAAGAATGCAAAAACAAAAGCAAATTATTTACTAATTGAACAATGGAAATATTTATAAATGAATGGGATTTTTCATTTGTTTTGAAAATTGAAAAAATAATGACAGCTGCTAGATGTAATGAGAAAAGATTTATTTCCCTTAATATGAAAAACACACATTCCAATTAACTGAAACTTTTTTTCCTGGGTTTTTTTTATGAGCAAGCATATTTGATTGCAATTGCTTGTTTCTCGATTTTTACTTTTTAAATTTTTAGAGTCCGATTAATTTTGCAGTGTTTGGCAGGCGTATAGGATACAGTCCTGGTCGGGTTGGGATGTGCTCGACCCGAATTCAATGCTATTTATTCTGAAGTAAATATTTTCACGTTCAAGAAACATGTTTTGCAGGAAAACATGATAAATTAACAGCAATTATTTTATTGCACTTGCATGCATAAATTCAATTACGCAGCTGAAAATGTTTCATTGAGAGTCAAAAACATTCTAAACAAGAAAGAAAAATCATACGTCAAGCATATATTATGAAACACTTTCCAACACATTCAGAATAATGATACAAAACTCACCGTTTAATAAGTTAAAATATTGTATCTAATTGAACCATTTGGAAACACATAACACACTTGAAAACCCAATTTCAGATGTTCCCATCTGCAATCGGGAAATTATCCGAATTCTCTGATCAGCCCTGCATATATTATATTACATATTGTATAGTAACCATCTTGTAGTGAAATTCAGTGATTTATATCAATTTCAATTCATTTGAAATACCGTAATGTCATTAAAATGCACTTCAACAATTTTCCCCCATTGACTATAATGTAACTATTAATCCCACATACTTCATATACAATACCAAACATGCTTTGGTGACCCTAAATAACCTTTATCAGTTGCATGAAAATCCGAGTATATGTACAGGAGTTAGAGCGCGGCCAGAAGGACAGACAAACAGAATGCATAAACACTTTTCTGTCTTTATTGGAAAGTTTTAAAAACTGATATTCTGGCACAAACTACACAATATTAACTTAAAAAAAATCTGTTTACTTAAAAAGTGACAGATAATAATAATACGGATGTTACAAGTTTAAAATATGCAATCTCATTGTTTTTTGCTGAACTTGACCCCATGAATCCCTATGACTGGGCCCACATTTGAAATGTTAAATTTCTTCCAAAATTCTCCAAAATAGTTAATGTGTCTTAATTAAGGAATTTTTTTTTCCAGGCCAGAGAACGTAAATGCGAGGTGACGTAAGTCGAGGTACTGTACTTACTTTTTTTCCCACGAAGAAACATTTGAAAAAATTCTGAAACAAAAATATTATTTTACACAAAGACAACGTTATTCCGAATTCCATAAGGGTCAAACCCCTTTGGGATGGCCCCTAACAGATAGTCACTGCAGAGAGGCAGTACGCAGCCGCTCCGTTTTCCCCAAGGTTCCGCCGGCCCTGCTTCCTATCGTGTTTCATAAAGGTTATTGTCATTTGTGATCAGGGTAATCATTTTAATTAACCCTACATTATTATGCTTTTGTGTACACAAAAAGAAAAAAAATCTGTTTCTTACAACGAAAGGAACTGGTACCCCGGCTGCCAACACAGTTGCTGTAAAATTTAAAAGCTGCTGCCTTTAAGAGTGCTGTAGAATGTTTCAAGTCTGAGTTAAAGTCGTGCTGTTATTGGCTACGTGGTGCACGTGACAGAAATAATTCGATTTTTACTTCACTTGTTGAGTGAATTCGTTTTCACAGCACCGGTGCTGGAAAAATTACAACATTTCAAGAAAAATCACTACATTTATTTTACAGTGCACTTACTACATATTCAATGAGACCATGCGGATACATATGCATATACAGTCGACAACTTTTTTCTGAAGAAGGTTTCTGTGAATAGACTAAACTAGGCGCATTTAAATGAAGTAAATTTGCCCAGTCAGTTGTACAGTCAGTCCAGTTATTTACCATCCATAGTCCGAGAATCAATAGAAATATTTTTACGCAACGAGAATATTTGCAATGATTCTGTGTCCCTTGATTTACCTGGAATTTGGAAAGAGATACTAAGTAATTGTAGAAACAATAGTAAAAATTAATCCACACTCGCAAATAGCCAAGTTAATTTAATTTTATTTTATGTTTTGCAATGTTTTTCTGTATGCTTGATGTCTCGTGACATTGTTTACCATGTTGTTTTTAAATTATGTGAAAATTAATCCACGCTCGCAAATAGCTAATTTAATTTTTATTTTATTTTATGGTTGCAATATTTTCATTATGCTTCATGTCTCGTGACATTGTTTACTATATTATTGTTTTTAAGTTATGTGAAAATATTTTCTATTATGATTGATTTTGAAAATGTCGCCGATTGTACGATGAAACGATCGTAAGTCTTAATAAAGATATTCTATCACTTTTTATAGCACTATTTAACTTAATTTGTTTATAAGTGATTATTATACATGTTTTTATACATGTTTTTATAAAGTTGTCCAATTAGTAAAAAAAATTAAGGAAATTATTTTAAAAAAATAATGCAATCAATAAAGAAGAATTGCGAAACCCGTTACTGTCAAAAAGAAAATTACATTTTTCAAAAAGCAGCATGGATACATTGACATTTGAGTTATGTATTTTAAGAGAGAAAATAAGTCTAGCTTGCAGATGCAAGTAAACATTCTCTTTTGAATTTGTGCAAAGTAAAATATTTGTAAAGTAAAATATTTATCTTTCAACTTAAGTTACAAATAAAAACGGTCAGTAAATAAATGCGTAAATGAATTTTTACAAAAGCAGGCAAAAGCAGGTTTAAGGATTTTCTTCATTTAAGTATAATTAAAAATAGATTACAAAATGTCATAATTAATTTTTATTTACACGGTTATCCACGTTTCTTTTTAATATATCGTTAAACCCTTTAGTTGTGAAAATATTGGAGCATCTATGTTATGATAAATAATAAAAAACATTCTACTTCAAATGTATTTCATTAAACTATTAACGTATTAATATACAGGGTGTTCCTAAAGACCGGTGCAAAATTAAAACGTAATAAAAAAAATTAGCAGCAGATTAATATTCACCGTAATATGGGATTTAATATGGCATTAAAAAATAATTTATATCTACCCTATATATATAAAATCCTAATGAAACGAATTTATGAAATGACTTTTTGAAACGATTTTATGAAACGACTATATGAAACGACTTTATCAAACGATTTTATGAAACGACTGATCTACATCTAATCAATGTCTGCATATCTGTCACAAAATTGTGAAAGGAAGTGCGATTTAGATATCCTGTTGCTGACTGTATTTGTTTAGAAACTATTTTTGCTGGTAAATTTTAAAATATGCAACAATTAAGTTCTAAGTGCGTTTAATTATGCTTTTATTAGGGATTAATTCTAAATGCTAAACAAGGATAGATGAGAATTCAAAATAATTCTGGTGAAGTGTAATCAACTCATTGTGAACGAGATAAATTACACAAAAAAAACTATGAATATTTAACGGATCGTTTATTAATCATGTCACACTTATTAGCGAAGGAGAGGACTTACAAAGTGTTACACCCGGAAGGAAGTTGGTTCACATATTATGACAGCACGTCTAAAATATCTAGCCTATATATATAAAATCCTAATGAAACAACTTTATAAAACGATTTTATAAAACGACTGATTAAACAAATGATTATGTTTCACGGAGATTTCTCCTAAAATATGGAATATTATGCGATAAAATTAACACCCAAAATCCGTATTGATCCGCAGATCTCAAAACTGGTATTAGAATTTTTAAATTCGAATTAGTTTTCGATATATTATTTTTTTTTTATAATTTTAAATACTTTTCTCTAATGATGGCAACTCAAATTTTAATCATAACAGATATTTTTTTTCATGTTTTAGAAAAGGTTATCATGTTAAACTGATTTGGCGACCAGTTTGGCCTCCCTTAAATGTATGCTAAGAAATGTGTCATGTTACTTTTATTCATAATTCAATTTACTTGAACAATCTTTCGCCAAATCGGAAGTTCTGACAGAGAAATCAAGAACACGGTACTTTTATGTTAGCGCGACGCCAGTAATAAATCGCCAAACATGTCTCCTGTCGTATTTTTTTTATTATTATTATTCATTTTATTTAATACAAAACTTTCATTTAAAATTGAAACATTTAAAATTAATAGCTTTCGAATCTTTCTTTCTTTTTAAACGAAACCAAAAGAAAAATATTAGTCACAGATGTCCGCACCGGAGTACCTAATTTGCGCCAAAATGGAGTTATTTTACTTGACATTGTAACCCGGCTATTGTTGCTTATTTATTAATGAATGTTAATTTACATTTATTTTCGTCTTATTTAAAAATTAAAAAAAAAATATTATGAATTGTTTTGTTCTATAGTTATTAATTAAACCTTTTTTGTTTATTGTTATTTCATTTTTAAAATAATAGAGAATAATTTAAAAATACTTATGTAACTGGTATTCGAAAACGAGATTTTCGCCAAATTGTCGTTAAAAAAAATCATGCTAAACCGGGTGCTTCTATGATATCTGTGCCAAATATTAAATAGTGCAACAAATCATGACATTTAATTTCAACTTCAAGACACTGTTTTAATGGTACTACTTAGTTATCCCGTCGATCAATTTCGCCAAATTATATAAATCGCCAAACCACTCGCCAAATTATACGAATTGACATAATTTTTATTTTAAATAACGAAAGAACAAATAAATTAGTAAAACATTAAAAAAATACAAATAAGACGGCGAAATAAAAATCAATTGTTGGCGTAAACACGTGTAACTTCCTTAAATTCAAATGTGACATTAACGTTCAACCATTATTGGCATTTAATCTTATAGTTTGCGATAGATTTTTCGTCGATGGGATAACCGAGTAGTACCGTTTTTATTTACCACTTGAAAAATAAAAAATGCTTACTGGCATGTTCAAAAAGACTATTGGCGATTTTGTGCCGGGCAAACATCAAAGTACCTAGAATTCTTTGTGATCGTCTCAACTTTTATGTAGTTTTATTTGAAAAATAATTTTGATTCTTTAATCAAAATGGAAACCTTTCATATGAACGGCGAAAGGATCAGCCCGTAATTGTTTATGGCAGTTATATGACTTGAACTATTATAATACAGATGAAATGATAACGATAGAATAATATTTGGCGACTTATCACCTGTGGCTGGTTAACATTAAAGTACCAAAATGGCCGCCTGGAATATAAAAAGCGAAGGGATACGCCCGGAACTGTTGATGATAGTCACATGACTTAGGATATTATTATATAGATTGTTTTCAATTCTAAAAACAGCGCAAAGAATAATATTTCCTAAGGAATAAAAATTTATTTACACGTGACTATTAAAAAAAGAAAAAAAAACTTTAAAATTACTGTTAAATGGGTACGTATTAAAGCAAGAAAATATTGAAAATTATGACTTGAAAATTGTATTTACACGTGAATATTAAAAGAGAAACGAAACTTTAAAATAATAAATACATCAATATGCGTTTAACCCTTTTAGAGGCAAGGCACTTCTATTCGTAAAATATTGAAATGTGAATGGCACCAGAATTTACAAACAAATTTCGAAATACGAAAATGCTTTTGTTCTTAGTGTTAATAAAAGGAAAATTTTCATTCCAATATTCTGGTGCCAATGTGGCATTTAAGAATTAAAATTAAGTGGCCCAAAGTTGAACCACCGCCCTTGAGAGGTTTAAAGCAGTAAATTGTAGTAATTGTAGTAAATTGTATTTTGTCAATTATTCTATAACGCTATTAAAAAATACCGGGAGGGAAAGACTGTGTTTACTTAATTCATTTTATTTTAGCTTGTTTTCAAATGTTTAACTGATCTTCTTTAATCAAACACGAAGACAAACATTGGATGTCTTAACAGCAACTGATTCGGCCTTAAATTTTCGCAATCAAAGTGAGTTGAATGGAAACACGTGTACAGGGAGATCGCTTCAGGTTTTTTCATTATAATTCAATCGTCTCGAATCTTTTTTAAACTGATCAGATTAGCGTGCTTTTAGATTCTGGGGTGTCTGAACGGGGGTTGGCGAGAGTAACTTGCAGGGGGCAGAGCCCCCTAGTGATATGTATAAAACACTAAGGTACGTGGCGGTGAAAAAGCGGCGGCATCAACTTATTTAATTGGAAAATCAAACCTGCTGAACCTAACTTTAGCCGGCTTCGATGTTTGTTCCGGTGTGAAATATAGGGTGCCCACATTGAAAAAAAATTTTAAAGCTTAAAACTTTATAAATTCTATATGAAAGCTTGAAAAAAGTCCTGTTATAATTTTCGGTTGCTCAAATCATATGCTATAAAAAAAGACAAATTTTTTTGTTGTTGTTGTTTTCTTTTAGCTCCGAATATATAACAGCAAAAAAAATTGCACAGATGTCATGGCGCGATCTGTTTCTGACGCCAATGTCATATACGCAACGGGTACTTAGCTGGCGCCAAAGTGTGGTTATTTTGCTTTATATTGTAACCCTGATATTGTTTATGCTGTTGATGTTTTCGCCAAATTGGCGTCTGAAAGAAATCGCATGACATCTGTGCCAAAAAAATATACAATCTCCTATTCCTAGTTTACCACGATTTCGAAAAGCATTCACTATCTGTGAAAACATAAAAAACAATATAAGCATTTTCGAGAATTAAAGACGCGTTTAAACAAAGTTTCTCTTTTTATGTGCGTTCGTAAGTATATAAATAAGTAGCACCTATAGTCGCCGTTCGGTCCGCCTGTTTGTCTATCTGTCTGTGTGTCTGCCTGTCTGCCCGTCCGTCCGCATATAACAGAGCAAAAACTACCTAACCGAAAGGTTTGAAATTTTAAATATATAATTGTTGCAAACTTTTACCGAGTCATTTCAAATTTATGAAAATCGGATGTATAGTTTAATGACAAGGACAGTCAAAAGTTTTCCGTTACATGATGGCCAATGGGAAACAATTATTTCAAATGCATTTTAATGATGTTACAGCCTTTCGAAGAGAATGAAATTGATAGGAACTTGTGATGTGCACTAAACTAAAATATACATTCAGTACAATATGCGGTGAAAAAATATTTATTAAACTAATTATAGTACAAACGCACCTCATTTGCCACGTTTGACGTGCAATTTCCAAATTCTTTTAAATACGGGTACATTTTAACGTCTGAATTAAAATATTATTTAAACTAATTATGAAACATTAGAAAGACTTGAATACATTTAAAAAGCAATTAAATTTAAAATATGTACATAAAGCATTTAATTAAAATCATACAAAGTATACGTTTCGCTGTGTCATCACATAGCCTCATCAGTACTAACATCAATCACAACAACAAGACATTGAATACACACTGGACTCAGTCAAAGTTAAAGGTTTTTTTGTTTCTAAAAGAAATCACTATCATGAAATTCTAAAAGAAATCACTATCATGAAATACATGATTCATGAAATATTCACTGGACTCAGTCAAAGTTAAAGGTTTTTTTGTTTCTAAAAGAAATCATTATTATGAAATTCTAAAAGAAATCACTATCATGAAATACATGATTCATGAAATATTCACTGGACTCAGTCAAAGTTAAAGTTTTCTTGTTTCTAAAAGAAAAACTTCAACTTTGACTGAATCCAGTGTGTGTTCGATGTCTTAATGTTGTGGTTGATGTTAGTTTAGTACTGAAGAAGCTATGAGATGTCACAGCGAAACGTATACTTTGTATGATTTTGATTTTAATTAAATGTTTTTATGTATATATTTTAAATTTAATTGCTTTTGAAATGTATTCAAGTCTGTCTAATGTTTCATATTTAGATTTTTAAAAAGTTTGTTTTGCTGCCATTTATTTTTGAAAATGTTTCCGATTAGTTTTCTAGCGCATTAATGGATGTTATCCATTCCCAATAAAACATTTCAGCTGAGTAACTGAATTTATACCTGCAAGAGTGAAAAATGAATACTCATTTTAATGCTGATGTTAATGCTGTAAATTTATCATGTTTGTTTGCTAAAAATGTTTGTGGAACAAGAAAATATTTACTTGACAATGGATGACATACGGAAAACCGATATTCTAGTTTGAAAAAAAACTGATTAATACATTCTAAAAACTCCTAGGAAACCTTTCCGAAAATCAATGGCACGAAAAGAAACTTCATTTTAATAAATACTTCTTTAAATCTCGAAAATATATTAGTCTCTAGAGTTTTTTTTTTTGTTTTTGTTTTTTTTTGTTTGTTTTTTTTAAGATAAAGAACACTTTTCAATATTGTGGGTAATTCAGGGAAGGATATCGTATATTTTCTTCCGTGATTATTTTGCATTATATTATATTTTCATCATTTGTCTTTTTTTAACACTTTCCAACATAGTTGAGAGTTGTTTATGAATTCGATTTGGCTGTCTGTCCATCAAGGACGCCATTTGAGAACTTCTTTTGGGGAGGGGGTTGGGGCAATGTCTTCTTTGGGGGCAGTGCATAGCCAAGGGTGACGTTCAAGGTGGGACTGTACCCTCTCCCCTCCAATCAAGAACCCATAAAATTTCCATTTTAAGCAAATTTTCATCTTAGCAGGTATAATTTCAAGAAACTGACTAAGAAAAGTTTTCCGTTTAACACAGAATTCCATTACATACAGTTTCCATTCTTACAAGTATCCCCAAAGGCTGTAAAGCATCTTTTCTATAGTACACCTCTGAAGAGCATAGGTATATTACATTTACTGTAAAACTTGTGAAAATGAAACCTATATAAAAAAAAATTCTTCGGTAAACGGAAAAAAAATCAAGTTTCTATGAAAAAAAAAATCCATATGACTATACTTGCTAAGACAGAGATCTGTCTAAAATGGAGCTTTTTTCCTGACCTTTTCACTTCTTCTTTGCAAGTTTTATTGCAGGGATGGGGAGCCGTTTCAAGAGGTTATTGGAGGGGGGGGGGGGGCAAAGTTTTCTTTGAGGAAGGGTTTGAAATAGCGTGCGGGATTTTGCACTCTTAACATCTGTCACAAGCATGGGATTCTTCCAGGAATATATATATATATATATATTTTGTGGTAGACTGCGGTATTTTCCTTTTTTTGAGGACCTACGCAACATCAATTCGCCAATCGACCGTGGAAAAAAGTCGGGAGTTTTGCCAATTAGACTTAGAAAAAATAGTTAATTTGGGCAAATTAGTAAATTAGTATCTGGCCGTGGGTAAATATTACAAAGATCGTGGAAACAAACAGCGATTTTTGGCAGTCTCATCCACATCTGTCCAGTAGAACTTTTTAGAAAGGCTAATCCTTCACAATCGGGTTCACCTCATTATAGATTTATCCCCTTAATTCTATAATTAAGCTACATAGAACGTTATCTTACATACTAAAATCTTCTCTAAAAAATTGTATAACTAACAGTGCAAGCAATGTTGAATTCAGAGGGTGGCCCGGGGGCAATGAAATGTCCTGCCCCCCCCCCAGAAATTTCCAGATTTTGTGTTTTCAATGGTCAAAAAGTGCAATTCCCCCCCCCCCCCCGAAGCCACAGAAATCCCTCCCGGAGAAAAGTGCCTGAATTCAACACTGAGTGCAAGTTCAGTTGAAATCTATTTACCAGTTACTTCCTTAAAAGGCTAATTATTCATAATTGGGTTTATCTGATTACAGAACTTTCCACCATAATTCTATAAACTAAACAACGTAAGACGATATATTTTATACTAAAACCTTCCCTGAAAAAGTATTTAACTAACAGTCCAAGCTCCATCAAAATCTATTCAGCACAACTCGACTTATAACCTGCCGGAACGAAATTCTAATTTGCATTTTGTATATGGAGATTTTTTTGGAGTTTTTTGGGATGATTGTAAATTACCGTCCTGCATCGGGTCGGGTAACCCGATTTTACCCGAATACAAGCGGCGTTTCAGGTCAGGTTCATGCAATATTTTTTTTCGCTGGGTGCAAGGCTAACTTTAAGCGTTTTGGCTTATGCTTTGCTTTGTCTCTCTTTGGTCGGTTTCGGGATGAACCGATTTTTCAAAAGGAAGTTCTGAATATTTTGCAAATGAAAAAGCTATATATCTGAGTATTAATGGGTGCATATTTGTCCATAATTTGTACATAAGCGATAAAATTGTAGGCTACTTCTCTATAAACGTAATAAAATATAGATTTATTTTCTTTCATTTTGGTTTCGGATGAGAATATTTCGGGTTTAGGTTGCAGTTTGTCAGGATACAGTTGGGTTTTGGGTAGGGTACAACCCGAACTGTGCAGAACACTAGTATCAGGCTGAAGAGATTATTAAGAACATACTGTATGCAATATAATTTAATAAAGCAAATCATTAGATAGCGTTGTAATCATTGCAGTAAATATAATGTGACACTAATAATGCAAAAAAAAAATAAATAAATAAAAATTAAAAAAATAATTAAGAACTTTAATTATCCCCCCTTCTTTAAACAAAAGAAAAATGTACTCTAAATTTCGGACTTAAGGGAGTGTTCAGTGAACATACATTTTATCAATTTAGATTTATGAGAACCCATTTACTTCAACTAAAATCACTTTAGAGTGATTTATTGTTATAACTTTTATTTAAGAAAACCTTTATTGATATTATCTCTTTAGCAATTAACCATTAATCATCTGAAATGGTGTTATATCCAATTTTGTTTATCATATCAAGATACTTTCATCTCCTCAGTTGCTTAAAAATAATTATTGTGATTTATGGTTGTTGATCAAGGAATCAAGGACACTTCCTGGTTTGAGTGATTGTACATTTGAAGAGGCAGTTGAACTCGAGCATTCAGACTGTACGCAACAGCTCATCTTTCTAGCTGGGATTTCGCAATTTTCGCAGCCGGGTAACAAAATCCCCGGTCCTTGTAACCTGCAAGCGTCCTTGTAAACTGCAAGCTCTTTTTCCTGTGCACATGCAAGAAATTGTTACATGTCAATTCTCAATATAGTTTTATTTACATCTCGTGTTAATCTACTAATTCTACAAACACACACAGAAACATAAAAGTTGGAGGCACCGCTGCGAGATCTTGGATACCTTTTCAAGATTGGATTAATGTACACTCAGCATATATTACTTCAGTGTTCTAAATAGTGTTTTCTCCAGTTTTATGTGGAATTGCAACAGACGACGGAGCACCTCGCATCACATTTATTACAGATAAGTACATTTTATCTTATTATTATTATCGGTTTGGATTTTGTTTTTTACGCTATTCACCGCATTATTTGAATAATGAATACTGACTTGGAAGCCGCAAAAAAGGCTGCTGAAGAATTGGAAAAGGCAGCTATAAATTTACGTGGCAGAGCTAAATCTGCTCTAACAAGGATAAATAACTTCATTAACTCTGACCAAATATTTCAAAAAAATGACTTGTACAATAAATTAGAAAAATTAGAGACAGTTTATTCCGATTTTGATAAATATGATGCTCAATTACCAACTGAAGCATCTGAAATTGAAGAATTTGAAAAGAAATATTATGAAACCAAAGCCAAACTGCAAGCGGAACTTTAAAAAGTTACCGTAAATGTGCATGCACCGCAAATGATAAATGATCAGATTCCAGTTGTTAGTTCTACTATTTCTAACAATTTTAAATTGCCTAGGCTCAATATAGAGCAATTTAATGGTGATTTTAAAAACTGGCTGTCATTTAAAGATTTATATTTATCATTAGTTCATAACAATGCCAGCATAACTAATATACAGAAGTTTCAGTATTTAAGAGGGTTACTAGGGGAAGAGACAGTCTCTATTATAAAACATATTCCTATTTCTGAAAATAGTTATTCAGAAGCGTGGGAAAAATTGCTGTCGAGATATGATAAGAAAAACAAATTGTTTCCACTTTAGTTAAAACATTCTTGGACATTCCCCCCCATTACTCAAGTAAATGCATTTAGCTTACGCTGTTTGTCAGATGTATCAGATGAAGTAATTAGAGGCCTTAAATCAATCGATGAAAAGGCATCTGGCCGTGACTTATGGCTAATTCATATTTTATTACAAAAGGTTGATTCTAAAACAAGGGAGGAATGGGCAAAATTGACCTCAAGCGAAAACTTTCCGTTTTTTGATCAATTTATTCAGTTTATAAATGATAGATGTTCATCTTTAGAATTGTTTAAAAGTGAAAATGAAGGTTCGCATAAACAAGAGAAACAGTATAACGTCAATAGATCTTTTTCCAGTGTCATTAGCAAATGTTTATTGTGTAAATTTAATCACTCACTTTACAAGTGTGTTAAATTTAAAGAATTAAGCATCAGGGATAGGAGACAGTTTGTTAAGAAAAACAAGTTATGCAGTAATTGCTTGTCTGACAAGCACACTACCTGGCAATGCAGTTCCTCTTACTCTTGTCATAATTGCAAGCTGAAACATCATACTAGTTTATGCGAAAATAAGCTGCAAAATTACGCAATATCAACTTCTCGTTCAAATGAAAAACAGAGCCGCAAAAACAAACCTGATTCAGAGGCCGGTTCGATTCCGGATGAGAATAAAAAGGAAATTTCTCCTTCCATAAATGCAGTTCAAACATCTTTCGCACTTTTGCCCACTGCTAGTGTATATATTAATGATTGCATGGGTCAAAAGCACACTTTAAGAATCATGTGTGATAGTGGATCAGAGTCTACATTTGTTTCTGAATCCTGCATGAAAATGTTAGGAATTAAAAGGAAAAATGCTAGGTTCCCCGTAAAAGGTCTGTCTAACTCAAAGATCGCAGTAACTAAGGGTTACGTAAGGTTTGATCTTACATCAATTTATAATGCAGACACCAAGTTGTCTGTTAAGGCATTTATTTTAGATGATATAACTGCTCCGTTACCTGCGGAAAAAATACATGAGAAGCATTTTTCGCATTTAAAGAATATAAACTTAGCGGATCCACATTTCGGGACACCAAGTAAAATAGACATTATTCTAGGATCTGATTATTTCTTTTCTATTTTGCTTCCTGGTCAAGTAACAGATACTCAGAGCAATTTAATTGCTCAAAATTCAATTTTTGGCTTTCTGGTATCAGGGAAAATGCCACATTCTAGTACATCTTCAAATTCAATACATAATTTACACATTTATGAAGTTAATATTGATAAAGAGTTAAAGAGTTTTGGGGAAGTAGAAGAAGTATTTAATAAAAATACTCAAATGTTGTCACCTGAAGAGCAATTTGTTGAATCACATTTTCAGGAAAATTATTCAATTAATTCCGAGGGTCGTTTTGTGGTTAAGTTACCTTTTATTCAATCTAAATCAGAATTAGGTAATTCTAAACCTGCCGCAATTTCTCGCTTGCTTGCTATGGAAAAGAAATTTAGAGAAAAACCAGAATTTGAAAATCAGTACAAAGAGTTTATGTACGAATATGAAGAATTAGATCACATGGAATTAGTTGCACAAAATGACATTAATAATTATGAAAACAAACACTACTTTCTTCCTCATCATGCGGTTATTAAATCTTCTAGTATCACTACTAAATTAAGGGTAGTTTTTGACGCATCATGCAAAACTTCAAGTGTTATTTCCTTGAATTCTATTTTGGGTGTAGGCCCTAAGTTACAACGGGACATTTTCGAAATCTTACTTAATTTTCGATTTCCGAAAATAGTCTTTTCTGCGGATATAGAGAAAATGTACCGCCAGATTTTGGTTGCTGAAGAGGATCAAATTTATCAGCAAATAGTTTGGAGGTCTAATCCTAATGCGGAAATAATAAATTACAAATTGAAAACTGTCACATATGGTTTAGCGCCAGCATCTTTTCTGGCAACTAGATGTATAAAACAAATCGCTCAGGATTATACAAAAAATCCTTGAATTTCGCGGATGTTAGAAGAGGATATGTACATGGATGACTTATTATCCGGTACGAATACTGTTAGGGAAGCAATAGAAACTTGCAAAGAAATTACAGATTGTTTAGACGCGCATGGTTTCCACTTGAGGAAGTGGAATTCAAATTCACAGGCATTTCTTAATGAATTTATAGATTCTTCTAGCACTGAATCAAAATTTAAAATCATTCCTAGTGACAACGGAAGCTCCAAAGTTCTAGGCTTAAGCTGGAACTCTTCATCAGATAGTTTTATTTTCATAACTGCATTAACACTCACTCCACCTCTTACAAAGAGACACATTTTAGCTGAGTCTGCACGGATTTTCGACCCGCTAGGTCTAATTTCGCCCTGTACTGTGATTTTAAAGGTATTTTATCAGAAACTTTGGCTTACAAAAGGGGACTGGGACTCTGTTATACCGCAACATCTTACAGACGAATTGTTACAATTTCAAATTTCCTTTAACGGACTAAATCAATTGTCTGTTCCTAGATGTGTCACGCTTTCATCCGGTAACCCGTTTGAATTACACGGTTTTTCTGATGCCTCAACATTGGCATATGTTGCCGCAATTTATTGCCGACAAAGTTATAAGGGGAAAATAAACTCTTTTCTCTTAGTTTCTAAAACTAAAGTTGCTCCAATCAAACAGATTTCAGTGCCAAAATTAGAGCTTTGCGGTGCGCACCTACTAGCTAAGCTGTTCCGTTCCGTCATGGAAACATTAAAGAGTTACAAGTTCGATATTTTCGCCTGGACGGACTCCAAAGTCGTCCTTTCTTGGCTATCAGCACATCCGCGTAAATGGAAGACTTTTGTCGCGAATATGACAGCTCAAATTACCGAAATTCTACCTACAAAGCACTGGAGACATGTACCATCCAAAGAGAACCCCGCAGATATCGCTTCACGCGGTATTGATCCAAAATGTCTTCCAGGTTGTGATTTGTCGTGGAAGGGGCCAAGTTGGCTAACTTTAGACCCATCCAATTGGCCCAAAGACGACTCAAATGTTGAGGAATTTGATGATCAAATCAAAGCCGAACAAAGGTCTGATCCAATTTTTTCCTTTCACGCCCACACATCAAATGATCTATTTGATAATTTGTTTCAAAAGCACTCTTCACTTGCAAAAATTATTCGCATTTTGGCATATTGCCAAAGATTTATCAAAAAATGCAAGAAGTCTAACAAAACAGAAATTTCTTCACCACATCTTACTTACAAAGAAACAAAAGCTGCTGAAGAGAATATTGTTCGTTGGATTCAGAATTCTTACTTTCAGGAAGAATTTAAATGTATCCAAGAACAGAAAGTTTTGCCAAAGAAAAGTACGTTACAATCCCTCTACCCGTTTATTGATGATAAGGGTCTGTTACGGGTGGGAGGACGCTTACAAAATTCACAATTATCTTTCAACCACAAACATCCTTTAATCTTGCCCTCACAGCATAAAATGGCTGAGTTATTAATACAGCAACAACACATTGCCCTTTTACATGCTGGGCCTTCACTGCTATCCCATATCATCAGACAATCTTATTGGATAGTTGGTGGAAAAAAGATCATTAACAAATGCATCAATAGATGTTTAAAATGCTACAGATATAAAAGGTCCATTGCAACCCCTCAACTAATGGGGAATTTGCCACAGCATCGAGTAACCCTGGAACGTCCATTTTTTTCCAGCGGTGTCGATTACGCAGGCCCTATATCTATTAAATTTAGTAAGGGTCGGGGTGCAAAAACAACTAAGGGCTATATAGCTTTGTTTATTTGTTTGGCTACAAAAGCGGTGCATATTGAAGCTGTGAGTGATATGACAGCTGAGGCATTTATCGCCGCCCTTCGACATTTTAGTGCAAGGCTAGGCACCCCACGGCATCTTTACAGCGACAATGGCACCAATTTTGTCGGTGCATCCAGAAAGTTGGACAAAATTTATGAATTGTGGCGTTCATTTACAGATAATGAAATTATGTCACATTATCAAGTTGAAAACTCTCTAGAATGGCATTTCATCCCTCCTTCTGCCCCTCATTTTGGCGGGGTTTGGGAGGCTGCGATAAAATCAACAAAGTATCACATCAAGCGAGTCATAGGAGAGACATTGCTCACTTTCGAAGAGCTAACCACGTTACTCACGCAGATAGAAGCCTTGCTCAACTCGCGGCCGCTTATACAGTTAAACGATAATGATACTGAATCAATAAATGTTCTCACTCCCTCACATTTTCTTACAGGGGATATTTTGCACTCTATGCTCGATGAGTCAGCAACCACTACAACCAATCTAAAGAAACGATGGGAGCTGCTCCAAGGCACGAAAGCCGGCTTCTCCAAACGTTGGACCAGGGAATACTTGGCCTCGCTGCAACCCAGAGCTAAGTGGAAGATCGCCATGCCTAACATCGAGGTGGGCCAGGTGGTGTTACTAACGGACGCAAATCAACCGCCTGGAACTTGGCCGTTGTGTCGTATTACGGAGGTCCACCCAGGCAGTGATGGACTCAACCGAGTGGTGACTGTGCAACGCGGGTCTTCATTCTTCAAACGCCCGGTGCACAAGTTGGCATTACTCCCTCAGTATCAGGACTAAAGCCCTGATAGGGGGGAGCATGTTCAGTGAACATACATTTTATCAATTTAGATTTATGAGAACCCATTTACTTCAACTAAAATCACTTTAGAGTGATTTATTGTTATAACTTTTATTTAAGAAAACCTTTATTGATATTATCTCTTTAGCGATTAACCATGAATCATCTGAAATGGTGTTATATCCAATTTTGTTTATCATATCAAGATACTTTCATCTCCTCAGTTGTTTAAAAATAATTATTGTGATTTATGGTTGTTGATCAAGGAATCAAGGACACTTCCTGGTTTGAGTGATTGTACATTTGAAGGGGCGGTTGAACTCGAGCATTCAGACTGTACGCAACAGCTCATCTTTCTAGCTGTGATTTCGCAATTTTCGCAGCCGGGTAACAAAATCCCCGGTCCTTGTAACCTGCAAGCGTCCTTGTAAACTGCAAGCTCTTTTTCCTGTGCACATGCAAGAAATTGTTACATGTCAATTCTCAATATAGTTTTATTTACATCTCGTGTTAATATACTAATTCTATAAACACACACAGAAACAGGGAGAAATTCACCTCGAAAATTCTAGCCCTGAGGGGGACGAGTTTTCATTTGATGATTTTGCACATGGCTGGAAGCAACTAATAGAATTTTTTCTCACGTATCTTTTTAAAATTAGCCAAAATACTCATTAATGATAAATGTCACATCTTGAGAATGTTGGAATAGCAAAGTCCTTAAAAATATTTTTGATAACTATTAGTGTCTGTGCCTAAAGGGCTTATTTATTGCATGTATTTTTATTGAAATAAAATCTGATTTATTTAGTTATTTTATCTTTTGAGAAGATTTTGAAAAAAATTTTTGAGTCTGACCTGTGAGGACAGATAAATT
The DNA here is from genome assembly GCA_963932465.1 of Maratus speciosus. Classification (NCBI taxonomy): domain Eukaryota; kingdom Metazoa; phylum Arthropoda; class Arachnida; order Araneae; family Salticidae; genus Maratus; species Maratus speciosus. The sequence continues at coordinate 141,108,372 of OZ010800.1, forward strand.
TTCTGAAATATCAAATTCCTTGGGGGAGGGTCGTGGTCCCCCCAGCCCCCTCAAATGACGCCCCTGATGTCCGTCCGTCTGTCTGTCCGTTCTCTAACTCGCGTAAATATAGTTAGATTGCCATGAAATTAAAATATGCTATAGGGGTTTCCGATGTGGCAAGTTTACAATTGAAAAGGAAGTATGTTACGTTTACGGTGTTGACAGATATTACGAAATGTAATCTCCAAATGAAAGGCTATAAAATAAATTATACTCAATAAATTACTTTCATCTATCAACATGGTTCATAAAAGCAATTATAATAGAACTTGTTATTCAAAACAAGGAAGTTTACGATTATAAATAAAGACTTTATATAAACATTTCATCGCATATCCAAGAAATTAAGATATTTGAACAATCAATAAACTAAACTGTTTAAGTGACTATAAATATAAATAATGTAATATTAAGATACTAATATTAAGATACTAATTAAGATACTAATATCCTGTTTTTGTCTTCAATAATGTATAATATATGTTTTGTACATTTACTTGTATTCCAGACTCTCAAAAGAAGAGATGCGACGATATTATGCTGCAATTGTAACTAATTAAATTGTGTCTCTTTCTTTAAAGTTTAAATCTACATGTTTATACAAGAAACAAAAAGACATTACGCGTGCTTAAAAACAACACAGAATATTATAGCATTAGCAGAAAATCAGAATGCGAAATGACTTGACTTTCCGGATTATATTACCCTGTTGACGGATTCCAGATAATTGCAAAGACGGATACAAAACATAAATACAAGATAAGCTAATTTTCTCTTACCCATTCTTTTATTATTGAGGTAGGAATAAATAATAAACTTTGAGGAACAACGAATTTCGAGCAAACACTTTGTTGGATAAGTTGAAAGACGTCTAACATACGGGACGCTCAAAAGAATTCCATCGAATGACGGCCTATGGGAAAAAATCGTTTGCGGTGCATTTCAATGATATTAAACTATTTAAACATACTGAAATTTGTGTATATCACTGGGGTGTACTACAAGGTGTTTAATGTAGAATCTGCTGTGCCTATAATGTATCGTTTATTGACAGGAACACACGAAAGTATTTGGCTACAGTACTGCCTATGAAGAATAATGGCTGGAAGTGCGTTTACAGTACGCGTTTTAAAATTTAATATATTTTTTATATTACTTTGTGTGGATAAATTCTATAGATCCTATGCACTGTAAAAAAAAGTATGTAGTTCTACCGATGTAAAGTTACATGCTTACTAAACTTTCATCTATAACTGTACAAAAGAAGCTGCAAATCTACAAAACTAGTTTTTGTAAAGCTATAGAAATCTGTAACTTTACAAATGAATCTGCTAAAATTACAGTAATCTTACTAAAATTTTATCTGTAACCCGGGTTGCAGTTACATGAAAAGTTCTAGGCATCCCAGTTTTCTAAAAAATTCTTAGTAACCTTACAGATTTTTTTGATTTTCAGCGTAAAAGTGTGTCTGTTACATGAATTTTTGTTGTTGCCCTTACATGAAAAGTTCTAAGAATCCCAGTTTCCTAGAAAAACTTTAGTAACTTTACAGATTTTTTTTACAGTGTACAAGGATACAGAAAAAAATCTCAAGTACATTTCTGCTTATTGACGGAAATCGCTGTATGGGAATTTTCAAATGCACTATGCGTTTCATTGAAGCAATTTTTAACGTATTATGTAGCAAACATACAAATCCATAGATCCTACACTGTAAAATAAACCTGTAAAGTTACTAAAATTTTTCTAGGAAATTGGAATTCCAAGAACATTTTATGTAACGGCAACAACAAAAATTCATGTAACAGATACATGTTTGCACCGTAAATCAGAAAATCTGTAAGATTACTAAAAAATTTTTAGGAACCTGGGAAGCCTAGAACTTTTTATGTAATTGCAACCCGGGTTACAGATAAAATTTTAGCAAGATTACTGTAATTTTAGCAGATTCTTTTGTAAAGCTACAGATTTCTGTAGCTTTACAAAAACTGGTTTTGTAGATATACATATTCTTTTTTTGTACAGTGTACAGGTAAAATTTTAGAAAGCATACAGATTTCTAAAACTTTACATCTGTAGAATTACTATTTTATTTTACAGTGTATACAGGGCTATACAAAGATTCGGAAGTTTGTCTAACTATAGATCCTAATGAACTAAATATGGTTTTCAAATACATTATTAATTTTCTAAATTGATTATTTAGACATTTTTCACGCTAATTTACTGTAAAGTTACGTTACAGTGTTCTGAATGTGTTGGGAAGTGTTTCATAATCTATGCTTGACGCATGATTTTTCGTCCTTCTTTTACAGTGCAATAGAGCAGTAATTTTTTTAAAAATGATTATAAACGTTTAAACAATTAATATAATTTTCTTTATATTTCTTTAATTTTAAATTACCATAAACGAGCTTACTTCAATCTGACTACCCCCAAATTCCCTCTTTTCACTTTAAAGAAATTTATTTCAAATGCCATACATTCTACAGCTTTGTATAAATTTCGAAATTCAGATTTATCTGAAATGCGTCCGAGACGTTCAACAGGGTTAAAAGTCAACAACAAAAAATTATGCATTTAAAAATATTTCTGTAAATATTGGATTGGAGTTTTGCCTTTGAACCGACCTTCTGGTTTCTATGGCAACAACATCGATCGCTTTGCATTCCACTTTAGTATTGATTCCAGTCTGTTTCTTCTCTACATTCCCCATGTTTATTTTATTGATTCTGAAGTGCTACAATAATTCATTCTTAACACTTCTTTACCTTTTTAGTCAAACGTTTAAATAAAGACAAATTCGGTAATTTAAAATAGATAATAATATACATAAACACCGGTAAAATTACCTTTCTAGTACAAGTTACAACAGATACTGCATGATATGTGATGTTTTAGAAGAATTATATGTCTGCACGTCAATTTATTTTGTTAAAATTAGGGTAAAACTGAATTTGTTCCAATCTAATACTTTATACAGGGTGTGTTAAAAATGGACTGACTTTTGTCGAAATTTGGTAAAAAAAAAGTGACGTATGTTGAAGTTATACTTGAAAAGCAATATGTAAAGTCAGAATATTCTTGACTATGCTTCCTTGTTTTAGTTGAAAATATGAGCGATAGACTGCGCTGAACAGTCTGAAACTATAAAATACTCAAAATAACCTAGCATTATCGAACATGCCCCATTTATGCAGTATCAACAGCTAAACAGGATGAAGAATGAAAACTAAGTGAACAATCGGGCTTGAGCATTCAAGATAGCGCAGCACCCTCTATCGGTGACATTTGAAACTAAAACCAGGCAGTTTAGTAAAAATTTCCCGAATTCATAAAATTATCTTCTGCAAAAATAGCTTCAATATCTATCACAGTTTGTGTGTTTTTAAATGTTAATAAGTCGGAAATTGCACGTGAAACGTGGCAAATGAGGTGCGTTCGTACTATAACTAGTTTTCTAGATATTCAGATCGTGGTGCAACAGTTGTTGCACTCTTATGGAAAAATGCATGAATACAAAATTTATTACGACTCTATATTTAAGTATTGCGCTGCCGCGCAATACTTATTTATTTCCAGTGTCACTTCTCAATGTTAATTTAACATAGAAAAGCCTATGGAGATCATAACTTTTTTTTATATTTTCTTCCCACCTTTTTGTCCCTGATGCCACTATTTTTTTTTTCTTTACTAATTCTAATGATATTATAAATTTAAAGTGTAAAAACGTCTGCCTGACGTCAGAATCAAATCGAATGGTAAAATGCCTTTGCATATGGGTGAATTATAACCTAGAGAGAAATATGGCTCAATTGTCTTTTACATTATTCAAATATTTTTCTTAATAATTACAAATTTCGCATCTTTCATTGAAAATCAACGGACATTTTTCATAGAAAATGTAACACTTTTTTCCTCATTGTTGCAAAAATTTCAAAAGCCGTAGTAATAATTTATTTCTTTTTAGTTGAAAGATTTCCACGTAAAATATTAAATTGAACTAGTTTTTTTTTTTTCCCAAGAGTTAAAAAAGTGAATACGGCGTCATAGTAGAAATAAAAAGGATATTTTCAGAATAAATTTTTGCTTTGGACAAGTTTATGTTTTAGTAAAAAGTTTCAAATGGATATATCCTATTGAATATATCCTATTGGATATATCCTGCGCAAAAATAGCTATAGCTATTTTTACGCAGGTAGCGAACTTAGTGAGGAATTATATAACTTAAATTTTAAAATGTATTTTTTTTTCCCAGATGAGAACTGTTTATACCCCAAATTAAACTTAGTTAAAAATTTTCTGATGTGTTTACACCACCCCTTGACTTTTATTTTTCATTTTTGTTTTTACTGTATCACAGCTGTAATATTGTTAAATATTAGCAGTAAGGATTCAACACAATTTATTTTTGCATTCATAGCGTTCCTGAGTGGGAAATGGGGTATCTAAATTTAAGTGAAGTTAATTTTTTATGTTTAGATTGTAGATTTTTTTATGCTCAGATTGGAAGTTTTTGTCCAGACTACAGCAACCTGCATTACTACAGTGGTTAAATATTTTGAATTATATATTGGTAAACTGCATCATACATTGTGATGCAATACCACATACATCAACGCCTGGTGATGATACCCTCTATTAATTTTGAAATGAGTTCGTCTGAATGCAGTAGTTATTAAAAAGCTTGACATATTAAACAAAAACATAATTTGAAGAACAAATTAAAAAAACAAAATTTATTTCCTACATTGTTTAATCCAGAGAAAGGACAGATATTAAGATATTTCATTCAATTAGCTCTACATTTAATGTTACATTTTTGTAACAAATTAGTTAAGCCAATTGAAGATTGAAAAATATAAATAAAATTCATACAATATGATACGTAAAACACCATAAAAAATTAGATTCCGTTCAAATGAAATCGAAATAAATCTTAGACTTTTTGTTAAAGTTTTGTATTTTGCATGCATATCTTCTCATTTTATGTACAATTGTCATAAACATAATATAAAATCTGCAATACCAATATTTTTAATTTATAATGGAAGAATTCTCAGATTTATTTCGATTTCATTTGAACGGAATCTAATTTTTTATGGTTTTACGTATCATATTGTATGAATTTTATTTTTATTTTTTAATCTTCAATTGGCTTAACTAATTTGTTACAAAAATTTAACATTAAATGTAGAACTAATTGAATGAAATATCTTAATATCTGTCCCTTCTTGGGCTTAAACAATGTTGGAAATAATTTTTTTTTTTTTTTTTAATTTGTTCTTCAATTTATGCTTTTGTTTAATATTAAATTCAGTAATACGGAAAAAAATAGGACTCCATCTTAAATAGGACTTTCTATTATGTAGTGCAAGTTGAGAGAGCGCTTCTTCAAAATTTAAAAAATATAATACATTTGTGTATTATTTAACGAGATAATTGTGGTTTTATATTTATTTTTGTAATGCAGGCATCACGATAATTTCTTTTAGACTTTGTTTTATAATATCACGCCTGTTATGAATATTACAACCAAACTCTTTAGCACCAGCAATTTTGTTGCCTTTCATTATCAGTAGTTTTATTTTGTCAGGTGAATTAAAAGTATAAAAGTTCAATGGTATAACTATAATTTTATTACATATTTAAATTCATAAAAACATGGAAATACCTTTTACAATGATTATTTTGTGCGGCATAAATTATTGGAAGTTGAACTGGTCAATGTTTAAGAGTAATATCTGTTATTTAGTATCAGTTCGAATAGTAAATCAGGTATTTCATTACATTTTATTTTACATGTTACCTTGGACGAGCACAAAAACAACGTCAATGCATATTTTGGTTTACTCTGCTTCTAAAATATTAATTCTCTAGTTAATAATACAGTAATTAAAAATTTATAAATGGAAACATGTGTTTCTACTCCAATCATCATACTCGAAAATACCCCAACAGAACTTGTCTTTCCTTTCTGGCCATTGAGTGTCAAAATATGAACCTATGTATAAAATCAACAGCTATAAGAGGACAGTGGACGTGCAAAACCATTTTCTTTTCATTTTCACTTAGTTATACGGACATTTTGCACACATAATTATTCGCACGTTTTCTACGTCAATTAATCAATTTTATTCAAAAGTATGTTAATCAATTAACTTATTAATTATAATATGTTAATTAATCACTCTAATTAAGAATTCTCCTAAATTTGGCTTTAGGAACCTTGTGATTTGTTAAATGGTAGTTTATAATATTGCTACAAAAGTTGGTATGCATTTTAAAATTATGCTAATATATTGAGTGAAAATAATAAAAAACTGTTGGAAATATTATAAATAAAGTGATTTCACAATCTTTAAATTATCGAAAGAATCAATCAACTACAGCTAATTACAAGTTAAATCTATGTGTCAGCACTCTACAATAAATTCTCATAAAAGAAACTAAATAACTTCTCATCCAATTTTGAGTTTACAATATTAAATGAAATAAGGCGTATTTCTGGTAAAAAAGTAATTATCTAAATCTTATATCAAGGACATTTAATGATGGTGCTATGTAAAACTAAAACGATCATTTCAAAAAGAATTATGACTTTTTATATGAATTGTTGACAGACTAAATAACTTTTTATGAGAATTTCCGCTTAATCAATGAGTTCTAAATATAAACTTTATTTTAAAATTGATTTATCTATGTTTGATTTTGTCAGTGTCTAATGTGACGCTCTTAAAGCATTATGTTGGCAGAATATTTCTCTTCAATTAATTTGTTAAAATATATATTAACTTTAATGTAACACTTTTGTATTTAATTTAACTCTTTTTCTTTCAATTAAAAGTTAGATTAGCACAAACAACTATTGGATTATTAGAAGATTGTTTATAAAATTAATAAAAATTAATAAAATGAAGTAATACGATTCCAAGCTGAATATAATAAATGAACTATAATAAATGATTTCACATACTCACCCGGGATACCGATACTGTGATGGATCATTCAAGGTAAGAGAAATTCACTGTTAAAAATTTGCAGCATTCTGGCAGGTCATTTGACCGTTTTTTCCGAGAACGGTTACACAACTGTAATTTAACACTATTCTGACCATATTATTGGCCATTTTATGGTCAGAATATAGTTAAATTATGGTTATGAAACCGTTTTTTTCAAAGAATGGTCGAATGAACTGCCAGAATGCTGCAAAATTTTTAACAGTGTTGACTTACCATTTTATTGAATCATTTATACATACTTAAAAGGGAAGCTGAAAAAGCCGTAGTGACTCTCTAACAAAAACCTCCAATATTTACACATTATCATGAAATTTCAAGGGAAAGAGTTATAGAACTACCAAATTTTACTTTTATTTACGGGTCATTCCACACAAAATGAGCAAACATTTAAAGAAAAATCGTGGCTGCATAGTAACCGATTTTAATAAAATTTGATACACAGATTCAATTTATGTTCAAATAGAGCACTGCAAAATATTTCGACAAAAAAATAATTAATTTTGGAATTTCTGGACATTTAAAAAACTTGACATAGAATGGCATGTGTACAATCGTTCAAAGTTGCAAGTTTGAAGTTCCGTATCTTGAAAACTACTTAACATAAATTAAATCTTTTTGTAATATTGTAATCTCTGGAAAATTATCTTCATATTTATTTAATAATAATAATTTGGTAACGTCATGATTAATCTTAAATTTGTTGTATAAATTGAAATTTTATCAATTTTGAGAAAATTAAAAACGTTATAAAAATGAAAGGAATTCAAAAACATTTGTGAAATTGATGCCTGATGTAGTGTTACATATTAAGATCGAATTGCTAAAGTTTTTAAGTTGCCATGTATTTCCTTCACCTTTTAAAAAAAAATTGCGTGCATACTAATACTAAATTTTGAAATAAAGCATATTACAAACAATAATACTTAATATGGAATAATACTTAACTAGATACAAAATTAGACGCATGAACATTTTGCAGACGATAATTCTCATTTTGAGAAAACGCGATTTATTTTTTTTATTTTTAGTGTAACTCAATTACGGTGTACAAATTTGGAATGCTTGTATTTTCCTTTTATTTACAGTAATGCATGCATACTAATACTAAATTTTGAAATATAGCATATTACAAACAATAATACTTAATATGGGATAATACTTAATATGGAATAATACTTAACTAGATAAAAAATTAGACGCATGAACATTTTGCAGACGATAATTCTCATGTTGAGAAAACGCGATTTTTTTTTTTTTTTTTTTTTTGTAACTCAATTATGGTGTACAAATTTGGAATGCATGTAACTTCGTTAGGTATCGTTGCGATGCATGCGTTTTTTTATGATGTAGTTAAGATTGAAGTATATTAATAAACAAAAACTTAAAAAGAAAACAATTTTTTAGTTAATTTTTCCCAAATTGAAGGTCCAGAGTGCATTTAAGGGGGCATACCGTTGATTAAAGTTGAAAATAATTTTTCTGTCATTTCATGCATACTAAATCCTAAGAAGATTATTATATAAGGAAGAGAACTTTGTACCTATGCCCCTTTTTTTAAATAATAAAAATTAATTTAGTATTTAACGAGAACGAAAAATCGCGCATTTTGTATTGATTATGAAACGCTTTCCTATACTAACAGGATATTATTAAAATTTTTCAGTTTTTCCATTTAATTAAATGTCTAAATAAGTAATTCAAACAAGAAAGTAAAAATCATGCGTCAAGAATAGATTATGAAACACTTTCCAACACATTCAGAATAATGTTACAAAACTTCACTGTATAATAAGTTGAAATAGGATGTCTCACTGAACCATTTGGTTTGGCATAACACATTTCAAAACCCAACTTCAGCAATTCACATCAAAAGTCGGAAAATGATCCGAAACCTTTGAGAAGTCCTATATACGATATAAAGATTTGGACCTATAAACTACAGGCATGCAAATATTTAGTTCAGTATGGAAATAGATAGCACAATTGAATATACCCCTTCAGCAATTTCTGCTAAATAAGGAGAATGGTATGTGTATCCTTTTGTTCAGCCCTGTATGCGAGGTATAGAACGAATACACAACGAGTAACATCCAAAAAATGAGTTCAATTTAAAAGTGCGTTACCAAAATTGAAAACGTATTTCCAGAAATTGTTGCTCAGTACTGTAGTAGACAGTACTGTAACGATTTTTTTGTGTGTCCCTTTCAATGAAAGATAAATTCTATGAATGCCCTATTCTATGGTAATCATCTTGTTGTGAACTTGAGTGATTTATATCCATTTCAATACATTTGAAATAGCGTCATGTCATTAAAATGCATTGCAAACGACTTTTCCCCATCGACCCTCATGTATCGCAATTCTTTTGAGTGCCCCTGTCAATGAACTATTAATGCTAGACACCCCTATTCAATACCGAATATGCCACGGTAAACATCATTAACCTATATCAATTGCATGAAAATCCGAGTCTATTTATGCGAGTTAGAGCGAACGAAGACAGAAAGACAGACGGACAGACAAACAGGGCTTAATTTGCGCCGGAGCCCGGCTCCGGTACTTCTCTTTTTTTAGTAAATATTTCAATATTGGTCGGAATTCACCGGAGCTCATAAATACAGGGCTCCGGAGCCCAGTGCAATATCATTTCCCAAAAACCGAAGCCAAAATTACTTTTTCCTTTCCTTGCCATCTCCAAGCTTTTGCATTCTTTTTTACCAAAACACTTATATGTGACATAATGTGTCGCACACGTGGGAGATTAAGATAAAACGGACTCAATTTTTATATCAGTTTTGGGGCTTGGACGACTGCCTCGAGCTCAATCTGTATTACAATAAAAATTTTATTTATTCATGTATCGAAAAAAAATTCTCCTTTAAATTTACGTATTATATTCCATTTCAAATCATTTTAACCCTTTAACCGGCTGGCCCGGAATATTCTCCATTCCTAGAAATTATGTTAAAATGGCTGTAGACAAAAATATTTTAAACAGAATTTTATTTTGAACCATATATAGAAAGAAGTAATATTGAAGATATTATAGCATCAAACTTCGATTAATAAATATATATATATAATCTGGAATTTACAAGCATTCTTATAAAAATACAGGAAAACCCTCGGACGGTGAAAGGGTTATTGATATTTTGATCAAAATGAAGAGGAAACAAAAATCGCATTTTTCTATTACAAATTTATGTCGGCGACGACGTGCTGATACGGCGCCACTCAAGAGACTGAACAATGAATTTGCCTTCAGTTCGATTTTCTTTTGTAACAGTAGGATGATTTTTTATTGGCTGTTCTTTTTTTTAGATATCTAACAGGAAAAAAAATATTTTCTGTTTTTGTCAACGAGTATCAGCTTGAGGTTTTGTTTCTTTGAGGTTTTTGTCTTCTATTACGTACGAATTCATCATCATCTGTCAGTACGAATTATGTCACTGGTTTTTCTATTTATTTTGTATCATAAACAGTACCCATGCTAAGGCTCTGCTCAGCCATTTACGAAGTCACTTTCATTTGTAAGTAGATATAATTGCCATGTATTGTTATTTTAATATAAAGCAATCGAGCAGTGTTTACTCTTTTTCTATAAAAACCACAAAAGTTTTTTATGCAGAAGGAATCGATTATAGTTTAAAATATGCACGTTTTATAGGAAATTGTAAAACATTGTTCCATCCTTCAGCTTATAAATACTAATTTCTGTGAATTTCATTCATTTTTTCTTAAAAATGCATAGCTGCGAACTATCCCTTTGTTGTAATAACACTATTTCCTAATCATAATCCTTACCCTATTTAATCACAGAATTCTGCAATTAATTAACTGTAAAATTAGGCAAAGATTACTATTCATAAGTAAAAAATGGAATAGTTGACAGCTAAGTATATGCTGATAGATATATTTAAAATTTTTATTTTGCTAAAGGGGAAAAAAATGCTTTAAATTTTGCAAATAATTTACGAAATATAATTATACAGATTGGTGTGACAGGGGGTGGGGGAACGGTACGGTTGTTGTATCAGTAGCGCAGAATATTAGGGCTCCGGTACTTTTCTTGTTAGAAATTAAGCCCTGCATACAAACCGAATTCATAAACACTTTTGAAGTACAGTAAAACCTCTCTAAAGCGACCACGTTCCGTTCCAATAAAAATCGGCTGCTCAGAGAGGTGGTCTTTTAATGAAGGTCATGTTTAAATCTAGATTTTAACTGTTGAAAAAAAGGTCACAACTAATGTTACTAAAATTTATTTTTCACATTCGGGAAAAATATAAAAATGTAAGTATCAAAACAAAAGTTAATTACATAAGTTAATTACTGCAGAGTTTAAAAAATGAATGCATTGACGCTTGTTTTGATTTTACGGTTTTATCTTTTATAACTTTTATGTTCAAGTCCTTTCGAAGTTCTGTAAATAAATGCAATTTTTTTTTTTTGGGGGGGGGGGGACAAATAATGGTGATTTCATTGATATATCATTTCTTTGAGAGTTTTCTGACAGAATAGGACAGGGGAGTTTATTGCCATCATTCTTAATTTGTCAACAAAGTTAAATTCATTGCCTAGAAAGGCACAAAGAGGTTAAGTTAATGGTTAAGGGGTTAAGGCACAAAGGCAGTTTTAAGTGTTTACACTTAAAAGTTATGGTAATAAAATAAAAAAAAATCTAAACTTTGTTTAGAAGTTTGATGAATAATGCGCTTTCAGAATTATTTTTCTAATAAAACCTTCTTCAAGCGACCAGAAAAAAACGGAATTTGTTTCATTTTCTTCAAAGAAATGGGTCGCTCATGGAGGGAGTTCAACTAGGATGGTCTCTGAATGGAGTTAAAATTAGTATTGAGCCTAAAGGAACAAATTTTGTTTAATGAAAAAATGGTCGTTCAGGGAGGTGGTCACTTAATGGAAAGGTCGCACAGGGAGGTTTCACTGTATGTTGAAAGTTTTAATAACATAACGCAGTCTGAGTTATAAACCAACAAACCGTAGGGACTACAGTGAGATACTTTTTGGGGTTAATGCGAGACAGTATATGGGGCTAATATGAGAGAGTATTTGGGGATGTGACAATACTATTCTATGATATACTTGAAACGTCCACCACACACACACACAAAAAAAAAACTGAAAGTGTTAATCTCCAATTGCCTATTTCTTTTAATTTGTTTGTTTTCTTGTTTTTATAAGCTTAATGGTATAGTCTTCTATGTTTGTTACCTAATTTTTATCGACTGAAATGAAATGATAGTTATTTGATTTAACTACTTAGTTTTGCACAAGAACGTGCTGTGACCGAAAAGATTGCACAAGCAGCCATGAATTTATTTTTTTTTCTTTCTTATCATTTATATTTTATGATAATTATAATATTACCAATAATAAAAATACATTTGTAACAATTCTTTAAGTAATTCTAAAAGACTAATGCAACTACTGTCTAAAATAGACCTGCCTTTTCATGAAAATACTTTCAAAAACAGGAAAATTACTTAAACTTTTTGCTTACATAAGTATTAATGGTTAATGCATTAAGTCAAGAACGTGGCGTACGCTTTTTATTTTTCAGTAACAAATGTTACACCATTGTAAATTTACTACTAAATCTACATGAAAATAGAATTTAAGTTCTGTAGATAATTTTTCTTAGTTTTTCTTTTACACTAAATTATCATTTAATAAATTAATGGAGGAGTTTATTGTAAAGGTTGTGCGCTCCCGAAGTTTGATTAAGAGATCAGCGCCACCTACCTGATAAAATATGTAACCTTTCAGTTGAGCTTCGTTGTCACTTGAACAACACGTCTGTAACGAGCGCCCTCGCTCTCAAATCAGAAGCTCTTTCAACGTCATTTGCCCCTTGGCAATAATAAATAAAAACCTATGGAAAATTAATCACAGTCCACTGTTCTAAGTGCTCAAAGCATATGGTCCTAGCCGACCGAAGCACAGCAAAAAATGACTACCTTAACAACGTTAAATCGCCAACGCGGGGTATTAAAAACCAAACTGAACAAAATTTAGAAATTCATTAACGAATATGAGTGCACTCATCTAAAAGAATCGCAAGAAGAACGATTGCGCTTAGAAAGCAAAAAAGTTTCGATTTTGGAAATTAAAACGTCACTCCGTAATCTTATTGAGTCCTATACAACTCTTCCGGAAGATGTCGACATAACAGACACTTTGGAAATAGCAACTGAAGAGGCAATAGCAATAGCAATAGCAATAGAAGAGGAACTGGGAGAATCGGAGGTAAAACTTAACATGTTTATCTCTAAATATGAATATTCTACTATTAAAAAAGAAAATCCTACTGTTACTACTAACTTTAAAATACCAGACTTACCTCTACCCAATTTTTACGGTAAATATTATGAATTTCAAAATTTTAAATCTCAGTTTATGTCTTTATTAGAAACAATAAGAATCTGAACCTAACTCAGCAGTTAAGCTACTTAAAAAGCTGCCTAAAGGGTGTGACCAAAAGGCTTGATTCAGCCCAAGATACCTACGAATCTCTTGGCCGTCTGTACAAGAAAGATATGAAAACAAAAGAGCTGTGATTGATTGCCATACTATTAAATTACTAAATTTATAAAAAGTACCAGATTCTCCTAACCATTTAATGCAATTAATTGATAATAGAAAATGTAATTTTCGTGCATTAAAATTACTTGAGTTTGAATCTAACGAACTCTCAGATGCCTTAATAATGCACATCTAGTTTCAAAAATTGGACACTGAAATAAAAAAGTGTTTCGAAATGAAATTAATTAAAAACGAAATTCCTAAATTAGCTAGCTTTTTCAGCTTTTTGGAAGAAAGAAGTCGAATTCTTCAGAATACTGTTATATCAAAGGAACAAAAAAAGTTACCTTGTAATAATTGAAAATCTGGCACTAAGCCAATCATTGAAAAATCCCTTTTAACAAAATCAAAACAGAGAAAAGGGTGCATGTTAGGATGTACAGATTCACATTCTTTATATAGATGTGAGAAATTTAAACAAATGAATGTGATGAAAAGATCAGAATTTGTTAAAATTAACAATTTATGCCAGTCTGGTCTAAATAATCATCTACCTAATCCTTTTTTATCTAAAAATAGTTGTTTTTCATGTAACAGTAAAGCACATAATAGCATATTGCATCCATTAAATGAAAATAATAATATCAGTAAGCAATTTACAGTTGAAGACCAGACAGATAGGAGCCAACTGGATTCTTCCCCCTCCCCCTCTTCTGATAATCAAACATTTTTCGAGAAGGAAAGTAAAATAAATAAATCTTGTGTGATTTTAAACACAGCTGTGATATATTTGAAGGACGGTTCTGAGGAATTTCAACCTTTAATTGCCGCATTAGATAGTTGCTCAAGCTCACATTTATTAACTTCTCATTCTGCAAATCTGTTAGGATTTCGTAAACAAAAAACTCTTATTCCCATTTCCGGAATTAATTATTTATGCTTAAACGCTAAGTCATTTATTAGTACAGAATTAACGAATGAAAACAAAACTAAATTTTATCAGTTATATATGTTAGCAGTTCCTAAAATTGCTAATCTTCCGCCGAAATATGTAAATACGTCAAAATTAAAATCGCCGTGGAATATAAAATTAACGGATAATAACACTGGGGAACATACATTTTGTTTACTTAGATCTAGCACTTGTTTTTAGCTAATTATTGGCATCTAAATCCAAAAATGACCCCAGTTTTTTAATATCACGTCAACTTTTTAAGCTACAGGATACCCCAAAAGTCATACTTAATGTGGTTACCAAAGAAAATAAAGAAAAAATTACCAAATATATTATTCGTACAACGGTTGTATATACTTACTATAAGCTGCATTGTATTTATACAAGTAGCAAAATCCTTTTATAAAATGAAAAACGTACATATTAAGGTAAAAATATTCGCTTATGGCTTTTCCTGAGTGTTAAATTTGTAGACAATCTCTCTTGATCTCTAGCCAGCTATCATATGTTCTTGCCATCTACCTTGATACCCTTCTTACATGAGCTTCAAATCTTGGTGGAATCACTCACACTGCTCATCACTGACTGCACCAAGATTTTCCGGGGAGTCATTAAGATGGCTATTCAGAAAATGAAGATTAATGCTCATGTTGCAACCAAACATTCTGAAGGTCTCTAAAAGCTGCTGGGCAATTTCGGTGTAATTTTCTACTCGCACATTTCCAAGAAATTCTTTGACAAGCTTTTTAAATGCAACCAAGCATTCTTTTGGTATTATGTCAGTGTTCCGATGAAATGTTCATCTGTAATGAGCTGCCGAATCTGTGGACCGTCAAATACACCTGCCTTTATCTTTTCAATAGACAGGTCTAGAAATTTTGAAATGAGATATACTTGAAACATTCTCCTCCAGTTGATAAAGTTTTCAAGAACGGCTTAATTAGAACCAGCTTTATATGTAGAGGTGGAAATATGGTGTTCTTTCTGTCGACAAGTGGCTAATGCAAAATCTTTGTATCTCCAGGTTTAAGGATAAACCTTGGAAGCGAATTTGACTGAAACCAACGCTTCTCGTGAGCTTTCCTGTCCCACATACACAGTAAACAGCGATAATTGGTATATCCATGTTGCTGGCCAAGAAGGAAGCAGACCATTTTAAGATCAACACAAATGATCCATTCGGGCATGTGATATTGCAATAAATTAATGGCTCTCTTTATGACCTTATATTCTTCGTCCAAATAAACTGAATGGCCTATTGGGACAGCTCCAAATAAATTTCCATTGTGGCACGCACTTCAAGTTCCTCTTTTAGCTATCGATGAACAGTCGCCAATTCAGTTGCGGTATAGGATGGAATTCCCAACTCCTCCATTAAACAGTGTACGTTATGACAGTAAAGAAATCCACCGTCACTTCAAAAATATTGAAGAAATTCATTTTCTGTTGATCGAAAATAGGATAAATTAGCACATTAAAACAAATTTTTCTAAAGCAATCTTGATGCTAAGTGTTCTGAAGCGTTTTTCTTTCTATGACTCTCGCCCGATTCAGCGTAGAGTGATGACATTAATATAAGCCGTAGAGAAAAAATTTGGCGTGATAGAAGAAAACTAATTGCAGTTTTGAAATCAGCACAACTTTTTGACTTAAAAACAGCTGAAAAATCAAAGTCAGCAGAAATTGTATAAAAAATTGTCCCCCAGTGAATTGGAGTAAACCTAAACGCGTACACGCGCTGCTTGGAGCTGAGTTATTTTATGAATTAATAGGATGGAATAAAAGTAAAATTGATGATTCTCAATTAATGTTAGTAGAAACATTTTTCGGGATGTTACATCAGGCACTGTATGCAATTCTATCTAGAATTTAAGAGAATCTTTTGATTCTTGTTTTTTAGTAACGGATTATAAAAATTTGGAAAAAGAAATAAGTTCTTTTTGGGAATGGAGCAAGTAAGGGAGTTAAAACCCTTAGTTAGTGAGGAGTTAAAATACTGTATCGAACATTTTTTAAAGACTCACTACCGAAAACCGGACGGCAGATACGTTGTTGAATTACCTTTTAAGATTCAAATGTTAGACAATTCTCTGGGAGATTAAAAAAAATTGCCGCTAAAAGATTAAATCAAGTATGGAACTGTTTAGAGCGGGATCCCAAATGAAGGGAATTATACTCAGAATTTGTAAAAGAATACGCTACTTTAGGACACATGGAAGAAAGCTCCGAAGACATAAATCCTGATAACGGATATTTTTTCCCTCATCACGGTGTTTTGCGACCGTCAAGTACTACAGCTAAACTGAGGGTCGTTTTTGATGGGAGTTGTAAAACTACTAATGGGAAGTCTTTAAACGACTTACTGTTTAAAGGGGGGATAATACAAGATGATCTTTTTTCGATTATGATTCGTTTTAGAAAACATATCTTCGCATTTACAGTTGATGTAAATAAAATGTTTCGACAAATAGAAATAAACACGTTGCATGCTAGATACCAAAAGTTACTGTGGAGAGAAGGGAGCGAGGAACCTGACAAAATCTACACTCTGAAAACGGTCACCTACGGTTGCGAAAGTAGTCCATACCTTGCCACTAGAGTGCTTCAACAGTTAGACAACATACAATTTCCCATTAGCCGCCGAAGTCATAAAGAACGATATGTACATGGATGATTGCCTGTCAGGTGCGTCAGACATTTCCGATTTTTTTAAAATTAAAAAACGATTAACAGACATCTTCAAAAGAGGTCAGATGGCATTGCATAAATGGTTGAAGAATGTTGTTGAATGTTTGAAGAAGGTCTAATGTTGTTGAAGAAATAAATCCTGATTCTCAAATTTTTCCTTTTAATCAAAATGCCGAAGAGGTTTCAACAAAAACTCTCGAAATACTATGGTACTGCAGTAGTGATACATTTAACTTTAAAGTTATTGTCAACAGAAGTTCTGACTATACAAAACGCGAAATTCTAAGTCAAATTGCAAGACTCTTTGACCCCCTTGGCTTGCTCGGTCCTGTAATTTGCCGTGCTAAAATCTTCATGCAACAACTATGGTTGCTAAAGTACGACTGGAATGATAAAATTCCCCTTCATGTTGCTCAAGAGTGGGACAAGTTCCTCATTCACTAGTTTTTATAGAAACATTTAAAATTCTAAGATGTATTCTCATTAAAGATGCATCAACTATACTGTTACATGTGTTTTCTGACGCGAGTGAGGTAGCTTTCGGAGCTTTCCTTTATCTTCAAACGAGCCCTAACTCTACCTCGTTTGCAGCAAAAGTAAAGTTTCACCAATTAAAACTGTCAGCATACCTACTTTTGAACATTCAGCATGTTTATTGTTGTGCCAACTTACTCAAAAGGTAATTAGAGCTCTGAAACTTCAAATCGACAAAGTCATACTTTGGTCGGACTCCACTATTTCCTTAGCATGGATAGACATATCTCCACATCTTCCTAAAACATTCGTCGGAAACCGAGTATCTCAGATTCAAAAACTTACCAAAAACTACGAGTGGAGATATATTCCTTCAAAACTCAATCCATCTGATGTGTTATCCCGAGGTCAGCATGCAAAATCCCTTTCTACCAATAAACTGTGGTGGGAAGGCCCCGATTTCCTGAAACAAGATATTGGGAATTTTTTTCCCTCAAAATGACTCTCATACGAAAGACGAACAATTTTTAAAGGAACTAAAGTCAGTTCCGGTTTTCAGTTCAGTTATAAATTGTGACTTTATGAACTCTTTTCTTAATATTTAAAATATTTATATTAAATTTATGAAAGTGTTAGCATTTATTTTCAAATTTGTCCACAACTGTAAAAATCAGGTAAAACTTAAAAGTTCCTTAATTTTAGAGGAACTAAGGGTTGCCAGAAACTTCTTAATTAAGAGAGCTCAAGATGAATATTTTTCATCAGAAATTTCGGCATTGAAAAAGCGCATGTCTGTCCCTGTAAAAAGTAAATTGAGATTTTTAGATCCTTTCCTAGATGAAGATTATCTATTAAGAGTGGGTGGTCGTTTGGCCAACTCAAATTTAAGCTATGACCGATCTGACCAAATCATTTTACCCCCAAGTAGTAAATTGACAAAAATTATCTTTCTTTACTATCATAAAAGAGACTTACATGTTGGTCCTCAAGGGCTGTTAAATAGTGTAAGACAAATATTTTGGCCTATTAATGGAAGAAACATTGCTCGTCAAGTTTTACACGAGATTGTTCAATGTTTCAAAATAAAACCTATAGTTGTAAATTAAATAATGGTATTTTACCCCCTGAGAGAGTAATACAAGTTCCACCGTTTTCCAATGCAGGTCTTGACCTATGCGGTCCATTTTTTATTAAATATCGCAACCAGAGGAAAGGAATATTTAATAAAGTTTATGTAGCCATTTTCATGCGCATGGTTACTAAAGCAGTGCATTTAGAACTGCTTTCTGATTTAACTTCTAATGCATTAATTGCAACTCTTAAAAGAATTTTTGCTCGCAGAGGCAAAAGTAGTACAATATCATGTGACAAAGCATCCAACTTGGTTGGAGCATCTGCGGAATTAAAGAGATTATTAAATTCTATAAATTAAAAAAAAATGATGACGTATCAAATTTTCTGTCATCCAAGCAAGTTCTCTGGAAATTTCTTCCCCCTCGTTCCCCAAATTTTGGAGGATTCTGGGAGAGAGTTGTCGGACAATTTAAATACCACTTAAAAAGAACTACTGGTATTATGAAATTAACTCTTGAACAATTTTTAACTATTACTACTCAAATTGAAGGTATTCTAAATTCGCGCCCTCTTTCCCCATTATCTGCTGAATTAGAAGACTATGAAGTTTTTACCCCAGGTCATTACCTGATTGGAAGACAAATCAATGCTCTTCCTGAGCCAAATTTGATTAATGAAGGAGAAAACTTGCTCGACCGATGGCAGAAAACTCAAAAAATCCTGCAAATAATATGGAAAAATTGGAGCAATTCTTATTTAAGCCATTTGCAGCAAAGGTCCAAATGGCTCTTTAAAAAACAAAATGTTGCACCAGGTATGATGGTTCTGGTAAAGAATGGAGACCTACCAATTTGTAAATAGATAGTAGGTCGCATTTCTGAAATCATCAAGGGAAATGATGACAATGTTAGAGTAATAATAGTCCGGACTCCATCCGGAACTTACAAAAGAAGGATCTCTAACATTTGTGTTTTACCTATTGTAAATAATGATAATATCAATTAAGCTTAACCTCTATCTATTGAATTTATTATTTCTTATTATTGTATTTATATTTAGTGCATTATGTGTAACCATTATGTTATTGTATATTTACTTGTTGTATATCCTTGAACTATCAGAATACTTCAATGGGGGGCGGTATGTGCGCTTCCGAAGATTTATTAAGAGATAAGCGCCACCTAGCTGACAAAATATGTAACCTTTCAGTTGAGCTTCGTTGTCACCTGAACAACGCGTCTGTAACAAGCGCCCTCGCTCTCAAATCAGAAGCTCTTTCAATGTCATTTGCCTCTTGGCAATAATAAATAAAAATCTATGGTAAATTAATCACTGTCACTGTTCTGAGTGCTCACGACAAAGGGATTTCAACAGTATTCTGGTGAATGCGTGAAAAGTTTCCCGAAATTTCATCAAAATGAAAGATAAAATAATCTGAATAATACAGCTGAAACATTAGACCTGTGTTAGAAAAAGTTTGATCATTCGCACGGTCGCAAACAAAAGAATAACTGCAAAGAAAAATGGAAGTCGGATAAAGACGCTGGCATCAATATGGACTATAAGA
This sequence comes from Maratus speciosus, assembly GCA_963932465.1. Lineage (NCBI taxonomy): Eukaryota > Metazoa > Arthropoda > Arachnida > Araneae > Salticidae > Maratus > Maratus speciosus. The sequence goes on from OZ010800.1 coordinate 141,128,737, forward strand.
AGAGCAATAAAAGGTCGGGAATACTTAAATATGTAAACCATGACGGTGTCCGCGTTAAACATCTGGCTATAAAAATGCCCTCATTCAGTTTGCAGAGAAACATCTGAAGAAACAAACGAATTAGTCTAAAATTATATTCAGCGGTGAAAAGAAGTTTAAATTCGATGGTCTCATTCATAGTGGCATGACTTTCTAAAGGAAAAGAGCATATTTTTCACGCCTCAAATAGGTGGACGCTCCCTAATGGTTGGGGCTGCTTTTTCCTCAAAAGTTAAGCTTAGAATTACTTTTATAGAACTAAGACGAAATAAGCATACCTATATTCACATGTTAGAACGCCATTTGTTGAAGCTGGGTAAAAATATCGTGATGTTAACTATATTTTTCAACAAGATAACACCTCAGTGCTCTCTGCAAAAGACATAAAGAACTCCTTTGAAGATAATAAGATTGCCTCATTTAATTAGCTGGCCAATAGTCCGGGTGTAAATCGCATGGAGAATGTTTGGGGTATATAGTGCACAATATCTTTGGTAACTTTCTATCTTACGCTAATCAACGAACGTGTGATGCGGTTTATGGGGAACCCAGATTGTTGGAGCCATCTTCTACGATGGGACCATACGGGGCGATCATTACCTATACCTGCTACAAAATACGTAACGTGACTGGTATTAAGAGCTGCCGCTCCGACATGCATGCCGGGTGCGGTTTCAACATGATGGGGCCCATCAAACGTCCGTACGTATCTGGCCATCGAATTCGGTCAACAGATCATTGTATATGGTGGTCAGGTAGAGTGAACACCGCGTTCGCCAGACTTGAATCCGATGAACTTCTACTTCTGGTGTTACATCAAGGCACAGGTCTATGTGATGGAGCCTACTTTTCTGGTTGATCTGAAGCAGCGCATTATCCTTGCTTGTCACACAGTTATACTTGCTATGCTCCAACTTGTCCAGGACCCAGTACTGTCACGCATTCATCATCATGCATCGCCACAAATGGAGAACACTTTGAGAAGTATCTCTAATAGATTCCGGCGTTTTATATATTCATTTTTTATATTCGTTTTCTGATATGATAATAAATTGATATTTATTTTTCTGTTTAATTTCAATATTTCATTCTTCGCTTTGTATACGACCCCTAAAAATCAGCTCAACTTTTTACATGAAATAACCCTCTTTGATCATACCCCGATTTAGAGATACCGATTAATGGTGGTTTTGCCGTAAAAAGGACATTGCACTCTGATTTCGATCTCGAATTTTTAACTGATCCCTCAATGAAAGACAAAATCAAGTTCAAAAATCTCAAACTTTGAAATTCTGTGTCAATTTTTGTAGTACAAAAGTCAAACTTTTTGTGTTATATCTGTTATGATATGTGTAAACGTTTACTAAATACAATTATATGGATTGGGGGACCGTATAAAAAGTTAGATTTCGTAATATTTATAAAATTGATTTTTTTACTTTAACCAATGCCACAACATGAATATTTACCTCATTTGAGACTTTTTTGTAATCGGAACTATATGTATACGACCAACGGTCGAGACATTAAAGGTCGGCGATAGATCCCCTGTTAGCGGGCTGTACGATATTACTATGGCATCAACTCGAACTGGTTCGCAGGCTGACTAGCAGTTTCGTTATGTGCATCATCTACTTCATCTTCTTTACCAAAATCCTCGAAGCTAAAATTGCTTGTTCCAAAAAATGTGACGCTACCACCCGGACTGTAAGATTAATTTGCTATGCAAAAACATGTACAGTGAAACCTGTAAAGTTGACCTCCCTTATAAGTTGACCACCTGTCTATGTTGACCTCTGTTGTCAGGAACCAAATTTATCCTATACAAAACTATAAAACAAACCGTTTGTAACCTGACCACCTGTCTATCTTGTACCTTGACCTATGAAATTATTCAAATTTGACTAGAACTATTATAAAATGCCCATCGAAAACCTTTATAACTTGGCCATCCAAAAAGCTAACAAATCATGAATAAAAAAATCTCCATGAAAAGAAAGATTGAATGAATAGAAATGAAAATTTCTATTTTTTTTTTAAACTAGAATTTCTAAAAGGGTGTAATAGTAACCTGGGAAATGCTTTTTAGTAGTGACAGGTGTAGGTAAATAATTCAAGACTTATATATTCTTACATTGTTGCTCTTGTGGATTTGGCTTTTCAACCTTCCTTTTCCATTCTTTAATTCTATATTTCTTTCTTCTATTTCCCATTCTCTTATGATTCCTTCCCTTCTTTCAATAACCCCAGGTGCTAGTTGATAAGCAGAAATATTTCCACTAGTTGCAATAGTTTGTGGTAATTGTAACAACTCAGTAAGAAAATTATTCGTGATAATGATGAGTTACACTGGAACTGTGTTCTACTACAGAGGGATTATTTTCATTCCGTATACTTGGTGTTGAGGTAGCATTCAAGACATTTATATTTTTTAATTGCTTTTTAAGAAGAAAGATTTTTTAACCTAAAATAGCTTCAAAAAGTAAATTAGTCGAACTTTTAAATGATAAAAAAAGGGAAATGTTAAATTTAATTAGAAAAGGAGAAAGGCAGAGAAAATTAGCTGATCGATATGGAATTTCAAACTACCATGTCTAAAATTTTAGAATGTGTATGTGTCTTAACATGTGACAAAAAACAAGTGTTTTTTATGTTTTTTGTAAATTATGTGTAATAACTAATATATTTAGAAGAATCACTAATAGACTGTACATTGATTGACTGTTTTTCTTTTTTTTATATATATAAATACTAGTAGTAATACTAATTGATTTAAAAATTGATACAAAATTATTAATTCATACTTGTAATTAATCTTTTCTTTTATAATGTGTTAGAAATATGCATGGTAATACAATATTATATTAAAGCCTTGTCAATAAATAAAATTTCTGTGGGAAAAATGATATGGTGTGAATATTACGTAAAAAATAGTAAATTTATCATCACCCTTTATAAGTTGACCACTTCTCTAAATTAACCACTGAAGTGTGGCACCGCAAGTGGTCAGCTTAAACAGATTTTACTGTATTGCAAAACCACGACCACTTATTATCATAAGACTAAGTGAGTATCTTCGTATTCATTAAAAATAAAAGATAGAAAAAAATAATTATTTGCAAAGCAGTATGGACAGTATTCTCGTGACGTCACAGTAGGTAAGATGGCGGCGCGATTGTTTGTTTACGTTTTGTATTCCGCATGCTATTTCTATTTGCAACGTTACTTTATTGTCATATCTATGTAATCAGAAACCAAATTGATGAAAATAAAAGCATATTCTTTCATTATTTAATTATTAACCCTTTATGTACTGAATTGTGAATCATGAAAATTTTATCTTCTAAAGCATTTTTCGTGAATTGTTTAAACTACATTAGAAGATTTACATAACCATTTAATAAATTTTAGGAGGATTTTAGAATGATTGAAGGATTTCGAATGATTCAATAAATTTGAATTTATAATTGAATCTGTGCAATATTTATAACCCCACTCAAATCTTTTATTTTAAATATTTTCCTTAGTATTTTGTAGAATTAGGAAATGTACAAATATAATGTTCTTACAATAGAAATATAGAAATATTTCCGAAATGAAAAATACCCCCCCCCCCCCCGACGCCAAGGAAGCTGACAAGATGCAAAGGCAAAAGATATCATCCTTTTTAAAATATTTTTGTTTTGTGTAACACAATGCTTTGGGAACAAAATAAAGTAATGCATCTATATTACACTCTAAACTGTATTCCTACAAATCGATGTATTAAATGAAATTTATAACAAGTTATTTTAATGGTACTTATAAGTACTGTCAGTAGATAAAGTGTTAAATAATGAAAGATTTGAGAAAAGAATGATTTGTAAAATTTAAACGAAAACATTTCTAAATACTAAAAATTAACATTGAAATCGTGAAGTAAAAGCATATTTAAATAAAATAAGTTTAATTTACAGAATGGATAAACAAACCTCAATTTAATCACTTGAAATTTCACTCATTTATACAAACATTGGCTGTAACATAATTTATTTCAACGTTATATTTCTAATAATTTCGACAATTTACCCGAAATTTATCTGAAATTAAATGAATATCGCTTATATTATTCGGATCTGTTACATACATTTCTATCCTTTCAGTCGCAAAATTTAAAAAAAGTGCTTTCGGCATATGCCGGGAGGAAAGGATAGCTTTCATATTCCTTGTTTTTTTTATATATAGGTTATTTTACTGAAACACACGAAGCTTAAATTAGCGGAACTCGATTAGATGATTCAATAAAAATTCTTTATTTCTTGATTTTAAAATTTAGAAAATTTTATGCAAATTTTAAGAAGCTAAAATGCGACGAACCCCATAAAAGAATATTCGTTAATACTGAATTTGAATGAGAATTGCGCGAAATTAGTAAGCTATATTAGAGTGTATGTTTATGTAAGCTATATTAGAGTGTTAGTTATATGTTTACCAATTAGAATAATTGTGTGAAAATTAATCTAGTGTGGTAAGCTATAGTCAAATTGGCATCATTTATGGTCGCCAAATTTGGCGATATTTCGTCAAATGTCGCCAAGCTTGCCGAGAATTTGAAGCTAAAGTTCACTAACACTCATAAATTAATACCTGATTTTCTTTAATTGTTGTCTTGTTTCAAAATGTCAACCACCCTAGAATTTCAAACTGCTATATCTCAAACATTTTTTAAGTTAGAGACAAAACAAAAAATACTCCGGAATCCTTGTATCAAGGCTTAATACTTAAGCATCAACTAATTTTGGATTTCTAAATTTTTTGTGTATTTTTTTTGTTTTAAATATTTAAATAGCCGCCATTTTGAAACAAGATGGCGGATGAAGCTGGCCAACAAACTCGGTCGAGACATTTGTATGTACTATACACACAATAAATCCCATCCAAATCGGTTTATAAATACGAGAGTTACCGCATGACAAAAATCTGATATATATCTATAGCTAGATAGATAGATAGATAGATGTAAGTCACATTTGAACGGAGGGTGGTTTTGGGGTCTAGGGGTCACGATCGGTGAAAATATACCAAACTTTATCGGAAGTACTTTCCTCTGGACGGTAACAATAGGTAGTTTTTAACTTTTTGTAATGAAAGCTACCTAAAAAATAAGAGAATTCTTGAAGAACGTAATGTTTTCCAATAGAGCTATTTTCCAATGTTTTCCTAAACAGCTGTTTTATTTATAACCTCGAACCGAAAGAAACTAGTCGGATGTACCAATCCCAAAACTTTTTTCTTTCTCATACATGCTAATGCTTCAAAATTCGCTATCATAGTACCAAAAATAAATTGCAACCTATGCCCATCATGAGGATTCTAAAGAAATGAAATTCCGTGCACTAGTCATTGAGATAGTTAAAATCGTATAAATCCTACAGAATGAAGCATAGCAGCGACCCCTGTTAGGTGATTTACACTAAAACCTAATCAGCAACAACTAACATCAACGTCTAACTGAATCTGAAGTTTGATAAAAATCCCTGCGTAAGTTTTTGAGATAGCGCTATTGCGGAAATCATGAAAAATGCAACATAGCAACGTCACCTGTTGGGCGAGTTACACCAAAACATAATAAGCATCAATATTTATTAGGATATACCTGAAAAAAAGTTTGATGAAAATTCGTGCATTAGTTCTTGAGTTAGAGATATTGTCGAAATCATGAAAAATGCGGCATAGGAGCGCCACCTATTGGGCGATTTATACAAAAACTTAAAAAGTACAAATTCATACTATGGACTAACGGACAAAAACTTTCTTCTATCTCGTACATGATAATAATTCCTGAAAAAAAGCAGCATAGCAGCACCACTGGTTAGGTGATTTACGCCAACATCTAATCAACAACAACTTATGTCAACTTCTAACTGAATCTGAAGTCTGATGGAAATCCGTGCATTAATTTTTGAGTTAGAGCTATTGCGGTAATCGTGAAAAATGCAGCATAGCAGCGCCACCTGGCGATTTACACAAAAAAATAATCAGCAACCATTTATATGAGGGACTAACTGAATATACATTTTTATTAAATTACGACGTTAATTCTTCAGATAAAGCGCCCACAAAATTTGTGTCACATACAGACAGAGTCAGACTCACACACAGACATTTTGTAAAAATATGTTTTTCGGAATTTCTGACCCGTAAAACGTGTAAATCCGTCGAAAACCGGGAGTCGATAATTTTCACGAATCCAATACTTTCGTCTTGTAAAGATAGAGGAAAGTAAAAATAGGGCTAATTCTTAGAACAAAACCTTTAAACTCATTCTTGAATGTTTTGTCCGTTGTTTAACTTATTTATTTCACTTTAGAGTTCTTCATTAATAAAAACTAGCGGCACAATGTTCGGAAAACAATGAAGCATTTCATAGAATAGATATTTGCTTAATAGCATTTCTTGCTATTGAATCTTTGATCCTATATATCGAGAGATGGAAATTAAATATCTTTTCAACGTAAGAAGAAAGATATCTTTTGAAATGCATTTTAACGAGTACTTAATATTTTAGTATTCACTTTAAGCGCAAAATGCTTTTCTTCTCTTCACTTAACCGAATGCTCTTCTTTTACTGTTATTCATCGCTTTATTTTAAAGCTATTCCCAGAATAAATTACATTTTGAAATATATTTTATTAAAATATTCAAAGATTGTCTTTTAACTACATGCAGTTTACATTAAGTAAAGAAAGTTTGTTGCAATCAATACAAATTGCATTATATTTCTGCTTTTGTACGGCTTTTTTTTTTTTCAGTTTCGCTTATATTTTGAATGTACCGGGTGATTATAATTAAAGTTTAAGTTTCGAAACGCTCTAAAAAACGAACCACTGATTAGAATGACTTCATAATTGAATGGCGTACTATTGAAAAAGGGGGAAAGAACATGGACCAAAAAAAATCCAAATTTTAGCGACAGATGGCGCTGTAAGCGTCAGAATTTCGACTACAAATTACAAATCGTAAAACAACTGTTAAGGCGTAAGTTACACGATAAACCAACTTACTGTTCAGTGTGCATGACTGTACAGGTGTGATACTGTTAGTTTCGTAAGCTCATCCACCACGGCAAGGTCGTATCACATCTTTTCCTTCTTCTACCAGACGGCACATCAAACGAACCTGTATTTTCGAGTTTTTTCATCATTTTCACCAGACCCATGGCAGTCATCGGTCCAACGCCTTTTTTCATACCCTTAAGGGTCCTGAGCTTCTGCAGAGCTACTGGTGCAGAATCACCGTTCTTGTAATAAAGCTTTACAAGCAGAGCGCGGTTCTTCATTGAGATACTCATGGCGAAAGTCTGAGACGCGAAATTAGGAAACGCCGTTTACCCAATGCTTTTATAACACTTGAAGTGGCCGTGCGTTTGCCAGGTATTTTAATTTACATCTTCTGACGCTTACAGCGCCATCTGTCACTAAAACTTGGAACTATTTTTTTTTTAGGTTCATGTTCTTTCCCCCTTCTTCAATAATACGCCGTTCAATTTTGACGTCATTCTAATCAGTGGTTCGTTTTTTAGAGCGTTTTGAAACTTAAACTTTAATTATAATCACCCTGTATATTTAATCAATCACTGAATAAACTTCAAATTCTATCATAAGCTAATAAGTTTGAAAGGTGATCCCAAAATCAACAGTCTTGCTACGGTTTATATCTTTAAAAGACAGGGCTGTTTTTTAGTCATCTGGCCAGAGCTTTTTACTGAACCTATTTTGATAGTTTTTGTTTTAAATGAAAGCACTTTATTTTCAGATGGTTCCGCACTCTCCATTTATTTTTAATTAATCTTCTGATTTCCATGTTTAAATTTTAATTTTAAATCCCTTTAAGCGTCTTAACCGTGTTTTTCCGTCGCGTAACTTTTGGAATCAAAGGCTGATTTAACTCAAAATCGATATTAAAGCTAATTTTTTGAAGTAAATAAGATAAATAGGTAAGGTTATTAAAGAAAAATTCTCATACCAATACTTTTCATAACTACTATTTTATGAATCATTAAACATGAATGTAAATTTCTGCTGGACTCTTAAAGGGTTAGTCCTTTATGAATTTTCTTCCCATTGGTGGCAATCGGGTTACTTCCATTGTTGAAGAGAGAAGGGAAACAATGGGATTTACCATATCATTACGGATACCATTTTCGTATTACATTAAAAAAGTTATTAAAAATAACTTTGTTTCGGCGTAAATGCCCTTGAAGAAGAAATAAAAGTTATTGTTTATAATTTAAGTCTGTTTATCGTTTATATTATTAAACATAATTATAAAACTGATTGATTTCTTCTGACAGAAAATCTAATTTGTTTATAATCCTGGCTCTTGATCAGTATTTATGAGTAATATTATGATTTCAAGGTCATTTAATATAGATTTATTTGCTTTTATAATAATTTTGAATACTTGATGCTGATTTATTTGTAATTTAATAACTTTGTGATTTCTTGATATAAATTTATGAGTTATATATATATATATTGGTATCATTTAAATAGATTTATTAGTTTTATAATTACTTGATGTCATTTAAATGAATATTATAGCTATTTATAATAATTTATAGCTAATTTAATGTGGTTTATGATATTGTTATTAAAGTAATTGCAGAAGATTTATAACCAGCATATTGTTGTAATTTTTTATGTTGTTTAATATGTATCTTTTTGGAAAATGTTATTAGTCCTGACTCTGTAACCAGAGATATAAGGTGTAAATCGTTGCTCTGTTTAATACAGAGTATATAATTGTTGTACTATGAAAGTCTCGACTCTGCAACAGAAAAGCAGCATGTGAATATCTTGGTTCTGTTTTTAAATAGAGAATCTGTACTGTGAAGGAATGTTTAATGATTGGAAAGTACAATGATTAATTGCTCATAATACCTGGATTTAAAAAATATTTCATTTTATTAATTAAACATTTTATTCTCTAATCGCTCTCCCACCTCACTTGGTTTTTGTGATTTACTCGATTTTTGAACTATCGGCGCAACCAAACTTTTAAAAAAACATTTGAAACAAAATAACGTCACGATTTAAAAAACACATTTTTACTCATAAAGTTGTTACATTTTAATAATTTTTTCCTTCCGCTGATACTAAGATTGAGACGCTGATCTCAGAGGGTGGGTGAAAAAGTTGTCTTAGTAAACATGAAAGGAGTACTTTCTTTGAAAAAACTAAATATTTTACCACGAAAGCGTCTAAAAGAAATTTTCTGGATTTCGCAGGCTCTCAGATTAGAACCACAAGTAAAGCCGCTATCAGATTCACCAACTTTTCAAGCAATTTTTGAGCCAACTCTTGATTTCCTCCAACTTTTCGCGAAATGTTGTCTCGACACCCAGTGTGATAGCAAACAGCAATATCCCCAACTTTTTATCTGCATCTCAAAAAAGTCTGTCCTAGCCGCAACTTTTCCTCCCACCTTTCAACATTTCAGCGAATCAGAGATAAGCGATTGATACGAAAATGCGATAAATATTGACAGCTGGTACTAGTAGTACTACTGGTTTTCCCGGGTTTTCCTCCAACTTTAGCAAAGACAATTGTAACCTTTTTCTCCCTTTCAACTGGAATAAGTTGGGCTTAAAATCGGCTGTAAAGTTGGTTGCTCGAAAAGTCGGTGAATCTGATAGCGGCTTAAAGTATGCGAATGTTTACATGCAAAATTGCAACTGGCAAACGTTATATCAAGTTTGGGACCATATTTATTGATAATCTATTGCACGTTAAAATATTTTTAAAATAGTGAATATATGAATATGAAAAGTACGCATGTACATTTTGCGATTGTGAAAAATATGTTATTTTTAGATTTCGTTGAAAACAAAAATTATAATTGTGTCATAGTGGCGCAATTTTCGTTGATTTTTCATTACGTAATACCAAAGATCAAAGCTTCCATTAATAACTTCATAATTTCATTATCTTAATTGCATGTTACTGATTATGTATAGGAATACACTTTAATTTTTCAATCATTTGAAAAGTTGAAATTAAACTTTAGTTAAAAATAATATTTGTTTTAAGACAATATAATATTGATTATTTATTGAAATTATATTTGCTATATTTTTAAAAAATCAGTCGATCAGTTCTTTTAAACATTTTCATTCGTCGATTTCGACGGGTTTCGACTCGCTATTTTTTAACCGACTTTCAAGCTTTCGACGAAGGAGGTTATTAAATTCTTTTGTAGTTTTTTTCTTTGTATATCCATGCATAACTGCGGCATTCTCACATTCTTTTGACTTTCGGGAATAAAAATCTGGTGAAATTAAACTTGCTAAAAGAACATTTTAATTAGGGATGCACCGAATATTCGGTATCTATTCGGTATTCGGCCTATTCGGCCATGTTACCGAATAGACCGGATAGAATAGAATGTTACCGGTTTGGCCGAATATCAAATTATTCGGTATACCGATAAATTCGGCTTGGCCGAATATCAAACTATTCGGCCTGCCGAATATTCGGTTTGGCCGAATATCGAAATATTCGGCCAACCGAATACTTAAAAAAAACTTTTAAAACATATTTTTAAAAACCTTATACCACTTATAAGTTTAACAGTCAACTTATACAGAAATTCAGAATAATTAGAAACAAAATCATATATTTAAATAAAAGAGAATGTTTTTACATTATTTATTTGCTGTTTGTTAAGTATTATTTAAGAAAATTAACCAATCACGAGGATTTTCTTCGGAATTAATTATGTACAAATGCAAGTTCCTGAACATTTTCCAGTAAATAATCTGTTTCTTGCTAAGATTTTAAGAACAACATTTACTAATAAAAGGGAGTAGAACAGTTATTCTTTCTGAGTTGCCCCCACATAAAATTTGAATAGATTGTATTATTTATTTACTTTTACTTTAGTCTCTCCCTGACAAATCAATAAAATATGATCCTGTACAATTTTTCTTCCAATTTTTTCACAATTTCTCTTTGATTTTAAAATGTTTGTTTTAGAATTTAAGAAAATTTTATTCATTTGTATTAATTTTATTCACAGAAGAAGTCATGAAATTTAAAATTTTATTAATTAAGAAAGTTTTATAACTATCCTCTTCTTAAATAACTCAAAGCAGATTTTTTTCAGATTAAAGTTTACTTGAAATAAGTTCTTGATTATCAAAATGAAAGTTTCTGTTTTAAATGTTATGTAAAACTGTTTTAAAATTTAACATTTTAATGCCTTTAAACTTTGAAATATAAAATTATTCGACAAGCCGATATTCGGCCGATATTCGGTATTCGGCCGAATAGATACTGTTCGGCTGGCCGAATATTCGGTATTTGTCCTAGCAGTTACTATTCGGCTAGCAGAATATTCGGTATTCGGTTTGTCTGTAGGCCGAATATTGGGTATTCGGCATTCGGCCAAAATCAGTATTCGGTGCATCCGTAATTTTAATCTGATAGACGAATGCCTTTATGATTTAAAATAAAGAAAAAATGATCAGCAGCGAAAAATATTTTATTTGACAGAGATTTAAGTTAAACTTGCGAGTTTAATTTTCCTTACCATTTTACCACTGTAACGTCCTATTTTCTTCTAAATTTTTACTTATAATGAATTTGCATAGTACCCACAGGACATTCAAATAAGAAATAAAAACAATGTAGTATTTTTAGTACAAAATGTTGGTATAATATTGTCTTAAAGTGGTGTTAAAGAAGGGACGGTAAGGTAAAAAAATGGGATGGTATAGGAAAAAAGGGACGGTAAGGATGGAAAGATAAGAAAAATTACCACCTATTTTAGGCAGATCATGTTAAGACTAAGTGGTAGCCACAATGCTCATTGATTTTTATAAACAGTTATTTACATTGGATTAAACTAAAAAAAATTAATTTACCTCGAAAAGGGCAGGAATAAACCTTGAGGGCGGTAAGACTACCAACTAGTAAATCAGCAGATCAGGAGCCTCAACGTCAGATCTTAAAGTGTTTGCTTTTTAAACTCACAGTGCATAACATTCAACGTCCTACAATCCGCATTTTACTTATTTTTTACCCGATTTCCAAGAAGGGTTATATGTTTCACGCGTTTCTGGTTATGTGGATTTCTTTATACCCTCGAAACATCCCAACGGCTGGATGGATTTTAATGAATGTGGTCTCTATCGATTCGTCTTAGCGGTCCAAGGGTTATAGGCTAGATTTTGTTTTTATAAATTCAAAATGGCGGTAGACACGAAAAAGAAATTTTGCACACCTTTTTGAGTGGCATATAATTGGATAGGTCTTTGAAAATGAAGACGATGTTTCATTGACTATTTTACAGTAAGAAGCTCCGTTTATTTAAATATTACACAATCTGGAAGTTGTGTAGATAGGATCTCTAGCTTTACTGCAACTCTAACCTTCATAGTCATCTATAGGCCTCATCAAAACAGTGTTTATACCGGGTGTCCCAAAAAGGACTGACTGATTTTAAAATTCAATAACTTGCAAACGGTGACAGATATTAAAAAAATTCTTGCAGGAGGGTTATGCATAAGGTCAAAAGTTTTATTACAGTGATTTTCAATTTTAGTTCGATTTACAAACAATAGATGGCGCTGTAAGCAATAGTCGCTAAATACAGGCTCGATTTTTGGTCCTTTATCTTGTTCCATGCAGAAAAAGGAGATGGAAATGTATTATCCGGGCCACGAAGTACCAAAAATCGAGCCTGTATTTAGCGACTATTGCTTACAGCGCCATCTATTGTTTGTAAATCGAACTAAAATTGAAAATCACTGTAATAAAACTTTTGACCTTATGCATAACCCTCCTGCAAGAATTTTTTTAATATCTGTCACCGTTTGCAAGTTATTGAATTTTAAAATCAGTCAGTCCTTTTTGGGACACCCGGTAGATAGGAACTAACAATTAAATACAACTTAAAAGTCATCAATACAAGTAAATAAAAAAAATTGGTAAGTAATATAAAAAATAGTTTCACATTGATGAGAAATAATTAATTAGCTCGCTTTTTACGCAGTCGGGTTTTTTGATTTTTTAGGTAGCTTTCATTACAAAAAGCTACCTATTGCAGCCGTTCGAAGGAAAGCGATTTCAAAAAATTTTGGTATATTTTCATCGATCATGACCCCCAGACCCCGAAACCACCCTCCGTTCAAAATTGATATATATATATATATATATATATATATATATATATATATATATATATATATATATATATACATATATATATATCTGACCTTTGTCACACTGTAACTCTCGAATTTATGAACCGATTTGGATGTAATTCGGTATGTACATAGTACATACCAATGTCTTGACCGAGTTCGTTGGCCAGCTTCATCCGCCATTTTGTTTCAAAATGGCGGCCATTTAAAATTTTAAAAAAAAATTTAAATTTGAAATGTGGTACCAAAAAATTGAAAATTCTAAAATATTTTTTTCTTATGTATTTGACCTTTATACAAAGATTCCGGAGCAGTTTTTGTTTCGTCTATATCTTAAAAAATCCTGAGTTATAGCATTTTGAATTTCTAGCGTGGCTGATATTTTGAAACGTCCTGAATTTTGTCACGCGATAAAAGGCGTATTTATGAACTGATTTGGATGTAACTTCGTTTGTACACATACCAATGTCTCGAACGAGTTCGTTGGCCAGCTTCATCCGCCATCTTGTTTAAAAATGGCAGCCATTTAAATTTTTAAGAAAAATTTAAATTTGAAATGTGGTACCAAAAAATTGAAAATTAAAAAATATTTTTTTTCTTATGTGTTTGACCTTGATACAAAGATCTGGGAGCAGTTTTTGTTTCGTCTATATCTAAAAAACTGGCTGAGTTATAGCATTTTGAATTTCTATTGTGGCTGACATTTTGAAACGTCCTGATATTTGTCACGCGATAACAGGCGTATTTATGAACCGATTTGGATGTTACTTGGTCTGTACATAGTACATACCAATGTCTCGACCGAGTTCGTTGGCCAGCTTCATTCGCCATCTTGTTTCAAAAGGGTTGCCATTTAAAAAAATTAAATTTAAAATTTAAAATGCGGTATTAAAAAATTGGAAAATGAAAAAGATTTTTTTATGTGTTTGGCCTTGATACAAAGTTTCCGGAGCAGATTTTGTTTCTGAAAATTTGTTCTTTTGTTTATGTCTTAAAAAATGGTTGAATTATAGCACTTTGAATTTCTAGTATGGCTAACATTTTGAAACGATCTTGTCATTTGTCACGCGATAACACACGTATTCGCCTATTTCCATGTAAGAAGGCATGTGGATAGTATACATCAATATCTCGACCAAGTACGCTGGCCAGCTTCATCCGCCATCTTGTTTCAAAATGGCGGCCATTAAATTAAAAAAAATTATATTTAAAGTGAGGTGCAAAAAAATTAGTAAGTATTTGACCTTGATATAAGGATTCAGGAGCATTTTTTGTTTGTCTTTATCTTAAAAAATGGCTCAGATATAGCAGTTTCAATTTCTAATGTGGGCGACATTTTGAAAAATCTGATTTTTTGCCTGCGACAGCACTCATATATATCAACCCATTCCGATGTGAGTGAGCATGTGCACAGCAATTACTAAGGTCTCGACCAAGTTCACTGGTTAGCCTCATCCACCATATTGTCTTAAAATGGCAGGCACTTTAAGAAATCGCCGAATTTGGCTGCCAAATATAAGTTAGTTTAAATAAATAAAAGCAGCTTGGATAAAGATGACTAATTTCGCGAAATTCTCATTCCTAATGATTTAGAATTGATAAAAATTAGTATTGAATCTTCTATATTCGGTTTCCACTAAATTGAGCTTCATGTGTTTGAATAATACAAGTTGGCTTTTTTAAAATAAGGAATTTGAAAGCTACCTCTTCCTCCCGGCACTGGCCGGAAGGACTTTTTTAAATTTAATTTTTACTTGTTAATAATATATATATTTAGCAACATATAAAATTCTTGGAAGGTTTCGAAAATTAGAAGCATTAAATAATACACGGTGTGACAATGATGTTCTGAAATCCTGGCGAATTACTTATTCTAGTAATTTTTTAGTTTAAAAAATACATTTCTCGTAGTCTTATTAAATTTAAATTCATAATTTCCTATTAATTGGGCGAGTGGTTATAGGGTATCTTGAATTTCGTTTTACACTTGAATTTTCTTAGGATAAGCAACCTGATTAAAGATTTTATGTTACCGTAATATGCAAATAGCTATATTTCTATAATAGCTAGATGTAAAATCTAGTCTAAATAGATGCTATAAAATTGCGCAAGGAAATCACTTACTGACATTAAACTAAAGTTATAACATGCTGAAAGTTGATAAAAAGTACATTTAAAGGCGTTAAATTCTCTGTAAGTAATAAACTGATCTCCATGTTTTGCATGCACAATCGGCGACTTTTTAAAGATAAATATTGATTTAAAAAAAAACTGTTTCCGTAGAACTTTTAAATATAAATTTGGTAAAACAAAAATTGAGAGACTTCAAGTATAATGAATTCGTGTGCTCTGATAAAAAGGGTCATCTGTGAACGAGCATTATTTTATTCTATTGTTTTTAATTTTGCAAAGTATTTCTTCTCATATTCTCAGATATGTTTATTAAAAAATATCTTTATGCCTTTTAAATGTACTTCTTTTCACTTTTTACATGTTAAAACTTTAGTTTAAAAGCATCGTAACCTACTCGATAACAATAACATACAACAATCACCAACAATAGGCGTATTTGGAGGCTTTTAAATCTACTGGATAATCATTCATCATCGTATCCACTGCTAATTGCCTAAATCGCATCGATTTGTCGCTATAAAAAATTATTTGTGATAGTCTTTTAATACGTTCTTCTACATTAAATTAAAAAATGTAACGTTACTAACATAGTTAATGTTTGACGCAAAACTGTATTGCACACTAAATTATTAAAGATTAACAAACTTTTTATTTCCCTCAGCGAGATTTTCTGTTTAATTTTTCGTAATTGAGATTATTTAAGTGATTTTTGTTTATAGGCTATAAAATGCTGTAGCTATTGGTAACTGACAAAAGAAAAAAAATGAAATACATATCACGTCAAATAAGTAAAATGATAGAACAAAATAATTTCTATTATTGTAAAACATGTAAAAAGTTCCGATAAAATTCATACACCTAATTTAAAAAATCCCACAAATATATTAACAAAATATCAAAATAATATAAATATTTTAAAACCCTTATTTGTTAATTTCAGCATCCATAATTTACCATTTAAATACATTAAACAAATGCGCCATTTTCTTTCAACAAATAGAAATTTGAAAATCGTCTGAACTGTCATAGAAAAGCATTATTGCACAAAATAAAATGTTCTATATATTCCGAACGAATGAACCAAATTTAACCAAGAACTATACAGCTAAATCCGGGTACCTCACCAACATGCCTTCTTAATTTCAAGCTAATCGGATGCTTTGTACGGCAGTTATCGTGAGACAAACAGGCTAACTAACAAACAAACAGACGGAAAACAACAATTTTTGGGTCTCCACAGTAAGCCTTCACTGACGTTTCGGCAATAAAGCCACGATGCTTGAAATTGATATTCAAATGCTGATTTAAATTTTGCAGTAAATTTCCTGTCAAAAATTTTAGACATTCTTTCTCTAGCAAGAATTTATTTATATTCTCTAGCATGAGCAAAAAATTGAAAAAATTCTGTGGCTGCATCTGAAGTGATTTTCTGTATAATTTTAGAAGAGGGACGGTAAGGAATCTAAAACCCAGGGACAGATTTTAAAAAATAATAACAACCCTAAAAATGTGTGCAGGTTAATTTTTTGCTACATATTTATATAAAGCAATAGTTCCAGTTTCGGAAAAAAATTACATCGAATTATTTTTATAGAAACAATTTTATACAGACAGCTCCAAACTTAAAAATCAGCATCAGGGACACGGGACGGTATAGGAGTTTTCCTGGTATTTAGACCCCCAACATCGTCCAAAACTTATTTATCTCGTCAATATTGTTATGCAATCATGCAATGGGATGTTCCGCAGTATATGAAATAAAAAAAGCACAAGAACATAAACCAAAATAAAAATTATTATTCAGGGGCATAAAAGTCAAAAGATTGTGAGAATGCCCCAACTATTAAACGGACGGCCGATTTTCAAATTGTGTTTTGTGGTCTGCGGAAAGATCTCGGTCTGTAGATAGCCCCTTTTAAATATAATTAGAATCTAAAAATAATATGTTTGTCTTTCTGTCTATTTTTTTGTCATGATTTTTTTAAATTAATTTTATAATTCATATTTCACGCATAAATTTTTTAAATGTGTGAAAAGATGAAAATCACATAATTTGGGAAGCTAAATAGAAACATGGCAGAAAAATAATATCTGCTTTAAAAAAATTATAAGAAATAGGAATGAAAATATAAAAAATTAATTGAACATTTGAAGTTTAAAAGTCTACTTACCTATATGATTTTTAAACTTCTCCTCAGACTGCTTCAAATTAAGTATGTATAGTTAAAATTTAACCTAAAATCAGTATATGAAGTCAGATTTCCGTATTAGAATTTAAAAGTTTATTGCTTTTTCAATATGGAGAAGGCCCCCGTAAACTTTTTTAAAATATAAATTTAAATAAGATCATGATTCTTAATCAAATGGCTATTCTGTTTTCCCTCTTAGAGAATTTGGAGTCATAAAGACATCAATTTTTTTTCCGTCGCGTCGGTACAATACTGTGTTTTTGATTTTCTTTTTCATGCTGTAGAATTTTTATCAAATCTTATCATATTTATTTACATATATTGAAAAGTATTAGCTCTATATCCTGCTCCATAGAATATTATAATTATCCAAAAACAATGTTTTTCATATGAAATAATTTTATGCCTATTTTGAAGTATATGACTGAATTTTTTCGTAATGTTTACGCTTACTTTAAAAATACCTTCTCAATAATATTTCCAGTGTGGATTGTTTTAGTTTACCAAATCAAAGAATTTATTTATTTATTTATTTATTACTTAGCATTGGTTACCTTTTTACGTGTAACAACTGCACTTTGCTTATTATTATCTTAGGTATTTTTCTATTATCAAAAAGTCAGACAAACATTTTTTAACAAAATATCAAAATATGTTAAAAACTTATTATTGAACGTCGTCAATTTTGGTAATACTTTTTCCGACCTTTATTGAATCGCTATCATATTATTTTTGGTTATTCGTTATTTATTCATCTATTTATATAAAATCCAAGTGTATGTGTGTCTCTCACAATTCCGGTTGGACCGCCTCATTCATCGCGGCCGTATTAAGGTTTGGCTTCCTATGGAGGAATCGGTACCAGCTTCAACAATGAGTAATTGTTGAAAAGTACTAACGACAGGGTTGCCAAAATAGCGACAAATTTTGACCAACTTGGCTAAATATCGCCAAATTTGGCTGCAAAAGTAAGTTGTTATACATGAAGCCAACTTGCCGATAGCTAGCTAATTTGGCGAAACTCCCATTGAAAACCTATTAATCTTTCATAATCGAGCTCACCACTATTTAATTTAAACTCCGCGTATTGAAGGGTTTTTTTCAAAATCTATGGGTCAAAATATAAAATGTAATATACGAAAATGTACGTCTTTGCATCTTCATCCCGATGCTACTAATAAAATAACCGCCACTAGAAGGCGCTGTGTTATCTGAGTTCCTAACTGCTCAATTTTAATGTGCCTTGCATAGCCGAATACGGAAATTAAATTCTCGCTATTTTTCCAGTATAGGGACATTGACGAAATAGAGAAAATTGCCTTGGCGAAGAAGAAAATTTGGCAACATATTTCCACATTTTAAAATGTGTCATTTTCATCTATTACTGTGGAACAAGAGAGTAAAACTGCTCATATTCTTGCACATGTGTTGTATATGTGCATCTTTATATCTCATTTTCGTTTATTTTTGACGGGCTATCTTTCTAGTTTATTTATAATCGTTTGTAAATTAACGTATGTATAAGTTTTATAGCTATGTATAAGTGCATATTAACATATACTTATACACCTGCTTAAATTTGTAAGCAAGCAATGCATTTTTTCATATAGTAAAAATCACCTTCAACAATATGTTATTTTTTAATCTTAAGAATGATAATTAAACATCCACTGATATTGATAAGCATTTAGGGGCTTTTCCCCTATAGGTGCTTGGTGTTTTGTTTTGTTTTTTTCTCGGCACGATCCGGTCTTCAAAAAGTGAGATTTGTTGTCAAATCATATAAATAGCTACGGAAACAAACCTAATGACCTTGTATGCTTGTTTATGTTATATACATATATATATAAACATTTTATTTGTATTTATATGTATATCTATTATTATTGTTTTTATATACAATTTACTTGTGTTTGTATGAAAAAATAGATAAATATTTTACTACTTTATATTAAACAGATTTCTAACTATTGGAAAAATTGCTTGTGCGTATGAAATAGAGATTTGCAGCCAGAAGATATCCTGCCAAATTTCCTGCTCTCTCCGAGGACCCTACTCTGGTAAAGAATCATTAATTAATGAGAAAAATATGTCGCAATTTACGCAAATTCGTTTCATAAGTATTAAATTATTAAAATAATTAATACGACTGGTTCAGGTAACAGGTACAACTGTACTAAATTAATAATTAATACAACTGGTGAAGGCACCAGTCTTCATAAGTATTAAATTATCAAAATAGTAAGTAAAGACGCAAGATTTAATCAAAATAATACATAATGCTACTGGGCACGGAACACCAGGTTAACTTTCTGGGTGTGGGGGATGCTGGACAGAAATAGACACACTATTTTGCAACTGATAATTTTTTTTATAATATCTTTCTTTCTATCATTGCCAAACACCACCAAGAAATCACGTTGGTTCATTTTAATTTACAGAAATAAGAGAATTATTGTGATCGTATACCAAAAATAAATTCAGTCATAAGGCAACGCGAGCTAATAAAGAGAATTAATTTAACGCGTACGTTAATCAGGTTAATTAAATACAATTAATTAAAATAAGAATATGCGTTGTGATTTTTACGATAACTTTTCAATCACTTTTGAACTTTCCGTCAAATTCAATTATAAAAAAATTTTGACATAAGTTAACCATTAGGAAAGTTAGTAATAAAATTGACAATGTTTTTGTAAATCAAATGTTCCTAAAAATGAATAAACTAAAACACATTAAACCTAGAAGAGATTACGCACATCAATTTTTACTAAAATAAAACAGACTAGGATTAAATCTCAATTAAATGAATTTAATTACCAGTTTAAGAATAAACACATATTTACAAAATTAAGAAAATTAGAAGCAAACAAGATATTCTTAAACGAGAGTTTACGCTTCCACAACGTGGGAGATTTCTTTCACAATTTTACAGTATTTATAAATTGGCTAACAAATTACAAAGCATAACATTCAAATGACTTTAATCATTTCTTTTAGTCTAAGAGCTAGCAACGTCAAAAAACACGTCACTTTATCAAGGCTGATTTTTCTATATGTTCTTCCGTTTTATGATGTAGTACATTTGCGGGCGGTCTGGCAGTCGGGAGACGTTGCGTTTACCTGCGGGAGAAGGGGTTATGCAGGTCAAAAAACTTCAAAATTACGTCATTTTAGCATGATTTTTGCTTATAACATCTGTTTCTACTAACTATTTGTGATATTAATCCATTATTTCCAAACGTTGCTAAGACCCTGTCAGATCCACATTTATAGGTAGCATATTACTCTTTGGTTAACAGATAACCTATAATTAATTTGCCAGATACAAATTCGGTTGCAAAGTTGATGCCAGACGGCTTTAAATATGGCAACAAAAGTGTTTTATAGTTTAAAAATTACAATTACATAAATTTACATTAATTACACAAAAGTAAACATTTTTTTTGACAAACACTATATATATATCTATTTTTACAAAGAAACGATTGTTGCTATGGCAACAATTAAGGGTTGACTGACATTAAATGAAGCCAAATCCCTACAAAAGATGCCATTTCTTGAAACAGGCACTTTCGTTGCCCAATTTAAAGCCATCTGGCATTAACTTTGCAACCAAATTTGTGTCGGGCAAATTAATTATAGGTTGTCTGCTAGCCAAAGAATAATATCTTGTAATTTTTAAGGTTGATACAATGACGTAAAGATGACTTATAATTTTTAAACTATAAAACACTCTTGAAACAGGCACTTTCGTTGCCATATTTAAAGCCGTCTGCCATTAACTTTGCAACCGAATTTGTGTCTGGAAAATTAATTATAGGTTATTTGTTAACCAAAGACTTAATATGTTACCTATAAATGTGGATCTGGCAGGGTCTTAGCGACATTGGTAACGTTTGGCAATAATGGATTAATATCACAAATCGTTAGTAGAAACAGATGTTATAAACAAAAATCATGCTAAAATGACGTAATTTTGAAGTTTTTTGACCTGCATAACACTTCCCCCGCAGGTAAACGCAACGACTCCTGGCTGCCAGACCGCCCGCAAACGTACTACACCATAAATCGGGAGAACATATAGAAAAATGAGCCTTGATAAAATGACGTAATTTTGAAGTTTTTTGACCCGCGTAATCTCTTTTCCCGCAAGTAAACGGAGCGTCTCCTGACTGCCAGACCGCCCGCAAACGTACTACACCATAAATCGGAAGAACATGTAGAAAAATAAGCCTTGATAAAATGACGTAATTTTGAAGGTTTTTGATCTGCACAACCCCTTTTTCCGCAGGTAAACGCAACGTCTCCTGACTGCCAGACCGCCCGCAAATATACTACACCATAAATCGGAAGAACATATAGAAAAATGAGCTTTGATAAAATCAGGTGACGAAAACGTTGCTATCTCTTAGACTATTTAGTTATTTGTCGCATTTGTTAAAATTCTTTTATTTTCTTTTTCTCATATATATATATTTTATAGCACTATCTTTTATGAAATTTTATTTTTTTTAAATATTATGTTATTAATAATTTTTGAATAATTTTAAATAGCTTGGTTAGTTTGGATCCCAGGTATCGAAAATACCCTATTATTTAACATTCTATTAGTTGCAATTCTTTATTTAAGTGTTAAAGGTACCTTTTAGGCCCATCCTTAAGAGCGATAGAAGAGTTTCTCGGAGACAACTGACCAGGCCCCTACCTACCGGGGTTAATCCAGCTGAACGGGTTTGTAATTGCCTGGGAAACAGGGCGATGCATTGTGAGTACATACGCCAGATCGCCGCAGGCGGCGGACCACACCAGCAAGCACCCGGGCCGACTATACTAAGCCAAGTTGATAGTCTAGGTTGTTTATTGCACTTTGCAAAACTATGATTGTTGCTGCACACCACGTACTTGCCATGCCAGTTGGAAAAGGGCTGGATTATTTTTTATGCCTAAAAGGTGGTAAACTTCTTAGCTGTAGAAGGGGGCAATTTTGAGGGAAATTAAAAATTGAAATGGCCGAAAAGCTAAGATTTACCGCTGAAGGGATAATTTTGGGCCGAAATGCAAGGCAGACGAATCGCTGCAGAGGGGAGACGGGAATAAACCCGACATCATTGCCTCGATCGTCATCCTATCTGCAGTGCCTACTGCTGAATTGTGTTTACTTTGTTTTGCCGGTTCCTTAACGTTATATCCTGTTGATTGGCATCTGCACATTGCTACTAAAGTTGATCTCGTAATTTAGAACCTTGAACAGATGACGAGACCTTCACCTGGCAAAGCACCTCCAGAGGTATAATTCACAGGTAACTTGGAGGACTTTGCATCCACGACGGATTTTACATGCACCAGGCGCCACATTAGCGTACATGACGGAATTTTAGCCGGCAGTTAGCCTGGGTCCTGTGACCAACGGCTACGAGTATAAGGTTCTACCAGCTTGGCCACCGCTGCCCGATCTAAATGGGATTGCATGGAATTTTTGAAGCCTAATTTTTGATGCATACTTGTCAAATTAAAATGATTATTTTTTTGTATGGGGGGGGGGGGGATAGAGAAAACAATCATTGTTCTGGGCAGGCTGGCTCGGTCATCAGGAATAGGAGTAAAGGTACGGCGAGATCACATTCGGTGTCTG
Organism: Maratus speciosus; assembly: GCA_963932465.1. NCBI lineage: Eukaryota > Metazoa > Arthropoda > Arachnida > Araneae > Salticidae > Maratus > Maratus speciosus. Next base: position 141,151,919 of record OZ010800.1, read on the forward strand.
GGCGCGCGGATTCCATCAGAAGAACTCTTATTTTCCTCCGAGAAAGTGTATGATCACTTTCAACCGGGGTCGTTGAAATGATGCATGCTTCTTTTTAGGTCCTACCAGTTGAGAAACTTATGCTATTCTATCTAAAATATTTCTTTTCTGCAAGCCCCTCCAATTCCAGTGGTCCGGTCTATAAACACAGTCGCCTTCATTGACTGTTGCATCCATGACCGCTAACCTTAAATTCGGTCAAAGTCATTTTCCCATATGCATCTCTAAAGGCTGTTCTTAACTGCTCTGTTCAACAAGCTCAAAATGTTTTGACACATTTACAAATTCATTTTTTAATGGAAAGGTATAAAATTGGAAACTTGACCAAGGAAGCGATTTGGAATTGAACTGTTTTTTTCCATTTTTTGATCAGTCAATTACCTGTTGAGTTATAAGCTATTTCGATCACGTGACAAACATGTTTCTCGCCGCTTTTGAGTGCTCTTTCTTCTTTTGCGCAGAAATTCGATTCAAAGCGACCACTTTGACACTCTTTTCTGAAAGATCTATTGCGTTTGCAAAAAAATGGAAAAAACAGCTGAATGGCATAATTTCTGAACAACAACACCAGCTAGTTTCATGCATTTTCGAACAAAAATAAATTAAACTTATGTCAGAAAGTTGCCCTTTTGGATTTGAGAACACCTTTAAACCAAATTAGCGTCCCTTCTTGAGGTTAAAAGTTAGATGCTATAAAAATAAATGAGAACCACTTTATTACTCCAAACTGCCCTGTTATAAATCATTCACAAATCTTTCCAGCACTGCATTGTACATATTATCACTTTTGGTCGCCGATAAGACCAGGGTTTGCCCAAGTTGACCCGCCCGGGTTTTTTCGCGCGGACCACTTGGAAAAACCCATTGTGGGTTTTTTTCAAATTTGTTTGTGCTTTCACAACTGTATCATTGTTTAATCTAAGGTATGAGAATGCAAAGACAAATGGCAATTTAAACAGTATTTCAAAAAAACCAGATTTGAGGAATTTCTAAACAGAGATAAAACGACCAAAAACGAAATTAGCTGTAAAGAAGGAAGATTTTCATGCCTGTAATCTAAAATGTAGCCAAATGCTTTAAATCTTAATGCATGCAAAGAGATGGCACTTGAAACCCATCCTGATTGTTTACATTATTATAGCTTTTAAGATTAATCATCCCATTTATAATCCTGCTTCAATGTTCAATGAAAGCGTTATATAGGAGTTTTGAACGCAAAAATGGTTCAGATTATTGCAAAAAAAGAGTGAAAAAGATAAGTTCCCTCCTGGATTTTGACCGTTTTTCTTTTTTCTACATTCAGTACCAGCTATCTCTGCCTCAATCGAACAGGACTTTTCTACATTTAGTCTGGTTTGGAGCAAGTTACTTAATCAGTTTGGAGTTGATAAAGCAGCAAAGCTAGGAAAAGTGCATCACCATTTGCGATCTTAATTTACAAATATCACTGACACTGACTTCCGTGACAATCTAATTTAACATTTAATACTATTGCAATATATATGTAGCAAATTTTGCTAAAATTGTCAAATATATTATAGCGAATCCCATTTCTTAAAAAAAAAAAATGTCTTTAACTGATTTCTGATTTGAAGTTAATGAAAGAAACTATATAAATTTAGCATGTTTATCTTAAGGTAAGAATAACGTAAAGAAATCCAGTTGTGGTTCACTTATTATATCCTTAGTGCAGCAAACTAGTCCCATGAGATAAAAATGTACATTTTAAATTAATTTGATTTTATATATATGTATATATATATATATATATATATTGTTAATTCATACTTAATTAATGCAAAATTATGCCCAGGTTTCAATGATAGAGAATTTATGTATTACTATGTATGTGAAAATTAGAAGTTTAAAGTGTTCTCCAAAAAAACTCAATAAAGACCGAAAAAACCCGGGTTTTAGACTAGTGGGCCCAGTGGGCTGTGGTTTTTTATAAAAAGCCCGGGTTTTTTCAAACCTTGGATAAGATTGGAGTTGAAAAACAGGTGCTATTTGTCTGGGATGCAATATGTAACTTTGGGTAAAATACTTATTATAAAACAAACAATAATTTTATTTATATATATATATAGATAGATAGATACAGGGTGCAATATTTAAAAATACATACATAATTACGTCTGGATTCCTTAATAATTAACACAATTTGCATAACTACAGACATACACATATTAAAATTTTATTAAAACAATTAAAATATAGTTAAATATATACATAAACGTTTCGGCTATTTTCATAGCCCTCGTCAGTAAACGAGCAGCGTCACAAAACAGCAAGAGCCACAATAATCAGGGTGCAATATGTTATCTATCACCGACCTTTAATTTCTCAACCGTTGGTCTTAGACATATAGTTCCAATTATAAAAACGTTTCAAATGAGGTAAATATTCATGTTGTGGCATTATTTAAAGTAAAAAAAAAATCACTTCCATAAAAATTACGAAATCTAACTGTTTATACGGTCCCCCAGTCCCTATAGTTATATTTAGTAAAAGTTTACGCATATCATAATAGATATAACACAAAAAGTTTGAGATCTGTACTACAAAAATTGACACAGTTATTAAATTTCAAAGTTTGAGACGTTTGCACATGATTTTGTCTTTCATTGAGTGATCAGTTAAAAGATGAATTAAAGTAATTGGAGATTAATATCCGGGTGCAATGTCGTTTTTACGACGAAACCATCTATAACCGGTATCGCCAAATCGGGGAATCACCAAAGAGGGTTACTTCATCTAAAAAATTGAGCTAACTTTGAGGGATCGTATACAAAGCGGAGAATAAAATATTGAAATAAAACAAAAAAAATAAATATCGATTTATTTTAATATCAGAAAAAGGTCTACTATAAAAAATGAATGCATCAAACGCCGTAATCTACTAGAGATACTGTTCAAAGTGTTCTCCATCGTGGTAATGCATAATTGAATGCGTGACAATACTGAGTCCTGTACACGTTAGAACATAGCAGGTGTGAAAACTGTGCGACAATCAAGGATGGTGCGCTGCTTCAGATAAACCAGAGAAGAGGTCTCAGTCACATAGACCTATGCCTTGATGTAACCCCAGAGGTAGAAGTCCATGGGAGTCAAGTCCGGCGAAAGCGGTGGCCACTTTACCGGACCACCATATCTAAGGATCTGTTGACTGAATTCAGTGGCCAGATACGCCCGGACGTTTGATGTTATAGGCAGAGTGGGCCCCATCATGTCGAAACCACACCCGACATGCATCTCGGAGAGGCAGCTCTTCATACCAGTCACGTACCGTGTTTTTTAGCAGCTGCGGGTAACGATCGCCCGTTAAGGTCTCATCGTAGCAGATGGGTCCAACAATCTGTGTTCCTCATATACCGCACCACGCGTGTCGTACTGTGCGGGCGATGTGGTGGTTTTCCAGAGACCTGTAATGCACATTGTGCAAGTTCACAATGCCACCTCGTGTAAACACTGTTTCATCTGTCCACAGAATGTCACAAAGGAACGAAGGATTATCCTCTAAGATGTTGAGCATGAAATTACAAAAATCAAATCGTCGTGCGTGGTCACCCAACATCAATGCTTGCACCAATTTCGGATGGTATGGATGCGCATCATGTGCATGTAACAAATGCCAGACATCCTGACCACATGCCTCGCTTATTTGCGCCGTGCTCAGTTGTGGAATTTAAAGGGCGAATGCTTGCACCTCCCCCGGTGTCATTCGAACATTACACCTTGCCCGTCTACTTGTTCTGGGTTGTGGTGAGATAGAGCCGGTCTCTCTAAGATAGTGCAATGCATCAGTTATAGTTTCATGCGTTGGAGGTAGATCCTTAGGGAAACGTTCTCAATAAACACTCGCAGCCTCTCTGGCATTTCTTTGACATTCACCATAAATAAGTATCATTTCGACATATCGCATGCATGCGAAGCTTGCCATCACGATCTCAGCGCTGACTAGCATGCCCACTGCTAGATGGCTCGTGTTTTATCCCGAACGTGTGGGGCTGCTGTACTATTGTAATTTGCATAATCCCAATTTTCATGCTCGTTATAACTGGGCTGGCCGTTTGCATTCCGTTGCCATTTATCTAGTCCTTAGTATGAGTATGTTTTATGTTTCGGTTGTCGATTCTACCTAATTTGACGTTTGAATGTCGTTCAACCCCTAAAAGTTAGCTCAAATTTTTAGATTAAACTAGCAGGCTGAGCCCACTGCGTTGGTCCATTTTTTAAATAAACTTTCAATCAAACGAAATGGAGAATTCTACCCTGTATTTTAAATTAATATGGACCTTCACCTGGAAAGTTCTTCCGCATTTTCTGAATACGCATCGGACGCCATTTCGCTATAATAGTATCTGACGCGTTAGACGAAATTAGGGCAATTCAGAAGCAACTTTTTAGTTCATCATGTAGAGTTTGAGAGGGAAATGCTGTCGTTACGATCATCAGGAATTAAAATGTTCTCTAATCACCACGCTACTAAAAAAGAAAGAATTACAATGATTGACGAGATTGACCATGTAACTTAAAGAATGTTCGGGTTATTCCCTTTCGTTTGTTAGTTTTTTTACTCTGGGCTTCTCAGCTTGGTGCTATGTGTGGGTCTGACAACATAAATACAATCTCTCTCTACGCTACATTATTTTTGGTAATACACGTCTTCTTTTGGCAAGTTTTCTACAGTTTCTTATCTTTGAATTCCAGTAGAGTAAATACAGACAAAACAGTATTTAACTTTTACATTTAAAAAAATGTGAATCATGTAAAAGTGGATATTTAAAGCTAAATTGTGTGAATAAAATTAAAACAATGTCAATTTAACTGCCGTTTCTTTTTATATACCAGTTTTAATCATGCAACTATTAACCTAGGAAAATAACCTCGATAACTGATTCAAATAGAAAACTAAACCTCTAGTTTTCATTCAATAAAATCTTCCCAATCATCCGTAATCGGATCAACAACCAAGTTTGATGTGAAACGTTAGAAAGGTTCTTAACTGTAAGACTACAACTGTACCAGAGTTAGCTACAAAACAGACTTAATTACGCGCCAAACTACATTCCATTAAATAACGTCAAATTACTGTTGATTGAATTTTAGGTCTTTCACTATCAAAACTCTTTGCGAATGATAAATAAGGTTAGTTATGCAAAATTTTTTGTAATGATCTTTATGGCAAACTGAAGATTCCCTCGCGTAATAAGACGGAGAAATAAACATGCTTGTTATTTTCAAGACGTCGTTATTCATCAGTCTGTTGCCTAAATAAAACTAAAAACGTTAATTTGTGACTACGATCAGATGCCCGGGTTGTACATCATCCAAAATTGCTTTATAATGATTGAAATTTTATTTGAATCTGAGGTACTTTTTTAAAAAACCTAGGATAAATGAACAGATATTGTTCCATTGGCCACCTTTGGCATTTGAAAGTATTTTTTTTTTTTTTTGTACATTCAAAGTGATGTTTTAGTGATAGTAAAATAACTGCAGATGAAAAATATATAATAGTAAATATTCTTTTGTCAGTTTGATCCATAATAATAAAAAAAAACATAATTTTACTAATCGCTAGGTACAAATTTCGCGTAATTTTCTGAAATCGGATTTACTATCGACGGTTCCTTTCACATCTAAACGAATCTTCCAACATTATATAGTAAATTCGCCAATTGTAGGGTGGTTGATTATGGAAGATTCACCCAATATCTTTTAATAACATACCTAAAAGAAAGGAGGATATGGAAAAAAAATGACGAATTAAATGGAATATCGAAAAGTGATTTCAGAAAGCAATTTTAATTGCCAAATGCTTTCTTTCGTGATAGTAATAATGCATAATTGCTTACATTTTCTTAAGAATAATCCTTACTACTCAACATTGCAAGCATTGAACGTTTCTATAAGGAAAATTGTAGATATGTTTTTTATTAAAAAACTAGCAGGCTATGCCCGCTGCGCTGGTCAATATTTCCAAATGAACCTTGGATTAAACTAAATGGTGAATTTGAACTTGTATTTTAAACAATATGGATCTTCAGCTTGACCTTGCACATTACTGAAAACGATGCGAACGCCATTGCGATATAATGTTATCTTAAGCGTTGGACAAAATTTAGCAATTAAGAAGTAATTGTTTTAGTTGATTATAAACAGCGCACTTATGGTCGGGTAATGAGACCGTTATGACAACAGGAATTAATACCTCTGTAACTAATCAACATATAATGAAATCGTATATACTAACACCATTCCTAAAAGTCATGCAACAGGGCCACTTGTAACAAAATATGTTCTGTAGATTTTTTTAAAAAGGGTAAACTTTCATAATCAGGTTCACTTAATTTTTGAACTTTTACTGTTGCTCTATAACTAAGTACCCTTGAACAATATGTATACACTAAAACCTTTCCAAAATTATTACCTAACTAATTGTGGTATATCCTACGAAAGTATTATAAACAATCGGAATGAAATACAAATTTCCGTTGTAAATATATAGTAGATGATGATGATGCGATTTTGTGTAATATAATTCATAGTAAAGTTTTCGCTTCAAACAAAAACGATGCTTTCAACATTAAAGCTAATACACCAATATGTGAAGTATCCGATTACGGAAGGTTAACTTGAATTCTCAGGAGCAACTACTCAAAGAAAAGTGAATATGTGGCTTTTGTGATACTTTTATGTCAGCCGGGCGCAGGTAATAAATCAATAAAGATTGTTTTCATAGCATATTCTTATTTTATTATTTTCATTTATAACACAAACCTTTCACTCATTTAATTTAAAATGCATGCCTTATACTAATTTCATTTAAAAAACTGAAAAGATAAACAATAACAGGAAATAATACCATAATTAAAAGCAAAAAAATATTTTTAATTTACATACGCAAAATGTAACTACTGCTACTGGGAATTTTAAAAATGCTATCAGCGAGATGTGCGCACGGTTGTTATCAATGTACCCATTTTTTCTTCTTATCGAGGAGCAATTTATAAATCGCATAATATTATTCTAATTCCAATTTCTTTCATTGAGGAACCTATGACCGGAAAAAATGGAAAAAGACTCTTGTAGATTCTTCGGATGACGGCATCTGACGCCATAAACCGAGTTTATATATATGAAAATAATTTTTAAGTCGTTACAAACATTGCTTTCATACTTAAATATTCTCATTGGTACTACTTGTTATCCCGTCGACCAATTTCGCCAAATTATATAAATCGCCAAACCATTCGCCAAATTATATAAATTGACATAATCTTTATTTTAAATAACGAAATAACAAATAAATTAGTATAACATTAATAAAAATACAAATAAAACGTCGAAATTAAAATCACTTGATGACGTAAACACGTGTAGTTTGTTTAAATTCAAGTGAATTTGATATTTACGATCAACCATTATTGACATTTAATCTTATAGTTTGACGATAGATTTTTGGTCGACGGAATATCTAAGTAGTACCCTTTCCATTTTTGTTTTATAATGCTAAATTGTCAGTAATTTTTTCCTTTTATTTTACATAAAATTACTATTTTTTTTTTAAAAATTAAGATGCTTGCATTTTTATTTCAAACTCATAGAGCCGTTTTTATTTTTTAGCCAAAAGGGTTGATTTGAATTTTTTCCGTTGCTAGAGTAACGGATGTAATGATAGATATTTTGAGGTTTAGATGCCAAAGACACCGCCAAATTAGAAAAATATGAAATGTGTCATGAACTGTTGGACTTATAAAAATTTATTTGGTAGCATTCGATTCAGCATACAAAACTACATTAAAATATGCTATCATTTGACGCATAGTTTTGATATTCGATTTTTTTTTCCCCGCCCCGTGCAAAAACCATTAGTGGTGACACTGTAGAAAATCCTTTCTTAGCAGAAGTTTATGTCATAAGAAGTATTTTTACCACGATTTTCAAGATTTTAGGTTCAGTAGTTTGCGCTGAGCGTTAATTAGTCCCCTAATCCAGACTTTATTTTATATACTATATTAGATATGCGATTTTGCGGTGAATCGATGATCGAAAATTAGTTCAATATCATTTGAAATATTACATAACAGAGGAGAAAGTACGAAGAAAGACGAAGAAGAAATGACGAATTACAAAAGACTTGTAATTTTTTTTTTTCAAAATGTTGAATTTTTCCATAGTAATAACGTATTAAAACATAAATTTCCTTAAAAATTATCTTTATTTCCTAGATTTCGAATCTGTGAATTTTCCTATAAATGAAATTGACGATATGACTTGAGAAAATAGATAATATTTGCTTAAATAAAATGGGTAATATTCGTTGATCTGAGTTCGAGTTTATAAATATCACATGCTTTCGGAATTACGGCGAAAAACATTTTAAAAAGTATGAAATTATTTTACAATATGTATGTGTGGCAGAAATTCACACTGAAATTTAAGTATTCGATTCCATTTCTAAAATATTAACTGATATCTATATAATTGAATATGAAAATGTACTCAAAAAATGATCTCTTTCACCTAAAAAAACACCATTTGAGAAAACATCCTCAAGCTAATGTCACGCTTATGCGTTTTTGGCTTAAAATCACATTGTTTGGCGACAAAAGAAAAATAAAAAATTGTAAAGAAACAAATAGTAATTACACATGTGACTCACAATTACATCTGCTTGTTTCTTCTATAAGTCACGTGATGGGACAATTAGATATAAAAAAAAAAAAAGAAAAGAACAGAACAGAAAGAAAATGTCGTTAAAATTTCATCTAATCAAATTTTCAGATTCGTTTCCATATCTAACGCAAGCGATAAAGAGCCAAATATTGCGTATCAAGTGTAATATTTCTTATTAAATTAATTTTTAAGCATTACAAATATTTCTTTCAGGTTTTGATTAAATGTTTCCGTTTTTTAATATTATCACTCATTAAAACGGATTTTCTTCTTCTTTTTTTCTTTTTTTTTTCATTTAAATAAAATTAGTAACAGTTTTTCTTTTATTTTTCGAGGTTTAATAGCCGTTTCAATTTTTTTTATCAACGATGAATTTCGCCAAGAAATAAAATGGTAACCTTATCGCCCAAAATAACAGAATTTTCCGTCATAATTCTAAAACTAATATAGGTAGAATAATGTGTTATAGCTTAAAACCATCCCTGAAACAATACCTATCTAACGGTATAGGTTCCGTAAAAATCCCTGCAGTAGAACTCGAAATCTAGGCGTTCGGAACGAAATTTCCGTTTGGATTTTATATATATAATAGATAATAGAATACATAATAGATTTTATATATATATATATATATATAATAGAATAGATAATAGATTATGTGTTATGAACTATCTCAAAGTTTAAAACAGATCGCATTGTTAGATTTCCTAATTTTAACAATATCGCGTTATGTTAGTTCCACATTCCACCACCAGGGAGCGCACTCTCTTCTTAACGAAAGCGTATCTGAACGAAACTCCTTCATGCAACCTTTCCGTAGATACATGAATCGGGAGGATGGCGGTCTTAACCAATAATTTAAGATAATTGCTGAAATTACTACGAAAAATATTTTAAAGGGGCCCTACGCGGGCCCCTAATAGAGTTAGAGGAAATCGGAAGACGGCAAAATAATCGCGGGGAAAAGTTTGCTTGGGTGCTTCGGAGCTACTTTTGGCGCGAGATCTAAGCTCTACGACCAATAGGAGCCCAGATATTTAAGGAAATATGAAGTAACAAAGTCCAAAATAACAGAATTTTCCGTAATCATTCTATAACTAATCTAGGTAGAATGATGTGTTATAGCTTAAAACCTTTCCTGGAACGATACCTATCTAACGATATAAGTTCCGTAAAAATCCATGCGGTAGAACACAAAATCTCGGCGTTCGGAACGAAATTTCCGTTTGAATTATATATATATAATAGAAGAGTGGACAATATTAGCTAATCTCGCTTCGAGGTTATAAACGTCACAAATTTGGGGAAAACAAACCGACATGTGTTCGCAGAATTATTTTACAATATGCATGTGCGTGTGTGGGAGACATTTATACTAAAATTAAAATATTTGACTCCATTTTTTAAATTTTAATTGCTATTTATATAATGTACATTTGAATTTTTTAAATTACTCTAAAAATGCTTTCTTACACTTAGCAAAATCACCTTCATTGTAAATATCACTTTGAACCTATGCCAAGCATATCGTCTTTTTGGCTTAAAATCAAATTGTTTAGAAAAAATAAATATATTTGAGTATTTGGCCCAAAAAAGACAAACGTTCCACGCTATTTGGCTAGCCAACACATTTCCTTCCCAAATGCAAGATATTTAAATGCATTTGGAAATTGCTTGTTAAATAAATGTTTAAATGCCCAACTCAGTTAATTTAAATCTAAACGAAGGATTAGCGTATTATTTTTTATCTGTAAGCGTATATAATATATACAAATAGCATGTTGCAGTAGTTATTTAATTTTACATGGCTTCACCGGCTGTAAAAGTTTTAAGGGTACTATTTGATTATCCTGTCGACCAATTTCGCCAAATTATATAAATTGCCAAACTACTCGCCAAATAAGACAAATTGACAAAATTTTTATTTTAAACAACGAAAGAATAAATAAATTAGTAAACATTAATAAAACTACAAATAGAAATCAAATTAAAAATCACTTGATGACGCAACAAACACGTGTACCGTGTTTAATGTCAAGTGAATGTAAAATTTACGATCAGCCATTATTGGCGTTTAATCTTATATTTTGGCGATAGTTTTTTTGTCGACGGGATAATCAAGTAGTACCGTTTTAAGTTTGTTTTAAATGTAGTTTACTAATTAAAAATTCAATCATTAAACATTTTAATATTAAGTAGTTGTTTCCATGGCAACAATAACCTTCAATTCTTGTTTCTGACATTAACAAAATCGAAGTCAAATTACCAATGTTCAGAATCGGACATTAATTTTGAGTTTAGAACAAATTTAATAAATTTAAATTTTGTTTTAAACCGTTTAATTACGACAGTAAAATTTTAATATATACACATATAAAGATCTATGAAAAAACTATAGTAATACAAATGTATTTATTTAAGTTAAACTTAATCTAACTAACTTCGTATGAAGAGTAGAAAAAGGTTTTACTTAAAGATTATTTATGCTAAAAAAAAGTATCATTTAAAATTTTATTGTGTCGCCAACCAGCATTAAATCGCCAAAAAATTTAAATTTTCATTATTTTTTTACGAACGCTAAATCGAGGTTCCGCCGATTTTTTTTATAACATATTATATGCCATGAGAAGAATATTATATATTCCACATGAGAAGATATTTTTTCAAATATTTCTGATGATCCGCTTATGGAAACTTCCTTGATATCATCCTGTCAATTTTTCAGATGCATTTTTCTTAACCTGACGCAAAAGATAAATAGCCAAATCTTATTTCAATTGCAATATTTTAACTGAGTAATTTTTTAAGCATTACGAACATTCCCTTTCATGTTTAAATTAAATATTTTCGTTTTTTAATATTATCACTCAATAAAACGGATTTCTTCTTCTTTTTTTCTTTTTTTTTCTTTTAAATATAATTAGTAACAGCTTTTTTCTTTTATTTTTTTAGGTGTAATAGCCGTTTCTCAACGATAAATTTCACCAAGAAATAAAATGGTAACCTTATCGTCCAAAATAACATAACTTTCCGTCATAATTCTATAACTAATCTACGTAGAGCGATGTGTTATAGCTTAAAACCTTCCCTGAAGGGATACCTATCTAACAGTATAAGTTCTGTCAAAATTCATGAAATAAAACTCGAAATATAGGTGTTCGGAACGAAATTTCCATTTGGATTTTATATATATAATAGAATAGATAACCCTCTTTGGTGATTCCCCGATTTGGCGATACCGGCTAAAGGTGGTTTCGCCGTAAAAGGACATTGCACCCTGATTCTGATGTCGAATACTTTAGTTCATCTTTTAATTGATCCCTCAATGAAAGATAAAATCATGTGCAAAAATCTCAAATTTTTAAATTTAATAACTGTGTCAATTTTTGTAGTACAGATGTCACACTTTTTGTGTTATATCTCTTATGATATGCGTAATCTTTTACTAAATATAACTATATTTACTGGAGGACCATATAAAAAGTTAGATTACGTAATTTTTATAAAATTGATTTTTTACTTTAAATAATGCCACAACATGAATATTTACCTCATTTGAAACGTTCTTGTAATTGGAGCTATATGTCTACGACCAACGGTTGAGAAATTAAAGGTCGGCGATAGATAACATATTGCACCCTGTATATATATATATACTATAATTGCAAGTAAGGGACATTTTTATGAATATAAAAATAGACCTTTGTATATTACAAAAATCAAATTTACATATTCGTATGATACGTAGCATATTTTATAAATATATATATGTTACACTATTAGATCTAATTCCGCGATTTCCTTATCTTATTCTAAATTACTGCTTTATATTCACTAAATCCTTATTCTTAAATAACCTCTATCGTTAATTCTGTTAAATTCCCTGTAATTTAATTCTCACTGAAAGAAAAGATTTCAAACACAAACCAACTAAGACATAGCACTATTACACGAGCATTGGTACAGAATGTCAACCTATGGTTTCGAAAACAATTTCTAGAAACAAACAAAACTTTTATTGTTGAAGCAATTTTGTCGCCTGTAAAGGACCAATACCGCACCTAACAGTCAATGAGATGCTTGAAAAATTGACCAGGGATGAGTCTTATCAATGTGTTGAGAAATGTTTTGTCACTTCAAATTATCCCGTGTAATAGGAACTTTAGATCATTTTAGATACCAACTTAGATCTCTTCTTGGAACCACCAGAATGATGGTGTCAACTTTAACTGATTGCAGAAGACATCTTAAAAATAGCCTATATCCGAGACAAACAGCCATTTCTATGCCAATCACCATGCGTCACAGGCAGGGTTCTCGCTGCCGCTCGCCATTGCGCCAAATTGCGACAAAATGCTTCATTTGGCGAGTAAAAGAAAAATCAGACTCGTCAAATTGCGAGTGCTCAACTTGCGCTCTTTGTGTGTGTGCGTGTATGCGTATGCGGTGTGGGCCAATACAGTCTAATTTCTTATCCGCGTTACTAAACGATTGATGTCGGTTTTCATGTTTAATTGCACCGTCCTATTTACATTACTCTATTTAAGGTAACTCAAAGATAGTTGCTCCTCTTACGTCCCCCTTTATTTTTCTTTTTTATGGTAATGATTTTTGTAGTGCACATTTAACCTACCTAGTCCAATTTTTATGTAGAACTTCATAAAAAGTTTTACTGTAATATAAATATCAGATAAAATGGGATTTGTATAAAAAAACTTAATCAATGATTTTGATCATCTATCCCTTGATCTCCTGATTAGACGCCCCACTTGATCGGAATGGATTCTCCAGCCAGTAGCTCTTGAAGTAGGAAGAAACAGAGCTGTAACCTATAAACTAACACATTATTCGATACCTGTTTCAACAATGTTAAATATTTAATTAAAAATCTCTAATAACATTGTATTTAATCTGCTACTATCTCTATCTTATGCGAATATACAACAAAAGCCAAACATAAATTTTTTAATGAGTATAACTTTTATTTCAAGAAAAAAATCGCTGCAACTTCGTCTACTAAGCTTTTTTTATAACGATTGGAAGCAGAAGAATGTCACTAGCCCCGTTACATGCTGTGTTGAATTCAGACACCTTTCTCCGGGAGGTATTTCTGTGGCTCCGGGGGTGGACATTATAGAGTTCCGGGTGGGGCATCTCATTTCTCTGGGTGGGGGGAATATCCCCCCGGTCCACCCTCTGAATTCAACACTGGTTACATGTCCGATAGCTAAAATCAGTGACTGGGGCAACTAACCCGATGGAGCATCTAACCCGGATTTACTCTATAGAGATACTAACTCAACACCAATTTAATTCAGCAACAGCCAAAGACACAGAGAGGGTTATACGATAGGTATTTCTCTATTGTCAGTTAATCACTATCTATGCACCAGCATCGCACCGGTAAAAACACAGACAAAAATACTTGCATCACGCGCCTAATAAAGAAAAGTTTTGCTGGAATGCGGCGTTGAAATTATACATTCACCACACTATTTAATAGTTGTATGCAAAGCATCATTGGCTAGTCAATTTTTTCTATCGGTTAGATTCGAAATCTCATAGCAATTTTTCGTGTATATTTTCATAACGGTAAATCAAAGATAGCTGTTTCGAATTTGTATTTAGACTGCTGAAACAATGTCTGAAACTTTTACACATTTAGGACACATTAAGAATGTACCGTAAACCACTGTACTTTGACACCCCAGGGTGACTTTGTCACCTCGTGGAGAGACGGATTTATTATTGTTTTATATGTATCTATTCATGTTTTATTCATGGGATTATTCTTACAGGTCTTAGGCAGTAAGTGAAAAATGAGGAACTACGAAAAAATACCAGGTGCCTGGCATTATCGCAATTACACTGAAGAGAATGTGGCAAACGCAGTGGCAGTTGTCAATGGCATGAGAAAAAAATTAGCTGCCGTAACTTTCTAAATACCACGTAGTACTCTTGTCAATAAGTGCCTTGGAACACACACCAAGTCTGTGGGTCGTCTGACAATCCTTACTCATGAAGAAGAGCAGTTATTTTCCAAGACCTTGGGAGTCGTTACTTACTCGGGTTTTCCCTTAACCAAGCACGATGTCAAGATGGTAATTAAAAAATACCTTCACCGGAAGGGTGTTAATATCACTATATTGACTAACAACACTCTATGTGAGGATATGGTCAATGCTTTCATCCAAAGAAACTCTTTATCAATGAGAATTGCATGTAACATTGTAAAAAACATTGAAAAAACCTACTTTTCGCAATAAATCGTAAACTGGAATCGTTCAAATACCCCTAGGTGGTCTAAGAGGTGTACTTTTTTATTTTACATTGATATTTGACATAACATTGTCATAAATCTCCTATTGCGAGCATTTAAAGCATATTTGTAGTTAGGTGGAAAAGTTACCCCCCAACCCGGGGTAACTTTTTCACCCCATTTTTCCCCCTTATAATACTTCTCGTATACATTTGAATCCGCTTTGATGTTTATGGGAATCATTAGATCGATACGCCTGTAGTTTTTTGAGACCGGATTTCGAAGAATAAAAAAAGCCGTGTGAAACATGACAAAATATTTGGTTTACGGTGCTGTTGTTTGGTTATTGTCGGCTAATCTTACAGCAACTTCTAATGATTGTTTTATACATTAAATAGTGTCTTAATACTATTATTATTATTATTATTATTATTATTATTATTATTATTATTATTATTATTATTATGGGTATAAAATGTGTATTTAATAAGCATATATATTGTAATATAAGTTAGAAAGAAGGTTGTTGTTTTAGTAATCATGTCGACAAGTATAATGGTTTAGAGGGAAGCTACTCTTATCGGTGCCTTCGAATCTTTATGATTCCAGTTCCAGCCTGGGTGGCGCATCTAACATAACATGATGGACACTCTGCGTCAACCTGAATTTATGACCAGATATATGGTAGGCAGGTGGTGTTTTCATCAGGAGAGGTCAAGGGGCTAGGTATAGCCCCACATCGGAGGAGGAGTCATGGATGTATTGAGATGAGGGTCGATTCTCGAATCACAGAACGTTACGATAATGAGAAAGTAATGTTAGACGCACAGTAGCTGGAAAATTAACACAGGGTTCGAGGGTCGAACTCCCTCCCCTTTCTCTTTACGTAAAAAAAATATAGAGCGAGATGTTTTTCAATATAAAGTAAGGAGTTTGAGATGAGTATGGAAGATATAGTCTAGAAGTTGTTTAAGAGAAGTCGTAACTCCGGAGGGTAGTGTTATCCCTGAGGGCCCGAAGTTGAGAGGATGACGGCGATTGCATCCGGCTCGGACTCGGTTTTATGGTCCGAAGCAAGAGGCTAATAGATCGTGCTTGAATTGCAGTTTTTGATCTTATGCCTTAAATTATTAGTTTATTACATCAATGGACTTCGGTCCTTATTAATTATAAGTATCAAGTGGAGCGAGATGTCACCTAAAGTGTGTGCGTGTGCAATAAGGATATACTACAGACTTTGTGATTTCATGCCCCCAGACCACCCGGTACGATGACTTGCTTGTCTTATGAGTGATGATTCACAGGTATTTTTATTTGCTATTAATGTTCCATAGTATTTTAAATTGTAAATGTACTGAAGTACGTAGTGTTTGTATGCCCAATTTTAAGATAAGTAATGAATGGTCAACTGATTATGTGAAAAATACTTTTCATGAAATTTAATACAGATAATTTAACTATACCTCGCAGGTTTGCGAGATTGGCAGTAACTTGTAATTTAAATTGTAAATAAGTAATATAAATAAATATTTTAGTAATGATAATTTTAGTTCTCCTTTTCGTCATGAGTATCTCTTTATTAATGAATATGCTTTTCTTTCAGAGTAAATATGATTTTAACTACTGAGAACTTTAGCGATTTTTTAACTAGTGTACTTAGAGTATTGAGAGCGGTGCATTTTTGATTAATAATGCACGCGTTTTTGTGGGACCTAAACATCTGTCTTTCACGTAAAATCACACAACGCAACGGGGTGTTGAAGCATGGCTTCCACCTTATTTTTGAGATAATCGGATTGGTTATTATCTTCAAAGACTGACCAGGGTCACGACGATCACATGTTTTATATTTCAATCATTATTTTCACTTACTACTATGAACACCAGGTATTCGAGGGATTAATTTATGAGCTTTAATTAATTTTCTCATTGAGAATGGGTTTCTTCTTCCCCCATTTAATATTACTCTCCACTCTCATACATTTGTCCTTCCCCTCCCAACTCTGTATTGCTGGGTTGGACATTAAAGGGTTAAGTTAGGTTTCCTAGTGAGCCTAGATTCTCCCAGCAGGTACTTATTTTTACTATTTTCTACGGCGGATAATCTAAATTTCTATTTTAAAAGCATACACAAAATATTAGGTTATTTTAGAACATATAAAAAAAAAGGATACAATAAGAGGTTACAGATAGATTTTTCAAGGTTTTACGCCGAATCTATTTTGCTAATATTTTTATTTCCATTTGGCTATTCCCTTTTGTTTCTTATTTGCCAAAACGCAAATGTCGGTCAAAAGCCTGCGAGAGCCCTGGTCACAGGAGGGAATGCTTGAAGGAGACACGTTGATATGTCCACTGGGCATCATATCAATCGAAACCTATTTGCTTTACGAATGAATCCAGGTTCAATTTACTAAGTAATAGCAGATGTTTGACTTTGAGAATACCTGGGCAAAACAACCTTCAAACAACCGAGAAAAGGATTCGTCAATATGGTAAAAGCGATAAGAGATAATGAGTGTGATTAGAATTCTATTGCTCGGGGAAATACACAGACCTCCATGTCGTCTATAGGGAAGGCATTATACAGGGGGATTTTTAAAAAAAGGTTTACAAAAGGACATGGCAAATCAGACATACAACAAGGATAAAAAATCACATAGGAACATAGGGTCGAAAACCACTTATTGAGTCACAAATACAGGGCGTTTTATCCTAACTGAATTGCGGTTGACTGTAATAAGCTTCAGAAAACTGAAATATATTATAAAAAAACATTTAACAGACATTCTCACCTTTGTTATAACTGTGATTTGCCAAACAAAAGTGGTAGAAGTTTGCATAATACGCGCCAGCAGTTTGCACTTGACGTCCCACATTTTAGACTGTGATGATCCATTCATACGGTGTCATCGATTGCTTGAGCACCCTCTTTTTTCCAGATCTTTTCGCGATGTTATCCCATTTCACATAAAACAAGGTCCATATCGTTGCATTTTCATTACACTGTTTTTATTTTTCTCGAAATTATGACCGTCAACCCAGGTTCAGTTAAGATGAAACATTCTGTATTTGAGACTCAATAAGTGGTTTGCGACCCTATGTTACTATGTGATTTTTCATCCTTGTTGTATGCCTGATTTGCCATGTCATTTTGCCAACGTTTTTTTTAATCACCCTGTATAGATTATTTGATAGAATATATGTTCTATAGAAGGCATTGTATGAACCCTTATGGCTGCTCGTAACTCAGTCTCCGTATTCCCTTCGGTAACGTTAAGTCTATGGCCATTTGATGCATTCTTATATTTAAAATATCTCCTCGGGATATTAATATTTTTAACGTCTTTTTTCTGTGTACTCTTCTATAAGGATGTCTCTATTTTTTTCTTATTTCTCAAAATATTTCTAAAATCTATGCTCAATTTTATAGGAAGTGTTAAAATTTTATTTCGAATTCGTCCGCTTTTGACACACAAAATATGAAATTAAGCATATACTTTAAAAATATTTCGACAACTAAGACCGGGTAAGCTCTATCTCCGCCATGTTAAAATACACTAATTTTATGTACATTTTTCTCAGAAATGGTGAAAGATAGAGGCTAGAATTTTTAGAGTAGTTTGTGTAACATGCTATACGTATTTTAGCCGACCATTTTCTTTCTAATGAACCTGAAAATTAATTAATTATTATTTATTGAAAGGCACTTTTAAATTAGCATTTTTGGTAAGATTTCATTGATAAAATAAATAATTCTCAACAAATCATTAAATCTCTGTGTTAAAGTACAAAATATAGCATAATAAAAGTATTAAATAAATTGAGTTCTTAAATTTAAAAATAATGAAAAACTAATATGTTGTGGCCATCACAAAACTTTCTTCTATATAAATCACGTCAATTAAATCATTTAAATAGTAAAAGAAATTACATCAATTTAGAACCAATTCGTATCAAAGTATACCTGAATTTGAAATTTGATGAAAATTCGTGCATTACTTATTGAGATAGAGCTGTAGGGGAAATTCTGAAAAATGCAGCATAGCAGCGCCACCTGTTGAGCGATTTTCACCAAAACACAAACAGCACTAATTCATATTAAGGTATACCGGAATCTGAGGTTTGATGAAAATAGGTGCATTAGTTCTGGAGCTAGAGCTATTGTGGAAATCCCAAAAATGCAGCACAGCAGCGCCACCTGTTGAGCAATTTACACGAAAAGGTACAAAACATCAATTCATGTCAAGGACTAACTGAATCTGAAGTTTGATGAAAATCCGTGCATTAGTTCTGGACATTGAGCTATTGTGGAAATCGTGAAAAATGCTGCATAGTAGCGCCACCTGTTGAGCGATTTACACCAAAACATAAACAGCACTAATTCATATCCAGGTATACCTGAATCTGAAGTTTGTTGAAAACCCAAGCATTAGTTCTTGAGATAGAGCAATTGTGGAAATCTCAAAAAATGCAGCATAGCAGCGCGACCTGTTGAGCGATTTACACCACAAGGGGCAAAACGTCAATTCATGTCAAGCACTAACTGAATCTGAAGTTTGATGAAAATCCGTGCATTATTTCTTGAGATTGAGCTATTACGAATATCGTGTAAATTCTGCAAAATGCAGCATATCTGTTGGGCGATTTACACCAAAACGTTACCAGCACCAATTCATATCAAGGATTAACGGAATCTGAAGTTTTATAAAATCCGTGCATTAGTTCTTGAGATAGAGCTTTTGCGGAAATCCTGCAAAATGCTACATAGCAGCGCGACCTGCAGGGCGATTTACACCAAAAACTAATCAGCACCAATCTATATCAGGGACTACCTGAATATAAATTTTTATTAAATTCCGTGCATTAGTTCTTGAGATAGAACGCCCACAAAATTTGTGTCACATACAGACAGACGGACGGACAGACAGACAGACAGACAGACAGACTCACAGACAGACATTTTGTAAAAACATGTTTTTTGGAATCTCTGGCCCATAAAACGTGTAAATCCGTCAAAAACTGGAATTCGAAAATTTTCATGAAACCAATACTTTCTTCTTGTCAAGATAGAAGAATGTAAAAAGGAACACAAACATGAAAAATCCAAGTTTTGAGAAAAAGTCAATTAAAGATTTAAATGGTCATTAAGCTGTGAAGCACTCTTAGAAAGAATGAATAATTCCAACACATATTTTTTTAATGTGTAAACATGTGTGACACATTGTTGAAAATATAAAAGTTTAAACTATTTAATGATATAAAAAAGTAAAAATCGATTTTTTTCCCCAAATTTCGCTTATCTGGTCCCCTTAAGAAGAGCACACAGAAAACAGAAAAAAAAAAATATTAGTATCCTTAGGAGATATTTTAAGTCTCAGAATGCAACAAACGCTCATAGACTTAATATTACCGAGGTGTATTCGGAAACTGAGTGATGAGCAGCCTTAATGTAATAGATAATCGTTTCATCCTGCGAGGCAATAACCTTACAATTTCAAAACAAGTATTTTTTTATTATTATCATTATCATTTGCAAAAGCTAACAGATTAAGAGTAAACATTGAGTGAACTTTGATTAATTTATATTCGTTAATTTAAACGCTTTGACAACGATGCGCCTTTTGTCGGTAAAATTTGGAACTAAAACAAGACAGCGTAGTATAGAAATTTCTGATTACACACACCATTCTTGTACAAAATTAACTTCAATAACTGTCACCATTTATCAGTTATAAAATTTATCTGTTTTAAAATAAACTTAAAACCTTTAATCCATTTTAGAATATTCTGTATATTCGTCAAATTGAAAACAATAATTTACTTTTAAATTAGTTTAGAATTTCATTATGTAATACCACTCTTATATTCATTTTCAAATAAAATATACGAATAAAAAGAGAATTTTCTTTTCTTTATTTTATTTAAATTATTAAGATTTGTGACTTTTAATTATACCATTTAGCTCAAAGAAAGGGAGAATTATAGTGATTTCATTGTTGGTTCTACCAGGTATCCTAAAACGGACTGGGTGTTTTAAGAATTCACTAATTTGCAAGGTGACAAACAAATTCTTACTGAATAATCTAAAATTTTCAAAAATGTTTGGTCCCTAAATAAGTATAAAAAGTAATTAATTTCAGAGTTTTTTAAGCTAACGAAAAAGTAACATTTCTGCTTGTTCGAAAAATCTGCACAAAATATAAAACAGCAATTTTTAGCGATATATGTATAATATATATATTATATAATAAAATTTTACGAAATTACTAATTTGTTTGTGGTTAATTTAATTTTTGGACCTTTTTCTAAATATAGATTCTGACCCTCTAAACCAGTGTGGAATTCAGGAGGTGGCCCCGGGTGCATTTCCCCCCTAATCAGTGAGATGTCCCCAAATCGGAAGATTTGAGATTTTGTGTTTTCAATGGTGAAAAAAGGAGGGCTGCGCAGTCGGTGTGGAAAATGACCGACTCCGGGATATTTTTACGACTCCGACTCCAGCAGGCTATTATATACTAGTGTGGCCTGTTGGTTAAAATAATGATGGAATACAAAAAAAATAAAGCTAAAATCTCACTATTTCTGCACCGATTCCCTGTTTAAAAATTCAAAAAAATAAATAAATAAATAAATAAATAAATAAATAAATCCGCTTTATTAATTTTACAATTTCGCTCCCGCAAACCCCGAAAATCCAACTATCGAAGTCTAAAAAACACAAAATGGAAATTTTACTATTTTGGATCTGCGGACTGAGAAGAAAAAGCAAAATCGTTACAATTTAGTGGTTTATTTTGCTGTGTTTTCCAGATTCGAAAACTTTCTATGGAAAGGAGGAAAAATAAAGATGAAAATGTTAATATTTTGGAAATAATTCGGATTCTGTGGATTCTAATGAAAAAAAAATTACATTTTTTGAATTAATTTTGAAATTTTGGCTTTATTTCGGGTTCTGCAGACCTTAAAGATCCGAAATTCAAATGCTGAAAAATAACGGAATTTCACTATTTTATCATTATTTTGGGTACAGCCGATTCAGACAAAAATAATTACAATTCCATGTTATTTTGACTCCTGTGAACAAAAATTAATAAATAAAAGAAGGGTATTTCAGAATTTTGAATTTTTGCCATACTGACAGGGAAATTTTGAGGGGGGGGGGGAGACTTCAATTACAATGCTATACCGGGTTCTTAGTTCTTTTGGTTCCAAAACTAGCAAAATTTGTAATTTTTGCATTACCTCCGGTAAGAGAGCCAAAATGAGTCAAAATTTTAAGGCGCCCCCTAAAAAGTTCGACCGTGCCTTTGTGTCTTTGTATTTATTCTCACCCCAATCATGCCCAAACTAAATTGTTCCTATTTTTTCCGGTAATTTCATTCTTTCAAATTTGTTATGTTTGACTTGTCAGCCTGCTCAATTTTTTTTTATCTGTCTGATCCGACCCATTAATATCAATTGTCTTAATTCTACTTACACGACCTGTTTGAAAAATTGCCTTCATTTTCCGGACCTTGGGTCCTTGCAGACCTTTGTACCTCGAGTTCTATCCGCAAACCCCCAAAATATGAGGGGAAGTACTAATATATTAAATGTAAAATATCTACTACAGTTTATGAATTAAAGTTTTCATCTACTCTGCACACGGGTAGTACTCTGTACTTGCTCTGTATCTACTTTGAACACCGCAGTAAATCGGTCATCTTTAACTTGAGTAGCCTGATATAGTCCATAAATAACAATAATAGTTAATTTTATAGATTTAAAATTACATATAATTAGTTTAATTTCACTTTGACAAAAATATCTGGAGTCGGAATAGGCTTGCTTTTTAGCGACTACGACTCTTTCGTTTAAAAATGGGCCCGACTCCCCAGCCCTGTCAAAAAGTGCAATCCCCCCCCCCCCCCCGGAGCTCTATAATTTCACCTCCGAAGCCACAGAAATCCCTCCCGGAAAAAAGTATCTGAATTCAACACTGCTCTAAAGTCTAAACAATATTCTAGCCAACTATATAACCAAAATTCACTGAATAGTAACTTTAATTTTCGACTTTTGACCAGCTTTTCGGGATTTTTCCCCCCACTGTGCGGCGCTCTGGGTAGGGTTTTTTTCAGCGCCAATGCGAATAATCATTCAGCCTTTATATAAAGCATCTCCTGTAAATATTGCAAAATGCGTTTTAACACATTAATTAAATTTAAATTACTTGATTTAAGTTGAAGAATCATGTGGATTTTTTCCGTTACTATTTATTTTTATTTATTTTTCTACTTTATTATTATTATTTTGTTTATTTATTTTATTTTATTTTAATTAATTAATCAATTAATTAATGTATTTTATTTTATTTTGTTTTGTTTTATTTTATTTTATTTTATTTTATTTTATTTTATTTTAATTAATTAATCAATTAATTAATGTATTTTATTTTATTTTGTTTTATTTTATTTTATTTTATTTTATTTATTTTGTTCATTTCAGCGGTGCACAAATAAAATAATAACAAATATTACAGAACTTTAGAAAAACTTTTGAAGAAAAATTCATAGAATACATAAGATATTTATTATTTATTTATTACGATATTGTTTCCTATCTTAATTTCTACTTTGTTTAACAAATATCTTTCGAATTCATTCTGACAGGGTTGATCTTAAAAGAAAACATATATTTTTAAGAACGATCTTAAATACTTTAATTTTCAAGTGACAAAAAATCACATGAAAGAAATTGTTAAATCCGCAATCCATTGTGAAATATTTAACTATTAGCAGCAGTAATCTAATGTATTGATAAAATCCAAGAATTATTTTATTTTTTCCCTTGTGAAAGTATTTATGTTTTCTCAGTCCTTTCATAGATGGCGACACATGCTAAAAGCTAAGCGAAGGGAATGAAAATGAAATAATAGCAACTTTATATTGTTATCTTTTCCAATTTCAGAGAGAATCTAAAACTTTTCTATTATTAAACGGATCGATGTACTTATTTATTGAAATTTAATTTTTAAAGGTTAATACACTTTTTAAAATGAAACTTCTGAAATAATAAAAAAATTATTATTAATTAATCAAATCACCAAAAACATTGTTTGACCAAAAACTTTAAATAATTGAAATTTCGAAAAACTGTTATAAAATTCACTTTAATTATAGTAAATCATAACGAAGTCATATTTTTTAAGGTGCAGAAGAAGGGAGAGGGTTTCCATTAAATGTAATGTGAACTAAATATACATAAAATACTTAACAATGTACATCAAAAACTTATTTTTTTCCCTATATTGGTAAAAAAATTAATAGGTGAAAACTTTTTACCTTTCCTAATAATACTATTAATATTAGAAATGTGAACGTGTGTATGAATGTTTAGATACATTCAGCGTCAAAACAGACGAGTTTATGACTTTGTATTTTTGCATAGAGGGAATTATAACGCAGAAAAGATTTTAGACTGTTTTATTATCTATATTTAGTAACGTCACTCACATGGCAATAGATAATTTTATTAGTAGATGAACTCTTGGGGGGGGGGGGGGGGAAGGAGAATAGTCATATGTTTCCTTTAAATCATGTATTTATTTTATTTTATTAAAATGACTATAAAAGATAAGCACTGAGGTTTATATATGATATAATATTTTTATTAGTAGTAGTGATGAGTTGTTGTTGTCGAAAAAAAATATATAATAATGTTACTTATTAATTATGTAACACTATTTAATTAGTAACATAATTAATAAGTAACATTATTTAATATTGCTTTTTAATTACTCAAAATCTATATTATAAAGGACAAAAGTATCTGTGCGTAACGCTAGCGGCATTTTGCGAATGGCAAGACTTGAGGGTGAAATGTCGGTTTTGCAATTTTTGGTATTGCAATTTTTTAAATTTCTAAATTTCTAAACAGCGTACCTTTTAAATTTTTACACTGTGATATAGGGGAAAAAAACGAGGATGTCTAAAATGGTCTTGTCTTGGAATTTAAAAAATTGAATTAGTTTTCGAGATATTCATTTTTTCGTAATTTTTAATGACATTTTTGTAATGATGGCAACTAAATTACTCTACTTTTGTGGATAAAAGAGAGAAAATAGGAAAATGATAGGGATTATTAGATTTCTTTTTTTGACACCATTTTCAAATTGAAATTAACTTTCTTTTGAAAAGATACTGAAAATTGTGATTGAATTAAATTTTTCTAAACAATTTCTGGAAATACAAAATTAGTTTCACATATCCAAGCTTCAGGAATCAGTTTATTTTAGAACGGAAAATATAGTTATGAATCGGTTGTCTGTCTGTTTGTCTTCCGTCTGCCGTTTGTCCGTGCTCTAACTCACATAAATAATCAGATTGCCCTGAAAATGATACAGTCGGACCTCTATTTAACGAACCTCTATTTTGCGAACTTTTACTTGGAACCAAGAACATTTTGCAAATTTCTTCGTAAAATAACCTCCAAATAGCGAAGTGTGTTCTCTATTTAACGAACTTTTCCTTGGGATCAAAATTTTTTTCTCCCTATTTCTTAAAATATTACTGGACATTTCAAACTTATTCTTTCTTTTAACACATTTTATGAGGATCAATGACCATGAACAAGCCTTACCAGGCACCTAACTCACCGAGAGTAGTAAAATCGTTGTGATTATTTGCTTTCCATCCAAAAGAAGAGCAAACTTTCAATATCCCCTTTTAACCCTCAATGTAGCTGCCCCGTGTCCTTCAACTATAGTTTCCCGTTTTCTAGATTGTTCATCATGATCAATCGTGTTGGTAATTTCGGTTCTTGCAGCTCGAAAATGTCAAAGCGAAAGTGCTTGAGCATCAAAGAAAAAAAAAAGTTATTCTTGATGAGGTGGATAAAGGCATGTAGAAAAGAATACTGCTTTAAAATGTGGGATTCCTCCAAACAGCCTATCAACCATAATAAAAAATCGTGATTTTAATGTAAAATTATTTTTTAAACTGAGAATACAATGTATTTCCAGACAATGTTTTGTGTCATTCTTATTTCCCTTGCAGATTTCTTTTTGATGGGTAAAATAAGTAAAACAAATAGATATAATTTATAATAAAAGTGTGACTAATTACTTCTTTTAGTTATATTTAGTGTTTAATGACTTAAAATGTGCTTTACGTAGTTTAAAGTATTTTAGAGTGTGACTCTCTATTTAACGAATTTTCCATATAACGAACTTTTTTGCGGGATTTAGCGACTTCGTTAAATAGAGGTCCGACTGTATATATTAATTGTGTTCACTATGAAATCTTCGGTATTGAAAATGAAATGTGTAGCATTTGCGGTTCGTTTACAAGTTTGCTCAAAATAATTCCCTTACGTTAAGGGGACCGAGAAAGCAAATTTCAACCAAATAATTACTTTTTTTATATAATTAAATACAGTGAAATACGTTTAACACGAAACTGAGGGGAACGAAAAAATTTCTCGTGTTAAAAGTATTTCGCGTTAAAAGATTCGTACAAAAAATAACAAAACTCACATATGTTTTCGACGCCATCGAATTTTATTTCTATTTCCTGTTAAACTATTTAGTAAGTTGCATCCATTAGAATAAAAGCATGTAAAAAATATATTGTTTTTTTGTGTGGGGGGGGGGGGGGGATCCGATATATTTTTTTTTAAGTGTCTTTTTCAGCATTCTGAGATCTAGCTTGTTTGAACCAAATAAGCAAAGCTGTCTCTAAATCTCAGTTCTCATACGTTTTCTCTCTGGCTTAAACATACTGAGCTCAAATATTAACGTAATGGGATCCCCGTTTTTTATTATTGTTGATAATGTAGAATTGGCAATGCCAAACTCTTTGCAGATTTCTGTTTTCGTCTTTCTTTTTCATCAACTGCAGCTTCATCTTCATTTGAAGCGAAATAGCAGTTTGTTTTCGCACCGATTTCTCAGCCATTGTGCTCATAAAACATAAGCTAATTTCAAAGAACACGAAATTCACTGATTTTCACCCAAAATTCAGTGGTTTCAACACAAAATTCACCAGTTTCAGCTCAAACTATCTAGATCGAAAGTGAATTTTTTTCGTGTTAAACGATTTTTGTTTCGTGTTAAAAGAAAAAAAATATATTAAATTGCATAGTATACAGTCCGGACCGCTATATCATTTCGTGTTAACCGATTTTTCATGTTAAGCGTTTTCGTGTTAAACGTATTCACTGTAGTTTAAACTTTTATCTTTCCAACGATGTGTCACACATGTTTATATATAAAAAAAATAATTGTTGAAATTATTCATTCTTTCTAAGAGTGCTTCACAGCTTCATGGCCATTTAAATCTTTAATTGACTTTTTCTCAAAACTTGGATTTTTCATGTTTATGTTCCTTTTTTTCAATATCTATTAAACTTAAGAACTCAGATTTTTTTTTTATACTTATGTTATATTGTATTCTTTAATACAGGAATTTAATGATTTGTTAAAATTATTTATTTTAGGCAGTGAAATCTTACCAAAAATGCTAATTTAAAAATGACTTTCAATAAATTTATAATTAATTTTTTTTTCATAGAAAGAAAATGGTGTGTTAAAATACGTAAATCATGTTATTCAAACTACTCTAAAAAATCTAGACCTCTATCTTTCACCATTTCTGAGAAAAAGGTACATAAAGGTGGTGAATTTAACATGGCGGAGATGGGGCTTTTCCGGTCCCAGGTCTAGTGGGGAAAATCGTTTGTGGTGTATTTTAATTATATTACACTATTTGGAACATATTGAAATTTATGTATGTCACTGAAGTGTATTTACAAGGCGTTTATTGTAGAATCTGGTTTGTATATAATTTATCGTGCATTTACAGGGACACACAAAAGAATTTGGTTACAGCACTGCCACTATGAACAATAACGACTGGAAGTGCGTTTTCAGTTATGTTATGTGTTTTAAAATATAACTACAGTATAACCTCAAAAATACGGCATCATCGGAAGCCAGGCTAAGTCGGATTTTTTTTAATTCCGGATTTCTGAAAGATATTAAAATTACTTCCGACATTCTTAATAGTGTCTTTAATCAAAATTCAATTCATAACTTAGTGACAATTATGTGATAAAAATATATATACAGTCGGACCTCGTTATCCCGACACCCGGTTTTCACGTCACTCCGCTTATCACGTCAGTTTTTCAAAGTCCCGATTTTCTGTATACGATTTTAATGTAAATAAACTGCGGATTTTAGGTCGTTGAATAATTTTTAACTCCGTATATCCAACCGTTTAGGAAAATTGTCCATTTTGCATAATCCATCTTATAAGCACCGAAAATTAAGCGGTAAGAAATGTCTTGGCGAAACTTTTCACAAAAGTGTCTAAAATAACCATTGAGATAAATGAGAAATTTTACATCAATTTTTTATCTGAATAAATAAACCCTCACACTATGAATGACCCACTTAACCTCCAAATAATCGTATCAGTCTACTCGCGGTCATTTTGTTCTGGTCAGGTGGCGCTTTCGTGTGGTTACACGGCGTTTCGCATCCGACTAAAACCGAAGCATTGCATTGCATTGAAACAGATAAAAAAATATCTAACATCCATTTCAGAAACAACGATTACTGATTACAGTTCATTGTACAATATTGAAAAAAAAAGTTGTGGAAAGCACATCTAGGGATAAGCAAACCTTAATTCATCAATATTTCATGTAACAATAAAAAAACAAGTCATCATAAATCTTATTTTTATTCTTTTCAATTTTGTTTTTGTTTTTATTTTGTTTAATAATAATGTTTTATTGCTTAAAACTGTAAGAACAGTTATGAATTTTAAATTGTCTTAAATAAATTAAAAATACAGCTTTATAAAATATATTTTTCACCAACTCTGGTTACTACGTCACTCCGCTTATGACGACACTTTTTTCTGGTTATTAGAGTGTCGGGATAACGAGGTTCGACTGTGTATATATAAAACTTATTTTAATTAAAACTTTCCATGTTACAAAAAAAGAAAAAAAAACTAGAGAACAGGAATTCTGATTTTTCAGAATTTAGTGTCGCCCTCGGCATTTCCATTACTTCAGTTTCTTCTGATGGACTGATGGTTTCCATTATTATGAAACAGTCATTAGAAATGAAGTGTTAGGTGAAGATGAAAGAGCAGTCGTAAAAAGTTAGAACTCTGATTTTCTGGTCAGAATGGGGGGGAAAATGGACATAATTTTTTTAATTATTTATTTTTAAATAATTATTTTTTAAATTTATTTATATTTAAAATTTATATTTAAATTATATTTAAAATTTATTTTTTAAAAATATTTTTTTATAATTATGGCCATTCCCCCCCCCCCCCCATTCAGACCAGGAAATCAGAGTTCTAACTTTTTACGGCTGCCCTTTCATCTCCACCTAACACTTCATTTATAATGACTGTTTCATAATAATGGAAGCCATCAGTCCATCAGAAGAAAATAACTCGGTGAAAGCGGAAACTCCGATAATCGGGATTCTACTGTAGTTCAGTTTTAAGACTTATAACAACCGATTTTATTTTACATAAAGTGACGTCATCCACATCCGCTGAAGAATTCATCATTTGCGATCCAGTGTTAAACAACATCTACAGTAAAGTACGCTTAGGACGTCACTACCGCTGAATAATACACAAATCCAAAAAAAAGCGATTTCATCATTCAAAAAACTCTACAAAAAACTCGGCTATCTAAAGATTCACAGGCCTTCATTTGTTTGTATTATTAATATAGATATTTAAAATTAAATTTAGTGTCTAATAGCCCCATGTTTTATCAGAAATCCTTCATTTATATATATTTTTTTAAATAGCACGTATTTTAATTAAATTATTGTTTTAGTTTTTATGGGAAAAAAGCAACAAAAAGATATAATTGCTACTTTTCTTTCACTTTCTACAGAAATGGAGTTCTTCCGTTGCCAATATTAAGCAAATGGCTCTAAAAACTACAAAAAAATTAATATCTCAAAAATAAATGGAGATGGAGTTTTCAAACAAATTGCATTTAAAAGTACTTTTTTTTCGAATACGACGGTATAAAAATGGAAAATGTGCGATGCATAGAAGTTAAAAAAATTGCTATAAAGTATTTACTGCTTTGTTTTACGGCTGTCTTCTGTAAAGTAACGTTATTTTTTGGAGACGACACATAGTAAGCTGCGAGAAAGAAATATCATACCGTACCGGGAGTTAAAAAAAAATCTGATAAACAGTGAAAAATTTTCCTTCATGAGTGCATTTTCTCTTTAACCCGTCGGGACGTCACTTAATGTATAATATTACAGTAATTTTAGCTTCTGTTTTTTAATGTCACAAATTGTTGACGATCCGATTCCATACTCAGCAGACAACGTTTTCACAAACCCTTTCTAACTTTCTTAGCAAGTCCACTTTTTCTGCAATAGACAAATTTAAAGACTTTATGTTAGAAGCAACATTCCCTGATTTTGTTAAAGACTTCGAACTAGCTCTAATAAATAAATAAATAAATAAATAAATAAAAACTTCCAAAACTCCAGAGAAGAAAAATATATGTGTTCGTCCTGGTGTTTTTCTGTCTCCCGGAAGTTAGAAGTGTAAAAAAAAAAAAAAAAAAAAAAAGGAAGATGTAGCTTTAATGCCGGATTTTTTAAGTTGTCGGATTTCTGAGTGCCGGATTTTTGAAGTCACACTGTAATTTGTTATATTCACAAAAGATCTCACGTGCATTTTCCTGTACTGTTGAAAATTTCTAAATGTGAATTTTTAACTGTGTTCTGTGTTTCATTGAACTAAGATTTTGCCTACTATGTTCCATACATACAAATCTAATAAATCATATACAGGGGGTACAAAAATTTGGATATTTATCCTACTATTAACCCGGGAGAACTCGCTGCATGAGATTTTCTCTCACCGTCGTACTTTTTTTAAGACTCTTATTTAAACCCTTTTTCATTTTAATTAAAATTTAAAAATGTTATTTCAATTATTTTACCTATTTGTGAGTAAAAGTACTAAGCCAAGAAAAAAAAAAAAAATGTATTAAGCGAATGTAAAGTAAAAGAAAAGCAATTGGGCACCGTGAGAGAAATTCTCACTAGCGAGTTCTCCCGGGTTAATGATAATTGTAGAAATTGTGTTTTCAAATGCTATGCGTTTTCTAATCATCGTTTTCATCATCTTTCGGCTTAATAAAATGCGAAATTTTGTTACAGTGTTCTGAATGTGTTGGAAAGTGTCAGGAGCGGATCCAGAGAATCGTTTTGGGGGGGGGGGGGGGGCGATCCCGAGTGACATATAATCAAAGTAGTCATAATATCTGTTGCTCAAATCATTCCTTGCAGTTAATTTTTAAATGAATATGAAATAATTAATGCGATTTGAAAATATTACAGACTTTCGATTATCCGACGTCCGATTAACCGAAACACTCGGTTATCCAACACTCTTATTATATAATCCCGCCCTCTCAAAATATGGTTTATTGTTACTTATTAGGTCGTAAAATTAAAAACGTTATAACATAATTTATTTATTAAATGTCTTATTTTTTTTCTTTTTCTTTTTACTCTTGTACTATGGAAATTATTTTTCTTATTTTTTGTTCTTTTAGTTATAGTGAACAACATTAATAACACAAGCCTGCGATGATTGTGTTTTTCAACATTTGGTAATTGATTTTGATGTATTTTTTTTAGCACTGGATACGAAAATGACCTTCATTTTTAACCATCACGTCACGATTTTCGAAAATCGTAAATTTCAAAGTTAAAAAGTAAAACTAGAAAACAGGAATTCTGCTTTTCAGAATTTGGTGTCGCCCCCGATGACAATATATATATATATATATATATATCAATGCAAAAACCCTTAACGGGTTAAAAGTTTGTGACGCAGCACTTTATCTTATGCTCTAAGAATTTTAAATATGAAACTTAAAAATAATGATATCAAATTTTGAGTGACGCTATGCTATTAATTATAATCTCTCTATATATTATTTATTTCATCTTTTTATTTTTTTATAATCGCATGTGCAAAAATTATGTTCAATTTAAAGAAATGTATAAAAGTTTATTCATTGATGCTTTAACATTTACACCTCTCATAAATTCCAAGTATGAGTTTTAAAAGATATGATATCAAAATTTTAGTGACGCTTTGATGTGGCTTTAAACGATTTGTTTTAAAATTAAATTTAAATTGTTTTTGTTTTGCCTAAGATATATTCACACATCTAAATAATAGTTTTAATTTTCCAATATGCTTTAAATATGTCACTTTCACTGAATTTATATAATGCATTTAAATGTATTTATTTGAATAAATTGATTTATCCTTTGTCCAATGCTGTTAAAAATTTAAAATAAGATTTGCGTAAATATTTTTTTTGCCTCATAGTATCCATTTGAATACATTTCCCTTAGTTTGGATACAATGACGCAAAAAAAATTATTTACGCAAATCTTATTTTAAATTTTTAATAGCATTGGACAATGGATAAATCAATTTATTCAAATAAATACATTTAAATGCATTATATAAATTCAGTGAAAGTGACATATTTAAAGCATATTGGAAAATTAAAACTATTATTTAGATGTGTGAATATATCTTAGCCAAAACAAAAACAATTTAAATTTAATTTTAAAACAAATCGTTTAAAGCCACATCAAAGCGTCACTAAAATTTTGATATCATATCTTTTAAAACTCATACTTGGAATTTATGAGAGGTGTAAATGTTAAAGCATCAATGAATAAACTTTTATACATTTCTTTAAATTGAACATAATTTTTGCACATGCGATTATAAAAAAATAAAAAGATGAAATAAATAATATATAGAGAGATTATAATTAATAGCATAGCGTCACTCAAAATTTGATATCATTATTTTTAAGTTTCATATTTAAAATTCTTAGAGCATAAGATAAAGTGCTGCGTCACAAACTTTTAACCCGTTAAGGGTTTTTGCATTGATATCATTACTTTTTTGAGGTTATTGAAAAAAATAAATAAAACAATAAACACACACACACACAAAAAAAAAAATTAAAGACCAATACAAAGAATTCAGTCAGGATTTCAATTCACCTTCAGTCTCTCCCACCTCCCTCCCCGCAAAAAAGGATGACCATACTTCAATTTTAAAGAGCATCGTGCAATGAGATTTTTATAAGAACTCTTTGGTAAGATATGGAAGTAATGTACAACATGCATGTTTAGAGGGTATTTCTGTTGGTTTGCTTCAGTGATATAAAAAGCTATGTTAAATTTTACTATATAAAAAAATTACTTTGTTAAGAAAAATAGCAAGAAATATTACTCTTTAAACCTTTATATATATATATAACAATCATCGCTCACTTATAAAAGTAATTCCATACATTTATATTAAATCCAAAACTACAAATTTCTGCTTCTCCCTTTTCTCATTCCTAGTGCAAAAAAATTAAACATTCTTTAATTTTATATAAAATAAACTTTCACCATACCTATTTAAAATTCTTTATTAACAATAATAATAAATCATATAAAAGAATCCCCTGAGCTCCAAAGATTCCACTTCTGCTTTTGCACCCACCTCTCCAGCTTACCTAAATAATAAAATCTTTCAAAAATTAGTTTGAAAAAAAAAAAAAAATCTGCAACATTTGTTGCTCACTAACATAAATAAATAAATAAGCTCTAACTTCCCTAATGTACAGTCATGGAAAAAAAAAAAAGTAAACACCCCCTACTAACTCCTCAACAAATTACCGTAGAAGAAAGTTACTGGTACCGAACGATTGGAAATAAAGTCTACTTTTAAATGATGTATATAAAATTTGCTTAAGGGGTTATCTACATATTAAAACGAACCATAACTTTGTTTTATTCAATAGCAGTACACAATTTTTACAGCATAAATGAATTCTACACAATTTAATTAGCCTAAAAACAAATTTTTATGCAATTCGTACTATAAGTTCCCGAGAAATTAGTTATTTTAAAACAAGCTTATTTTAAGGGCTGTATCCAAATTGAAGTTCGGTACTCGATTGTTAACCGAGAGAGCCCCCTTCTTGATCAAGGCACCTTAAGCGTCACTCAAGCAGTCAATGAAGTTTGCTAGATTACAGGACAGCGTAAGACATTTCAAAATATCTAGTCACTTCTATCATAGACGGCCCCTTAAACCATAATTCTGCCGTTTTTTAAGCATAATTTGAAAACTATTTGGAAGAAATATGTGAAATTTTGGATTTCCATAAAGCAGGACTTAATAAATCTAAATCCATCAAAAAAATTTTAGGTTACAATTCATAATTTTTTCGAATATTAATTTCATAATTCATATCATAAAATTATAAAAATTGCAAATTCAACGTATTTATGTTTGGGTATGTTAGTATTACTGCTACACAAAAAATTAGCACATTAGGAGCATAATTTCAGGAGATATGAATAAAAATATGAAAATATAATTTAATATTAGAAGCACTAAATTTTGAATGTTTATATTTCAAAAACTTATTATTCAAATTACTTGAAATTTGGTGCCTAGGCATAGTTTGAACCGAAGATTTGAAATATCTCGTTAAAATTGGGTATTGCCATTGAAAAAAATGAAGTTTGGATTTGTTTTAATATGTAGATGGCCCCCTAAGCAAATTTTATATACATCATTTAAAAATAGACTTTATTTCCAATCGTTCGGTACCAATAACTTTCGTCTACGATAATAATTTGTTAAGGAGTTAGTAGAGGGTGTTTACTTTTTTTTTCCACGACTGTACATTTCACCTCTTCTCCCTCCCCCTACTCCCCAACATTTAAAAAATTTAAATCTTTATTTTTATACAGAAAATTCTTCTATATAAATTATCCTCCTATTCCTCAAAATTACCACTTTCCCACTCCAGCCTAGAGATTTCAATCTTTAAAGCTTTTTAGAAAATCGGATCTGCAAAGTCTGTTGCTTAATAATAAAATATATAATCATGTACACTTTTAATTATTTTTCACACAATCAATTGATGTCATGATAATAGTTGTTCTGAGCGAATATTGTGTTGGCTGGGCTGTCGTACAGATAGCTCAATTGGAAGAGTACTGGCAATTAAAGACAAGTGTTATTAAAGTTCACAGTAATTCAAGATGTTTAACCCCTTCGCGACAAGAGCACTTTGGTTAATTTTTAACCTTTTACTACAAGTTTTTAAAAACAGAAAATTTTCTGTAATTTAATCACAGAAATGCTCCCATTAAAGAAGGTAAACTTTACAATTAAAAATAAGTGGATAGAATAATGAAGGATTCTGAACACCTTAAGTGGCCAAGTATACCGGTCGCTCATTCCCAAGGGCTTAAAGATGCTTTTTTGCTATTATAATCTTTAGGATTTACAATATAAAAAAATCTTAATCACTTCTGAGGTAAATAAAGACAGTGGAAAAAAAATCAAGATGGCAATGTTTTGATTGGCAAATTCTAAGCTGAGTAATTTGTGCTACAGAATGAAAAAAAATATAAAGTTGTAATAATGTCCTCTTACAGATACTAAATCTTTAAGGTTTTTGATGTGTGAACTACATATGAATACAGTAGAAGATCTTTATAATGCACACCTTGGTATGAGAAGTTGTGCGTATTATAGAATTTTGCATTATATAGATCATGTTTCATACATCATTAAATTTACTTCGTATACATGCTTTAAATTACATTCCTTGGAACAAGAAAATGTGCAAATTATGAAATTTTACATAATAGGTATAGATCACACATTATTAAATTAACTTAAAGATATTACCTTGAAATATAACATCCAAATATGCCTGGGCAAAATCATTATAAAGTGGTAACTCATGACTGACAGTTTTGGGAACACTAAATGCATGGATGGCCAATTTATTCTTTTTCACTATTTTTAATAATGAAATCTTTGTCTTATTTTTAGCAGAATTTTCTTCCATTAAATAAGGCACAAATTTATATATATATTAAAAAAAAAAAAAAAAAAAAAAAAAACCAACAACAAAAAACTTTTGGAAAGCATGCATTTTAGTGCTGCAAGAAAAACCTGTCATGAGCTGCTCTGATTATAACACTCATTTACAAAAAATTTTAATATAATAACAATGTTTTCATTACTCCAAAATAATGTGTTAAAGGCGATAATGTATCATATTTAGTGTTCCAAGAAATAGCAATATTTGTAAAATACATGTGCTTCTTAACTGAAAAATTCATTGTTTATATCTGAGAAATACATTACATCTTCTGCATTAAAATTTTTTAGTGGCAGGCTTTTGTGATTGAACAAGGACTGCTTGCAGAGTGCTTTTAAGGATTTTACAATATAAAATTATGGCTCTTGAACTACTATTAATCAAATACAGTAATAGGGATAAAAAAAATCATTAAATAGTTTATTTTAAAAAATTACTTGTATTTTCATCAGATATACTGATTATTACTACCATATGTTATGTGTAACATATTTATTAGAAAAGTTACAACTATTTTCATGAAGTTTTGGACTCCCCCCCCCCCCTGACATACTGTCAAATTTCGCGAGGTTTTTTTTTTTTCTTGTGATGTTCCTCCCCCGACCGAGAATGGAGCGGGTTTTTTACAATCAACTGATTAATTTTGTTTTTCTTTTATTGCTACTTTTTTATGTTAGTGTGGTGATCTTTCAAATGCTATTGCACAACGAGGCGATAAACGCGCTACTCTGTAAGTGGCACGGCAACCCTCCAGTATACAGGTGGAATTGATAAAATGAGTTTTTGTAGTCAGAATATGCGGAATGTTACAGAATAGTGACTGGTTTAATGAAAGCAGAATAAAAACTTAATATTTAATTTAAGATGCGAGTCAGATTAATATATTAATTGAAATGGTTACTGAGTAATCACTTTATTAGTTTATACAAAGTCTAATTATCATGACAGCTACAATGCAGCTGCTAATGAAATTTTGTGAAACCAATCTTTTCTAAATAGTAACATGTTCTGAATTGTTCTTATTTACAATTATACTTCATTACCACAAATACCATATAAGGGAGCTGGCTACTTTTATATTTTTTAAAAGTAAATTATTTAAAGCTCTCTTTTAAGCATATTAACTTTAAAATTAAATAAAAAAAAGTATCTTACTTTTGCAAAAAAGCTGTTTTATCTTATTTATCTATAAACTTTAATTACTAAATAAGGAAAAGTATCATTATGAAAATTTTTATTTTTAGGAGCTCAAAACAACCAGTCAGGATAAAATGGTTCATTTTGAGCTAATCGTGATAATTTAAGTATATAAAGTAGAATTTACTATCAGTCAAAAATATGTCCAAGACTGAAATCAGTCCTGAGACTGAAGGTCTTGCACCCATGGCTGTAATCAATTAGCCTAAAAGAAATGCTTCAGGTGTTTTTTTTTTCTGTTTTTCTTTTGTTACAGAGATAAACGGCAAGAATTTTTTTTCCCCTTTAGGTTAAATTTTATAAAAATAAAGTACTACGATGCTTTAATTTTTGAAGCTGAAAAGAGTTGTATAAAAAAAAAAAATAAATAAACGAAAGATGTCATTTTAAGTCAATTTTCGTTTATAATATTATTAGAAACGATTCGCAAATGAATCATTTTATAAACGGGATTGGAAATCTTAATTTTGATTTCGTCATACCTTTTATTTAAATTGTGCGTTCTTTAAAAATGAAAGATTTTGTTTAATTTCTTTAAAAGAAAACTCAAAATTAAATTAACACTCACATATCACAAGAAATACCTATGCCACACATGAACGTTATTTTGTAAGGAAAACAGTTATAAGTATTGTTGAAAATAAAAACAATTCAGAACATTATACTAATTAGAAAGGATCGGTTGCAAAGAATGCTGTCTGGATAATTGTCTGAGCGAAGCGAAGGCTAATACTCAGCGAAATATTACTGTCCGGACACTTTACTACTACGATGGATATTAACGCCATGTCCTACTAAAAAAAAGCCTAATAAAAACCTTTCGTCAAGCATAACTCAAAAAATATTTGTCGGATTTCGTTTCTGATTGCACCAGAAGGTACCTATGAGGGTCGCCTACTGAATGCACCTACTATGAAAAATAAGTTCCAAACCGTTTAAAAATTATATAGAAAAAACTCTTAAAAAAGCACAATTTATCTGCCTACGTCACAGAAATTTGGTGTGCGTCACTTTCACCGGTTGATGTTTTCGTAGACAACTGGTTTGAACACATGGAGCAAATAAAAAAAAAATACGCACGCAGTAATATTGAATAGATCAGTTTCAACCACGTGATCACAAACCTTGCAACAACCCGTGGCAACCAGTTTTGGTGGGCAAACAAATAATAATACAGTATTCCGTACCACGGTGACCGTTTTTAGCCTGTTGTATAAAATCTGGCATGTTGTATGACATACAATTGTGGATGATTAAAACAGAAGACATGAGTGTTTATTGATCCGGAGGTTATCTTTCTCTGGATGTCTGTCTGTCTATCATACAGGATGCAATTTTCTTGTAAAGGATGATATTATTATGCAGTAAAACCTCCATAACGGACACACCCGATTAGTGGACGCCTCTATTTAGCGGGCATTTTTTCGATTACCAACCCTTAAATAACTGTACATTTTTTACTCTCAGTAGCGAACACCTCCAAATAAAGGACAAATTCTGCCCTCCTGAGGTGTTCGCTATTCAGAAGTTTTACTGGTAAAACCTCCATAGCGGACACACCCAATTAGCGGATACCTCTATTTAGCGGACATTTTTTCGATTACCAACTCTTAAATAACTGTACATGTTTTACTCTCAGTACCGGTCACCTCTAAATAGAGGACACATTCTGCATTCTTGGGGTGTCCGCTATTCAGAGGTTTTACTGTATATAATATTGATAATTATTTTACAGGGCCGCACAAATGAATAAGTATATATGAAACGAATATAAACTAAATTCGGGATTGGTAGATCGTTGATGGTAATGTAATTTTAGGATGTTGTTACAGTCATCCGCAGCATGTTTTTAGAGTTTCGTCCATCTAACGAAACCCTACCTGTATCACTCCTTTGTCTGTCTGTTTGTCCGTCTGTCACAGAGCCCGTTCTCAAAAACTATATATGTCGGAGACTTGAAAATTTGCATACTTATAGTTGAACACCACACATCAAACGGTAAATAATAAATTTTAAAAAAGTCTAATATTTAACCCTCTGGGCTCTAACTTGTGTATTTTAAGCAATTTTTCTAACTCAGCCCCTAATTTAATTAAGTTGGAGACATGAAATTTTGCATACTTATAGCTGAAAATCTCACATCAAACGACAAATAACAAAATTTTGAAAAAAGGCTTAATATTTAACCCTTTGGGCTCTAACGTGTGTATTTAAAGCAATTTTTCTAACTCAGCCCCTAATTTAATTAAGTTGGAGACATGAAATTTTGCATACTTATAGCTGAAAATCTCACATCAAACGACAAATAACAAAATTTTGAAAAAGGCTTAATATTTAACCCTTTGGGCTCTAACTTGTGTATTTAAAGCAATTTTTCTAACTCAGCCCCTAATTAAGTTGGAGACGTGAAAATTTGCATACTTATAGCTGAACACTTGCGATAACACGATAAATCATAAAATTTTGAAAAAATCATATTTAACCCTCCGGTCTCTTAACTTCTGTATTTTAAGCAATTTTTCTAACTCAGCCCCTAATTGAGTTGGAGACATGACATTTTGCATACTTATAGCTGAACACCTCACATCAAACGACAAATAATAAATTTTTTAAAAAGTCTAATATTTAACCCTCTGGGCTCTAACTTATGTATTTTAAACAATTTTTCTAACTCAGCCCCTAATTAAGTTGGAGATATGAAATTTCGCATACGTATAGCTGAAATCCTCACATCAAACGACAAATAATAAAATTTTGAAATATGTCTGACATTTTACCCTCTGGGCTCTAACTTATGTATTTTAAGCAATTTTTCTAACTCATCCCCTAACTAAGTTGGAGAATTGAAAGTTTGCATACTTATAGCTGAACACTTGCGATAACACGATAAATCATAAAATTTTGAAAAAGTCATATTTAACCCTCCGGATTCTAACTTCTGTATTTTAAGCAATTTTTCTAACTCAGCCCCTAATTAAGTTGGAGACATGACATTTTGCATACTTATAGCTGAACACCTCACATCAAACGACAAATAATAAAATTTTGAAAAAGTCTATTATTTAACCCTCTGGGCTCTAACTTGTGTATTTTAAGCAATTTTTCTAACTCAGCCCCTAATTAAGTTGGAGACATGACATTTTGCATACTTATAGCTGAACACCTCACATCAAACGACAAATAATAAAATTTTGAAAAAATCTAATATTTAACCTCTAATATTTTGTCTCGCGCAATTTTTAAATTTAAACTGTTTTGCAATACTATTTTTTGTTCATTTTGCATAATAAGTGTAATGTGACGTAATTTGTTCTATTTCAGATTTCTAACGCATGTTAATTAATTTATTTTACAATATCCTCTCTTTTAAAATTCACATGTAAATATAGTTTTTATGGCGTAATTTCCAATAAGTGCCTGTTTTTTATACCTAATTGTAATTTGGAGGTTTTTTTCTGTTTATAATAGTAACGTGTAAATATTTTTTTTTATTTGAAGCAAACATTATTGTTTGCGCTGTTTATACAGTTGGCAACAGTTTAAATTAATACCATTTTCTAAAATATGTAAAAAATATCTGTCAAAATGCTGAATATTTGAATTTAAAATAGAAATAAAACCTCAAAAAATGAGTCAAATAAAAAAAAAAAAATAATGAAATCTGCAGACCGGGATCTTCTATTGAATAAAATGATCTAAAAATGATTAAATTCCCATGTATAGCTTTTGCTCTTATAAAGTTTTTTTAATGGAACGATTTTGTCCAACTTTAGCATTAAATATCTCTTAAAATAATTCTTCGATTTGAAAACTGTATGCATTAGTGTGTTGATCAAACATTTTGCTATAATACCACCGATTTTCATATATTTGTATGCAATAGTTTTCTTAATATTAACGAAGAAAAACCTCCGGTCACAAAAAATTCAAAACCGGCGGCGGCGGCGGTGACAGCGTTAGTTACTTTTCATAGAATAGAGAGATATATAAAAATGAAAACTTGTCTATCTGTCTGTTTGTAATTCTATAAAAAATCCACAATTTGGAAGCCAAAATAATCTAAGTAACGAAGAACATGGAACTGTTAGGAATATAAACATGAAAATTGACATGGCTGTATTTATCATGACGTAAATTCTCGCAATAGAACAATTTCTAAAAATGTCGCTATAAAAAACAGTGCAGAAACAAAAAACTTTCAAAAATTTTCTATTTCTCTGTTACTGCTGAGCCCAAAATCTTGAAATTTTGCTTCGGGTTAGTTTTAAAATATACAATTGTCTCTATGAATGGTTTCTAAAAAAATTAAAATTTAAAAAGATGAAATTAACGGAAAGCGATCTTAATTACCATTAATTTGGAATTATTAGGTACAGCAACTTTAAATATTTCATAATGCTGCATTTCCTCCGCAAAACATGAGATTTAAATGCAACAAAACTGATAGATACCCACCTAGCATTAAATAAATTGTGTAAATATTGAATAAAGACCTGTATGAAACAGTGAGTAGGTTGCCCGAAAGTACTTGTTAAAGTGTTCCTTCTCTAGGCTTTTTTCTCTCTCGCCAAGGCCACTAACAGAGGGAAGTGCCGTTTTAAATGTGATATGAATTTTTTATCCGATTCATTTTTCTACTACTCTAGACATTTTATCATAAGGTCATATTCTCAATTATCATTAGTAGATTTTTTATATGTTAACTTATTCTGGTGAAATTTTGTAATCGGGTTCATATTAGCGTATGTTAGCTTGCATGATTTGCTGAATAAATATGTATGGATTTGTAAATTACTTCAAATGACACTTTGACAGCTCAAAAGTTATGCAGACGATATATTCAGATCTTGTGTCATACTTTATGTTGTAATCATTGCCGATTTGTTTTATTTAATACATGCTAAATACAGCTCAACTTGTGCAGAATATGTTTGAAAACAAAACAATACAGCGTATGTAGTGGCCAGCATACACTCATCATTTAAATCCGATCGAGCATATCTAAAACACACTCTAACGAAGCATTGCATGCCACTTTTGATGTATTCGGTACTTTGATACTATATTAGATTTTGAGAAGAGAATTCCTTAAATGTTATCGACAACCTCATTGCATCCGTGGAAAACAGATATTGTACAATATTAACTATTCCGGGGGAGCACACACCATATAAAATATAGTCCATTCTTTTTAAACATCATATATTTGTCATTTAAAGTTACTCAAATTGGTGCGGAGCGTCTGATTATGCTCTTGACACCATTTTATACAGTTAAAATTCCGATATAAGTAAATTAGTGTTTCATTTTCTATTTTACTTTTAATATATTGCGTACTTTCAATTTTATATCCATGCATGGCTGTCTTGAATGTTTTGATTTCCCATTTTTTTAAACAGAGTATACGAATTTATATATAAGATTTTGTAATTCTACAATTCGTTTATTTTCATCATTTCAATTTTTCGCAGTATATGGACAATTAAAGATAACATCTCATTTTCGTTGCTTCCACATGTTATTATTAAATCTATGTTCTCAGTAATATCGCTCAGACTAATCCCTCTGAGGGAAGTCCTAGTTAGAAATTGTACTCACTTTCTCCCATTGGAATACCATTTCAAGATCTTTGATATTTCTTATTTCTTCAATGAACTTCGCGTATCGCGTAGTGATACATGGCGAAGTCTTATGGCGAACGCGATGAATTTTCATTTCGATACGAGAATTTTCGATAAATATCGAATTTCGATACGAGAATTTTTTTAAAAATGTGAAATATTTTCTCCTTAAAAAATGTTTACTTACTATGAATAACAATGAAATAAAATACCTATAATTACAAAATACTGCTCCATTTAAAAAAAAATCAGTCTAAGTATTTTAAAACACATAATAAACTGTTTTCGTAGTTTAAAAAAAGATTTATTGCCAATATTCAGATTTTTAACTGTGACCTAAACCGCGCAAAACCGATGTGCAACGTTCTGTCTGCTAGCCCATAGAATAACATGTAATCCGCGATCCTAAGAAGTCCAT
The DNA here is from genome assembly GCA_963932465.1 of Maratus speciosus. Lineage (NCBI taxonomy): Eukaryota > Metazoa > Arthropoda > Arachnida > Araneae > Salticidae > Maratus > Maratus speciosus. The sequence continues at coordinate 141,195,129 of OZ010800.1, forward strand.
TTTTTCATGCGGATTATATAAAAATTAAGAGTTTTCCTAGATACTAGGTTAGTCTTATCCACTTCGTCAAAAACAGATTCATTTTATATATTAATGTTTTTAAAAAAATCTAGACCGTTTCGGAGAAAAAAAAAAGACAAACTTACACCATCGAAATTGCTTTCAAAATGGGTTTACAGATCAGAAAATATACTGCACGTAGAATTGTAAAAAATTCAGAATAGGATTAGACTGCAGATATAAGACTGTTTTAAAAAAATCAGAACAATAGGACCTATATTTGATGAGTTATTAACAGGCGGCTTTTCGCATTTTCTTTGATGTCGAGTTAGCTGTATATATGAGTTCCGCCATCTACGAATTCTACGATACGATACGATACGATTTTAGGCTTAAGGCTGCGTCACTCGGAATACTACCGTCTTCCATGATATATATATATATATGTGTGTGTGTATATAAATATAGATACAGTAGAGTCCCGATTATCCGAGTTAATCGAACTTATACCTTTGGAATGGATCATTTTCTTCTGATGGACTGATGGCTTCCATTACTATGAAACAGTCGTTATAAATGAAGTGTTAGGTGAAGATGATATATATATATATATATATATATATATATATATATATATATATGTGTGTGTGTGTGTATATAAATATAGATACAGTAGAGTCCCGATTATCCGAGTTAATCGAACTTATACCTTTGGAATGGATCATTTTCTTCTGATGGACTGATGGCTTCCATTACTATGAAACAGTCGTTATAAATGAAGTGTTAGGTGAAGATGAAAGAGCAGTCCTAAAAAGTTAGAACTCTGATTTTCTGGTCAGAATGGGGGGAGGGGAATGATTATAATTTTTTTTTTTTTTTGAAAAAAAAATGGAAGCCATCAGTCCATCAGAAGAAAATAACTCGGTGAAAGCGGAAACTCCGGGCTCTACTGTAGTTCAGTTTTAAGACTTATAACATGCGATTTTATTTTACATAAAGTGACGCCATCCACATCCGCTGAAGAATTCATCATTTGCGATCCAGTGTTAAACAACATCTACAGTAAAGTACGCTTAAGACGTCACTATCGCTCAATAATACACACACACACAAAAAAAAAGAGATTTCGTCATTCAAAAAACTCGACAAAAAATCGGCCATCTAAAGATTCGCAAGCCTTCATTTGTTTGTATTATCATTATAGATATTTAAAGTGAAATTTAGTTTCTAAAAGCTCCCTGTTTTATCAGAAATCTTTCATTTATATTTTTTGAAAATAGCACGTATTTTAACTTTTTTTTTCAGTTTTTGAGGAAAAATGGCAACAAAAAGATATAATTGTTATTTTTCTTTCACTTTCTACAGAAATGGAGTTCTTCCGTTGCCAATATTAAGCAAATGGCTGTAAAAACTACCAAAAAAATAATAATAATTCAAAAATAAATGGAGATGCAGTTTTCAAACAAATTGCATTATAAAGTACTTTTTTTTTCGAATATGACGGTATAAACAATGAAAATGTGCGATGGTTAGAAGTTTAAAAAAATTGCTATAGAGTATTTAATCGTACTGCTTTGTTTCACGGCTGGCTTCTGTAAGGTAACGTTATTTTTTGGAGATGTCACAAAATAAGCTGGGAGAAAGAAATAGCATACCGTACCGGGGCTAAAAATAGCGAAAATCTCTCAAAGCAATTTGTCAAAGCATTAATAAAAGAAGGTAAATGTTTTAAATATATCTGCCACAAATTTCCCAGCTTTATCAACCGCCAAAATAAAAGAGGATACCGAGATGAACCCCCATAGAGAAGATTAAAAGAAAAGCGCGAAGCAGAGCATGAGCGGTTGAAAGAAACTTCCACGCATGGAATAAAATTATAAGGATTTTAAATACATAATATTTTACATGTTTAACTGTAAAAATCCATAGTATAAGCAAAAAAATGAATAAGTTATTATGAAAAAAAGTTACGTCTATTTTATAGTAGCAGATTTTCGCAATATTTCGACTATTTAAAAATTTGTGAAAACTCCTGACGTGATGGTATGGTAAAAAATGAAGGTCATTTTTGGATTCAGCACTAAAAAATACATAAGAACCAATTACTGTAGATGAAAAACATAGCAATCACATCTATTTTTTTAATATCAGATTTCTGAAAGAGGGTAATCTCTGAAAAAGGCCCTTCAAATTTCTGAAGGGCCTTAACATCCTTGAAAGTCAAAATGTGTCATCTAAGTGGTGTTTATACCTCTTCACAGGCGCGAATCGCCCCCCACCCCTTGGATAAAAAAATATAAATCCATCGATTATCGCGAATTGCGGAAAATGGTTGCCGAAGAAAATCGATTTCATCAATCGTTCGCAGGTCAAAGGATCTCGCAAAAAACGCGAATTTCGTCAAAGGATCGCAGAAATAACGCGAATTTTGTCAAAGGATCGCTAAAAAAACGCGAATTTTGTCAAAGAATCGCAGAAAAAAACGATAATTTCGCTAAACAATTGCGGAAAAATGCTAATTTCGCCAAACAATGTGGAAAAAATGCTAATTTTCGCGAAAGAATCGTGCAAAAAACGCTAATTTCGCGAATTTCGTCAACAGATCTCAGAAAAATACGAATTTTGTCAAAGAATCGCGAAAAAAATACGCGAATTTCGTCAAAGGGACGCAAAAAAGACGCAGGAGGAGCGCATCCAAGGGGGGGGGGTCGATCGGGGAGGTCGCCCCCCCCCCATGATATAAGTCCAACGCTTTTAACGGCAGTTTTCGCAGAACACACAGACAAGCAAACGAAAACCAAACACTTTTCGGGTATCAATGGTAAACCTCACTGACGTTTCAGCAATTAGTGAACAAAATAGGATTATGTCCAGTCAAAAGGCATATGGCGACATAATTTTTGACACTATGGGTTGAGGTGGGGGACGATGCCACTTCGTGTACCTTTTGTTGAATCTCTACAACATAAATTGACAACGTTATGTGGATCCCTTTAAAGTGTTGAAACTTTTTCGTTCTTTCAAAGAAGCTACAATTCTAATTTCTGTATAACAATATTTTTGAGGAGTGCTTTATTGTTTGAGAAAAGAATGGGATTCATACAATTTCCAAAGAAAGAAAGAAACAAAAAAAAGAAAGGTCCTTTGAAAAATTCAAGCATCTTAATGTTTTCTGAAGACAGCCACTAATGTGTAAAAAATGTACTGTTATATTGCCACCCACATTGGTAAATTTCAAGGGTGTATGATGAATGAACAAAAGAGGATTATATCCTAATCCCAGTCAGTTAAAATGCGTATGGTGTGTTGATTTCTTATAAACCAACTTGGAAAAACTTGTTCTTCTCTTCTTTGCCCCGATCGAACCCCCCGCCCCCCTTCGTGGATGCGCACCAAGGGGAATCTCTTCCCTGTGCTAATTGTGCGTTTTTTCCGCGGCCCTTTGACGAAATTCGCGTTTTTTCAGCGATTCTTTGGCGAAATTTGCGTTTTTTTTTTCGAGATTCTTTGAAGAAATTCGCCTTTTTTCAGAGATCTGTTGATGAAATTAGCGTGTTTTGCGCGATTCTTTCGCGAAATTAGCATTTTTCCGCAATTCTTTGTCGAAATTGGCGTTTTTTTGTGGTCCTTTGATGAAATGCGCGATTTTTTGACGAAAATCGCATTTTTTCCGCGCTTTTTTGACAAAAATCGCGTTTTTTCGCGATCCTTTGACGAAATTTGCGTTTTTTCTCGATCATTTGAAGAAATTGGTGTTTTTTGCGCGATCTTTTGACGAAATTCGCGTTTTTTGCGACCCTTTGACCTGCGAACAATTCACGAAATTGTTTTTTTTTCGGAGACCATTTGTCAAATTTCGCGATAATCGGTAGATTTTGCGGGGGCCGATCGCCCCGATCTCCCCCCCCCCCCGTGGATCCGCGCCTGGAAAGTGTTTCATAATCTATGCTGGACGCATGATTTTTCGTTCTTCTTTTAAATTAACTTGTCTCATGTATGTTAACATAGTATTTTGTAATCGATTTTTGACTCTTATCGATCTTTGACTTACGTATACAGGTGTTTTTCCGATGACAATACAGCATTTTAATGTTTTTACCACTTAATTATCAATGGATAAATAAATTTCAAGGTATAATTTCGTTAGTCTGTTACAGGTGATAACTGACCAAACATTTTTTTATGGTTACAACTGTAGACGAGTTACAACAACAGTGGAGTTAATGATGCGCCAAACCAGGATTGCTAATACAGGGGGTGATTCAGAACAACATTTCAAAAATGTAAAGGCAGGTAGAGGGGACCTAAATAAGAAGATTTTGTAAAAGAATGTGGGTGTGGAGATGCAGTGTTGTTACAGTAGAGGGCGCTGTTGAATAGAGCGGATGAATGTTCTTCGTGGGCTTGGATCGCCATGTCCCGCATGAATTTCGAGCAACATAGGTTATTAGACCAATGCGCAGCTTGTCGACATGCATTTCATGTATGGGATTGTGCAAGGAAATGGCTGCTCAAAGGATTTAGATTGAACCATTCCCGGGTAGGATTCTGCCAGATCCCCGAACGCTTGAGCGTCTTCATTAGGAGTTGTGCGCGAGTGGATTGTTTTATGCGTGATAAGGGCATTGTAAGATATTGCAGAATTCCTACTGTGGAAGAAGCAGTATTACGCACAGTAGAAGATAGTCCTTCGACAAACTCAAAAGCTATTAGACGTGCATTGGATGTGAACCATTTCCTTTCTTAGCCCCTTACATAAAATGCATGTCGGCAAGTTCCGCATTGCTGTAACGATGCAGGTTGCTCGAAATCTGTGAGTGAATGACGATTCAAGCTAGCGAAACGCTTTCATCCACCGAACTTAACAGCGCCCTCTACTGCCTCAACGTTGCATTTCTGCATCCACATTCCCATACGAAATCTGCTTATTTAGGTCCCCTCTACCAGCCTTTACATTTCTGACATATAGATTTGAAACACTCTGTATCTGTTGTGACACTGCGGCAACGAAATGTTATAAACACTGAAAAATAGAAAACAAGATATAGATAAAAAATAAAGTGCGTCATAGTTAAAAATATACTCTTTTGTTAATTAGTAGGTTAACACTGATTTAATTATGTTTTTACGTTGAGAAAAGAATTTTAAAATTCTGAATAGATATTCGAAATAATGCTCTTTCTTGCTTTCCTGTCGTCATACCTTAAATTAAAAACAGAGCAAATATTATAATTTTTTAAATAAATTCACTAATTCGTGATGCCTATAAAGTTGTGAATTTTCTTTAATCGGGGACCACGTCAAATTAACGTGTTATAACGGGATATTTTTAGCAACATGAATTGCAGGCATGACCTTGAGTGTGATTTATAAGGTAAGCATTGGATATTTAGTGGATTTTCTTTAACTATTTTTACTTTTATACTTATTATAAGATGTGACAACTGGAAATTTAGAAAAAACTACCTTAAAATGAAGGAAATCAAGCTTTGGTATTCAAATAATGTAATTTTCAAAATTTACTTGTTTAAATGAGGCAAAACGCAGCTTGTGTCCTATTCTTTGTGTTACAACCGACCTTTATACAAAATTTAAAAAGAATTAATTCATGTATTTTGATCATTTTTATTTACATGATCGTGAAATAGATTACTTTAATGGCGAAAATCGACGTTATTGACTGTAAAGGAAACCATAGTATTTCTTTATCTTTACAGTTTTATTTATAAGATACGGTTATATAATACATGATATACATGTTCATTTATATAGGATTGATCGGAAAATGTCCATTGGAATCAGTCCATCAGGAGAAAATAACTCGGTTAAAACGGCTTATGAATATAAGTGAAACGGATCTTCTTAAAACTAGCATAAATTACCGTTTCGCTTTAAAAAAAGAAAACAAAATGTGCCCGTTCGCGATTTATATATATTTTTTGCGGTAACAAACCAAATATTTCTGGGAACGGCGTTCCCACCCAACTACTGCACTGTTCCAGCGGCAATAGCCAATCTGGCGAAAAGATCGACGTCAGAGTCCACAGGAGTTTCGTAGATGATGCTTTTCAAGTGGCCCCACAGAAGGAAATCCATGCAGGACAGATCTGGTGATCGTGGTAGCCGGCCAGGGAACAGTTCCACCTCGACCAATCCACTGGTGTGGATAAGTAGCGTCCAGGTAATGTCTGACATCACAGCTAAATTGTAGTGGCTCTCCATCGTGCTGGAACTAAATACGTCTCCGGATACTTATACGTCAGATGGATATTTGCTAGTTCAGCATTCGTGATGCGTTGCAAGCTGTATGAAATCGCAGCGGCGAACGCCAGCTTCCCTCATTAGTGTCTAGACCATGACCGTCTAACTGGAGCATCAAATCCGAGATTTGAAATTATTTTAGGTGCTGCTACCATCTATGCTTTATAATTTTGATTTTTTTATATCAATTTTTTAAACTTTTTTTTCATTTTTAAATTGTATTCTTACTCATTTGTTGTTATTAGTACGAAGTACTTTACTGAAAGCTTTTGCCATATTTTTCAATCCACAGAACAAAATATAATTGATTAATTTTACAGCCATAAAATCACTTAATAGAATTGTTGTGCAGTACTCTAATGTATATATAAATATATCGTTCAAAGTTTTACCAAGATGATTAATTTTAAATAAAAATTCTTTAGTATGTGGTAAACAATATGCAATAATAATAATAATAATTTCAAGAAAAACTTTCTTTGCAACAGCTTGATGAACTTCAGTTATAACAAATTAAAATAGTACACATTTACACTTAGCTCTTTGTGATTAAAATTATATAATTGTTATGTTAAAAAAAAAAAAAAAAGACAAAGTGTGTAAATAACCAACTAAATATTTCTTTTTTCCAGTTTAATAGGATTTTTACAACAAAATATACCAAAACTTTTTCTTAACTGCACTTTTAATTTAAAATGAAAGGGATGGAACCTGATTATTTTAACCTTTTACGTTTATTTATTTAAAATTTCCTTATTAAATCCCTATAGAAGAATGGCCCATAGTGTCTCTTTTCTATACAGTAGAACCTCGATTATCCGAAGTAATTGGGACCGACCCTCTTTCGGAAGTAATTCGAAATTTTCGGATAATCGAGAATGCTTCAATTTTTAGATTAAGGAGAAATATATGCAATATATCTGATTATGGTAACAAGTGCTTAATAAAAATAAACCAATAGAAACAAGAACAATTTAAATGAATTTCAATTTTGAAATTAAGTACCTTGTACATATATCACAAGGGTTTGAAAAAAAAAGGTTGTTTTTGTCGCAGTTTCGATGGCCTTTGCTTTGAAGCTCTATCGAGGAGTTTTTTAATATTATTAGTCCACCAGCTTCACAATCTTTATGCCGCTCCAGCCATGCCAAACCTTTTTCAAAACATTCAAAAACATCAGAATTGCTAATTTGTTCGTTTTCTTCGTTCCACTCCGCAGCTTACGGGAGCTCAAGTTAAATGCAAATAAACTCTAAGAAAGTGGATCGAAAATATTTATATGTACTCGTAGTTCAAAAAGAACCGCTTGCACACAAGAAATATGATAGTTTAAAAAAAAAAAAAAAGCTTTCAAAATAGATTTTGTCTACAAGGAATTTGATAGTAAGGGAAAAAAAAGCTTTAAAAATGGAACCCGAAATCGGTAAACCGAGAGTTTCGGTTAAAAGAGTTTCTGATAAGAGAGGCTCTACTGTACTTCTAATCTTTATTGCAAAAATTCTAAAGAACCAAAAGAAAACTTTGCATTTGAAAATGACTCATACAACGCTGTATGCTAATTTAATTTATGCTCATTTAAATTTACTTCCAAAGAAACCCCTAAGATTTTTTTGACATAGGGACCTGCCTAGTTTTAATCTGGCATTGAATTCCATAGCCATTTATTTGTTAATAATTGTAATGTGTTCATAATAATATTGAAAATAAAATTAAATAAATTTTATATAAGAAAACGCACCACTTTAATTATAAATCTATCCCCATTGTAAAAATTATTATAAATTAAAAAGAGGTATATTTAGGTAATATAAAAATAAAAATTCAAATACCTTTAACAGTAGAATACTTTGAATATTACATTCATATTCTTGTAAGCATTTTAATATATTCAGTTTCAAAAATATATATGTAGGTTTGTTAAATAAAAGTAAAATTTTTTAATGCATCTAATAGATTATTTTTACATTTGCATTCAATACTTGTATTCTTCAGTAATGTCTTCTAAACCATACGCACCCGTTCAAAGACGAACAGACCACTATGCCCTTGCTCAGTGCGGATTGTGCAATGTGATGCTTTAGTTAGACGGTCAGGGTAGAGGTCTGCGCGGGCCGAAATTTCCAGGCCCGGGCCCTGCCCGATACAAAAATTAAAAGCTCGACCCGAGCCCGGGCCGGCCCGTAAGAAAAAAATATTGGCCTGACCTGGTAAAAAAGTTAAAAGTTCGACCCAAATCCGGCTCAGCCCGGAAAAAAAGTTAAAATCTCGGCCCATCCCGGCCCGAGTGAATTTCTACAAAACATTGATTTTTACGTCGATTTGTTTAAAAATATGCCTCGTACGAGGACTTCTGACCAAAAATATTTATCTTAACTTTTTGTTTTCATGTTTATAATCTTCATTTTTATAGATGGGCCGCAGGCTGCGATGTTTATTTTTTTTAACGAATCTCTATTTCTTGTATGTTTCAGTTATGTGATTAATTCAATGTCATGTTTCAGTTATCATTAATACTGTTAATCCATATTCCATGTATTCCATGTGTTAAATCTGAAAACATGCTATACAGTAAAATCTTCAAAGTCGCAATTGCATAGAAAAAAAAAAAATGCGTTATGGACAAATTCCCTTCTTAGCAAGTGTAAATGTATTATATGATATATTCTTTTCGTACGTATTATTGGAGAGGTTCTACTCTCGAAGCTGGTAGACGGGGGTTGCTGGGTTCGAACCCAATCGCGCCCGTTGGCCTAATCGTTCGAAGTTTTCGTGGTTTTCTTCGAATCGTGGATTTTCCATGCGCAAATACGGATTAGGTTCCCTTAGAAAGACCCCCATGGAGGGCACTCCCCCCCAGGCTTATATCCTTCGTGTAGATAATCGGCCATCAAAAATCGATCCTTACGTATTATTGGGTCGATCGGAAAGTCGTGTCGTGTATGGAAAATCAGTTCGTACCGAAAAATTTTATCATTTAATTATTAGACTTTGATTCCGATACCTAAAGTCTAATAATTACCGGGTAAAATTTTCCGGTACGAATTGATTTTCCCAACACGACATGAATTTCCGATCGACCCAATAGTATATTAATTTTGCATGGATCTACACGTTTTTCAGTTTAAAACAGGATTCCGTCATTGGCAGGTTCTTTTTCACACGTTTTACTATATTTTAATTTAGCTATATTTTAATAATCATAGAAATCTACTATTCTTTAAAAAGAATAAATTTTAATGTTTAATTGTAGAATAATGGTGATTTAAAAATGTATGCATTTTTTGTAAAAATTTTTGGTGCAGGCCTAATTTAACTGACCTTTGAACGGACCAGGCCACGCCGAGACAATGATTTCCATACGGGCTGGGTCAAAACTAGGACTAAAAATTTTTGGCCGTGAAGACTAGAAAGGAAACCAGTCCCGACTCTGTACAGAAAAAATAAGTTAGTTCCGGACCGGCCCGATCCTTCCTGAAAAAGTAAGGGCCGAACCCGTAAAGAATAGTCACTAGGCCCAGCCCGCCCGAGCCTTCAGAAAAAAGTATGTCCTAGGCCCGCCCCGAGGCCTGCTCGCGATCCGGGCCCATTCCTGCAGGTCTCTATGTCAAGATGTACACTGGCGGTTTGTTTGGATTGCCTACACAGCCCCCTCTACCACCGTCACGCGGCGTTTCCCGAAACGCATTCCACTGCCAATCATTTTATATTTTCCCCTCTAACCCCCTTTAAATTTTGGTCAGACAATTACCGATCACCCTGTATAAGTAACAACATTTCAAACACCTTTTAAATTTTGTATTTAATTCATGTACTAATACGATTATAGTTACACGTTTACACGTATTATAATTAATGTGAATTTACGGATTCGATTTTGATGTATTTTTGATTTATATCATAATTTAAACGATACGACATACTTTATATTTATACTTATAGTTTTATATGGTTTAATATAATATACGATAATCATAAAATATTAATATATGATAATTATAATACGGTAATATATGTCAATTATAATAATGTAGCATATGATAATTATAATTATGATATGGTAATACATAATAACTATAATATGGTATTTATATTATAATAATTTGGTGTCTTCCAACAAAAATGTGCATATCACAAAACTGCAAAATTTTAATCAGCTCCGTTGGTGTTCAGAGACAAAGATATATGTTCCCTAATTAATTATGCCTGAAATAAAATTTTGACATTAACGTCTATCTTCAGCAAAATGTCTTTACATTTTCGAAGTATTCTAATTCTGCTGTCGATGAATAGCATTCTAATATTTTACAACAAAACTGAACGAGTGACCTATATTCTCCAGAATCGAGTCATTCAAGTACAATAACCTGAATAGTTTAACGAACTTTCAATAATATGATAATAATAATATTAAAATACCCGGTTACTATCTCTTAAAACTGCTGATGATATTCAAACTTCTTGCCAATAATGGCGTATGCAACGAAATACACTGGAGAACTTTAATTTCGAGAACACTGATAATTAAAAAAATAATAATAATAAAATAAAATAAAATAAAAGTAATGTTAATTGAATATTCACCAGATAATTCAAAATAGAGGTTATAGCGATTACCTATTCAACATTGGGTAATAGAAAAATACTTCCATTTACAAATCATTAAAGAAATAAAGTGTAGATTTTAGACAGGGCATTTGTTTTACCAAGGACTATTTACATATTATTTTTTTTTCTTTTTATACGACCCCCTTTACTTTTAACTCCTGTTTAGAAAAATGGCACCCTGCGTCTAAACTGGAAATAAACAAATGAATTTTCTTCAAACCAAAAAATACCGAGTTGTGAGGCATGGAATCTCACGAATTTTCAGTGCTTTTCATCACCGAAAACGCGACTTTTCTTTTTTTGTTCCAGAAAACACAGAAAATTAACATAATAGTCTTAGTGTCATAATATGTAAGTTTTATTCGCAAAAATATTTAATTTTCCGATGTTGTACCGTCTTTTTCATGCAGTTGATTAAAGATTTTAATCCTTTATTTTAAGATGGACACACAGACACATTTCCAATTGCAATTCACGACGACAAAAGGCACAATATAACGATGTGAGATCCTAGCGGAACATTCTAAGGAACATTATCGCGATAGCCATAACAACCCTTCTTTTTTTGTTTCAGAAAATACAGAAAATTAACATATCAATCTTAGTGTCATAATATGGTAAGATTTATTCGCAAAAATATTTAATTTTGCGATGTTTGACCGTCTTCATCATGCAGTTTATTGAAGATTTTAATCCTTTATTTTAAGATGGACACATAGACACATTTCCAATTACAATTCACGACGACAAAAGGCACAATATAACGATGTGAGATCCTAGCGAAACATTCTAAGAAACATTATGGCGATAGCCATATGTATTTCTTTTTTACATCACTGCACCTATCTCTGTCCACCTCTCTTCAACGTTGCATACTGTCTCTAGGGTTATCAGTCTTCCTTGGTGCTGTTTGCCCGTTGCCGTTGGCACCAATCGTTACAATATCCGCTTGCACCACGGACTTGCGCTGAGGCTTACACACTGTCTCTATAGTTGCTGGTCCTCCTTAACTCAGTTCGCTCGTTGGCACAATTGCTACATTGTCTATTTTAAAAGATGGGTAAATTTTCCAAACATAACTTGTAGAAAAAGTGGCAGTATAAAAAATTAATTTTTTTCTCAGGACACCCGGGCCGGGCCTAGGTTTACTTTTTTTCTGAAATACAGGCCGGGTCAGGTTCTATTTTTAACGGGAAGAGACATACGTGGACATCATTCCGCTCCTCCCCCCGATTCCATAATGAGCGCACAGTGGGATATTTGACCCGAAATCCTTGCCAAAAATATTTTTCTATGTAAATATAGCCCGATTGCCTTGAAATTTTTAGATGTTATTGGGTATCACTATGGCATGTTTGATATTGTAAATGAAGTCTATAGCATTTACGGTTCATTTACAGAGACACCCAAAAGAATTACCTTACATTATGGTCTATGGGAAAAAATCGTTTGCTCTGTATTTTAATAATACTACACTATTTTAAACGTACTGAAATTTATATACATCACTGACGTGTACTAAAGCACTTATTGTAGAATAGGGTGTGCATAGAATATATCGTTCATTTACAGGGACACACAAAAGAATTTGGCTGAAGAATAAATTTAACTATTGAAGTCTATGGCCAATAATTGCTGGAAGTGCGTTTGTAGTTGTGATATGCGTTTTTAAATTGAACTATTTTTCAATTCCTACTATTAGCTCACACTCTCCCTATATTTATTTATATATTTATCTTGTACAAATTTTCAATCGTTAATAAAATACTCATTATTCATCCTATCAGGTTGAAATAAATTTTTTTAAACTTGTACCTTGAAAATCATATGAAGAATCCTTTGATTAATAATATAATAATCAATTAATAAACATTTGATGCAGTTTCATGAATATAATATATTATTCTGTGGTTGTTATTATTATTTTTTTTTATTAGCCAAATACTTCTGGTTATTTTGTATTCTGAGTGATAACTCCAAGTGTCCAAGTCAACATTTTTGGCCATTAGACTCAGCAACTAACAGAAAAGATTAATTGGTATTATTCAAATGCTATAACTAGCACTCAATTTTTGAAAGCTGCGTTATTCAACTTGATATCTTAAGTTACTCTTTTAAATTCTTTAAAGATATTCTTCCCCAATCCCAATCCAGAAAATTTTCTTTTACAACTTAACCAAAATCTTAAAGATCATTGTATTTTGTTATTAACTGCTGTAAATAATCTGCATTTTTTAAATGAAAATATTTTATGCTAAATATTGAATATTATTTATATATTTTATCTTTTCTAATTTCACATGTTTTAATAAAAATCTTTAGGGTACCAGATATGTTTATCAGCACATGCTAATTTTCATTCTACATGCATAGAAACATGACCTAGGCTCATTATGTCTCATGTTGACTGCTGAGATGAAGTGTTAAAATGTAGAAATTACTTCTATCTATAATTTAAAGCCATTAAATTACAAAAAAGAGAAAATATTATATTAGATTTTTTCTAAAAAATCCAATTTTTTTTTGACAAAAAAACCAATTGGTTTAAAACCGTGGTTTAAACCATGGTTAAGACCATTTGGTTTTAACCGTGCCAACTCTGCTATGTAGTATACATGCAAATCCATAGCTTAGTTTAATATTTTATATTTTAAAAGCTGACGAAGTGTAAGTAAGATTTTAACACTTCACATAATAATACTTATACATTTTATAAATATTTTTGTAACTAAGAAAAAAAAGAGATATCATTTAAGAAGAGCACAAAGAAAAACGAAGTTAAAATATTAATTTACTAAGTAGATATTTTAAAAATAAGAATACAACACATGCCCATAGACTTAACATTACCTAAGGGAGTTTGGAAGTTGACTGACTAGCAGCCTTAAATGTTTACTGTTTATAAGAGAAAAGTAATTGCTGATAGATTTTTTTATTTACTAGTAATGTTTAATTAAATGCATTTAATTGTGCTATCTATAAAATTTATTATTTACATTTAATTTACTTTAATAATAATTATTACATTTAATTTACATTTAATAATGATTATTTACATTTGATAAAGTTACATTTAATAATACATTTAATAAAGTGGACTAGTGGAGTCTCTACAGTATAGAGATGCTGGTTTTTCAGTGTATTTAATAGATTACCAGTTTCAGTCTAATTCTTCAGAACTCTGTCTTTCATCTTCTCCATCGTACTCTTCTTGACTTTTATCAAGACTACCATCAGACCTAGCTCGAAGAAGAAGTTGTAGGGTCTCGCTACTGTATGGCTTGCTCTTTTTTCTTGGTCTTTGTTTAGAGCAGTTTATAAAAGACTCCCTATTTAAAAGAAGCCAATTTGGAACATCTCTATTGCAAACTTCTCGATTGCGAACTTCTCTATTGCACTTTCTTGAGTATTTTGTACGGTACTGTCTAAAATGTTTGTTTCTGGCCTCGGCAGCTTCTTCTGACCGTTGGTCAATGGCTACGACTGCTTTCTTAATTACAGTGCCTCTATGAATTAAAACCTTGTGCATTGTTGGAATCATGGGGTACCAATTGTAAAGGTTCACATTCAGTCTTGCTGTTTCATCAGCAGATGATTGGAACTTTTTTTCGTCAATGCGATGCTTTGTTGTTATGGCTTCCAGTATTACTTACAACCTTTTAATCATTTCTGCGTCTACTCCAGACTTCTTTAATTCCCTCCTTTTTCCCCTTATTTTCTACCTATGAGCCCCCGAAACTGTTTTCAATAAATAAGTATTTACAATTTGAAGCCGATCTGATATTTCTATCAAGAGATTTCGAGTTGCGTACGTATGTACGTACTTACATACGTACGTACATACATACATACAGATTCTATAGAGGCAAAAGCTCTTGTGCAATATCTTGTAAGCTAAAAACCTGCAATACGAGAATAAAAATATAGTTTTTATATCTCTTCAATTCGGTTGCCACAAAAAAAGGGATTTAAGTAGTCCCCTCGAAAAAAATTTATATAAAAAATGGCAACAATATGCGGAAGATTTTTTTAAAGAAATTGGCACTTAAGGCTATACCTAATACGATTATAATTCAAACATGGTCCGACAAAGCCCGGCACATATTTAAAAAATCTTTCGATATGTTTGAATTAGTGCCAAAAACGCTTTGAAAATAACCCTTTTACATATTTAATGTTTTTTTATTACATTAAAACTAAACTATTTAAATTAACACATAGTTTAACACCAAGCTCTGACCTTTGTTAAACACGTAAGCCCTGTTTAGTTTCAATTCAACAATTCATTGAGCCATAAAAAATTATATTTAAACACAACAACAATGCCAAGAAGCAACAAAAACCACGTCTTCTCACAAAGAAACTTCCTCTTCAACTGAGGCCAGGAGCCACCAGATATAACTCAGGTTCCTAAAATAGACATAGATCGACGCACCAATTAGTTAGCTATTGAAAAATATGATTTTTACAATTGTTGACGAAATTATAATTTTTGCATTTTTGGCCAGGTTTTTGGGTCAAATACTCCACTGTGGGACGGTCATTTTATTTCTTTTGTAAAAGTAACTGGGATGCTGTACATTTGTTTCACGAAAGTTTCAGAAATTTACCTAATTGAGTTTAATAAGTTACTGAGCAATGTTTCTAAAAATTTATCTTTTTTTTTTCTAGAGATTTAAAATGATGATTTTTTTTTCACCTTTTCTTTATTTTCTTCTAAACTACATTGATTTTCCTACCGAATATTCATTTGAATGTAATTATCTAAGACTATTTTTTTTAATGAATCTGTATGTACGTACAGATAGGTGACAAAATAATACGAACACCCATGAAAAAGGCATGGTCCATTTTAAAGGAGTAGAACGCGCATGTCACTTTGCATTCAATTCTTTTACCTTGTGGTTAGGAAAGGTAAAGTATCAGTTGCTCAACTTCAGTCATAGGTGTTACACGTGCTTACCATACGCTCTGGGAAACTCAATAATGTCTGACCTGTCAGAGTTCGGAAAAGGAATGATTGTTGGAATGCGGTGCGCTGGTTGCTCCGTGACGTAAACAGAAATTAATTTGGGGATGCAATGAGTACTGTGTCAACCGTTATGATAGTGTACACGAAATTCAGTAAAGTGTCGTCTGCGAAATACAAGAGTGGACCGAAAAGAAAGCTTTCTGAGAGGGATAAAAGGAAATTGACCTGCATAGCGGTCCTAAAGCGCAGGCAACCTTTATCCCAGATAACGTCAGAGATAAATAGTCTCTCCAGAATCCTATTTCTGCAAGAACTGTCCAAAGGGAACTTCATGCTTCGAACATTTATGGAAGAGTTGCAATTCGTAAGCCACTGGTGACATCACGTCATGCTCTTCAGCGATGCCAACGGTGTAAAATACACAACAACTGGCCTCCTCAATAGTGGCAACATTTGGTATGATGATGAATCGATCGCACAATACTTTAGACATCTGGACGCGTTTATGTGTAGAGAAAGCCCGCAGAAGCATTTTCTTCTGACTGCTTCTTGCCGACTGCGAAGCATCGAGTTGGTTCCCTTGTGGTATGGGGTGCAATATCTTGGCGTGACCTTGGGTCGCTTATTACCCTGCATGGGAAGGTTACAGCTGCTCATTATGTCGATATTCTGGGGGATCAGGTGTATCCTTTTGTCCAGGCTTTATTTCCAGGAGAATGCCCACTTTATCAAGAAGACAATGCTCTTATCCACACTGCTAAAATTGTCCAAAAATTGTTTGAAGAGCATGAGGAGGAAGTAGGACAGCTTGCTTGTCACCCTCAATCTCCTGACTTGAACATTATTGAACATTTCTGGGGATATTTGCAGTCAAAGCTCCGTGCTCAATTTCTTCCTCCACCTACGCTTTTGGAATTAGAGAATGATCTCCAGGAAGAATGGCTTCACATTCCTTTAAATGTTGTTCATGACCTATATGAATCCATTCCACGTCACATACAATCTGTAATTAAGTCAAAGGGTGGTCCAACCTCCTATTAATAAAGCTTTTCTCTTATGTCATAGATGTTCGTATTATTTTGTCACCCCTCTGTAATTCTCTAAGTGGTCATTAATGTGATTGTTATTCCGTATTCCATGAATTGCGGACATATAATCTGAAAATAAAATCTATAATTTTATAATCTTTTCTTTATTTATTTCTAAACCACGTTGATTTTCTTACCGTATATTCATTTGAATGTAATTGTCTAAGACTATTTTTTTAATGAGTCTATATGTACGTAATTTTCTAAGCGGTCATGAATGTTAATGTTATTCCATATTCCATGAATTGCGGACGTAATCTGAAAATAAAATCTATAATTTTATAATCTTTTATTTCCTTCTAAACTATGTTGATTTTCATACCGAATCTTCATTTAAATGTAATTGTCTAAGACTATTTTTTTTAATTGATTCTGTGCGTACGTAATTCTCTAAGTGGTCATTAAGACAATGCTGCTTCAGAAATATCGGGATGTTTCGTACAAATTGAGTCGTAGAGGGCCCAGACCGAACTTTTAAACTCCATAATGTACCGGGCCAGGATCGGGTGGAACTTTTGGCTTTTACAACAAATAAGCCAATAAAGTTTTCGTACGGGTCGTGCTGGTCTCGGACCCGAAACTTTCATTGCATGTGGACCTGTATAAATTGTTCTGCCAAATGCCTAGCCACAGTTCAACATTGTCAGACCTCGATTTTCCGTAATAAATCTAACTCTTCACTGCGCGAATTTTTCTATTTTTATGAAAAATTATTTTTGAAATCTATACATCGGTCTAATAATGGAAAAAAAATAGTAAAAAAAAAATAAATTTCAAATTTTCAGGTAAAATTTGGTTCTTTATGGCGTGTGCTATATGTACACATTTAGGATTTTAAAATATTGTATTGCTATATTTTGCAACTAAATGAGCTTAGATTAATTAATTTTACCTGCTTAACACTCTGCGACTTTTTTATATTAATATTTTTAAGTATTCAGTAAAAATAATGAAAGTAAATTTTACCTTAATAGCTTGATCGAAATGTTTTTTTTCCGTGGAACAAATTCTAATTTTGTGCAGCCATCTGCCATGGACAAAATAAGTGTTAATTCATTCTTTGGATTATTCTTGATCAGTTACAGTGACACATAATGAAATTCATGACACATAATGAAATATATAATGTTTTTAGGTATGTGCCAGATATGGCACATGGTGCAGTGAAGGGTTAAATTTAATTTTGAAATACATATTATTATTGCATTCGCTAACATGAGCAAACCTTAAAAACAATTACTATACAAATACTTCTGGCAAGTGTTTGGCCATCAGTTGCGACAAGGCAAACCTTTGCCTTATTAGGGCTAGATAAAGGCAACGCTTTTCATACTTTGTTATTCTTCTATTACATAACTTTAGGATAAGCCTTTAAAAATACACCAGAAGTGGTATTAATTTTTGATGGTTTTAATTTTCGACAGATTTGGATCATTAGATGCCCCTATTTCTACTCTTTAATACGCCTATTACTACATATGGCACTTTAGTGCAAAATTACCACTGGTGTCCCTTTAAGGGAAAATAACCCGCCTGTTTTTGTTTCTGTTCCTCCTCTTCTAGTTCACATGTTTTTTTTTATCGTCTATAATCGTTTCTAAGACATTTTTAACAAACTGTGAATCTTCCTTTAAAAAAAGGCATTTTTTAATTGTCTCGTAATTCTATTCCTTTGTCATCAGCACTTAATTCAAGCCCCAATTCTGCTGCCAATTTACATAAATTAGTTTTAATACCTTTTGCAAGGGATTTAATGCGGATAATTTTATTTCCCAACACTATTTATTCATTTCATTATTTATGCTGGAAAACTCAAATATTTAATAAAAGCAGTTTGAATTATCACAAATTTCAAAATACTTATTTTCATTTATTGATATTTATCAAAACTGTAGCATATGATATAAAAAAGTCATATTGTTTTTCTTATAATATGTGAAGTTAATCACCAGAAGGCGCTGCAACCTACAATAAAAATTCTGACCAATCATGCAAACCCTGAACCAAAACTGTAACCATCTGGGCAGTGTACAAATCAGCTTATTCAATGATAATTTAAGCAGAGTTTGTGCTAAATCACGCGGCTAAACCCGGCTACGCTTTTTCGGCAGTTTTTGGCGAAATGAACACAACGTTATTACATTATGTACGCGACGATCAAAACAAAACAAAAAATATTTCCTCTTGGGGATTGACGTAGGAACTAAGCTGTCAGCCAATACAAATGAAAACGAACTTGAATTTAAATGCAATAAATAATTAAATTAAATCACTTAACTTGCAGCTTTTTATAATACCCAGAAAATTCTGTTCAAAACACGCCAACTTCCCTTTTATATTTCGAATTCTAATAAAATAATTCATCAAAATTTAAACTCCCCTATGCAGATATAATATTTAATAAACCCCACTGAGAATAAGGACATATAACCATACATAAACTTCAATAAGAATTACGTCTAAATGTTCAACTTTATGTGATTCTTGATGAATCTAGTACAAAATTCTTTCATATAAATAACAAGGTAACATTCGCAATAAATAATGAGATAAAAAACGAAAAAAGAGTACTTGTCTGCTACTGTGAATTAGATACGCTGTTAGGACATCATTATCACCATATAGTTGCTATGGGGAAAGAAACTTAAAGGAAAAATACATATGATCTATTATTCAAAGTCTGCAGATAGTTAAACACCCAGCTGCTGTGTACATAGTAACATGATTTTCACCAAAACAGCGATGTTAATAGATATTTTTATTGCCCCGCAACGATTCAATTTGTACAAAACATACCTTATATTTCTGAAACAACAAAACCTTACAATTAAAATTAATAAAAAAGCGCACTTACTCATACATAGATCTTATTTTCAGATTATATGTCCGCATTTCGTGGAATACGGAATAACAATAACATTAATGACAACTTAGAGAATTACTTACAGCAGCTCTCAAAATTATTTTGGCAACATTATATTCGCTCTTAATTTGTTTAATAAAAAAATTATATTCCCTATCATTAAAAACAATATGACGGAAGTTAGTCTGTAATTTTTTACTAAAGAATTTCGGAATAACTTCAGTCATATTGTTTTCAATGACAGGGAATATATTTTTACATTAAACAAAATAAGAGTGAATATAATGTTGTCAATACACTTTTGAGGGCTACTCTATATACAGACTCGGTAAAAAATATTCTTAGATAATTACATTCAAATGAATATTCGATATGAAAATTAACGCAGTTTAGAAGGAAATAAAAAGACGGCATAAGAAAATCATAATTTTACAACCCTAAAAAGAAAAAAAAGTAAAATTATTAGAAATACGTCTCTGTAATTTATTAAACCAAATTAAATATATGAAGATTTCGTGAAACAAATGTACACCAACACAATTAAATATTTTTACAAAAATAAATAAACAAATAAATGAGCTCCAAATATAAGATCAAGTGTGCGTAGGGGAGGGGGGGGGAGAGTCAACATGTCCCACTAAAAAGGTACAGCCTATCCCGAGTATGAAGAAAAAAAGTAATCCTAGGTCCGGCCCGAGCCTCAAGAAAATTTAACTTTTTATATACAGCCCAGTTTTCCTATAAAGTTATATTTCGGAAAATTTACCCCGCGTTTAAAATAGACATTTTAGCAATGGTACCAACGGGCGAACTGCCTCAAGGAATGCTAGAAACCGTACACTGTCAGAAAAATTAGAATTATTACACTAAATTATCCGTAATTTTTACCCAACTGCCAAGAAGGATTATGTGTTTCACACGTATCTGGGTAAGTGGATTTCTTTATACCCACGAAACATCCCAACGGCTGCATGGATTTTAATGAATGAGGTCTCTATCGATTCATCTTAACCGTCCGAAGGTTATAGGCTAGATTTAAATTTTATGAATTCAAAATGGCGACCGTAAAATATTTTTTACGCACCCTATTGAATGGCATATCATTGGATAGGTCTTTCAAAATGAAGACGATGTTTCATTGATTATGTTACAGTCAGAAGCTCCGTTTAAATATTACATAACCTGGAAGTTGTGTAGGTAGGATCTCCAGCTTTACTACAACTCTAATCTTCATAGGGATCTATAGGCCTCATCAAAACACTGTTTATAGATAGAAACTAACAAATAAACACAACTTAAAAGTCATCAATACAAGTAAATAAAAAAAAAAATAGGGAAGTAATATAAAAAACAGTTTCACATTGATGAGAAATAATTAATTACTTCGCTTTTGACGCAGTCGGGTTTTTTGATTTTTTAAATTTAATTTTTACTTGTTAAACAAATAATTTCGGTACTTCTGGAAAACATACTTTTTCCGTTACTTCTTCGAGGAAGTCTGAAAAAAGAGGTTGACATTTCCGTTTATTCCTTACACTCATGCGTATTGGCTGTATTAATACCAAATTTCGAATTTATTTTTAAAATGAAAAACCAAAAATTCAATAAATAAAAATTTCTAATTTATTTTAAAACAAACAAACAAAAATAATGCTTTCGAATTAAGTAAAGTAGCAATCGTCTCATTCATTTAAATTTATTCGCAATTTATTTTTTAGAGTATCAAAAAAATTTTGCTATGTAAAATATATTCTAAAAGAACACATTAAAAATATATACATTACTTCAATCAAGTTTTAAAAAAATCGATTTTATTGAAAAAAAAACCCTGCCGGCTTGGCCTACAGTCGCAGTTAGATTTCGAAATTATAAGTACCAATTTCACCAACAAAAACTAAATCATGATTAGAGATAAACCCACTTTAGCAATTTATCTGGCCGCTTTTGACGAGTTTTTAATTTTATTTCTATTAGAGTTATTATATATTATTATATTATAACTATATTATTATATATTATTGTATTTTAACTATTATGTATAACTGTATTATTATATTATTATTTATTATTGTATACTATTATTTACAGTTTTTCAATTGACCTTTATGGCACGTTATATAGTTTCTGAATAACAGAACCTATTCATTGGATGCGTTTGAAAACAAAAAGTAATTTAAAAATTAGTCAGAAAATAAGCAGTTTGGATTCGAGTAATACGATATTTTTTCTTCAAACTCTATGTATTTTTAATTTGTTTTTTGTTGTAAGAATTGGTTCTATCAAAAACTTGTCAATATAAACGTTGTAGATAATATTCATAAGATGTATAATATATTTAAGCGGATTGGATATCTTGTGAATTGACGAAGTTATGGATTTTTGTTTTCTTCACCCCCCCCCCCCCCCATTTCTTTGTTTTCACTTTTATTATTTTTTTTCGATGGGAATTGGTCTTATCACAAACTTATCAATATAAAAGTTGTAGATATTATTATGAAAATTTATAATAAATTTAACTGGATTTGGTATCTTGAGAATTGACGAAATTATGAATTTTGTTCTCCCCAAAACAATATTTTTTTCGCCCTTTTTTAATTTTATAAAAAATCTGTCACACATAGATTTTTGCCCCTTTTTTAGAAGTAATAAAAACTTTAAACTGAGTCGATATGTATTATAATCAAGAAGTTAAGGTGTTTTTTCGTTTAAAAAAAAACCCTCCCTATTTCCAGCCTCTTAGTTGGATTTTGTCCATTAACGAACTTGACCGAGCTTTTATGTCCCTTGATTTTATGTATCAGTTTGGAAAAGATTTGTGCAGAATTATGGAAGTTATCGTGTTCATAAAAAAATGATATAGATAGATAGATAAATAAAGTTTTTTACTGGGGGTGGTTTTGGGTTCAAGGGGTCATGATCGGTGTAGATCTGCAAAAAAATTTCAGAAATTTCAACATAGGGGAGAATGTAATAGGTAGTATTTCATACTAAATCTACCTAAAAGCAAACACTTCTTCTGGATTTTAATTAAAAATATAATATTCACATTTTACAACTAACAATCAAATTATGACTTATAAAAAAATATCTCTATTATGTAATAATTTTTATCCTCTATTATTGTATAAATGTTAAAACACCAAACATTATCTCATAGCGACGAAATGTTCCTGCAATTAAATTTAAATTTCCGAGCTTTCTGAACAAGAAATTTAACAAGACTTAACCCTTAAATTTCGGGTTTTGCTTTTCGGCAACATACCCAATTTAGGCTCTAAAATTCTATAAGAATAATATTGAAGCTATAATGCCTATTGTTGCCAATAAAATACATTCTAAAAATATTATTAAATCGATTTTCAACATGTATATGGCAACACTTGTGCTGTTTAAGAATATAGATAGATTTATTTTTTCAATTGTTGCTACGTCGTCTTTTTGCTTTGTTTGGAAGCTTTTGAAATACCCTATTTTGTTCTGCAGAGAGCAAGTAAAATTTATTTCTTATTATAGTTCCTAAAATTCTTGTGTGTTTAATGCTATAGAATTTTATTAAGGAAAATTATTTTTTTCAATTTAAGATTAGTATTGCCGATTAGTAACAAACTGTTTTTTAGCCGTAAACCATACTTAAAACAAAATATGATTTTTTAAAGTATTTTTCCCATGATTTATTTAGAAAATGAAAGCCGAAAAACATTATTACTATGATTTTTGAAAAATGAGGCATTTAAGGGTTAAAAATCATCCCAATTTGAAGAAACCCATATCTTCATTTTAAATTCCTGTCCTGCCAAGTGCTTGCTGGCCGAATGGTTAAGATGCGGAATTCGAGACGTGCGAAAGCGGGTTCGAATCCGAGCAGATCCGCGGAAGAACGAGAGATGTATTTTTTTTTTTTTAACTCCTTTTTCAGATTGCGAAAATTTCTGTCCTGGAACGGAAATAAAAAGAACGGAAATTTATTCAATTCTCGAATGTAATATTTCCGTGAACTGAAGAAAGTTTTTCTGAAAGTGTAGAGACAGTATTCTGGCAGAGTCTCTCGATGTGGCGTTGAAGTGATTTAGGTACAGTAATGTAAATAACAAATATCTATGGCGGTTGCCATAATATTCCTTAGAATGTTTCGCTCGGATCTCATATCTATCGTTATATTGTGTGTTTTCTCGTCATGAATTGTATTTTTGACTGTGCCTGTGTGTCCGTCTTAAAATAAAGGATTAAATTCTTCAATCAAGCACATGGCGAATACGATACAACGTTAAAAAATTCCATATTTTTGTGAATAATACTTACCAAGTTATGACACTATATGACACTGATATTTTATTTTCTTATATATGAGTTTTCAATGTTTCCTGGCACTAAAAAAAGAAAATTTGCGCCTTTAGAATGAAAAAACACTGAAAATTTGTGAGATTCAAAATATCGCAACTCGGCATTATTTGGTTATAAGAAAATGCATATTTTTATTCCAGTTTAGACTCATTGTAACATACAGTTATAGTAATAAATATAAGTTTAGGAAAAGGGGGTCGTTTAAGAAGACTAAATTTTGTATTTTAATATGTATACAGCTCCTGGTAAAAGAAATGTCTTATCCAAAATCTGCAGTTTATTTGTATAACTTTTGAAAATGAAAGTATGTCTCTGTCACCCACGGTTTAACAGATAATCGCTTTAACCTCTATTTTGAAATACCTGGTATAGCTTCAATAAATGCTACTTTTATTTTATTTTATTTTATTATTAGTAGGGGGCTGTCTCCTCTGCTAGAAGCTACGCACGTCAACCCCCATTCAGATACTGCAGATTCTAAAATAACGCTACTTTGACCGCCTTTAAGAAGATCACGGAAGATTGAATCATATCAGAAGTAAATTTCCAACTGGGCGAAAAATGTCCGGACCAGGATTCAAATCAGGGATCTCTTGGCTGAAACAGCCAATACTCGACCACCTGAGCTAACCCGGACGAATCTGGTCGAACTTTTTCACCCAGGTAACCTTATTGATTATAGCATTCGGTCTGAAACCTGGCTCAGCTCAAAAGAATAAATCGCGGGTAATGTAACTCCGGAAATCGCTGGATACGTAATTACACTAGATTAAATTTAACACAATACTTTGAAATTTATTTATTCATTGATAATAAAGTGGTAAAAATATTAAAATTTTGCATTGCCATCGGAAAATCACTGTATATGTAAAATTATAATTCCAACATATCAGGAAGAGAGTGAAAAACTGATTACAAAATACTATGTTAACATACATGAGCTAAGTTAAGTTAAAAAAAGAATGAAAAACCACGCATCCAGCATAGATTATGAAACACTTTCCAACACATTCAGAACACTGTAACAATATTTTACATTTTATTAAGCTGAAAGGTGATGTCTATACACTCTAAAATTAGGAGGAATGAAAAGTTCACTCTTTGAAAGAGTGACAGGCATTTTCACTCTTTTTAGAGTAAATTTTATATAAAAAAAAAACTCCTTAAAGAGTGGAATTTTCTACTTAGAAAGGAGTGAAATATTTCACTCCGTTGTCGAGAGTGAAATATCTCACTTCTCTGACGAGAGTGAAAGCCTGACATTATATACTTTAAAAATTTTTCCGTTCAACTTTGAACCAATATATGGAGTAAAATAATGAAAAACACGAAAATATGTAACTTCTTAATTTTCAAAAACTCCATTTCATAATGTAACCTTGGAAATTACGTTACGTACTAAGACGCACTCCTTTTCAAGAGTGAATGGTCACTCCTCTGAAAGAGTGACTATTGAAACCGCAGGAGTGATTGTTGTATGGATATTAATAATCAGCCAATCAGAATAGTTTTTATTAAAGGTACATATATATATATATTAAGACAGACTTGAATACAATTAATACAATAACCCAACAGGGATGAAAAATTAGCTAGGACAAGAACTCGAACCTGAGTCCAAAGCGTAGCGTGCTGGTGCTTTACCTACTAAGCAACCCTGGCCGATATCCTAGCCTGGCAATTTCTCACTAATAAACCGTGTTGGAGAACGTCATCGGCCGGCCACCGCACGGCACAGGATGGCGGGAAATACGACGAATATTTTAATATTCCATCGATCCACAATAATATTAAAGAACAGTCTTGTCTATGACGCTTTTTTAAGATAAGAGAAAGACGTCCGCCATTTTAGAATTAAAATATGCAGATATTTTTAAAGTGATTTTTATGGAACTTTTTATCTTCATATAAAATTATATAAAATTAATCCATAAAGGCTACAGAATGATAGAACATTCTCAAACAGCATTCGATACAATTGTGCGGTTTCAAACTTCTATTACTGTTAAGTCTGCAGTTTTTCCCGAGAGCGCGAAAAGTATCTTCAAAGTTGTGTCATATATGCTTTGCTTGCATTATTTTTACTCCCGTCTCGATTTTGTCATGATTGATAATTATACTCATTGAAGTTCATAGTATTAAATAAAGAGTGCCTCATTTGAGTCGATACAGCTCAAATTGAACGGTAATATTGCAAATTTCCAAAGGAAGAAATGAGATTTATGCAATATAGATAGTTTCGGTCCAACCGAATTTTTGGGAGCATTTTGCCAAAAACGAATTTACGGCGCAATTCAGATTGTGGGACGAAAAGGAAACCGAATTATCTGTCGATATCTAATTTTATATATTCGTATTACTCATCAGCTAATCAGAACAGCAAGTCTACGACTCTTTTTATAAGATAAGAGAAATGCGTCCGTCATTTAAGGATTAAAACATATGGATATAACTAAAGTGATTATTTCTAGAACGTAAAGATAAGTCTTATTTAATTTTAATATTTTATTCCTGTAGTTTTTTTATATTATGATCATGGGTTAAATAGTGTTATGTTATGCAGAAAAAGATTGAACTGGAATTGTTTTCCTTTGAGATTTGTTGAAAATATGTTGAGATAGTGCGTTGCTAATTTTTTGTTTTTTGTTTTTTACTGTTCTCTGATTCTAAACACTTACGGTATTTATCGTTATTAGTGTTGTTGTTTAATAGTACAATTATAAAATACTAATTATTATTTTTAGCGTTTTTCAAATTGGTATATTTATTTTTTTTAATTGTATGTAAGTATTTTTCTACTGTTAATGATTTTAATCAAAATATTTAATTATAGACATTCTGAATCAGTTATTAAATTTCTTCTATTGTAAACTCATTTTCTACGTTTATGATACACATAATTATAAAAAATAAAACAGGATATTTAAGAATTGAAATAAAGTGTTTTTTATGCCTGATAGGATGTTGTTTATAGATACAGCTTTAGTACATTTTTTTTTAAGTTCATATTTACTTACATAATATAGGACTGAATATTTCTTTAAAGAGATTAATAACTACTTTTTACATTTAAATGTTTTTCAAACAATAAGAACAGTTCATATGCAATCATTTATTTTATTTTTATATTTCCTTCTTTTTTTTCTATTTCCTATGTCAATCTTTTCCTAGAAAAGATATACAATATATTTTGCTCATATTCGCAAAATACAATATCTACGGGAATAAAAAAATTAAATTTAATATAGCTTATCGCGTCGTTTCATAAATAAGTATTGTATTAATTCCATTTTACAGCAATATTGAGTAAGAAATCATTATTAAATTAAGTAATACGTTTAAAAGAAAAATATATAAATATTCCAGAGAATATAAAAACTTAGACACCATGTTCACATGAAATAAAACAAAAGCAAATCACAACGGATAAAAAAAGTCCACATTCTTAATATTTAGACCATGTTTAGAACTTATTTTAAAAAGTTTTGAGCTTATAAGCATTGATTTTTAAGAGGAAAACTTAAAAGTATTTTAGAACAATAGGACTTTGCAAAAATAGCAATAATTTACGGAGAAGTACGGTACAGGAATTTATATTTTAAACAACAATTAAAATGAAATCAAACATTGTTAAACATATAATATCCACCTATTAAAAAGTTATTAATAAAACTTTAAAAATAACTAAAATACAGTAAACAATAACGTTTCATTAGATTTAAATTCATTAGCAATGAATTCTGAGAACTAAATATTTCAAATGTGAGTTACACATGAGACTAAGAACATAACGTACATTACGGGAATTATTAAAATACTAAATGGGTATCTGAAAAAAAAATAACATTAACTGATTAAGATTTCGGTTAATTACTTGCCCTTATAGGCATTTTAAAATTATCATATATTTAAAGGGCATGCATTGAAAGCAAACACAGGGGATAAGATTGTTAAGAAATATTTTAGTTTTTTCTGGCAGTAATCTAATTTAATTCTTATGTAAATTTAACTGAATTTTTCCTTAAAAGTTCAATTAGTGTTACAAACTATGAATTAAATAAATATTGCTAATAAAGTAATTTATTCCAATCTTTACCACGCTTGTATCTATTTTCATTGCATGCTGTAAAAGATGCGATTCTTTTAAAATGCCAATAAAACCAAAATAACAAAAGAACTGACTCCATAATAAATGAACATTCACTCCTATGAAAGAGTGACTGTTCACTACTCCCAGGGATGAAAAAATGCACTCCTTTAGCAAGAGTGAATAGTCACTCCTCGAAAAAAGTGACTATCCACCCCTGTTTAGAATGAATATTCACTTCCCAGGAGTGACTATTCACTCTATCAGAGAGTCAAAATTTTCACTTTTGCTCAGAGTGAATAGTCACTCTAAAGAGAGTCAAAATTTTCACTTTTGTTCAGAGTGAATAGTCACTCTAAAGAGGTTGGTATTATTACTTCTTTTTATTTAGAGTGTAAATAAGAAAATGCATAACGCATTTAAAAACCCATTTTCTGCAATTATCCTTAAAAGTAGGATAAATATCCAAATTTTTGTGCCTCCCTGTATATGATTTATTAGATTTGTATGTATGCTACATAGTAGGCTAAATGCTAGTTCAATGAAACGCAGAGCACAGTTGAAAATTCCATCTGCAATATCCGTCAATAAAGAGGAAAGTACTTGAGATCTTTTGTGTAGCCCTGTATAGGATCTATAGAATTTATACACACCAATTAATATGCAAAAAAAAGTTAAATGCAAAAAAAGTTAAATTTTAAAACGCGTATCACGTACCACAACTGAGAACGTACTTCCAGCCGTTATTTTTCATAGGGGCAGTGCTGTAGCCAAATTCTTTTGTATGTCCCTATAAATGCACGATAAATTATATACAAACCAGATTCTACAGTAAACGCCTTGTAAATACACCTCAGAGATATAGATAAATTTCAATATGTGCAACATATATTTCAAATAGTGTAATATCATTAAAATACACCACAAACGATTTTCTTAACGTAAGGGAATTATTTTGAGTATTCCTGTAAATGAACCGCAAATGCTACACATTTCATTTTCAGTACCAAAGATTCCATAGTAAACACCCATAACATATATCAATTTCAGAGCAATCTCATGTATTTATCTCAGTCAGAACCTGTACAGATGTAGACAGAAGACAAACAGACAGAAAACCGATTCATAAATACTTTTCAGCAATGTTAGAAAGAGTTACAAAAAGTGCAAAAAGGGGGGCAAGAATTTAAATATATTGACAACAATCTATTAGTTAGAATCTTCAATGTATGGTTTTGCGAATGTAACCACATTCAGAAAGAAGGTATGCTTTTCACTTATAAAACATTCATTTTATATTCGCCAAAGAGTTAATTTTTAACACTTTCGACAGATTCGAATTCGCTTACAGAGACACATTTCGTTACATTATGGTCTATCGGAAAAGAGTTGTTTTCAGTGTATTTTATTAATGTTATCATAATACAGAATGTCCTAAAAGTTCCCGTGCTGATGATATATAGTAAAGTGGGGACAGACGCCGCGGTTGGTCAAAGGCCGCAGAGATTGTGTAGGCGACACTAGCGTTCCCTAGACCAATTTTAGAAGTTCGTAGTGTTCCTTTGTGCTGTGTTATGTGTTGTATGCGTTTCCACTACTTAATTGTCAGTATTTACATATTAATGCCAGTTTTTATGGCTCGAACCTGCGTGGTAAGTTGCTAAAATTATTCTAATGAAGTTTTATTACATATTTTAAGAAAAATAAACAGAGATTTCATCCCAAAATCGATTGCAACTATAGACTAGATCCTCGTAGAATACAGACATGTGCTTGCCTTTCTCTCGCGTCGCTCGCATGACACAAAATGGATGCGCGGCATCTTGCCCGCCACCATGGGACAGATGACGCACCGAGGTTGAGGGACAGATGCCGCAAAATGTATTTTTGTTTTTCGGTTCAATAAATTCATCACTGCGATTTAAGTAGAACTTAGATTTAAATGGATGTATATTAGCGCATTCTGCTACTTATCAAAATAGTCTCAGCAACAATGTTAGTTCACCATGTGTGAATAAGGAAAACGTAGGCCGTTTACAATTCTCACAATCTAAACTGTTAAACAAAATATCTCCTACCCCAATGGTCAAAAGGCTTATACAGCCAAGTAAGAGAAAGTAAAAGGATGCAAATATTACAAGCATAGAGTTTATAAACAACAAAAAAGAAGAAGGAAATGAAAAACAAAAGAAACTAGAAAGCGCCAAAGAACGGCAACTTGGCGGAAGTAAAATGTGTAAAAAAAGGAAGGGAAAGTTCTTGAAAACGCCTTACTTGAGGAAATAACTAAAATATGAGTCCTCTTCCGACAATGGTTAAATTGTTTCTCTTATGGATTCTGATGGCAGAACTGGATTGGAATTTGATGACTTTGCATATGTTGAGTGGCTGGAGCCTTATCAAGGAGTAAAGTCTAAAGCGGACAGGATTCAGTGTATCAAATTCAATCGATAGCTGTATGAAAAACGCTTATTTTACTTTTGCAACGGGTAGTGTGGTGTGATTGTGGGCGAATGGAAATACAAAATTACAGAATGAGAAGAAAGGCCAAAAATAAACAGACTAGGACCTAAATAGAATAGAACTAATACTTACATTAAGAGAAAACTGCAATTTCCACCTGGATGTAAACCAGTGATTTATATCTTTTTGGGGATTATGCTGTCTATTGTTTCCAGTAATTATGCTATCCATTCATGTAAATTCAAATGATTTTCTTTTCATTTTCACTTGTTATCTTAAGTTTTGTTTATAGAGATTAAACTTTGCATTTTCGTTAAACTTTTCACAATTTAGTGATATATATAATTTTTGTAAGTTTACTGTTATTTATTTTCGTTTTAAGTAGTTTGAGAAAATAAAAATGTGATTTGCTTAAAAAAAAAATAAACAGCCTAGCATTTTTCACCATGCGGCATCTAATCCAGCACATAAAAAAGGATGTTAAAAAAGGACCTGTGGGAAAACAATTATGCTTACTTTATTAAGAGGGTTTTAACTTGTTTAACATAGAAATTAGATTCTAAAGGGTTTGATCAATGATTTCTGGTACTTAGTTTGTTGTTTTTTGCTTTATTGTACATTTTACAAGAAGAAAAGAAAAACTGCGGCATCTGTCCCCACTTTACTATATATATTTATTACTCACAAAACAACAAACTTTAAAATGATTACTTTTATGCTAATGATAAAAGCACTTTTAACATTACGTAGGAAAAAATACTGAGCTTACATTTATAATAAAGTTCAAAATGTCCACCCCTTTCTAGAAGGTTAACCTGAACTCGTTTGCGCATGTTTGTAGAAACGCATTTTAACATGATGGCAGTGACTTCTTGTATCCTTTGAGTAATGGAAATTTTCAGATCATCTAATGTTTGAGGATTATTTTCATAAACTTTGATCTTTAAATATCTCCGCTGAAAAAAGTCCGAATTGCTCATATCGGGGGATCGAGGTGCCAAAGATTGAGATGAGTCTGTCTCCAAAAAATTCTTCCAGCATGCCCTTGGTTTCATCACTTTTATGGCATGCAGAAAGACTGGTGTAACAACTTTCGGCCTTCCACTCCTGTGTTTGTTTTACATCGAACGAACTGATATAGCGTATTTTTACTCTACTCGGTATTGCATCATTTGGATATTTATTTCGCCAAACTGCTTTGCATCTTTCATATGATTTACATTTAAAAAAAGTTTCGATCAGCGTAATTTTCTGAATGCGTGATAAACTCATTTCACCATGAAGAACAAAATAACGAAGAAATTTTCTCTTACCAAATGAGCGTGAAAAGAACCAAACGATAAAAAATCAAGAATTGATGCAATGGTAAGAAGACGATGAAATTTAATATTTAAAAAACAATCACGAACAATGAGTTCTTTAAGTTGGGGTATGGGAACTTTTAGAACACGCGGTATTTAAAACATATTTTTATTTATATGTATCACTGAGATAGACTAAAACCCGGTTTATAAGGAGTATGCACATAATAAGTAGTATCATGGCCAAGCTCGATTATCGAGTTTGGGCGTGGTAGTATTTATAGTACGTTTAACAGAGATAAACAAAGGAATTCTGTTACATTATGATCTAAGGGGAAAAGATCGTTAAGAAAATTCGATCGCGGTGCATTTTAATGGTGCTAACATATCGGCTGATAAGTTCCCGGTCTAATGAAGAAAACACGATTGTTTTGGTCAAATTCGGTTTTATTCATCAACATAGTCTTCTTTAAAAGTGATACAATCATACCAGCGCCTCTCTAACACATTTCAATACCGTACTTGAAGAACGAATTATCTTTAGTATCAAAATAGGCGTTTGTTTCGGTGATCACCTGCTCATTCGAGCCAAATTTCTTACAGGCGAGCATTTTTTTCAGATCTGCGAGCAGATAAAAGTCACTGGGAGCCCAACCTGGAGAATAAGGTGGGTGCAGAAGCAATTCGAAGTGTAATTCGTGCAATTTTGCCATCGTAGCCAAGAAATGTTCACGCAAAATAAAGCCTATACGTTCTTTTGATATGTTTAGAGTGTCATCTATCTCCAGCAACTTCACTTTACGGTTTTGTGGACTTTTTCATGTTTTCCAGTATAACCACTTCTTTTGAGCGACCAGACCGTTGCGCATCATCGACATTCATACGACCACGTTTAAATTCAGCAAACCAGCCAATAATGATCGATTTTCCTGGTGCAGAGTCCGAATAACATTTATTAAGCCAAGTTTTTGTTTCCACGGTGTTATTACCCATTAAATAGCAATGTTTAATCAAAACGCGAAATTCTTTTTCTTCCATTGTTTTGAAAATACAAAAAGTTGTTTCACTAAAACCACTGTAACTTTTGAAGCAAACGTCAGATCTTCATAAAATGTTTATAGCTACCTTCTTAATGTTAGTACTTACTAAACAGAACATTAATTCTGTATTTGTGGTGTCATCTGTGTGTCAGACCGGGAAATTATCAGCCGATGTGTTATGATACTTGAAACATAATGAAATAACCGAGGTGCATTACATGATGCTTATTGTAGATTATGGAGTGCATAATATTCATCGTTCATTTATAGAGACACACAATATGATTCTGTTACAGGACTGACTAAGATCGATCATGTTTGGAAGTGCGTTTTCGGTTGTGATGTGAATTTTTAAACTTATCTAATTTTGATTGCATTAATTATGATACTTGAAACATAATGAAATAACTGAGGTGCATTACATGATGCTTATTGTAGATTATGGAGTGCATAATATTCATCGTTCATTTACAGAGACACACAATATGATTCTGTTACAGGACTGACTAAGATCGATCATGTTTGGAAGTGCGTTTTCGGCTGTGATGTGAATTTTTAAACTTATCTAATTTTGATTGCATTAATTACGATACTTGAAACATAATGAAATAACTGAGGTGCATTACATGATGCTTATTGTAGATTATGGAGTGCATAATATTCATCGTTCATTTATAGAGACACACAATATGATTCTGTTACAGGACTGACTAAGATCGATCATGTTTGGAAGTGCGTTTTCGGCTGTGATGTGAATTTTTAAACTTATCTAATTTTGATTGCATTAATTATGATACTTGAAACATAATGAAATAACTGAGGTGCATTACATGATGCTTATTGTAGATTATGGAGTGCATAATATTCATCGTTCATTTATAGAGACACACAATATGATTCTGTTACAGGACTGACTAAGATCGATCATGTTGGGAAGTGCGTTTTCGGCTGTGATGTGAATTTTTAAACTTATCTAATTTTGAGTGCATTAATTATGATACTTGAAACATAATGAAATAACCGAGGTGCATTACATGATGCTTATTGTAGATTATGGAGTGCATAATATTCATCGTTCATTTACAGAGACACACAATATGATTCTGTTACAGGACTGACTAAGATCGATTTAATTATATAATTTTGATCTTATCTATTTTGAGTGCATTAATTGGTATGTATAAATTCTATAGATCACAGAGAAGAATTTGCACACATTACCGGATATGTAGTGAAATTACTGAAAAAGCATTTTTACTGAATTATGTGTTTTCTCAAGTTGCTTAATTAGAGATCTCATTTCGTTGTATGAAGAAATGAAATTTCTTTAAAATATTCTGTTGGTTTTTGAAAGCGGTTCATAATCTACTCCGGATGTGTGATTATTCGATTTTAATTTAATCAAGAATAGCTTGATTAAAACCTTGCAAACTAATTAATTATAATCATATTCTATGTTTATTGTAGAATATAAGTAAAAATAGGGCACCTATTCGTTATGGAGTCGACTACTTTCCATAAAAATCTACCGATTTATTTCGATGTCTTTTGAACGGAATCTAAGTTTTTGGGGTGTTTTAAGTATCATATTCTTTGTATTTTACTTATTGTTAAATTAGTTTCACTTATTTGTTACAAAAATTTAACATTAAATGTAGAACTAATTGAATAAAATATCTTAATATTCTCCCTTCTCGGGCTTAAACAATATAGGAAATCAGTTTTGTTTTTTTAAAAATTGTTCTGCAAATTATGTTTTTGTTTAATTTCAATGTAGCTAATCTCTCAAACGTTATAATTTTTTAAAAACAATCTTTCTAAAAATGTAACTTTTATGCAATTTTATCCGAAAATATAATTTTGATTAAAAATGATCGCTCTGCATATGAATAGCGAAGGGTTCAAGCGGAACTGTTGATGACAGTCACATGATTTAGGCTATTATTATAGAGATTATAATTATAATAATTTATTATAATTTTATAATCATAAAATGGAAACAGAGCAGAAATTATAATTTTTATAATAAATTCACTAGCTCCCGCTTTTTATCAAGCTGAAATCAAAGTGGTGAGTTTTCAGTAATTGGGGCCTACGCCATATTATCACGCTGTAGTGGAATCTGTTTTAGAATTGTATGAATTGCAACCATGAAATTAATCCTGGTGTTTAATATAAATATTGGATGCGTAGAAAAAAGTGTTTAAAAAACTGTTTTTACTTTTATTCTGTTATATTTCATAAAGTATGCATTAATCCGCTTAAGATAGATCAAGAAAATAATTAAAAGAAACAAAAAGAAACTACAATGAAACCTCCCTATGCGACCACCTCCTTTAAGCGACCACCTCCCTGAACGACCATTTTTCAAGGAACGAAATTTATTCCTATAGGTTCAATACTAATTTTACCTCCATTCAAAGACCATCCCAGTTGAACTCCCTCCATGAGCTAGCTACCAATTCCTTTAAAGAAAATGAAACAAATTCCATTTTTTCCTGGTCGCTTGAAGAAGGTTTAATTAGAAAAATAATTCCTGAGAGCGCATTATTCATCAAACTTCTAAACTAAGTTTAGACTTTTTTTTATTCCGGTAACTTTTAAGTGCTTAAACCTATTTGTATCTTTTTAGGCAATGCATTTAACTCAAAAATTGAGAAAAATTATGATCAAATTACTATTACTAAATGAGAAAAATTATTATAAAAAAAATGAAAAATTAAGAATAACGGTCAATAAACTCCCCTGTCCTATTCTGTGAGGAAACTTTCAAAGAAGTAAATTATTGAAATCGTCATTATTTATTCCCGTCCAAAACAAAAATTGCATTTATTTACTGAACATCGAAAGGACTTGGAAATAAATGTTATAAAAGATCAAACCGTAAAATCAAAGCAAAAGTCAATGTATTCAATTTTTAAATGCTGCAGTAATTAACTTATGTAATGAACTTTTGTTTTGATAGTTAAATTTTTATATTTTTTCCTAATGTGAAAAATAAATTTTAGTAACATTAATTGTTACCCTTTTTCAACAATTAAAATCTAGATTCAAACATGACCTCCATTAAGAAACCACCTCTCGGAGCGACCAATTTTAATTGGAACGGAACGTGGTCGCTTTAGGGAGGTTTTACTGTATATTTCATTCAGAATTAAGTGAGAATTTAAATAAAGATAAGAGATGCCAATGTGCCATGGAGATGCACTTTTGCGCATTTTTCGCTTATTCAGTGATTTTATAAAAATATATTTTTAAAAATTTTTCAATAAATATTTAATATCTTAAATTTAATGAAGTATAATAATAATTACATTTAATTTATACGACATAGTCAATTTCAGATTTGATAGATTGATCAATTATTTGATAAATTGCACAAATTGACATTTATGTCGACAAATTGCGTACTTAACCTCTTCAAGTCCTTTGCCACATATGTTGACGTTTTTTAACACTTTCTAACAAAGTTGAAAAATGTTTATGCATTCGGTTTGTCTGTCCATCTGTCTGTCCATGCTCTAACTCCTGTAAATATACTCGGATTTTCATGCAATTGAAAATCCATATTTTGGGTCACCTAATCATGTTTGATATTGCATATGAAGTATGTGGGATTAATATTTCATTTACAGATCTACCCAAAAGAATTCCGTTGCATTATGGTACATGGGGAAAAATCGTTTGCAGGTCATTTTAATGACATTACGCTGCTTCAAATGTATTGAAACTGGTATAAATCACTGAATTTCACTACAAGATGATTACGACTGAATAGGGTATTCATAGCATTTCTCGTTCATTTACTGGGACATACAAAAGAAATCGGTTACAGTACTGTCTTTGTGTAATAATTGCTGAAGTGCGTTTTCAGTTTCGGCTTACGCTTTTAAATTTAACTGTTTTGATCATGTACCGTGCTGCTCAAAGTATTCGGATAATTTTCCGGATTGTAGATGGGAACAGCTGAAATTGGGTTTTCAAATGTGTTACGAGTTTCCATAGGGTTGAATTAGACATAATATTTTAACTTATTAAACTATGAAGTTTTGTTACATTATTCTGAATGTGTTGGGAAGTGTTTCATAATCTATGCTTGACGCATGATTTTCCTTTCTTGTTTTTTATAATTATAATTACTGTCAATAATAAAAAGAACAAATTTTTTCAATAATGAATTTTTCATTACAGAACACCTCAACAAGAGAAGTATAAAAAATATGTTTTGGCTGCACTGATAATGTTATTTCCGATGTACAGTTAGAAATACAAAAACAGTGTGAAGTCAGTTAGAAATATAAAAAAAAGTGTGAAGTCATTTTTAGTGAGTCAGTGTCGTTGGATTATTGGAACAAATCGTTAATATTTGATAAAAATAATATCAGATATACTAAATATTATAAGTCTTAATAATTTGTAGAAATGTAAGAAAGAAATTTACTGTTTTTTTTTTTTATATAAGAAATCATTTCACTCATAAATTACCATGAACGATCAGCGGCCACAAATGTGTACGCTATTTTTTGTGAATTTCTGTTTTTTTTTTCATTTTTTTTTTCCTTTTTAAATTCCTATTAATATAAAATGAACAAATCGTAAAAATAAATAAATAAATAAAATTAAGTCATTTTTTTCTCACCATAAAAAAAATGTCCCTGAAGAGGTTAATTTTATGCAAGATAACCATCGATTCTTGGCTGGTATTGTTCATAGCCAAAAAACAACAGAATCTGCCAATTTCCGCTTGCTTTCTTTTACTTGTTAGTCCCCGGTACGGTATGCTATTTCTTTCTCCCAGCTTATTTTGTGTCGCCTCCAAAAAATAACGTTACCTTACAAAAGTCAGCCGTAAAACAAAGGACTACGATTAAATATTCAATAACATTTTTTAAAACTTCTAAGCATCGCACAGTTTCAATTTTTATACCGTCGTATCGGTAAAAAAAGTATTTTTAAATGCAATTGGTTTGAAAACTGCATCTCCATTTATTTTTGAAATATTAATTTTTTGTAGTTTTTGGAACCATTTGCTTAATATTGGCAACGGAAGTACTCCATGTCTGTAGAAAGTAAAGGAAAAATAGTTGTGAAATATTAATTATATCTTTTTGTTGACATTTTTTCATAACAACCGAAAGAAAATGTAATTAAAATACGTGCTATTTTGAAAAAATATAAACGAATGATTTCTGTTAAAACATGAAGCTATTATAAACTATATTTAATTTTAAGTATCTACTTTCTTTAATGACGGTATCTTTTTGTTGCATTTGTGTATAATTTCGCGATAGTGACGTCCTATGTCTACTTTACTGTACATGTTTAAGAGTGGATAGTAAATGTGGAATTCTTAAGCGGATGCGAATGACGTCATTTTACATAAAATAAAAGCATGTGCTGTAAGTCTTAAAATTCAAATGTGTTTTGTACTACTTATATATACTTTTTTTTCATCGGGGATGACTCTAAATTCTGAAAAAGCAGAATTCCTGTTTTCTAGTTTTCTCTCTTAAGTTTGAATAGGCTATAAACAGATTTTACGTACAGTCGTGAAAAAAAATACACAACACCTACTAACTCTGCAACAAATTATTATAGAAGAAAGTTACTGGTACCAAACGTATTGGAAATAAAATCTAATTTTAAATATTGCACATAAAATTTCTTTAATGACCATCTACATATAAAAAAGAACCCAAAATTCGTTTTTTTTCAATAGCAATGTAGAAGTTTGACACCATAAATAAATTCTATACCCTTTAATTAGCCTAAACTCAAATTTTCATGAAATTCGTATGGCTAGTTTACGAGAAATTAATTATTTTAAAATGAGTCTATTTTAGGGGCTGTATCCAAATTGACCATGCAACTTCTATTAATGAATTATTTCTTGCCACTATAACGATTTCTCTCGCTTAATAGGTTTCGACTATTGCCATTCCAAATGTTTCAATTAGAGACTTCTGAACATATGAATTTTAATTATAATGTACAGTCGTGGAAAAAAAAAAGTAAACACTCCTACTAAATCCTCAACAAATTATCGTAGAAGAAAGTGACTGGTACCGAACAATTGGAAATAAAGTCTACTTTTAAATGATGTATATAAAATTTGCTTAGGGCCCATCTACATATTAAAACGAACCATAACTTTGTTTTTTTTCAATAGCAGTACCAAATTCTGACAGCATAAATGAACTCTACACCCTTCAATTAATCTAAAAACAAATTTTTATGCAATTCGTACCGTAAGTTTCCGAGAAATTAATTATTTTAAAACGAGAGTATTTTAATGGCTGTATCCAAATTGAAGTTCCGTACTCGATTGTTAACTGAAAGAGCCCCCTTCTTGATAAGGGCACCTTAACCCTTAAATGCCGGGTGTTGCTTTTCGACAACATACCAAATTTAGGCTCTAAAATACTATTAGAATAATATCGAAGCTATAATGCCTAATGTTGCCAATAAAATACATTCTGAAAATATTATTAAATCGATTTTCAACATGTATATGGCAACACTTGTGCTGTTTAAGAATAAAGATAGATTTATATTTTCAATTGTTGCTACTTGTTCTTTTTGTTTTGTTTGGAAGCTTGCGAAATACCCTATTTTGTTCTGCAGTGAGCAAGTAAAATTAATTTCTTATTATAGTTCATAAAATTCTTGTGTGTTTAATATTATAGAATTTTATCAAGGGAAATTATTTTTTCAATTAAAGACCAGTATTGCCGATTAGTAACAAACTGTTTTTTAGCCGTAAATCATAGTTAAAATAAAATATGATTTTTTAAGTATTTTCCCCATGATTTATTTAAAAAATGAAAGCTAAAACCATTGTTACAATGATTTTTGAAAAATCAGGCATATAAGGGTTAAACACCACTCAAGCAGTCAATGAAGCTTGCTAGATTACACGGCAGCAGAAGAAATTTCAAAATATCTAGTCACTTCTATCACAGACGGCCCCTTAAAATATCCTTTTGCCGTTTTTTAAACATAATTTGAAAACTACTTGGAAGAAAATTGTGAAATTTTGGATTTCCATAAAGCAGGACTTAATAAAAACTAAATCTATCAAAACAACTGTAGGCTGCAATTCATAATTTTTTCGAATATTAATTTCATAATTCATAATTCATATGATAAAATTATAAAAATTGCAAATTCAACGTATTTATGTTTGGGTATATTAATATTATTGCTGCACAAAAAATTAGCACATTAGGAGTAAAATTTCAGGAGATATTTATAAAAATATTAAAGTAAAATTTAACATTAGAAGTTCTAAATTTTGAATGTTTATAATTCAAAAACTTAACATTCAAATGAAATTTCGTTTCTAAGCATAGTTTGAACTGAAGATTTAAGATATATTGTCAAAACTGTGTGTTGCCATTGAAAAAAACAAAGTTTGGTCTAGATTTGATTTGTATATGGCCCTCAAAGCCAATTTTATATAAATCATTTAAAAGCAGACTATTTCAATCGTCTGGTACCAGTCACTTTCTTCTATTATAACTGGTTGCAGAGTTAGTACGGGTTTTTACTTTTTTTTCCACGACTGCACATATTATTGAAGTAGAAGATGTATGAAAAACAAGCTGTAAATATACAAGGTTAAATGTACTTAAAAGAAAAAAAAAACGTTTGTCTCATGCAAATTATTTTTTTACAATAATTCTTTTCGTTCATACTAAAGAATAATAACCTTGATGTTTCATTTAAAGTATTATGTGATATGTATTTTAGAGATTTAAAATGCTCGTAGCTAAGGTATAACTGTCGTGATTCGTTCATTCAATTTAATTTCTCGGAGGAAGTGAAGTTTTTGAAGTTACCGCTCAACGGGACAAGAAGGATATAAACAATTAAACATCTGGTGTTCGCTGCAATAGCGACAAAGATTCGTGGAATAACAGAGTATTATTTTTTAAAACTTTTCGAGCTAGTCCCAGTATTAAACTCATTTACTGTTGGAATGTGACGTTTAAATAGATGGGAACGGAATTCTATTTCTGCGTCATAATATTTCCACTCTATTACTAGTAATTCGGGGCCTCAACTTGAATCTTCCAAGACATTTTAATTTTCATCTGGCTTTGCATAATATCTGTTATCTAACATCCTGCTATTCCACAGTTTAAAAATGCTATTTTTATATGTATAATTCGAAATATATAAGATTTTACCAAAGATAAAGAAAATATAATTTTTTTAAGAACTGTTATGTTAAACACGATTCCATGACATTATGCTCTTCCACTGCATATTGTTGGAATTTTTTAGAGTACAAATGTACAGTCGTGGAAAAAAAAAAGTAAACACCTGCTGCTCTCTCTGCAACAAATTATTGTAGAAGAAATTTACTGGTACCAAACGATTGGAAATAAAGTCTACTTTTAAATGATGTATATAAAATTTGCTTAAGGGGGCATTTAAAAATCAAAACACATATCAAAACGAACCCAAACTTCGTTTTTTTAAATAGCAATAGCCAAGTTTGACACCATAAATAGATTCTACACCCTTCAATTAGCCTAAATCAAAAGTTTCATGAAATTCGTATGATTAGTTTCCGAGAAATTAATTATTTTAAAATGAGCCTATTTTAGGGGTTGTATCCAAATTGAAGTTCAGTACTCGATTGTTGAAATGCTACAGAATTACTATGTCACTTCTATCAGTGTATTTTTTCTTGCCAATAGGGCCATTTCAATCGCTTAATATGTTTCGACTGTTTCCATCCCAAATGTTTTGTTAAAAGGAGTAAAATATATTTTTTTCAAATTATGCTTTTCTGGACATCATAGATGGCCTCTTATATTTCGACGTTTTTTGCTCATAATTCGAAAGCTACTTGCAAGAATTTGCATAAAGCAGGACATAATAATCATACGTATATGAAAAAAGTAGGATGCAATTCATATTTTTTCGAATATTATTTTCATAATTCATATTATAAAATTTTTAAAATCACAAATTCAATGTATTTATGTTTGGGATTTTTAGTATTATAATTAAACAAAAAAATTATCACATTAGAATTATAATTTCAGGAGTTATCAATAAAAATATGAAAATTTAAATTAACATTAGAAGCTCTAAATTCTGAATATTTGCAATTTAAAAATTTATGACCCAAATTTGATTTCTAGGCATATTTTGAACCGAATAAAGTGTCAGAATTGGGTGTTGCTATAGAAAAAAAACAAAGTTTGGTCTGTTTTGGTTTGTAGATGGCCCCCTAAGCAAATTTTATATTTACATCATTTAAAAGTAAACTTTATTTCCAATCGTTTGATGTCCGAAATTTTTTTCTATTATAATTAGTTGCAGCGTTAGTAAGGGGGTGTTTACTTTTTTTTTTTCCACGACTGTACATTTTTATTATTTTATATATACAAGGAATTAACTCGGGTTACGGAATATGGGTGAAAATCATCATATATATTTTCTCAGTTATTAACAACCTTTTTTTTATGCACATATTAAGGGCGCAGCGATGAATGAGGTACTTTTTTGGCAGGGTCTTACATACAGTAAAACAAGATGATTGATTTTTTAGGTAGATTTCGTATGAAATACTACCTATTACATTCCCCCCTATGTTGGAATATCTGAAAAATTTTTGCAGATCCACACCGATCATGACCTTTAGAACCCAAAACCACCCTAAGTAAAAAACTTTATATATCTATCCCTCTCTATCTCTCTATATCACTTTCTTCTGGACACGATAACTTCCACGATTCTGCATAAATCTCTTCCAAACTGATACATAAAATCAAGGGGCATAAAATCTCGGTCAAGTTCGTTAATAGGCAAAATCAGGTAAGAGGATGGAAATAGGGAGGGGTTTTGTGAAAACCGAAAAAAACCCACAACTTCTTAATTTTTGCATATATCGAATCAGTTTAAAGTTTTTATTACTTCTAAAATTAGGGCCAAAAATTTAAGTATCACAGATTTTTGATAAAATTAAAAATGGGCTCAAGGGGCGCAAAAAATAGGGTTTTTGGGAGAAAAAAATTCCTAAATTCGCCAATTCTCAAGATATCAAATCCAATTAATTTTATTATACATCTCCTTAATATTATCTACAACTTTTATATTCACAAGTTTTTGATAGGACCAATTCGTACCACAAAAAAAAATTAAAAACAAAAAGAAAAAAAAGGGGGGTGAAGAAGAAAAATTTCCACAACTCTGTCAATTCACAAGATATAAAATTCCCATGAATTTATCATATATCTTCTTAATATTGTCTTCAACATTTAAATAGACAAGTTTTTGATAGGACCAATTCTTACAGCAAAAGCAAATTAAAAATACATAGCGGTTGAAGAAAAAAATCGTCTTATTAAGGGTGCATTCAAATCCAAACTGTCTATTTTCTTACTCATTTTTAAATTCATTTTTGCTATCAAACGCATCCAATTGGTATATTCTCTTATTCAGAAACTATATAATGTACCGTTATGATCGATTTTTTGATAGAGGCAGAATATATTTCAAAAAATGATGTCAAAGTGGGCATTTTGAACAGAATTTCCCGAAGCGATTGTGTAAGA
This sequence comes from Maratus speciosus, assembly GCA_963932465.1. NCBI lineage: Eukaryota > Metazoa > Arthropoda > Arachnida > Araneae > Salticidae > Maratus > Maratus speciosus. The sequence continues at coordinate 141,238,724 of OZ010800.1, forward strand.
AAAGAAAAATATTGCCCTACAGAGAAAATAATTGTTTATTAATCAAGTTCCAATTACTTGAAAGAAAAATAAAAACACATGTCGCTTATAAATCTTTTCAAAAATCTCGTCAGCAAGTTTCGTATTTTTTCTATTAAAAATGAATCTGAAAATGTGCTAGAAAATTTCGAGTTGTTGAGCATGGAGAAGTATTTTTTTTAATACCACCTTAACATGATTCTGATAAAACCAGCTATTATATAAAAATGAAATAAAAACTCGTGAAAAGCAGCCAGATAAAACTGCTAAAGTGGATTTATATCTAATCATGATTTAGTTTTTGGTTGTGCAATTAATATACTTAACTTCGAAATCTACCCCCGCTTGTAGGCCGAGCCGGAAGGGATTTTTATTATTTTATATATACAAGGGGATAAACTCGGGTTACAGAATATGGATGAAAATCATCATATATATTTTCTCAGTTGGTAACAACCCTTTTTTATGCACATACTAAGGGCGCAGCGATGAATGAGGTACTTTTTTGAAAGGTTCTTACATACAGTAAAACACGTTGTTTGATTTTTTTTAAATGCAGTTAATCAAAAATTAATGAATAAACGTATCAGCAAATATCAAAGATTGCGACGAGAAAGCCTCGCACGGATTTATAGTTTTTCTTATGGCAACTCTTTTAGATTTTTTACACGATAAATATATTGTTTAGAATGTCCATTAACAGTACTAAAAATCATATTTATATTAAAAATAGCAATTATTCGTTGAAATAAAATTTTGAAACTTACTAATATTGGTCTCGTGCCAGGTGTTAACAGACGAAGAAAGCGCTATTTAAATTCAGCCTTTTTGATTCAGTTCATTTTAGGGGTACATTTTAGGGGTAATCGAAGCTCGTACGCGTCGATTACATGTCTCCAATCTGTGATTTATTCATATTTTATTGTTTTATTTATTGATTGATGAATGTTTTAATTTTGTTATGGAATAAAAGCTGAAAATAAATAATGAACTATTTATATACATTTTCGTGAAAGCATATTTATCTTTGCTAATCGTCTGCTCGCTGTAGAGATAAATTAGAAAAAAATTCATGCTTTAAAATTATTTTAAAAAGAATAAAAATTGAGTAAATTCCGATACAGTTTTCAAACAAATTACTACACAGTTTTTAAACAAATTGTATTTGAAAGTAATACAATTTTTCGTTAATTCGATGATGTAAAAAAGGTAAATGTGCGGTATTTAAAAGTTTAAAAACATTGCGATAAAAGTTAATAAAAGTTAACTTGAATCGTCTGCTGATGCAACCGTCAAAATGGCGGCATCTTTACGCACAGACACGTTTGTTCTATATAATATAGATAGATACTAGCATATAAACTTCGTCAAAAATAACGAAATGTTGATCTGCGTTACATTTTCATGATAGACCGGTCACGGCTAAAATTCCAGAATTAGTAAAATCTCGATTCGCATATTAAAACGCAATCGGTCTGCCAAGTCGTATCTTGATGGAAAACACCTGAAAACCCGATTTTAGCGGTTGACTCGAAGGTTTACAATTGTGTTTTCCTGCAACCACCTGGAGGTATGAAAACCTGGAGGACTGGGAGCACAGGCAAACACAATGTTAAACCTACGAGTCAACCGCTAAAATCGGGTTTTCAGGTGTTTTCTACCAAGGTATGACTTGGCAGACCGATTTCGTTTTAATATGCGAATCGAGTTTTAAATAATTCTGGAATTTCAACCGTGAACTTGATGAGGTGATTGTCTATGCTGCAGCCTCCCGGTCTATAAACTACTTCAGTTTTTTCATACAAAACAAACAGAATGAAGATTTTATTATTGAAAGATTTGCATTGCAGAAAAGTACATTTTAAAGATGACAAAGGATTTCTGCAAATAGAAGTGATGAGGATATTCATTTACTCAATATTAAATTTCTGATACAGTTCAACGGTTGGACAAAACCATGGGAACTGCTTTCCCAAAGGAAATAAGCTGCTTTGATTGAACTTCAATAGTTTAAAGATTCTACTATAAAAGGATTCTGTAAAGATTACGAACGATAAATTTTCAAAAGAATGTTTAGATCGACGAAGATTTTTAAACACTCGTTGCCAATCAGCACAAATATTTTTGATGAATGAGTCTCAAAAGGGAATGACTCACTACGCAGCTGTATTTATTGCATCAATAATAATAAGTAACAAAGTGAAACATAATTTCAGAAGATTTCACAAAACATTATAATTAAATATTCGTAACGTTAAAGTCTTTTTTTATTTTTTAAATATATTATTTTTTTGAATGAATCTCAAAAACGAATGACTCAACAAATCGCTTTTTGTTTGTTTACACTAATTTTAAAGACTTTTCTGACAAAAGCATGTAAAACACATAAGTTGCTTACTGAAATGTTGATATACATGTTTTATATGAAAATATGCTGAACAGCCATGATTTGAGGTAGAAGAAATTATCATTTAGTTGTCATATGTTTTCATTAAATCTAACATAGCGTTTAGCTACGGTCGGTCTACAGCTCCGACTCGGTTCGCCCCGGAATGGTTGCCTACACTTTCCTACACATGGATTTTATACAAGTAGATTTTTTTCCTATCTACATTTTTATTTTATGTCAGATATACATTTACTGTCTCATGGAATTTATATTTGAAACGACCAGCAATTGTGCTATTTCTAGTATAGCTACGAGTGTGCTTAAAATGGTATTTTATTATTCTAATTGTGCAGAAGATTTTATCCTATTCCAATAACAATACTGACATGCCTGTCTCATTGCATTAGCGTTTCAATTTCCAACATTTGTGGCATTTTAAGATTCGAGTATATTTATCAGTACATTTTAAAGTACATCAGTACATTTTACGGCAAGTGCCTAGTTAACTTAAAAATAAAAGACAGAATTTTCTTATTGTTGTAACTCGTATACAATTCTAACCATCTGACCATAAAGAATATTAAACAATTTATCACTTTTAGAGGTTCTAATGGAAAAAATGCCACAAAATTAAGTTATTATTTTGTAATTAAGTTGTAAAAGTATTGAAATGTTTCATTGTCATCGGAAACACATCTTTGTAAGTAATTTTTAGAATTCTAGCCCCCACTGTAAAAAAAAACGGACTAAAAAACGGAAATACTACTGGCAATCTAGACGCCAGTACTATTTCCGTATTTTTACGGAAAATTTCCCCCATAAATTACAGAAAAATTTCCATTTTTCTGATTAAAAACGGGAGTTTTTCTGTAAATTATGGGGAAAATTCCAGTAAAAAAACAGAAATAGTACTGGCGTCTAGATTGCCAGTAGTATTTCCATTTTTTAGCCCTTTTTTTTACAGTGTCCCTATGTTGGAATTTCTGAAAAATTTTTGCAGATCTACATCGATCATAACCCAAAACCACACTCAGTAAAAAACTTTATACATCTATCTATCTCTCTCTATATATGCTTTAGATGCAAAAGCCAAGTCGAATAAAACAGTGTAAAAATGAGTTAAAAGGTAGTTTTAATTATTATTCATAAATAATGGTATATTTCAAAATTTTCATGCAGCTATGCTAGAAAATGTTTCATTTATACTGAAAATTTTAATAAAGCACATACCAGCGTCAAAAGGCCATGATAAAATTTATTAAAAATTCAAAAGAATACCAGTCCACGGGCGAACAATAAAAATAAAAAATCACGAAAATACGTGAACTGAAACGGTTTGAACGTTTTAAAAAAAATCTTTATTCTGAAACAATTGTTTATTTGTGTGATATACAGGGTGTTTCCCTACCAGACCGACAAACGTTGAGGGGTGATAGTAGACATGAAGACAAACATTATTAAATAGGAAACCATGGGGCGCAAACATCTTCTGTAGGAGCTAGGGGACGTTAAATTTTAAGGTCCAAAACTTCAAACGATGATAAAAAACGGAAAAAAGGTCGATTCGTTTGCGGTTTTCGCTAAAATCATTCTTTATATCACGATTTTCTTAAATTTTTATTTTAAAGGTTACGTTCAAAAATTGTCGATAGAGGGCGCTTTAGACTTTAGAGTAAAGATCAACTACTTTTTACCGTTAATTTTTGTATGGGGTTAAAATTTTTCTAAAGTTTAGACTTTAACTTAAATTTTAAGACCAAAATCGAAAACATTGCGATCGGGTAACTAGCGAAAATTGAATTGCGAACAGAGGGGGGGGGGGGGGGATTTTAAACGCTCATAAACATTGAACAAACTAATCGATTTTGTTGCGATTTGCATATAGGTCATTCCCTTGGTAATTATTTTATTCAAAATGACGTACAGCTTTGATGTCCTCATTTTATGATAGAGAGCGCTTCCGACACATCTCCGATATTTCAATGACATTACTCCTGGGTGTTTTACTACCGGACGAACATACTTCCAGGAAGTGTTAGGGATGCAAAGACGACTCGGAATCATATAGAAATGTAACGTTGGAAATGCCTTTTTTGCGAGTTATGGTTAAAAGAAGGAGAGAAAAACGCAACAGAAAGAAGCAGAGAAATAGCAACACGTTAATTTGACAGAAAATAGTTTATTTAAAGGTTTTACTACTAAAGGTGTTCGAAATTACGACCAGAAGTAGTCCGGCAAGCTTGACAGCGGCGTCGCATGGAATTCCTCACGCTCTGGAAGATTCCTGGCATCTCTGATAGCTTTCTGGCAGCTACAGAAATACGACCAGCAAGGAAACCGTAGGGCCATCTACCCTCGCTGTGAAGCTTGCAGGACAACTTCTGGTCGTAATTTCGAACACCTTTTGTAGTAAAACCTTCTAATAAACTGTTTTTTGTCACATTAACATGTTGCTGTTTCTCTGCTTCTTTCTGTTGCTTTTTTCTCTGCTTCTTTTAACCATACTCGTAAAAAGGCTTTTCCAACGCTACATTCCTATGCGATTCCGAGTCGTCTTTGCATCCCTAACACTTCCTGGAAGTATGTTGGTCTGGTAGTAAAACACCCAGGAGTAATGTCATTGAAATTTCGGAGATGTGTTGAAGCGTCCTCTATCAAAAAATGAGGACACCAAAGCTGTACGTCATTTTGAATAAAATAATTACCAAGGGAATGACCTACACACAAACCGCAACAAAATCGATTAATTTTTTCAATGTTTATGAGCGTTTAAAATTCCCCTCTCTGTTCACAGTTCAGTTTTCGCTAGTTACCTGATCGCAATGTTTTCGATTTTGGGCTTAAAATTTAAGTTAAAGTCTAAACTTTAGAAAAATTTTAACCCCATACAAAAAATAACGGTAAAAAGTAGTTAATCGTCACTCTAAAGTCTACAGCGCCCTCTATCGACAATTTTTCAACGTAATTTAAAAAAATAATAATTAAGAAAATCGTGATACAAAGAATGATTTTAGCGAAAACCGCAAACGAATCGACCCTTTTTTCCGTTTTTTATCATCGTTTGAAGTTTTGGACCTTAAACTTTAATGACCCCTAGCTCCTACAGAAGACGTTTGCGCCCCATGGTTTCCTATTTAATAAAGTTTGTCTTCATGTCTACTATCACCCATCAACGTTTGTCGGTCTGGTAGTGAAACACCCTGTATATACACACACACACACATATATATATATATATATATATACAATTTGCCCGCTAAATTCTGTTGTCACACCGATAATTTCTGAACGACAAGAGCTATAGTCACAAAAGTGGTGTCTGAGTAATAGTAAAGTAGCCATGCGCCACTGAATGAAATAGCCTACGGCGCCACCTGATGGAATCTGCGGAGTTGGCATTCCTATCTTGAAAATGGAAAGAGATAGGGTGGAAAAGTGATTTACAAAGTTGTATAGCATCATCGATTTACTACAAAAAGACACCTTGTTGACATTAATGCGAAGAATAGAACGGTTAAAACGCGCATTTGTTTTTTCGTGATTTCCTAGACTACGACGTGAGAAAACGATCTTAGAAATTAAAAAAAACAATTAGTAATAACAATATACCTTTATTTGACATGTTCAAACTTTTCACCGTCGACTACAATGCACAATTGGATGCACATTTGTCCGAAAGATAATCCTTTCTCCTTCTGTTCAAGTTTCGTGACGTCACAGTGAAGGATATCACGAAAAAATAAATGCGCCATTTAACCGTTCTATTCTTCGCATTAATATTTTCAACGTGTCTGTTTGTGCTAAATCGATGATGCTCTACAACTTTGTAAATCACTTTTTTCCGTTTTCGAGATAGGAATGCTAACTCCGCAGTTTTTTACCATGTGGCGCCTTATGCAGTTTCATGGCTACATTAGTATGCATTGACCCCACTTTTATGACTATAGTTCTTGACGTTCAGAAATTATTGGGGTGACAACGGACTTTAGCGGGCACACTGTATATAATACATTAAAAAAAATATATGTAACAAGTTTGTATAAGAATAATGACAGAAAAGCTAATTTAAAGATGGCATGTATATGTATATTATTTGTAATTAGTTTTTCCAAAAAAGTGTTTGACACAATAAACTAACACATTCTTTTCATCTTACTAAATAATCGATGGAATGTCGCTCCAAAAACCTTATTCTGCTACCGGTGATTCTTCTCTCATAATGTCAAAGAAGGGATTACTTATTTAGCAGCACTAAATAACTAAATTCCATTAGTAGATATATGTCAAACTAGGTTATGTGTTAGGAGAAACGATTGCCTCAATTTTAGATGACAAATATGAAAACTCAAAGATTTATCCATTTTCATTTATGTTTTTGTGTGTTAAGTGATTAGGAGTGATTACCCATAAGCCAGGATATATATAATGTACTGTGGTATAGGGCAATTCCATCGTAACTGACGTAACATTTAATCATCGAATTTTGTTTTCAAATCTATGTAGAAAATTTACTAATAAAGCAAGAACAAATTTTTACAATGTTAAATATTTCTTACTAAGGTCTTAATACCCAAATATCTGCAGATTATTTCAATCTCTCTTTGAGTCCCAAAATTTGCAATTCAAAATTCTGTAACTGACGTAACATAAAATGGACAAACATTTTTTCTGCCTTCATTGAAGTGTAAAAATTATCAAAACTATCCCGTTAAAAAAAGTGATTTAATGTTCTCAACAACAGTAAGTAATGCCAAATTATAACAGTAACTTGTTTAATTAATTTCTGAATAATAATAAAAAAAAATGGCATTTACACGTGTAACTGACGTAACATTATGACTTTACAAAGACAATAATGATACTTAACTTATTTTGTAAACAGAAATTTACAATGCTTTTTTATTAGGATTTTTCTATAGAATATAAAAATATCAAGCTTTCCAATCATATCCTTAAATTAAACATATTGTAAATTTGATTTCCCCCCCCCCCCAAAAAAAAAAAAAAATAGTTTTCTGTGGAATTGCCCTATAATAGTGTCATCAGGTAGATTATATTTGTGCCATTTAATACATCTGATAGCTTTAAATATGGAACAAGTTCACTTCGAATAAATGCATAGTATAGGCTTTTGGAGAAAAATGATCCCATCTGCACTATTTCTGAAGCAAATAATTGGACAAAATTACATTGTACGATGTGATTATGATTGTATATGTAAAAACTTGTTTAACTGCTACCAGTCGATTAATTAAAACGTCTACTAATTAATGCTATATTTAAACTTTGCTTAAGCATAATCTACATGTAGAAATTGCACCAAACGTGAAAATTTTCAGTATTGAAACCCGATTTTGACATCATAAATGGATTTTCCAGAAAACTTTAACTCCGGGCTAAAAAACAGGGCTTGGATTTGAATATTTAAGACTCCTAGAAATCGATTTTTATCAAAACAATTGCAGGTTGCAGTGCATAATGTACAGTGGAGCATAAGTAAAACACCTCAACTTCGAACTCTCTATATATTACAATACCCAGTATATGACCTTCAAATTTTGTGCATACGCAATTCAAGACACAGGAGAACGAATTATGCAAAACTAAAAAGAAAATAGCCATACGCTGAAAAGATGAATCTCAAACTAAACTAATATTTGCTTAAACTGATAAAATACTTTTTTAAAATGAAATAAAAAAATACCTTTATTTATTCATATAAATATTCATACATTATTATTTTTTTTTTATTTTTTTTTTTTTATTTATTTATTTTTTTTTTTTTTTTGCCTTTTTAAAAATATTTTATCACTTTAAGCAAATATTAATTTAGTTTGATGTATTCAAGTGATTTTTCATATACTTTTTTAAGATAAATGTCTACAAACTTTATTGAAACGTACCAAATGTTCACCTTTTATCAACGCACGGAATACTATTCACTATGGTTTCCTTCATGAAGATGTAAAATCCGTGGAGAGCTTGTTCAACCGCAGATCTTAACGAGTCAACTGAGATGCTTCTCACAAGCTGAGTGACCTTCTTTCAAGTATGGAAAAGTTAACAGAATTCCTCGATGATTAAATAAGATTTTTAAGTGTCCCCACAAAAAAAAGAAAGAAAAATCACACGGATTAAGATCTGGAGAACAAAATGGTCAGGTTGTAAGAAATGCATGCCCGGTAGCTTTGTCATTATAAAAACGTTGCAGAAGAAATAACATTTTGCTTCCATTTTAACATCCACTTTTTATCACTTTCTATACCCAGAACATGACTGCAATTTATGGTTTTATAGGAAATTTTGTACTTATAAAGTGGAATTGCCGTTGCAATAGTAGGCTTACCTGCTTTTACCACCTGCCTAATAGCTTTTTACCGGCCTAATAGTTAAGCTTACCAGCTTTTGTTCCATTAGGGCCATAGAAATTAAAACGGAAAATGTTTATTTCCCATTTGTTTAGTTTTATTATTATTATTATTGTCTTTTTTCTATTTCCTGTTGTACAGTCGTGGAAAAAAAAGGTAAACAAACCCTACTAACTCCTCAACAAATTATCGTAGAAGAAAGTTACTAGTACCGAACGGTTGGAAATAAAGACTTCTTTTAAATGATGTATGTAAAATTTCATTACGTGGCCATCTACATATTAAACCGAACCCAAACTTCATTTTTTTTTCAATGGCAATACGCAATTATAAGAAGATATTTCAAATTTTAAGTTTAAACTATGCTTAGAAACCAAATTTCAAGTCATTTGAATGATCAGTTTTTGAATTATAAACATTCAAAATTTAGTATTTCTAATGTTAAATTACATTTTCATATTTTTATTAATATCTCCTGAAAGTATACTCCTAATGTGCTAATTTTTTGTGTGGCAATAATACTAAAATACCCAACATAAATACTTTGAATTTGCAATTTTTATAATTTTATGATATGAATTACGAATTATGAAATTAATATTCGAAAAAATTATGAATCGCAACCTACAATTTTTATGATGAATTTATATTTATTAAGTCCTGCTTTATGGAAATCCAAAATTTCACACTTTTCTTCCAAGTAGTTTTCAAATTATGCTTAAAAAACGGCAAAATGATGGTTTAAGGGGCTGTCTATGATAGAAGTGACAAGCTATTTTGAAATTTCTTATGCTATCCTGTAATCTAGTAGTATTCAATGACTGTTTGCGTGACACTTAAGATGCCTTGATAAGAAGGTGGCTTTCTTGGTCAACAATCGAGTACCGAACTTCAATTTGGATGCAGCCCCTAAAATACGCTCGCTTTAAAATAATTAATTTCTCGGAAACTTATCGTGCGAATTGCATAAAAATTTGTTTTTAGGTTAATTGAAGGGTGTAGAGTTCATTTATGTTGTCAGAATTGAAGAGCTAAGTAGAAGAACATGTTAAGTAACAAAAATGACATATGAAGAAATTTGAAGTGAAAGTTTTTGCTGTAAATTTTAATGATTTATTTTCTATTTGATACAATGTGTTTAAAATATTAACAGGTATGGTACTAAACTCTCTCAGAAAAACTTATTCCTATTTAATTTTCAAATATTAAAAATTATTAATATTATTGACATTATTAAATATTAAAATATTAAATATTAATGAATGATGTCTTAAATCTTCAAGACTAAATGGAATCTTAGTATTTTAGTTTCACCATGTGATAGGATACCTCATAACGCTTTCATCCAAAAGATAAATATTTTTTTTTTAGAAAATGTAGCATAACATGTTTATCCACTCAGCTCTTCAATTGTGTATTATTGAAAAAAAAAAGTTGTATTCGTTTTAATATGTAGATGGCCCCCTAAGCAAAATTTGTATGCATCATTTAAAAGTAGACTTTATTGCCAATCGTGTGGTACCAGTAACTTTCTTCTACGGTAATTTTTTGCAGAACTAGTAAGGGGTGTTTACTTTTTTTTTTCACTACTGTACATCCAGTTTATTATCAGACTTATAGCACTATGAACGTACTTTTACTAATAGTAATGTACATTTGTATAGTTATAATGATGACATAATTTTAATTGCTACTGATCAAACTAATATTTATCAATTTCCAGTAGATTATCCTACTAATTTAGAATTAACGAAAAATCTCCTATCTAACAATACAGTTAACTTTTTAGATCTTAAAATTACAATAAAAGAAAACAAATAATAACTGATCTCTATGATAAACGTAAAAAAATTTAAATTCAAAGTTAATACATTTATTAATTTTAAATCTTGTCTTCATAATTCTGTATATCGTAATATAATCCTTAATCATTTATATAGAATAAAGTGTTTATGTTCTTCTCATCTAATTAACAATAATATTAAAAAACTAATTTATGATGCATTAAATCATGGTTTTCCAAAAAAAAATTGGTTTTCTTGGTTTTCTTTGTGCGGTATGCCCAAATTCATATTCTTTAGCTAATTTATGGCTAATATGAAGATGAAACCACACATTTTATTTGTAGAACTTAAGGAATTTGGGACCCGAAGATTCTGTCTAAGTTCTAAAAATTTCCACCAATCCATTTCTGTTGTTCAATTTCTGCTGTTTTTTACTATGTTTTTGGAATCCATGTTAAGTTTGTTGGGGAGCACTGTATTTGTTAATATCATTTTATTCATAATTTCACAGTTTTCGTTGGTGGTCGGTAATGTTTATTTAATGGTTATATATATATATATATATATATATATATATATATATATATATATATATATATATATATATATAACCATTGCATGTCGCAAGTGCATGCCGGCCTGTCTCCATGGTTTCAATTTCTTCTGGTTTTAGTTTGAATGTTTTTAAAGTTTGCCGTTTTTAAAGTATGTTGTTTTTAAAGTTTGTTGTTTTTAAAGTTAGTTGTTTTTAGTTATTTTGTAGTTGTCATTTGGTTTAGTTTATTTATTGTTTATTTATTGTATATTTATTGTTAAAAAATATTTTCATATATTTAAGCGTATTCGAAAATAAAGGCCAGATGAAGAATGCTGCAGTTATAAATTTCAGTATCGAAAAAGTCGTTGTTTGTATGGTAACAAAATTGAATCAAGTGCTCAACTAAACTTAATTTTGAGCTTAAAACAATTTTAATTAATTTAAATTTTGTTTAAATCGTAAAATTTAATAGTTAAATTTCATTATAAATATATATAAATATATAAATGACGAAACTATAGTTAAAACAAACTAAAACTGACAAAACTAAAGTTATTTATAGTACATTTATTTAAAATAGTCCAATTTGAAAAAAATAATTTCCTTAAAGATTTATTTCACATAAACAAGTACTTTTTTTTTAATTTTGCCAACCGATGATAAATCGCAAAATAACGAAGTTTTCATTATTTTTTATGGATGCTCTACCGAGGTTCCACCGAAATTTTTTTATAAACACATATATCCTCATAAGAAGATCAGTCTGTAATTTTTGTGGATTTTTCGTAGTATCAACGTATGGAAACCTTCCTTGTTAGCATACTATGTAATATACATACACAGAAATGCACAAAAAAGTATATTTTTGGGATAATTGATTGTAATAGCAGAAATTGTATTTTCTAATGCCTTATGAGTTTTTCAAATTGTTCACTTAGACATCATCTTTCACCTTAATAAAATATGAAGTTTTGTTACATTATTCTGAATGTGTTGGAAAGTGTTACATAATCTAAGCTGGACACATGATTTGTCGTTCTTGTTTTAATTTTGCACTGAGTAAATGATACTTTAGTTTCCCATTTATGTAAATTATATAAATATATTTAATTAACGCATAAATATTCAAGCTTTACTTTCAAAGACAATGCAAATTCTGGACACTTTTGTCACATTATGAAAATAAAACTTCTAAATAATATTGAAAATCATATTACTTTTATAATCAGCATCTTTTGCGTCATAGCTTATCAATACACGAATGATATTATTCTATTAATTCAATAAAGTTAATTATGAAATGAAAACGTTATTGTTCGCTTTTGACAAAATTCTTGTGATAATTTTTTCAAAGCATCCAGAATAATAACGTTAGGCTTAAATTATGCATAAGGAGGTTTTATTGTAAGTTAGTGGCGAAGATAAGATCACACACTGGATGGGGATAGCATATTAGAGATCTGGCCCAGCTCGCCATCCAAGTTCAGGCCAATTTTCTTTCATTTCAACAATACTCTTTTTTTTTTTTCAGGACACTCTGTTCGGACCAGGGTTAAATTTCACCCCCCCCCCTTTTTTTAAGAATAACTTGAGGATCGAACCCGGGCTTCACGGCTTACAGAATGTAGGTGAAAACATTTTTTTAAATTGAAAACTAATAATTTTTTACATGCAATATATTTTTTAGATTGCCCACTAACAATAAAAAACATTTTCCATATGAAAAATATGAATTAAGCAATCAAATCGAGTTTTGAAATTTATTAAAAGCGATATTTAAGTATTAGCCGCATGCTACGAGTTATTAACCAAGATTTTGTTACTTAGGGGCTTTGCTCTGATAATTTCAGAGCTTTAAGCACGTAGTTCAATTACATGTCTGTTAAATTCGCGTTTTATTTAAATTATTTTATTTATTTATTCATAGAGGCAGTTTTTTTTTTTTTATGGAGTATTAGCCCTAAGAAAAGGATGAACTCTTTATGTTGTTTTAAGGGCAAACGGATTAATCTTTCGTAATCAGCTCCATGCGATAGAGATCAATTTAAAAATATTTCATGCTTGAAAATTGTTTTTAAAACCATAGACAATCATTAAACTCAGATGCACTTTGCCTAAACAAATTCCATTTGAAAGGGGGGGGGGGGGTCTATTTAGCTGCCTAAAAACGTTGTTAAATTGTTCGATTACAAATATGTTAAATTTGTGTTTTCAAATATTATTCTTTCAATTGTTTATAAAGAAAGTATTAATTTCATTATGGAAAATAGTCAGAAATAAATGCTAAGCAACTTTTGTTGCTTTATGTGCAAAATGCTGATTATTATTCTGCATTCAAGTCTACACGTAATAAGATAAATTACAAAAAAATTATGATTGAAAATTATTTTTAAAAACATTATAAATCAGTCAATTAAGAAAGCTTTTAAACAAATTGCATTTGAAAGTAGATTTTTTTCCCTATCTCAAAATTGAAAATGTAAGATGGTCAGCAGATTAAAAAATTGCAGTAGCGAAAATTTCAAAACTGAAATTTGATCGTGATTTGACCATTCGCAAAATCACGCCAGCGTTACGCACAGATACGTTTGTCCTTTATAATATAGATACGTAATCAGTAAAATATAATAAAGATCTGGTAATATGATGAAATTATCAAATGAGGCTCTTATGCTTTGCACTCCGGAATGAAAGAAGCAAAATTTAGTCCACTTTGACACGATAATAGAATTTTTCCCAATGAAGTCTAAATCCGTTTACCTTCTCAAAATTTACATATTCACTTCTCATATCCGCATTCACCATTTTAAAAAAATGTATTTTAATTTTATCATTTAAAAATCATTTTAACTCAAAACTTGAAGTCACGATTGTTAGCAATATCTTTTCATATGAACAGTTGCACTCTTAACTTGAGATTCTAATCTCAGTACCGGAGAGTAAAAATTGTCGTAAATTTATGTTTTTTAGGTGATTTATGTTAAAATGTTTAGCTTTATTTAAGAAAATGATGGTTTCTTTTAAATGTGAAGTCATTTTCACTTACTTAAGCATTTCTCCCAATGTCTGAAACTTAGTATTAGTACACATGCAGAAGGGGAAAAAATATGGCAACTTTATTAGGAAAAATGCATGCTTTCAAAAGCAGTACGTCATTTTCCGTTCAAAATATTATCTCCATAATGGGATTTTGTTCCAACCCTATTCAACAACAAGTGGTTTCGTTCGACTTCGGCTCAAGTTTTCGCTACTAATCTTTAAAATTTTTGGAAATTTTTTTTAAAGAAGTCTTGGATGCAGTTATATTTATAAACTATTAAAAGAAATCAGACGATAAGAACTGTTACTTTCACATCATACGTAGTATAGGGTAAGTCTTGTACTGTTTTAAGAATCGAAAAAAAATGACGGATTTACACGTTTCAGATACTGGAGATTCTAAAAAAACATTTTTAGAAAAAGAAAAAAAATTGCCGTTCTTCTGTGCGTCTATAAAGGCCCTATTGCCCGAACAAATTGAGATAGAGACTTGAAAGTGAGTATGCATTTAGTACGCAATAATGAGACGAAACCTATTGAATTTCCAGTAACCTCGATTATGCAAAACTATTTTTTTCGGACTCTCGAAATATTAGTTCTGATAAAAGGTACGTAAAAATTTTTGAAATTGTTTATTTTAAGAAGTGAATATAAAAGACAATATAAAAACATAAATTTTGCAAAAAGAATGAAGTCGATCGGATGATGGGTTGCCGAGATATTTGTAATAATATTTTCCACACGCTTCGATTTTTCATGGCACTGTATTTCATTAAAATTTCAGTTCAAAGACATATTTTAATTGGAAATGATACGCTTAATCCGACGCAGTAAACTGTTAGCTAATAGGATTATCATTTTTGGAGTTATAAGAAGGTTTCTTTTACGCAATTCAGCAATAGAGCATTTAAAGTTTATGACGTCATCAAGCCACGATTTTAAACACCCTATCTACCGAAACAATTGAGATAAAGGCTTGAAATTTCGTACGTGCTTAACATGTAATAGTGCGACAAAGCTTATTAAATTTCAGTAACTATTGTTATGCGGAAATATTTTTTCGGTCTTTCGAAATATTCGTTTTGATGAATATAAAAATTTTTGGAATTACCTGTATTTCTTTCCAAGAATGAATATAACATGAATTTTACATAAAGACTGAAATCGATTGGACAATCAGTTGCCTTGATATATGCGATCATAATTTCCACCTTATTAATCATTTGAAAAAATGGTTATTGTACTCTGTCAGGGTAGGAAATCAAAAACATATCTGAAGCGTTTTATTAGTTGAATCCTGCATTTTGATGGGTCTATACAGTAATCTGTATTTTCCCTTTACTTTAAACAGAGATGGATACTTATGTTGCCACTATAACAAAAAAGTAATAAATAGTACAAAAAATTAATAACTCAGAAACAAATTGAGATAAAGCTTTCAAACAAATTGCATTTAAAAGTACATTTTTTTTCTCTATACGACGGTGTAAAAAGTAATATTGTGGGATGTTTAGAAGCTTAAGAATGAAATTTCATTTAAAATGGGTCCAGGAATATTAATGTTTAATCCATGGCGTACGTAATGTATGACCAGTTCGTAGAAGTTAAAAAATTTACAGTACCGAAAAATGTAATCCATGGCGTACGTAATGTATGATCAACTCCGTGCGATTTTTTATGTCTTAAATTTTAGTCTTTGAAAATATCATTTTCCAAATGGTCGTTCTAATTTGTTAAATTGCATTTTTTTAATTTTATATTGTGCATATCCATGATGGGTGAGTATTACGGTGCCCCCCCCCCCCCCAATGACATGTTTTTTGTTTGTTATGTTAACGGAATCAAGCCGAAAACAAAATAAAAACCGAGAAGAAAATGTATTCCTTTTTCAATTAGATACCGATATTTTTGCACTATTTATTCTCACGGGATGATTATATTTTTTTAACTCTTAAAAATTTCGAGGAGTTTGGATGATAACGACTATTTTTTTTTTTTTTTTTTTTTTTTTTACATTTAAAATACAGGACGACTCCGTTCTCCCTCCCTTTTTCCGGCATATTTCACAATTATTCCTTGACACCCAAAAACAAAATACGCGAAAAATAAAATAAAAAACATCATATACTTTCAGTTGTCTTTGCAACTCTGAAAACCATTTTAAAAAAACCCAAAAATTAAGCCATTGAAAAAAATTCATTCCCCGAAGTCACTTTTCTTTTTTTCTTTTCATTTTTCTACAGGATTAACATTACTCATATTTTGATTAAAAAATATACTTAATTTATACAATAGCTCTGAAATTTTAATACTATATACAAACTTTTAGCTAATGATCGAGTATCATTTTACTTCAGGCAAAGTCAGATACATCCTTTGAAAAAAATTTATTCCCCGAAGTCACTTTTCCTTTTTTCCGCTCATTTTGCCGCAGGATTAACATTACGCATATTTTGATTAAAAAATATACTTATATCTGAAATTTTAATACTATATGCAAACTTTTAGCTAATGATCGAGTATCAGTTTGCTTTAGGTATAGTTAGATTTAAGGGTGAAATAATTAATTTAATTATTTTAGTATTTTTAATTTTTATTAATTTAAATATTTCGTTTAATTAACTGAAAATCCCTTTCTCCAAAGTCGCATTACAAAAAGGAAAAAAAGGGAGGAAAGGATCTTCACTTCCCCCTCCCCCTTCCCCCGTCACACGCAATTAGAAACATATAGGATAAATTTGGAAAAAATGGGAGAGAAATAAACAAAATTTTAGTTGAACACGTAGAGAAAAGACATTGTTCGTTACATTCTAAGTTCTGCGACTATCTTTATATTCTATTCGCTCCACTATTTAAAAAATAATGAATTTCGTAGTAAATTTCTCTTGAACATGTTGACAAAGTGTTGCATTATCTTTATTAAAAATCTGTTAATATATTATTTTAGCATTTGTTAAATTTCCAAACTTAAATGTATGGTCTCTGAACAGATTTTTTCTTTTTAGATAGGAACTATAGCTTTTTCTCCTGTTCTATTTCGAAATGAATGGAAATTTTTACTGTTGAATTTTTTTTCTCGTTTTATATTGTTAAACTTTGTAATGAGTTCATATACTTTCATTTAATTTTCTTTTTTATTCATACAATTAAATATATATATATTTGCTTCTTTTCTTATGTGGCTACCATCCACATCTCAACATTTCCCCCCTTTTTACGGCTCTCTAATGCCTCTGCAATATGAATCACCTTTCAGCTGGATGTAAAGTCGCTCAAAATTAGAAAGTCCAAAAAGCTGCTCACATTGTGCCATTGTCAAAGTGCACGTGAAACATTTCTGTTTTCAGAAATTGTTCCGAGATACAATTAAAAAGAGTCGCCAGTTACAGCTCTGCTTAGTCATTTGGATCCTCCTTGCTTTGGTCGCATTCTAAGGATATGAATGTAATGAAAGTTCTTTGCTTTTCCTCTCATAGTTTAATTGAATCGAAAATGGAAAGAATGGTTTGAAAATTTCCTTATCCCCAGAAAATTGTCAGTACTGCGATCTTATACTGGTTATAAGTAGGATCCAGCTACCAGTGATGCAGTTGTAGAAAAAATCAGAGGGTATACGCTATAGACAGAGGGTATACACCAGATAGTATACACTATAGCTACGGAGGATACAGTATAACCTCGAAAATCCGAGGATCGAGACTAAGACGGATTTTTGAAAATTCCGAATTTCTGAATGAATATCAAAGTACTTCCGATATTCTTACTTGTACCTCTATTCAAAATGTAATTCATAGCCGTGTGATATTTAAGTGAGAAAAAGAGGAAATTAAATACTTAAAAAAAAAAAAAATCTTCATTGATTTTCTGTGCTACATAAACAATTCTAATAAACAGTGATTTCTACTTGTGTAATTTCCGAAACATCGATGTCAATTTTATTTGCTTCCATTTTTCCGGCCAATCTTTAACAAGTTTTTCTTGGATTTTATATAACTGAAGAATATCGATTTCGGAAATACAGTCTTGTTTCTTTAAAGTAGGTATTAATTTCCCAGTCAAGTTTATCCATTTTTCCAATGATATCTTTTCTTTTGCGGACACATCGTCCCTCTCAGATGCTACCAGAGTTATCGGCGGTTCTATTTAGCATAGCGTCAGCAATCTCGCTGTCCGCTAATCCATCGCTTTCTTTTGCGAAGTTTTTAATTATTAAAAAATTGCCTTCTTCTCTCTCAAAGTTGGAAAGATAAAGAAAAAAGGTAGAGGAAGGAAAGTAGTATTTGATACCGGATTTTTGAAATTGCTGGATTTTTGAGGTCATACTGTATAAGGAGTTATCCAGAAAGTATACGGCGTATACCAACACATGCACACCAGTGCATTCCTGCCTACAACGTAAGGTCATGAGGCAAAGATTCACATGGGAGCTTTGTAGCTACAATTTATATTAATTTTGAGCAAAAATACCCGATTTTTGGCTTTGGGTTCCTCCTTTAGAAGGGGAACCTTAGTTGTTAAGATGAAGAATCTACCCCGTTTACCCATGTAATAATAATCTCTGAATTGAGGTAAAATTAATATTGAGCCAATGGGAATAAATTTCGTTACATGAAAAAAAGGGTCGTTCAGGTAAGTGGTCTCTGAATGGAGGTGGTCGCACAGGGAGGTTTCAGTGTATATATCTCACTAAATACATTCAGTTTTCATTCATAAATCTTTAATTGCTTCTTATTCAGTTGTGGGAGATCCAGACAGTTTTTATTCTTTTTCTCATCGTAACCTGTTTAAAATTTAAACGTATTTCAATTAAAATTTTTAATTTTAAACGTGCTAATAATTCAAATTTCATAAGAATATTTATATAAGATAAACTTTTGGACAAAATTAATATTCTCCAAAATTTTCGTTTTTATAAGTATTATGAAATGTAATCAAAATAAACTTTCATAATATTAAGAACTTTACATAATTAGTGTAGTCTCGGGGGTCTTTAGCCCCCCTTAACATCTTCGCCCACCTTTCTCAGAGAATGCGCTATTACTGTAAGCATCAAAGGAAAAATGTCGTCTGATGTTCATTTAAACAAAATACGACATCAAAGATCATCCAAGTTAATTTATATAATCAAATTCAACTTAATTGACTCTGAGGAAGCTAATAACTACCAGCTCGTCAGAAATTTCCGACAGAAAATATAAAGTTAACAGCTAGTTACAATGTAACAGGCAATTAATGAAAAAATTCTGAAAAGCCTTATGTTCGTTGCCAAGGTTGAAATAATACAGTAATAAGCTTTAATTAAAATTAGGGATGTCTCCATATGTCTATTTTGTATGTATTCTAATAAGTTAGCTATTATTTTATGTAAAGTATGGACTGTTAATGTAGTATTTTTTTCTGTATAAGTTAATAATAAAATTTATTTGTAAAAATAATTTTCACTTACTTCATATAAATTTTTAATAAGGTTTACAAATATGCTAAGACAGCATTCTCACTGAATTTGACATAAGAAATTTAAAAAAAGACCAATTATGCCATTTTATGTAATGGCATAATTGTTAATTTATTTCAAAGGACGTGGCCTTGTGAAATTTTGAAAGGTCTGAACAATGCATGTAAACGTATGATTTTTTAAAAATCTTCAGGAATATTTAAAACGAATTTCTTAATGTTTTAAAGTATTTTCTTTGTTTTATTAACAACATTTTATTAAAAATCTAATTTTTCATTTAATTTCATCATAGCGTAACACACAAATTTGTATGCGTGAATTTCAAAGTTTTAAAATCATTTATTGGGTTTACAAACTTTTATAAATAAAAATAATAACAAAATATAATGATAATGATAACCATATAATGAATTTTCAGGGATTCTCGTAAAAATTAGAATGTGTGCTTTTGTTTTTTTAATTTGATTTTTTCCCCTCAAAAGGATATTTTAACGTGGTTAGGGTCTGTGGAATCTCGATAAAAAACACATTTACTAATTTTTATGCACTCCAGATTATCGTAGGCGGATTAAAATATATATATATGCATATATATATACTTACTAGATTATCGAAATTATATAGTATATATTCTGCAAAGCATTCTACGGAAAATAACATGTAACTTGTACCAGTGATAAATTCAGGAGGGGGCCGAGGGAGGCGGGTGAACATTCCCCTCTTCAGCGCATCAAAATTCTCAAGCTCCCGGAAGTTAAGGATTTTCGACTTATTGTCGGTCTAGAATCCTTCTCCGAACTCTATAATGATTCCCCCACTACGCAGCTGAATAAATCCCTTCAGGAAGAAAATGTCTAGATTAAACACTAAATTGTGCAAAATACACTTTAGATCATGCACTATAAATGTATTAAAATAATAATACAAAAAGTCGCCGATAGAAGACACCATAAAACTTGTGAAACGAGATTTTTGTACAAATTATCCAATAAAAGAGAAAAAGAAACGCTGCGTAAGCAGAAACTTTGCGTTCTCTCATTCGCAATGACGATCTTGAAGTTAAAAAACTGTTCTTGGTGAAGCTTTATTTCGGAAATGGCGGAAACGTCGTTGTTGCGATTACAGCATTCTGGTTGTTGAAGTACTTTCGCAGAAAACATTTTGTACCGGACTTTTAGCGTAATTTCCGAAGTTTCTGTTCTTCGAGTTCCATTACAACTCCCAGAAATACTTTCTTCAATTCACGGAAATATTCCGGGCAGCACTGCTACCGGTATATATCCGAGAATTGAAGAAATTTCCGTTCTTTTTTCCCATTCTAAGACAGAAATTTTCCGTAATCTGAAAAAATGTGTTTTTTTACAAAATACGTCTCTCGTCCTTCTGTGGACCCCTTTGGATTTGAACCAGTGTTCGTAAAGCTGGGCCATATCATAAGAGTGTCTTTAAATAAAAAACTCAAATCAACTATATTCATGGAAATGGTGGTTTATGTTGGATTTATGCGTTTTAAAATGCTCCTGAAGACTATTTGATGGTTTTAAGAAAATGTCTGTCTGTATGTGAAAAAAATTTTGTGGGCGCTCTATCTCAAGAACTAATGCACAGAATTTCACAAAGCTTTAGACTGAGCTATACCTTGATGTAAACTGGTGCTGATTAGTTTTTGGTGAATACTGCCCAACAGGTTGCTCTGCTGTGCGGAATTTATCTCAATTTTTGCAATAGCTTTACCTCAAGAACTAATGCACGGGTTTTCATAAAAATTCAGATTCAGTCACAAGTTAAGTTGTTGCTTATTAAATTTTGGTACATGTCGCCCAGCAGGTAGTGTTGCTATGCTGCATTTTTGCGATTTCAGCGATAATTCTTATCTCAAGAATACGGAATTAAATATACGGAATACGGAATTAAATATACGGAATATACGGAATTAAATAAAAATTTAGATTCAATTAGCCCTTTATATAAACTGGTGCTGATTAGTTTTTGGTGTATATCGCCCAGCAGTGGCCCTGTTGTGCTGCATCTATCTCACTTTTTGCAGTAGCTTTATCTCAAGAACTAATAATGCATGGATCTTCATCAAGCTTCAGATTCAGTTAGACGTTGACGTAAACTGTTACTGATCAGGTTTTGTTGTAAAATGCACAACAAGTGATACTTATATCTCCTTGTTAAATGCATCCAATTCGATGAATCTATATTTTATATTCCTCATGATGGGCATAAATTGTCATTTAATTTTGGCACTGTGATAGCAAATTTTGAAATATTACCATGTATGAGATAGAAGAAACTTTTGGGATTGGCACATCCGACTAGTTTACCCCTTTTTTTCTTCCTACTTATATATTTTAAATTTTAATATTCTATTCATTATTTGATTTTAAAGCAAATTAATAATTTTATATCTTCTATTATATTTAAAACTAATTTTTGAGAAAAACTGACATTTAATTAATTTAAATTCATATAATTTATACAATACTTGTAAAATAGCATTGCAATTATATTGTATATAAGGGAACAATGTATTTTTTTATGTATAGTGTATATAATATATAGAAAATATAGTGTACAATAATGTAATTATGCATATATTACATTTTGAAAAAAAAAACGATTATCCCCCGGGAAAATTAGGTTTTTCATGAAAAAACCCATGTGGGTTGAGTTTTTTTCAGAAAAGCCCGGGTTTTTGGGAACCCTGATTTGAACACGAGACTTGTATGCGGACACAGGCGCGTTTCGAATCGAGCATCTTAACTTCTCGACCAGCGAACGCATGGTAGAGGGTGATTTTAAAATGAAGGTACGGATTGCCTTCAAGTAAGGGATTGGTAAGGCTTGTTAAATTTCTTGTTCAGAAGGCTCGGAAATTTAAACTTGATTGCAGGGGCATTTCGTCGTTATGAAATAATGGTTGGTGTTTTAACACTTGTAGAATAACAGAAGATAAAATCTCCCCACTAAAAAAAATCTGCAGAAAATCTGTAGGTAATTACCCAACAATCTGTAGGTAATTGGCCCATTTCTGCAGATATTTCTAAAAATATCTGCAGATATTCTGCAGATATTTTGAAGGTAAAGCTAAAGCTGCAAAATTTCTTCAGATTTCTGTAGAATTTCTGGAGAAACTAGAGATTTCTTCAGATAATCTTAAGATTATTTTTAGTGGTGGTATTACTTATTAGACATATTTATAATAAGACATAATTTGATTGTTAGATGTAGAATATGAAAATTATACTTTTAATTAAATTCGAAAAGAAATGTTTTCTTTTTTTGGATAAAATCGATTTTTTAACTTGATTAAATTACTATATATTTTTTTAAATGTGTTCGTTTAGAACATATTTTACACGAGAATATATTTTTTTAATACTCTAAAAAATAAATTGCGAACAAGTTTAGCTGAAAGAGAAAATTGCTACTTCTTTATTAAATTCGAAAGAATTTAAAAAAAAATAAATTAGAAATTTTAATTTATTCAATTTTCGGTTTTTAAGTTTAAAAACAAATTTGAACTTTGGTATTAATACAGCCAATACGCATGCGTGCAAGCAATAAACGGAATTTCTCCCTCTTTTTCAGAATTCCGGGAAGAATTAACGGGAAAAGCATGTTTTCTAGGAGTACGGAAATTATTTGTTTAAAAATAACCAATATTTTAGTGTATAAAGAAGTTTTTTTCTGACAGTGTATAGCGTGCTAACAGCTATATGACTAATTATATGTTTCTTAAACAACTACAATTAACTTTATTCAGAGCTTCTTTTAAAACAGGTTTAATAATATTTCTATACACAAATCTTTTAAACTGGACTAAGGGGGCCCGTTTTAAAATTTGTAGCTTTTTAAATCTATAAAAAGGAAATAAATGTAAATCATATTTCAATTTTCGCAATCACGAAAAAAAATTATAAATAATTTTCGAAAATTTAAACCTCTGTATTCCATTTTGTAATAAAAAATGAACTTGTTCTATTTCCTTGTTTTTTATTTTCTTTGTTTTTTTTATTAAGAGCATTTTATGAAAAGTATAATTTTTCATTTTATTTCATCGTATCTCCACACTCAATTTATGTGTAAATTTCAAAACTTATCATGTTTGCAAACTTTTATACATAAAAATAATAACAAAATAATAATGATAATCATTTGACGAATTTTCAGGTCTACTCGTGACAAAGTTTTAAATTAGAATGCTTGTTTTTGTGTTTTTAATTTATTTTTTTTTCCACTCAAAATGATTTTTTTAAGGTGGTCAGGGTCTGATAAATCTCGATAAATGTCACATTTTTAGCCCCCGATATACTAATTCTTTCGGGCAACAATTATAGTATCGTCAATAAAAAATAACTTTGCGTTACATAAGCCAGCTGTAAAACGAATTAGGTCTATAATTGTACGGTTAAATACTGATTATCTCTACTGCATTTTTTTTAACTTCTAAGCATCGCACATTTTCAAATTTTACACCTTCGTATAGGGAAAAAAGAAGTACTTTTAATTGCAATTTGTTTGAAAACTGCATCTCAATTTATTTTTGAGATACTAATTTTGAGATATTAATTTTTTAGGCCATTTCTATAATGGTGGCAACTGAAGTATCACATTTCTGCAGAAAGTAAAGGGAAAATAATTGGAAAATAGTAGATTACTATGTCTTTTTGTTGCCATTTTCTCATAACAACTGAAAAAAAATATAATTAAAACACGTGCTATTTTTAAAAAATACAAATGAATAATTTCTGATAAGCATGTAGCGATTATAAACTATATTTAATTTTAAGTATCAATGTTAATGTTAGAAACAAACAATGGCATATAAATCATTAGATAGCCGATTTTTTTTTTTTTTTTTTTTTTTTTTTTTTTTTGCCGAGTTTACGATACCGTTTTGTGCTGAGTTTGTGTATTATTCCACGATAGTGATGTCCTATGCATACTTTTTTATAGGTGTTACCGGGAACACTTTTCTCTCATAATTTTTTCTTGCTGCTCAATTTCAGTGAATGAAAGTTACTTGAATGAATTGGTTTCCCAGTAAAAATAACAAGGTGATCAAAATATAGCAGATGATAATACATAAAATAGTAAATAAATAACATATATTTTGAAATCGTTTCTGTGGTTCCTGAGAAAAACATATATCACTACCAACTGTTTTGTATAGAATTGTTATTTCCAACTCAATATAAAATCATCTTCTAAAAATAAACATTTCTATGTATTCGTCTTAATGTACATCAATTGTTAATTCTTCAGCGCATGCAAGTGACGTCATTTTATATAAAATAAAAGCGTGTAATTTTAAGTCTTAAAACTGAAATATGTTTTGCAGAAGTGCATCATTTTTACTTCAGCGACTTTGAAATTTTTGACAGGTAGAAATGCTTCACTTTTGAAAATAACGCAATTGAAATCACACGCTGATAAAACGCAAAGTTTTACAAAAATTTAGAGTGTCTTTATAGAAGAGCAGCCCCTTTTAGTTTAAAACAATATTTGTTTGAGAATTAGACTAACTAATATAAGATTCATTTTCATTATTCAACTAATTTTGGAGGTTTATTATAAATTAATGAAACAGTTCCTTCTTGAACATTATTTTTGACGAAATTCGACGGGTTCTACCTCGTAATAATAATAATAATAATTTTTTTTTCTCATCGGGGGCGACACTAAATTTTGAAAAAAAAACAGAATTCCTGCTTGTTTAATTTTTGGCTTAAAACAGATTCCAGAGTATTGGAATAAACAACATATACATATGGAATATATATGGAATATAACAAACTGCAGGCAAATTCGACAAATAGATTAAAATATGTAAAGGGCAATTCCATTGTAACAGACTAACAGTCATAGAGGAAAAAATGACTTTACCTTATTTTAAAAATAATAATCAGTTAATTAAAAGATGGCTATAATTAGTATAGGATATTATAAGATAAATTAATGTAATTATTATGAATAAATTATTTAATGTGAATAATTATGATTAAAAACGTGGTATTGTAACAGACAAACAGGAATTACCATGCTTTTCAGAAACCTTAATGTTTATCTATATTATTTATAAAATAACATATAATTTATTATAACAAAAATGTATTTTCATCCAGAGGCAGTTCAGAAACATTCGACTTCCACAAAATTTGACTGTTGCCACAATATAGTTATCAAATATGTGTAATCTTACTGTAGCAGACCAACATCCAATATGTAATATATAAGTACATAATAAACAATTAAATTTAAAAAATCAAAAAACCCGACGAACTAATTAATTATTTCTCATCAATGTGAAACTATTTTTTTTTTCAATTCCTACTATTAGCTCACACTCTCGCTATATATATCTTGTTCAAATTTTCAGTCGTTAATAAAATACTTATTATTCATCCAGTCAAGCTCAAATAAATTTCTTAAAACTTGTAGTGGATGACACTTGATGTTAATCCAGTTTTTTCAAATATTAATTAAATTAAATTAATTAATTTTCAATAATCGAGAGAGCCTTCTTCTTGATCAAGGTATTTTAAGACCGAGGGAGCCCTACTCTTGATCAAGGCATTTTAAGCGGCCACTCAAGAGGACAGAAGAATGGGAGAAAAAAAATCTCTTATTGACCTAAGTAGGAATTGACTTAAAATATTTTTTTATATTACTTGTTTATATTACTTACCTATTTTTTTTTATTTACTTGTATTGATGACTTTTAAGTTGTGTTTAATTGTTAGTTCTTATCTATAAACACTGTTTTGATTAAGCCTATAGATGTCTATGATGATTAGAGTTGCAGTAAAGCTAGAGATCCTACCTACACAACTTCCAGGCTGTATAATATTTTAACGGAACTTCTGACTGTAAAACAGTCAATGAAACATCATCTTCATTTTGAAAGACCTATCCAATGATAGGCCACTCAATAGGGTGCGTAAATTTTTTTTTTGTCTCTACTGCCATTTTGTAGTCTATGGCCGCCATTTTGAATTTATAAAAACAAAACCTAGCCTATAACCATCGGGCCGTTAAGACGAATTGATAGAGACCTCATTCATTAAAATCCATCCAGCCGTTGGGATGTTTCGAGGGTATAAAGAAATCCTTATACACAGATACGCGTGAAATACATAACCCTTCTTTTCAGTCGGGTAAATAGAAGCTTTAATGGATTTTATTGATTTTGACTATTCAACCTTTTATAAAATACATTGCAAATACAAAAGATATAGGTTTAATATTATGAGAAAATATATGTAGTATTACCTATTTGATGTAAAAAATAAAATACTAAAAATGGTAACATTGGCTTGGAATTACCCTAAAGCTTTTTATATTGCACAGATCTACAGTTGTCGCACCCGCTGCCAGTAGTTCTATGCATTTGTCTAGGAATATAGTTATTTTTTTCCATATTTGTCATATTTGAACTATAATATGTAAATTCATACATACTTTGAACAGTGCTTTTCAGTTAGACAGGATGTTCTAAAATTCGACCGGCAAATTAAGAGGATGATGACGTCATTTTATATAAAATAAAAGCGTGTACTTTAAGTCTTAAGGGGACTGGTCACTCAGCTTCCGATTTCCGCTCACTAATGTAAAGTCTATGGGCATTTGATGCATTTGTATATTTAAAATAACTCCTCGGGAAATTAATATTTTCAACTTCTATTTTTGTGTACACTTCCTAAAAGATGTCTCTTTTTTTCTTAGTTCTCGAAATATTTCTAAAGTATAGACTTAATTTTGTAGGAAGTGTTACAATCTTACTCACAGTTCGCCCGCTTTTAACACATAAAATATTAAATTCAGCATAGATTTTAGAAATATTTTGAAAACTACGAAAAAAAAGAGACATCAATTAAGAAGAGTAACCTGAAAAAAGATGTAAAAAATATGAATTTCCCGAGGGGATATTTTAAATATACGAATGCAAATTAAGTTAAATAATGCTATAAAAAGTGATAGAATATCTTTATTAAGACTTACGATCGTTTCATCGCACAATCGGCGACATTTTCAAAATCAATCATAATAGAAAATATTTTCACATAACTTAAAAACAATAATATAGTAAACAATGTCACGAGACATGAAGCATAATGAAAATATTGCAACCATAAAATAAAATAAAAATTAAATTAGCTATTTGCGAGCGTGGATTAATTTTCACATAATTTAAAAACAACATGGTAAACTATGTAACGAGACATCAAGCATACTGAAAAACATTGCAAAACATAAAATAAAATAAAATTAACTTGGCTATTTGCGAGTGTGGATTAATTTTTACTATTGTTTCTACAATTACTTAGAATCTCTTTCCAAATTCTAGGTAAATCAAGGGACACAGAATCATTGCAAATATTCTCGTTGCGTAAAAATATTTCTATTGATTCTCGGACTATGGATGGTAAATAAAATCTTGATGGATAAATTAACTTGCTATTTTTAAATTCAATCTGTAAAGGTTCTTCGCTGCATAATCTGGCCAAAGCTGTGGTTCTTCTATTGTATTTGATGTCTGCTATATGTTCTTTGATTCTAGTTTTAAGTTTTCTGCTTGTCATACCTATATAAAACTGCTTTGTTCCATCTTCTTTGGTGAAAGGTATTTCGTATACTCCTGCTAATTGGTTGGACTCAATTTGATCTATTTTCTTGCATACTATATTTTTTATTTTCATGGATGATTGTGCGATGAAACGATCGTAAGTCTTAATAAAGATATTCTATCACTTTTTATAGCATTATTTAACTTAATTTGTTTATAAGTGATTATTATACATGTTTTTATACGAATGCATTAAAAGTCCATAGACTTAACATTACGGAGGAGCATTTCGAAGCTGAGTGACCAGCCCCCTTAAAACTGAAATATGTTTTGCAGAAGTGCATCATTTCTGCTGGTTCTGGCATCATTTCTGCATCAATCTGGAGTAAACTCCAGCGACATTGATATTCTTCACAGGTGGCAGAAGAAGGCATCAAGAGGATGAAAATTTACCATTAATTAATCAAAAATCCAGAGTTCTCTGCCCTAATTCAATTTGTGCTGACGGCAATGACTTTCAGAAAACTGAAGTTAATATTATATTAATATTATATATTAATTATATTATTATATTAATATTGTATTACATTATAATAAAACTTTTAATAGACATTTTCACCTTTGCTGTATATGGGATAATATGAAGAAAAAAAATGATAGAAGTTTCTATTATGCTCGTCAGCAGAATACACTGGACGCTTCACATTTTGGACTGCAATTGCCAGTTCATACGGTATCATCGATTGCTCGAGCACTCTGTTTTTCCAGAACTTTTCGTGATGTTATTTTTCATACAAAATAAGGTACGTATCGTTGCATTTTCATTGTGATGTTTTGGGTTTTTCCCCAAATTATGATCGTCAACGCAAGTTCAGTTAGGATGAAACACTCTTTATTTGTGACTAAATATAGTCAGGAGGGGTAATTATGACCACTTTTTACATTTTCAACATTGTTATTATTTTTTTTTCTTATTTCTGTTTGGAAAAGTGGTGTTTTTTGAACACAGGAAGTAACTTTGATCTTTTAAGAACACCTTTTAAAAGTTTTAATTCGCGTAGCTGTATTCTTTTTAAGTTAAAATGATGGTTATAATTACACAACCAAAAACTCACAAACACACAACTTTGGGGTAATTAAGACCGCTAGTGGGGAAATTATGAATACTATATCTTCTCTTTATACTTGCCAATACACATTTGTTTGGGGTAATTGTGACCACTTTGAACTCCAATGTGACAAATCCGTTTATCAAAAATTTTATAGACTTAGTTTCAAATTGCTATTCGGATCTCAAAAAGGCTTCAAACTAGTAATAACGAATATCTAAGATGAAATATACATTATGTGGTTAATATCTAAGCTTGAAACAAAATTCTACTATACACAGTTTTCTCCAATATGACAGCGGTCATAATTGCACCCTGCTCATAACTACCCCACCTGACCCTACGTGGTTTGCGATCCCAAGTTCTGTGATCACCCCTCTTAATTTGTCAGTCGCATTTTGGAATACCTTCTATATTCTTTAAATTATCTTCTATATTTTTTACTTAGAGTGAAATTTTTGAAAATGAGATTCTCGTAGTTAAAAATACTCATAACAGAGAATTTTCTTTTGAAAAATTATTAATTTTTCTAAAATCTGGAGAAAAATAAATGTTTTTTCTTTCGTTTACTCAGAAAATGAAAAAAATACATATTTCCTCAATAGGTGTGTAAATTTTTAAATATAGATAATATTTAACGTTTTTAATTTTAAAAATGATTTTTATTAAAGAAATTACTTTTGAAAAGAAATATATAAATAAATATACATTTCAAGGGTGGGTGTGTGTGTGTGGGGGGGGGGGTATACTTATAAATAAAAAACAGGGTAATTTTATGTCCCTGACCTTTTTCACACATCATCAAAATCTTTTCTGACACTTCGAGTGCTATTAGAAAAATTAGTTGTCAGTTCCATCAAACGGAGCATGTTTGAGTGCGCGTGTGGGGTGGGGGGCGGGAAGCGCCCTCTTTCGTCCACGTGATATCAAGCAATCTCCCTCAACGTCACATCCACTGTCTACTGAATGATACACAGACTGTCTATATCAAAAGAGTACTAGGGGATTGCCCGATCACACAATTCTTTCGGACTATGTTCAGATTTAATGATGTACCCATTTTAACAGGTAGGAACATTTTAATATTACATTTTCACATGTTTTTCGAAAGGAATTTTTAAATCACTTTATAATATAGATATTCTTTTTAAGAACAATTTACTAATTTTATGAAAGATTATTAAATCAGTGATTTTTTTTTTTTTTTAATTGCGTATTTGCGTATGAAATTTTGTGTAAAAACAGGTTTTTAATCAAATTTCTAAGAAAATAAGTGGAAATATTTTGCCATTTATTTGTTTTTTACAATTTGGAAACTATTCTGATAGGTTAAAATAGGGATTTTTTATGCATTTATGTATGAAATTTCGTGTAGAATGATGTTGGATTTTCACCACATTACTGTCTTTTAAAGAAACGTCAAAATTAGTAATTCGTATTTATTTAAACTTTTCTGAATAAATATTTTACAATAAAAAAAAATAACAATTCGTGGTCGCTCCTGTTTATATATTCAATTATTGTGTGCATAATTATATATACATGATGTTAAACTATATAATACATATGAGATTAAACTCCTTGGGTTTTTTAATGTATAAGGAACATTCTTTTTTTTTTTTTTTAAGTTTATCAAAGGAAAATATTAAAAGAGCGTTTCATGTTTCTTTTAATGTGTAATTAATATAAAAGTCACCGTATAGATATATCGATTTTTGCCTCTTTCCACATAGATAAATATTAAATGGTATATTTGTTTAGGTTTTGTTTTTCTCACTTTTATTGGGTTGATCGGAAAGTCGTGTCTGTTTGGGGAAATCAATTCGTAACGGAAAATTCTACCATTTAATTATTAGACATTGATTCCGATATCTAATGTCTAATAATTACCGGGCAGAATTTTCCGGTACGAATTGATTTTTCCAAACGGACACGACTTTCTGATCAACCCTATAGAAATGACTAATTCAAAATTAACCCGTAAATGCGCAATTTTTTATTTTGTTTCGAAAAGAGTATGTGTGAAGCTCTGAAAGGTGTGTTACACAGGAAAAATAATGAAAAAATGCAGAGATAAATTTTTCATATAATACATCAATCTTTTCGTCTGTTGCACATCTGCAATATAAGTAAAAACTACTGTCGTATGGCTGTTTTGCGCTAAAATAGTGCAAATTAGTAAATATTTTAATAAGTCCAAATACCTTAATTTATATAATTATTTAGTTTGTAAAACTTAATATTTAACCCTTTAATTCCCATAATAGAATACGTTCTAGAAATTACGTAGTTCAGAGAATCTGCTTTTACACCAGAAAGTTTCAGTGGTTAATTTCGCTTTATTTAAATACGGAATGTCCATTATTAATTAAAGCAAATATTGCTATTTTAATTTTCTTTTGTGAATTAGGTACATACGAATAAAAGAAATCTATTAAATTTAAAACGCTGTTGTTTGCATATATGCATAGCTGCTCACTAAAGGGTTAAGAAAAGAAATATATTCCGTTCCATTTATTGTTATATAATCTAGTAATAGCTCAAAACTCAAAAAAATTATATTAATGTTCTAAAAACACATATAACATTTTATAAAAACTCTACTGGAGGTGTTTAAAATATATACAAAACTGTATTTTCATTAAAACCCAGCGCTTTTCACACTTGCTCATCATCAGGCTTATAAACGAACACAAATACACAATTATGAAAATACACTTTTGTATATACACCTCAGTAAAGTTTTTATAAAATGTTATCTGTGTTTTTAGAACATTAATATAATTTTTTGTTACTTGTATGTAGTTTAAGGTGAATCTGGTTTCAAGGAGTGTGTTTTATCATATCTCAAAATTTGTACAACTTAGTAATAACTCTTTTCTTAATCCAATATACAAGCTTTATTTTGTAATACACAGGTTCTATCAAAATTATATATACAAACTGGGGAGAAATAGAACATGCTACAACAAATAATTTTTATATACAGTAGATTTCCATTACAACGAATTCCACGGGACCGCTAAAATATTTCGTTGTAATGATTTTTTCGTTGTAACGGAATTACTCCTATTTATCTAATGAATTACATATACATGTAAACTAATTATGTAAGATAAATTTACCTTTCGTTATAGAAGATTTTAATGGAAGACTAGTTAAATTAACATATAAAAGTTAGTAAAATAAAATTCAATTTTAAAAATACAAAATTACGGATTAACCTTTAGTTAGTAGCACATTACTGCAGAAAATCTGTGATTTAGTTTGTACAAAGGAATGTGTAGTTGATGATAATAAAAATGTGTGCAACGAATGAATGTGAGAAAATACCTCCTCTGGAACATTCTTTTGATGAGAAACAAAAGCACGCATTTTCTCCAAGCATGAAAGAACTCCGGAAGCGGCAACTTATGAATCTTCGATAACATCAATATCGTCATCACTGCATTCGTAATTTTGTCGGTCTAATGTACTTTTAATGGACAAAATGATATCTTCACCAGACACTTCAGAGTATATTTGAATATTGTCATCCACAGATAAGAAATCCCCCAAATCCACCTGATCAGGTACTGATGTTAATTTTTTGGAAGCCTTCCAAATTGTGTTTAACTCAGAGGATCTATCCAAATCTAAAATTTCTTATTCATTTTCTTCGGTCTTAGTTAACCGGGCATGTATCCAACAGTTAGAAATTACATTCTGGCTAATTTCTTGCCACGAACCAGAGATCATTTCAAAAAAAGAAAAAAAAAGCGCGATGAAAATTTTTCGTTGTAACGGAATTCCTAGAAAAATGCACTTCGTTAAAGCGGAATTTTTAATACATTAAGGTCGATGCAATTTGAAAAGGGGATTTGTCAAATCTCGTTGTAGCAGGATTTTTCGTTGTAATGGAATTCGTTGTAACGGAAATCTACTGTACATTGTAAAAAAAAGGCGAATGTTTCGTAATCTAGGAAAATATTATATAACCACGAACGAAAACGTACAATAATCTCTTCTGATTCACCCACGATTCCCAAAACTGTTCTTTATCTTAATATACTTTCTTGATTAAAAAAAAAAAATCATTTAAAAAACAAAGTTTCTGTTGCTGCCATTGATTTTCGGAAACGTTTCCGAGTAGTTTTTATAGTGTATTGATCAATATTCTCAACCTGGAAAATAAGTTTTTCGAATGCTATCCATTCTCAATTGAACATTTTTATCTTCGAAAATCACGTTTTATAGACAACCTGGAAAATAGGTTTTTCGAATGCTATCCATTCTCAATTGAACATTTTCATCTTCGAAAAACATGTTTTATAGACAACCTGGAAAATAGGTTTTTCGAATGCTATCCATTCTCAATTGAACATTTTCATCTTCGAAAAACATGTTTTATAGGCAACCTGGAAAATAGGTTTTTGGAATGCTATCCATTCTCAATTGAACATTTTCATGTTCGAGGAACATGTTTTATAGACAACCTGGAAAATAGGTTTTTCGAATGCTATCCATTCTCAATTGAACATTTTCATGTTCGACAAACATGTTTTATAGACAACCTGGAAAATAGGTTTTTCGAATGCTACCCATTCTCAATTGAACATTTTCATGTTCGAGAAACATGTTTTATAGACAACCTGAAAATAGGTTTTTTGAATGCTATCCATTCTCAATTGAACATTTTCATGTTCAACAAACATGTTTTATAGACAAGCGCGATAAATGAACAGCATGGATATTATCATGAAAATTAATATTATTTTGTTACTGTTTGCATTTATAAATTCAACAACGCTGCGGAAAATGTTTAATTGAGAATAAGAATCCTGAAAACCGATATTCCGATTTGATTAATACATTATAAAAACGACGCGGAAAAGTTTCCGAAAATCAATGGCGGAAAAATAAACTTTATTTTTATAAAAGCTTCTTTAAATCTCGAAAATATATTGGTCTCTAAGGTTTCTAAAGATAAAGAACGCTTTTCGAAACAATGGGAAACTTGAAAGAGATTAAAATTCATATAAAGCACACATAAAAAGTACTAAAATTGCTTTTAGGTGCATATATATGCACTGTAAAAAAATTACGACCAAATCCGTAAAATACCGTTTTATTGACTATTTCCTTTTTTTTACGGATTTTATTCCGAGCTGGGTCGGAAAATTTTCCGGTACGATAAGGGCAACTATTTTTCCGATTCCTACAGGAAAACTGGTCGGATTTTTTTTACAGTGTGTAGGATTTATTATTTTACCTACTTAAGTATTCGCTTAGCTTATAACTATAAATGAATTCCCATATCAGTTTTTTTCAAATATAGATCATTGTAATTCAATAACATTAATAATACAATAACAATTTGCACATTGGTAAATATAAATATAAGAAATTACCTAGACTTCTCGACTGAGTCTTTTATTAAGCCATGGACAGCTTTTCAACTTTTTTTTTAATATTTGAACTATGGAACTGTAAACATGTCTCTTGGTATTATTTATTGTCCAATCGAGCCGTTGCCACATATCTTGAGCTCCTCCTGTTATACTTTTTATTTTTATATTATTGCGTGTTGATTAAATAAACCCTTGAGTCTGTCAAGTTGCATTGTTGAGAATATTTATAATCCCACATTCATAATATAAAATTATTTAAAATACATTAAAATACCTTTAAAATATATTAAAAATCAAATTAAATTCACTAAAAGTTTTCGGCCAAATTCACACGGCAATCGTTAGTGTTTATTAATGTATTTTTTGATGTACTTAAATGTATTTTAAATAATTTTATGATATATATATCCACCAAAAAGCAATTTTAGTACGTTTTATTTGTGCTTTATACAAATTTTATTATTTACTCAAGGTGAATTTGGCACTTGATTTTTAACATTCCTTTATTAGAAGAGATTATTGTATATGTTCTTATGGGGTTATATTATATTTTTGTA
This sequence comes from Maratus speciosus, assembly GCA_963932465.1. Classification (NCBI taxonomy): domain Eukaryota; kingdom Metazoa; phylum Arthropoda; class Arachnida; order Araneae; family Salticidae; genus Maratus; species Maratus speciosus. Next base: position 141,273,946 of record OZ010800.1, read on the forward strand.
GGTTAAGAAATATTTGTCTTTTTTACAGTGTAGAAAACCAGGGTTGCAATCCATTTATTCGGTCAAAAATGTAGAGTATCAAATCCGAACTTGGATTTTTGTTCGTAGCATAAAAACTAATTAAGATATTTTGGGACTGATTAAGATATTTTACCATATGTAACGTTATCACTATAGACGGGAGATGGAGTCTGGCATTTGATATCGTAATGTTTCTAGGGGAGCGGGATTTTGTCCTTTGATATTCTTATTATTTTTTATCCAATTAAAATTTTCTCTTTTTGTAACTTTTTTTTTTTTTTTTTTTTTTTTTTTTTTTTTTTTTTTTTACATCAGAATAGCCTGTTATCTTTTTTTTTAGATTGTTGTCTATTTTTATAAAACTACAAAGTGATTATTAAAGACATTAAAGATTAAATGATTATAAAATTGTTTCATTCCAAAATATCGAATACTACAGTCTTCGATATACATTTACATATTGTTCTGACATATGCGCATGTAATCCGCTGTTGGAGAAACCAAGTGTGATTTACGTTTCAAATTATACTTATGTTTATTAATAAAGAAAAAAGAAAAACTTTTGTTCGTCAGTTTTGTTGATAAGAAGTTTTTCATAAAATAAATAATGTTAACATTAAAAATGCCCACAATCTTACTTAAAAGGCGACTAATGTAATGAAAAAGATGTTACAAGTTTAAAATATACATTTTATTTAAAACTTCTTATTACTTTCAAGCCTTCCAGGCTCATCATTAGAGAATATCTTAATAACTAAATGTTGTTTATTTATACAAATTCATCACATTGTTTTGAAAATGAGAGAGCCAATAATTACTAGAGTTGAAAGTAGAAGTAGCAGTAGCAATTTCTTGAATTGAATTTAATTAGAGGAAATATATATTATTATTATTAATTGCAGTTTCATTTATTTTATGACATCACTTTGTTTCTCATACGTCACTTTACATGGGTAGAAGAAAATATTTAACTTCTGCACTTTAAATTTTAATACGTCACTTTGCTCAGGTTTTCAGGATTTATTTTCAGGATATTGAACCACAAACTGGGGATATTGTACGATAGGGCGTCGTTACATACTTAATTGCTGTTAGACAGGATTTCTATTGATTCTCTTATAGTGGATGCGTAATAATTGGATGTTAGGAATATGATTTTTGCCTGATCAAAATCTATTGCGATATTTTAATTGAAACTTAAACGAGAGAGAGCTGTGGATTGACGACAAAATTTTATGTCTGCTTTATGTTCTTTTATTCTTTCTTTGAGTTTCCTTTTGGTCATTCCGATGTACTCCATTAACCTATTGCTGTCAGTTCTAAATGCTGAATCAAGGTGAAAAATTGCGTTTCGTCTTATGATATTATTATTAAGAAGTTTTGCGTTCCCCCATCCCCTTTACGGGGTAAGTGTAAGAAGAAAATGTTATTGTTAAATGCGGATTGTAACAAAAATTCATTTTTAAATATTTTCAAACGCCCTCTCAGAAACTTTCTTCAATTCAGGGAAATATTCCTGACAGCACTGCGACCGGTATATACGTCCCAGAACTGAAGAAATTTCCGTTCTTTTTATTTATTTTTTTTTCGTTCTAGGACAGAAAATTTCCGTAAAGGAGAAAGGAGTTTTTTTAAAACATACGTCTCTCTTTCTTTTGTGGCTCCACTTGGTTTTGAATATGGGACCGCGCATTTCGAATCGAGCATCTTAATCACTCGGCCAATGAGCACTTGGTAGAGGGTGAATTTAAAATGAATATACGCGTTTTCTTCAAATGGGAGATTGGTAAGGCTAATGTCACACGGACGTCTTTTTGACGCTTTTTTACTTACGTATAATCCCTACACAATACTAGCGGCATTGTGTAGGGATAACACGTAAGTAAAAAAGCGTGCAAAAAGACGTCCGTCTGACATTAGCCTAAGGCTTGTTAAAATTCTTGTTCAGAAAGCTCGGAAATTTAAACTTAATTGCACGGACATTACGTCATTATGAAAGAATGTTGGTGTTTTAACACTTATAGAATGATAGAGGATAAAAATTATTACATATTAGGCACATTTTTAATGAGGCATAATTTGCTAGATGTAAAATATGAATATTATATTTTGAATTAAATTCGGGAACAAATGGTTGCTTTTATGAATAAAATCGATTTTTTCTAACTTGATTGAAGAACTATATATATTTTTTAAATGCTTAGAATATATTTCACTTGCGAATATTTTTTTTTAATACACTAAAAAATAAATTGCAAAAAAGTTCAAAAGAATGAGAAAATTGCTTCTTTATTAAATTCGAAAGAATCATTTTTGTTTGTTTGTTTTTAAATAAATTAGAAAATTTAAATTATTGAATTTCCGGTTTTTCATTTTTAAAATAACTTCGAACTTTGGTATTAATACAGGCAATTCGCGTGTGTGCAAAGAATTAAACGGAATGTTTCCCTCTCTTTCAGATTTCCCGGAAGAAATAACAGAAAAAGCATGTTTTCTAGGAGTACGGAAGTTATTTGTCTTGAAAATGACGAGTAATTTAGTGTAAAAAGACGAATTTTTCTGACAGTGCAGTAATTACCTCTTTTAGGTGTTATTTTATATAAAATTATTTCATATAACATAGGGATATTTTATCGACTTCATCTCTTCATATGAATCAGAAATGATGACTCCCAGCGCTTGAAGTCAGCATTTCTGTGTCACAGCGTCAAAATTAATACGAAAATCAACGAAAACGCATGTTTGAAAGCAAACATACATACGACCAAGTGACGCCATCTATGATAGTATAATTTTTCGTTCTTGTCTTTAATTATGAGATGATACAAACGTGGTACCCCACCCCTATAGAGACCGGGGCTAGTTGGCCATAGGGGCATGTTGGCCCAGTCGCGATATTTTTTTAACTTTGCGTTAGATGACATTGCCAGTCCAGCCGAGTATGAGTTGCTTCGCTTTCCTCCTCCAACAGCAGCACCATTGAAGTCGGAGCGTCCGTTAAAGAATTGTTGAGAATTTTCAAAATTTTGCAAAGGTGACTAAATTTCCTCTCTTATAAAAAATCGTTTTTTATTTGTTTGTAGATTACATTTTAGATTTTGATATATAATAATTCAGAAAAATAATTGTTCGCAGTTATTGTAGGGCATGTTTTTTTATTGAAATACTTTCAGAATAATTCCTTACAGTCATGAAAAACAAAAATGGCGATACGGGGTTAGTTGGCCCATTTGGCACGGGGCATGTTGGCCTGCCAGGCCAACACTCCCCGTAGGAATTTTGCTCTGGGGTACTGGAATTTTGATAGTTTTAATGAATTATTTTAATAAACATTTATTATTATTTTAATTAATTTATTATTAATTAATAGCAAAGAGTTATTTTATTAATTGAATTCCTGATTATTCCAGTCAATCTTTATAAAAAATGAAGTTATAATGTTGTTTACCTCCTCCCCGTATTAAATCAGTTGCTCCTGTTGTACAAAAACATTTATAACTTTCATAAATATAGAAAAATCCCTGTTGGCTTGGCCAACAAAGAAAAGAATTATTGAATGTACAGTGTAAAAAAATCCGACCAGTTTTCCTGTAGGAATCAGAAAAATAGTTGCCCTTATCGTACCGGAAAATTTTCCGACCCAGCTCGGAATAAAATCCGTAAAAAAAAGGAAATAGTCAATAAAACGGTATTTTATGGATTTTATTCCGATTTTACGGATTTTATCCCGAGCTGGGTCGGAAAATTTTCCGGTACGATAAAAGCAACTATTTTTTCCGATTCCTACAGGAAAATTGGTCATATTTTTTTTTTACAGTGTACAGATGTACAGAGGCCTTGAAACAATTTATTTATCATCTGGTGTTTATAATAAATCACCTAATTAAGGATGAATGATTTCTTAAATTACTGTACTCTAAGATTTACGGTGTTTTAACATCTAGCATGCATTTATTAAAATTTATTGCTGTTCTGTAATGTATTAAAGACATTTATTATGAGAAAATAAAATCAATTTTTAAAGCAATTTTTGGTCGAAGTTAATAATTTGAATAACTCACAGTTTTAATATTTAAATTTTTTATTTTAATTTAGGAGGCTATATTGTGTTTTCGTTCGCAACAAATAAAAATTAAAATTTGGTAAAATTTTGATCATTTCTTAAACTTCTACATTATCAGAATATTAAAAAGTGACGTGGGCCAACTTACCCCGCAATCGGGGCAGGCTGGCCCAAGCGACTTGGTGTCAATTTGAGCTTCTAAACTAATACTTATAGTTAATATTTTCACAATTTACTATTGTGACTTCTGCCTGAAAGTACACTGATAATGGTAACATAAAAAGAAATTTAAAATGTTCAATTGTAATTTTTTTTTAAATATTAAAAGAAAAAGCGGGCCAACTAGCCCCGGTCTACCCTACTTCTTACAAAACCCCACGACTTCTTAATTATAACAGTTTAAAGTTATTATTACTTCTAGGAAAAGAGTAAAAAATTTATGTATCACAGATATTTGATAAAATTTAAAATAGGCTCAACGGGCGAAAAAATTAGAGTTTTAGAGAGAAAAAAATTCATAACTTCGTCAATACTCGAGATAACAAATTCCAATAAACTTATTATAAATCTTCTTAATATTATTTACAACTTTCTTATTGACATAGTTTTTAATAGGACCAACTCTTACTGCAAAAGAAAATTAAAAACGAAGAAAAAAAAAGGAGGGGTTTGAGGAAGAAAAAAATTTATAACTTCGTCTATTTATAAGATATACAATCAGCTTAAATTTATTATACAACTTCTTAATATTACTATCTAAAACTTTTATACTGGCAAGTGTTTGATAGGACCAACTCTTACAAAAAAAAAAAAAAAAAAAAAAAAAAAAAAAAAAAAAAATAGGGGTTGACGAAAAAATTATCGTATTTTGGGTGTTCTCAAATCCAAACTGCTTATTTTCTGATACATTTTTAAATTCAATTTTGCTCTCAAACGCATCCAACTGGCAGGTTCTCTAACTCAGAAACTATATAATGTGCCGTATTGGTCTATTTTTTGATAAAGGCAAAATATATTTCAAAAAATGCTGTCAAAGTTGTCATTTTGAAGCGAATTTCCCGAAGCAATAGTGCTGGAAACTAAAAAAAATGGACGTCTGGAAAAATATTTTTCTTTAAATCAAGTTCTAATTAATTGAGCAAAAAATAAAAACACAGTTCGCTTATAAATCTCTTCAAAAAATCACGTCAGCAAGTTTCGTGCTTTTACTTTAAAAAATGAGTCTGAAAATGTGTCAGAAAATTTCGAGTTCTTGAGCATGGAAAAATATTTTTCTGAATACCCCCTTTACACGATTCTGATAAAACTAGCTCTTACAGAAAAATGAAATTAAAAACTCGTCAATTGCGGCCGGATAAAATTGTTAAACAGGGTTTATCTCTAATCTTGATTTAGTTTTTGTTGGTGAAATTCGTACTTAACTTCGAAATCTACCTTCGCCTGTAGGTCGAGCCGGCAGGAATTTTTTTTTTTTTCAACTATAAATTTTTCTTTTTTCGGAGGAAGTTTTAGAGAAGTTTCCAGACATAACCCGAAAAACCAGAAAAGCATTCTTGACATTACCTAATTGGATAGACTGCGAAAGAGCAATGTCATGTCACGACAGAGTTTTCGCCCGCGAGACTAATATCGCTCTTCTTTAATAAACTGTAAGTAATTAACTCTTAGTTAATAATTAAGAAAATACTTTCTTAATAATATATTCTGTTGGCAATACCTTTTTATTCTTTTGCTGTAGCTATAACAAATAAGCAAATAAAGAATCATTCCCTGCCCCTTTTAGGTAGCTTTCTTTACAAAAAAGCTACCTATTGCAGCCGTTCGGAGGAAAGCGATTTCAAAAAATTTTGGTATATTTTCATCGATCATGACCCCCAGACCCCGAAACCACCCTCCGTTCAAAATTGATATATATATATATATATATATATATATATCTGACCTATGTCACACTGTAACTCCCGTAATTATGAACCGATTTCGATGTAATTCGGTGTGTACATAGTACATACCAATGTCTCGACCGAGTTCGTTGGCCAGCTTCATCCGCCGTTTTGTTTCAAAATGGCGGCCATTTAAAATTTTTAAAAAAATTTAAAACTTGAAATGTGGTACCAAAAAATTAAAAATGGAAAAATATTTTTTTCTTATGTATTTGACCTTTATACAAAGATTCGGGAGCAGTTTTTGTTTCGTCTATATCTTAAAAAATGGCTGAGTTATAGCATTTTGAAATTTCTAGCGTGGCTGACATTTTGAAACGTCCTGATTTTTCTCACGTAATAACAGGCGTATTTATGAACCGACTTGGATGTACCTTGGTGTGTACATAGTACATACAAATATCTCGACCGAGTTCGTTGGCCAGCTTCATCCGCCATTTTGTTTCAAAATGGCGGCCATTTAAATTTTTTTTAAAAATTTAAAATTTGAAATGTGGTACCAAAAAATTGAAAATGGAAAAATATTTTTTTCTTATGTATTTGACCTTTATACAAAGATTTCGGAGCAGTTTTTGTTTCCTTTATATCTTAAAAAATGGCTGAGTTATAGCATTTTGAATTTCAAGCGTGGCTGACATTTTGAAACGTCCTGAATTTTGTCACGCGATAAAAGGCGTATTTATGAACCGATTTGGATGTAACTTCGTTTATACATAGTACATACCAATGTCTCGACCGGGTTCGTTGGCCAGCTTCACCCGCCATCTTGTTTAAAAATGGCGACCATTTAAATTTTTAAGAAAAATTTAAATTTGAAATGTGGTACCAAAAATTGAAAATTGAAAAAATATTTTCTTCTTATGTGTTTGACCTTGATAAAAAGATTCGGGAGCAGTTTTTGTTTCGTCTATATCTTAAGAAATGGCTGAGTTATAGCATTTTGAATTTCTAGCGTGGCTGACATTTTGAAACGTCCTGATTTTTCTCACGTAATAACAGACGTATTTATGAACCGACTTGGATGTACCTTGGTGTGTACATAGTACATACAAATATCTCGACCGAGTTCGTTGGCCAGCTTCATCCGCCATCTTGTTTCAAAATGGCGGCCATTTAAAAAAATTAAAAAATAAAAAAAATTAAATGAGATACCAAAAAATTGAAAAATGAAAAAGATTTTTTTTGTATGTGTTTGACCTTAATACAAAGATTTCGGAACAGTTCTTCTTTCGTCTATATCTAAAAAAAAATGGCTGAGTAATAGCATTTTGAATTTCTCTTGTGGCTGACATTTTAAAACGATCTGATTTTTGTCACGCGATAACAGGCGTATTTATGAACCTATTTGGATGTAACTTGGTCTGTACATAGTACATACCAATGTCTTGACCGAGTTCGTTGGCCAGCTTCATTCGCCATCTTGTTTCAAAAGGGTTGCCATTTAAAAAAATTAAATTTAAAATTCAAAATGAGGTATTAAAAATTGGAAAATGAAAAAGATTTTTTTATGTGTTTGGCCTTGATACAAACATTCCGGAGCAGTTTTTGTTTCTGAAAATTTGTTCTTTTGTTGATATCTTAAAAAATGGTTGATTTATAGCACTTTGAATTTCTAGCATGGCTAACATTTTGGAACGATCTTGTATTTGTCACGCGATAACACACGTATTCGCCTATTTCGACGTAAGAAGGCATGTGGATAGTATACATCAACACCTCGACCAAGTTCGCTGGCCAGATTCATCAGTCATCTTGTTTCAAAATGGCGGCCATTAAATTAAAAAATATATATATATTTAAAGTGAGGTGCAAAAAAATTAGAAATTGAAAAAGGTTTCTTTCTTAAGTATTTGATCTTGATATAAGGATTCAGGAGCATTTTTTGTTTGTCTTTACCTTAAAAAATGGCTCAGATATAGTAGTTTCAATTTCTATTGTGGGTGACATTTTGAAAAATCTGATTTTTTGCATGCGACAGCACTCCTATATATTAACCGATTCCGATGTGAGTGAGCATGTGCACAGCAATTACTAAGGTCTCGACCAAGTTCACTGCTTAGCCTCATCCACCATGTTGTCTTAAATTGACAGGCACTTTAAGAAATTGCCGAATTTGGCAGCCAAATATAAGTTACTTTAAAGAAAAGCAGCTTGGATAAAGCTGACTAATTTCGGGAAATTCTCATTCATTATATTGATAAAAATTAGTATTGAATCTCCTATATTCGGTTTCCACTAAATTGAGCTTCGTGTATTTGCATGATATAAGTTGGCTTTTTTTAAATAAGGATTATGAAAGCTACCTCTTCCTCCCGGCACTGGCCGGAAGGACTTTTTTACATGCAGTTGTTCTCTTAGTCTTCCACATAATTCTCGCATAATTAAAAAAAAATTACTGCATCAATGCCGCATGATTCAGAAAATTCCGCCACCTCCCCTTCCCGGTTTATAAGAATCGATTCATAATTGTAATTATTTTCTTCGGAATGTACATTTTAAGAAGGTAATTTTACGCCTATTTTAAAAACTCTTACTTTTCTAAAATCTAACTGAAATTCAATTGTTGTGATCTAAACTATCTCTATATTTTCAAATATTTATTTAAAACAATACGATAAAAATTCTAAAATGCTCATTTTTTTCATTTAAATAAGAGAAATGAATGAGTTCGAAATTGCTTCAGTACAGTCATATGTATAATATGTCTCTAGCCTCCATTGCACGATTTGATGTCTCTTACTTAATATAACTTACTTAACCTTACTTAACACGGAAAAAAAAATATTTAGTTAATATAGCCCCAGCCAAATGTTTAGTTCGACTGATAAAATGATGGTTGGACTGACAAAATTATTTTGTTCGTTCAATGAAATTTTATTGAACTAACAAAAGGATTTTGTCAGTCCAAAAAAAAAAAAAAAAAAAAAAAAAAATGGATGGGGCAAAATTTGGTGGGCACAACTATTTTTTTGTTGTGTTAACAAAATCTTTCATTCCGTACACTTACTGCCCCACCAGTGGCTGAGAGGTTCTGCTCTCGAAGCTGATAGACGGGAGGTGCTGGGTTCGAACCCAATCGCCCCCGTCGGCCTAACCGTTTCGGAGTTTTCGTGGTTTTCTTCGAAACCTTGGATTTTCCATGCGTAAATACGGGCTAGGTTCCCTTAGAAAGACCCCCACGGAGGGAACTCTCCCTCGGGCCTATATCCCTCGAGTAGATAATCGGCCGTCAAAAATCAACCCAACCCATACACTTACTTAATAAATACTACTCTATTTTCTGCTGTGGAATCTCCCATAGCGGGCTACCTTTCCGAGTGTTTTCTGTAGTCGGGGTACATAAAGGGGTTATTCCATCGTAAATATAGGCGTCCTATTACTACCCTAGACTATTCATTGATTGATTACTTATTAGAGAAAGGAAAGAGTAATAACAATTTTTATTTTTATTTGACATGTTACGACTGCGATATTCAAATTATGGTTTAAAAAATCATTGAAGTATGTATATAGAATAAAATAAAATAAATATAAAATCTTGAAGAAATTCTTTAATAATGGCTGCGGGTTTTGCAACCGAAAGTACTCGGAAATTTTAATAAAATATATATTTTAATCTTGCAACATCTGTAGTATTATTATCTGTCACCTTTAAAGTGAACAGAAAACATTTTAACCTAAAAATAAAAAATATATATTACAATTCATCAGACATACAAGTAAAATTACATAAATACATTTAATACAATTAAAAAGCAAACGTTTCGAGCTAAATTTTAGCCCCTCATCAGTGCAACAAAACATTCAAATGACAGAAAACTACATATCATGTTTACAGTTAAAGATTATTAGTAGTCTTTATGTCTATTTACTTGTATGTCTGATGAATTGTAATATATATTTTTTATTTTTAACTCGTATATCAGACGTTAAACAATGATTATTTATTTATTTTAACATTTTAACCCTTTATCGACTGACTGCACTTATAAGTACCACTAAAATAACTTTTATAGAACTCATTTAATACATCGATTAGTTGTAATATAGTTTAGAATGTACAGTTATTTTTATTATATTAGTATTTTTATACAGTTTAGATAGATGTATTACTTTACCTTCTTTCAAAAGCATTATTGGTTAAACAAAACAAAAATATTTTTAAAAGAACGATTTCTTTTGCCTTCGCATCTTTGCAGCTTTCTTGGCGTTGGGTGGGGGTGGAGGGTGGTATTTTTTAATTCGGAAATATTTCTATGGTAAGAAAATTATATTTATACATTTCCTAATTCTACAAAATACTAAGAAAAAGATTTAAAATAAAAGATTTGAGATTGCCAAAATCTCTATAAATTCAAATTTAATTAATACTTTTAAATCCTTCTAAACCCTTCTAAAATTTATTAAAAGTTTATGTAAATCTTCTGATGTTGTTTATAAAATTCACGAAAAATGATTTTGAAGATAAAATTTTCATAATTCAGTACATGAAGGGTTAAAGTTCATATTGTGTAGTTTGTCATTAAAGTATAGTTTAGTTTGTTTTTCTTTCCTAAAATGCTCCTATAAATGCTGCAAGTAAAATATCTTAAGTTATGTTTAATCGCAGAATATTTGTAATCTTCAAATCTATTAACATTATTTTTAATGGGTTTACGTTACATTCTGCAAAAATGAAAGAACTTTAATATTACTTTTAAAAAGAACTGTTTTTTTTTTTTTTTTTTTTTTTTTACAAGTAACCTGTCTCCTCAGTCAATGAAAAGACCTTATAGGCATCCTGTTTATTTATTTATCTTTTTTCCCCCACATGAATAAGGTAAATATTAGGTCGCAATGACTAATAGATGTTTTTCATTTTTCCCATCTTATTTCAATGCCTTTTGCACAAACAAAGATTAGCATTAAATGGAAAAGTATAGATATAATTATCCAAGCATATGAATACTATTAAAATAAAATAATGAATTATTTTAACATACTTTCAAAATAAATTACTCCTATGCTCTTTATATTTATATATTGACAATACAACTAAACAGACGTTTCATTTATAAATTTATTAAAGCTTAAATTTAATAAACTTTTTTGTCCAAATATACTAAATATACAGAATGTTAATTAACTGAAACAAAATATATTTTGAAAAAGAAAATAATTTCGTAGAATTTCATTAAGGAGACGATGGGTTTTAAAAATTATTTCTCACTATTAATATTATTTCAACAATAAATTCCCCCGAGAAATTCTCAAAAGAAATGTTTCACATCATGAATTCGATGAATATGTGAGGAAAAAAGTTTACTGATTTTTGAAATTTTCTAACGATATTAGTTTAAGGAGAGAAACAAAGGAAGTTTTTTTTTTTGCCACAAAAAAAATGAAAAAGGACAAGAAAATAGTGAAAGAATTGCATAAATAATTTCCAAGCTGAAGAGATAAAGGCAGATGATGAGATCATTGACAAGTTTATCAGAATTTTTGAAGATAAAATAAGCTTCGTGAAAATCCAAGTGAGTGGGAGAGACAGGAGAAGAAATAATTCTGGCCATAGAGAAATTAAAAGAGTGACTGGAAGTCCAACAGTGAGAGGAAATAGAAGATTTAGTGATTTCTTGATTTGAAATACACCTCTGGTGCTCGCTTAATCTGAACTTTAAAGCTTGGATGTCTCGGGATGTCTTTTCCTTGATGTTTTGGTTTCACAACACCTAGATCGGTTCTCTACTTCTGTTTATAGAAAACCTTTCTCTGTATCTCTTCCTACCCCTGCTCTTTCAAATCAACCTCCTCCAAAAAAATGGCGTCCTTTTATATTTTTGTTTTTAGGGCGTTACATATTTGTTCTGACTCTTCAGCTCTGAATAATGAAATTAACTATCTCAAATCTCTTGCACTTTCTCGTAGTTATAATCCTTATTTGATAGATAAAGCTCTGAATAAATTCAATCGTCCTAAGCGCCTTCTTTCTGACTCAAATAATCCTTCTAATTTTAACTCTATCGTTCTGCCATTTTATTCTCCTCTCTTTGAATATTTCTAAAATCCTTTCCCGTTTAACTGTCAAATTTATCTTCAAACCAGTCAATAAAATTATATTATCTTCTCTCAAAGATCCTATTCCTACTAAGAACCGGTGATTTTTATTTTATTCTTTGTTCTTGCAATTTAGGTTATATTGGTCAAAGTAAGAGAGCTTTAAAGTTCAGATTAAGCGAGCAGCAAAGGTACATTTCAAATCAAGAAGTTAGTAAATCTTCTATTGCCTCTCACTGTTGGACTTCCAGTCACAGTTTTAATTTCTCCATGGCCAGAATTATTTCTTCTCCTGTCTCTTCCACTCACTTGGATTTTCATGAAGCTTATTTTATTTTCAAAAATTCTGATAAAATTTTCAATGATCTCTCATCATCTCCTTTTCTCTCCTGAACTTGGAAATTACTTTTGTAATTCTTTCTCTCTTTTCGTGTCTCTTTTTATTTTTTATAGCAAAAAAAGACTTCTTTTGTTTCTCTCTCTTTCTTTTATTATTATTATTTATTTTTCTGTATTTTATTATTATTATTATTATTATTATTATTATTATTAATTTATTTTTTGTTTTTACTTATTTATTTATTTTCATTTTGTTTATTTTCTTTTCTCTTTCGTAAATGTTTTCAAACATTGTGGCAACACTTTCCAATTCTGCATGTGTTCCTCTGTGATTGGTTTTTGCCTTACTGCTAGCGCCATCTGTCGCACTCTTTGCATTCTCTTCTCCTTTCCCTTTCTGTTCATTTGGGACCTTGTCCTCTTACGGACACATGTTTACATTAGCTGATGACAAGCTGTTAATTTTCAAGCTCGAAACGCGTCCTATGCATTGTTTTGACTTAGTGGTGATTTTTACATAGTTTCATTATTTTAATTGTGAGTTATTGCCAGTTGTCGGTGCTCTTTATATTCTATTATTTATTTATTGGATTCTGTAAAATTACTCAAATAAGTCATATCAAAACGAATAAATTAGTATATTATCATAACTTTGATTAAAAAAAATCATGAAAGTCTGTGTTAATACAGTGTCTCAAAAGTTTTGGCACAATGAAAAAAAAATAATTAATTTAACACTTTAACATGATGCTACTTATTAATAGCATTTCTCTGGTTATGTATAACTTCAAATAATTCTGTTTCCATTAAATTAGATTGTTTAAAAAAAAGAAAAAAACAATTGGTGTCAGAGAATACCATGCTTTTTTAATATCCAATTATACTTCTTTTGCAGAGCCATATTGCTATCAATTCTCGTATACTTCAGGTGTTAAGATTCTCAAATGTTCGCAATTGGGTTTAAATGCGGGCTTAGAGCTGATCAATCTAAACGTTAAAATTGCGGGTGGAAAGCCCCTTTTTGGCACTATGGCAGCTGCGAATTGAGACATTGTTCTGAAATCTCCACTCAGGAGAACCTAAGATCTCAACAAATGGAATTAGATGTTGCTATAGTGTCTCTTGATACTTGTTGATTTTTATTTCCTATGGAGAAATGCCAGACAGGTTTGATCATTAAAGCCAAATCCCCCCCAAGCTATCAGAGACTTATACCGTCTAGTCATCTAGCGATAAAAGTACGTGGCTGATTTCCAAGATCAGGCCAGTAACAATCCCTGCCATCAGAACCATCCAAATTCCACTTCTTACCATCGCTAAATGATACGGGAAGCCAGTTGTTCTCGTAAGAGATGTAATTTCGAGTCCAAGCGATACAGGCGTGTTTATGGTGTGATTTTAGGCCCAGTTTGCAACACACTTTTTGTACAACAATGTTCTTCTGTCTCTTTTGTGTCTATGCATTGTGTTCTATAAGACACTGGCATCGAGCTCATTATTAATTTGACTCGTGGACATATATATATTTTTTTTGACACCAATCTTCTACCTTTTCGAAGAGTCTGAACAGTGTTGTAGTCGTAAAAAAACCAGAGGGTACACGCTAGAGGCAGAGGGTGTACGCTAAAGTCATTAACATCATGCCTCGAGTATACGCTATAGCTTTATTTGAGAAACAGAGAATATACGGAACTTTTTAAAAAAATCCAGAAGGTATACGGCGTATACCTCCGTATACCCTGCACTACACCCTGACTCTGAAAACGTGTTACACGTGGTCGCCCGAATCTTGGTTTTTGGGTCGAAATTATTATTTTTAGCAATCTATGTATCCCTCGCTATGAACGATTTAATATTCTGGAAATTTCAATAGCAGGCTTATTTTTCTTATTTCAGCTTAAACATCTTTAAAAATTGCATCTTTGTGTCGTCATCTTAAATAACCATCGGGAATTGAATATTTGCTGTTATGCTACTCAGAAAAAACGGTTTGTTAATGTTTCTGTTAACATTATTTATTAACGTTTGCATAATTTGCCTAAATTTTTGAGAAAGGGTTTTTTAAACAAAGATAATAAAAGCGTATTTCTTTTTATAAATAATGCTGATGAATCCATTATAATATCTGTACTATGTTTCATTTCAATTACGTTTTAAATATTCATTCTAAAATTATTCTATATATTTCTTATCCAAATTTTATTATCATATTTTAGTGTAATCCTAAACTTCTGAGATAGATTGTACTGTACTTCCATGGTTTTACCTACAGAAACGCCATCAACATTCGTGATTTTAATTTTATTTCATTTTTCTATGCCATACAGAATTTTGTATTAGGAGGAATATTAATCTGAAAATTTTAAATCCCTTTGACCCAGGGGTACCACTGGCGACTATCTTTACATTCTAATCGAACCACTATTTTTTAAATATAAATTTGTAACATCATTAAAATGCACTTGAAATAATTTTTTTCCCATTGGCCGGCATGTAACGGAAAACTTTTGACTGTCCCTGTCATTAAACTATTCATCCGATTTTCATAAAACTTGAAATGACTCGACAAAATTTTGCTACAATTATATATTTAAAATTTCAGACCATTCGGAAGGCTGTAACATCATTAAAATGCACTTGAAATAATTTTTTTCCCATTGGCCGTCATGTAGCGGAAAACTTTTGACTGCCCCTGTCATTAAACTATTCATCCGATTTTCATAAAATTTGAAACGACACGACAAAATTTTGCAATAATTATATATTTAAAATTTCAGACCATTCGGAAGGCTGTAACATCATTAAAATGCACTTTCAATAATTTTTTCCCATTGGCTGTAATGTAATGCTAAACTTTTGACTGTCCCTGTCATTAAACTATACATCCGATTTTCATAAAATTTGAAATGACTCGACAAAATTTTGCAGCAATTATATATATTTAAAATTGCAGAGCATTCGGTTGGGTAGTTTTTGCTCTGTTAAATGTGGACAGACGGACTGAACGACGACTATTGCTGCTACGTATTTATATAACTACGAACGCACCTAAAAATAGTCTCCAGTGGAAGCCCTGCTGACCGAAAGATCGTTATGTATATAAATTTCTCTTTATCGCATTTTAGTGGTTTTGTTCCAGACTTTTAACACCCGGTATACATAAAAACGTATTTCAAGAGGGGGGTGGGGGAACTAGTAAAAAAGATTTATAAATAAAAAACAAAATTTTGTGTCCTGGACCACACTGAAAAAATGAAGTATTCAAAAATGAGTATATCGATGGATCAAAATCGATGGAGTAAATCGATGGAGTAAATCGATGGATCGTTTAGATCAAAAATGAACATATGCTTTTTCAATTTTGAAACATCACATGTTATCAAACAAAAACAAAACGATAATTTTGTAGCCTGTAATGGTTTATTTCATTTATGGCGGCATAAAAGATGTTTATTAGTGTAAATATAAAATTATGCACATTATTTTAAAATAATTTAAAAGTGCTTGCAAATCATGCTCTTGTCATAAAAATATTCGATTTGGGTATCTTGTTAATAATTTTGCCATTTTTCTTAATAAATAACCAATTAAACGTTTCTTGTTAATAACTTTCAACGGGAAATAAATGTCAGTACATTTTTACTTTAATTTGTAGGTTCACGGAGGCAGCGCATAGCGATTCATATTTGAACACAACCATGGAATCAAAAATGAGTACATGTGTTTCTCAATTTTGACTGCATTTGGATCGGAGCTATTTTGAGCATGTGACGTATTTAAAATCGAGTACTTTTTACTCAATTTTGAGTACCCGCTTTTTTCATTGCACCATTAAAACGAATGTTACTTCAATGCTAATAATTTATTTTGGATTGTGGTTTACATGAAGACAAAAAACGATTGCATGACGAGTACATGAAAGAAGACACTTAGAGATAATCCGATTGATGTTCTTAAATGAAATGTTGTGTCGTAACAATATTATTTAGAAGGAAATCTAGTACATATTTATGATGTATGTTTTCATGAATACAATTATACTTTTAAATTACCGGATCTCTTTGAAATCTCCCATTGTATTTAAAAGGACCAGGGTTGATAAGATTGTGAAAATGGGACTTTCTAATAGTGAACATAAAGGATGCTTCAAAAAATAATTTTAATTTGTTTATTTTTCACACTTTCCAACAAAGTTGAAAAGTGTTTATGAATTGGGTTTGTCTGTCTATCTGTCCGTGCTATAACTCGCATAAATGTAGTTCGATCACCATGAAATTGATATTTATTATTGGGGTTTACTATGGTATGTTCGCGTTCGGTTTTGAAAATGACGTGTGTAGGCTGTTACGGGTCATTTACAGAGACACTCTAAAGAATTCCACTAGATAACGGCCTATGGAAAAAAATCGTTTGTGGTGTATTTTAAAGATATTACACTATTTTAAACACATTGAAAATTATATATATCACTGAAATGTACCACAAGCGCTTGTTGTAGAATATGTTTATGTATGTAATAATAACATATATGTTTTAATGTTATGATTTAATTTTAATAAAACATATTAAAATAATATATTTTAATATGTTTAAACATATATGTTTAACATAATATGTTGAACATATATGTTATAACATATATTTACTAGCAGAAGCCTTGCTTTGTTTGGATTTGCGAAGCATTATTTCTACCCTATATATAAAATCCTAATGAAACGAATTTATGAAACGACTTTATGAAACGATTTTATGAAACAACTGAATAAACAACTGATTAAGTTTCACGGCAATTTCTCCTCAAATATGGAATATTATGCAATGAAATTAACACAAAAATTCCGTATTGATCTTCAGGTCTCAAAACTTGCATTAGAATTTTTAAATTCGAATTAGTTTTCGAGATATTAATTTTTACTAATTTTAAACACTTTTCTCTAATGATGGAAACACATATTTTAATCATAACAGATATGTTTTCATATTTTAGAAAAGGTTATTATTTTAAACTAATTTGGCGACCAGTTTAGCCTCCCTTAAATGTATGCTAAGAAATGTATCATGTTACTTTTGTACATAATTCAATTTACTTGAACAATCTTTCGTTAAATCGGAAGATTCTGATAGAGAAATCAAGAAGTCGGAATTTTTATGTGAGCGCGACGCAGGTAATAAATCGCCAAACTTTTCTCCCGTCGGATATTTTTTTTTTTTTTTTTTTTTTTTTTTTTTGTATTTTATTATCATTTTGTCTAACACGTTGACTCCACGGCAATTTTCAGAAATCTGGCCTAAAATGACAATTTCATTTAATCACATTATATTATTACGAGATAACTCGTAATTGGCATCCTAGAAAAGAACGCAATCTACAAGTTATCTCGTAGTCGGCAGTCATCGTGTTAAAATACAAAATTTTCATTTAAAACTGAAACATTTAAAATTAATGGCTTTCATTTTTTTTAACGAAATGAAAAGAAATATATTAGGCACAGATGTCATATACGCACTGGGATACCTAATTGGCGCCAAAATGACATTATTTCGCCTGGCATTGAAACCCGGTTATTGTTGCTTATTTATTAATAAATGTTTATTTACATTTATTTCCTTTTTATTTAAAAAATAGTTATAAATTGTTTTGTTCTATAGTTATTAATTAAAGGTTTTTTTTTTATTGTTATTTCATTTTAAAAATAATAGAAAATAATTTAAAAATTCATATGTAACTGGTTTTCGAAAACGAGGTTTTCTCCAAATTGTCGTAAAAACCCGGTGTGTATATCATATCTGTGCCAAATCACTACAATAATATCCTAAAAAATGTGACTGTCATAAACAGTTCTGCGTTGACCGCTTCGCTTTTTATATGCCAATCGGTCATTTTGGTACTTTAATGTTAGCCGAGCGCAGGTGATAAATCGCATAATATTGCCCCATCGCCATCATTTCATCTATATTATATAGTCCAAGTCATGTGACTCTCATAAACAATTACGGGCTGACCCATTCGCCTTTCATATGCAAAGTGGCTATTTTTAATCAAAATAATTTTTTCGAGTAAAACTCTACATAAATTTTGCCTTGATCGCAAAGAATTCTCGGTACTTTTATGTTAGCCAGGAGCAAAATCGCCAATAGCATTTTTTAAGACTCCAGTTAGCCTTTTTTTGTTTCTCGCGTGGTAAATTAAAACAATGCTTTGATGTTGAAATTAAATGTCATGGTTCATGGTACTATTTTTCTTTTTCTGTTATTTTTCTCTTTTTATTTTTTATGAAATAATGGAAAGTCATGAATTTTAAATGTTTCAGATTAAAATTAAAGTTAAGTGTTTCAAATAAAATGAGTGAAAGGTTTATATTTTTAATGAAATACGAAAAAATGACGAAAACATTGTTTGGCTATTTATCACCTGCGCTCAGCTAACATAAAAATACAGAGTTCTCGATTTCTCTAACAGAATCTCCCAATTTGGTAAAGGACTGAGACAGTAAATTAAAATATGAATAAAAACAGCATGGTACAAAGCTTAGCATACATTTAAGAGAGACCAAATTGGTCGCCAAGGGCGGCTAGTATTAAATAATGCAACAAATCATGACATTTAATTTAAACATCAAAGCAATGTTTTAAAGGTACTACTTAGTTATCCCGTCGACCTTTTTCGCCAAATTATATAAATCGCCAAACCACTCTCCAACTTATACAAATTGACATAATATTTATTTTAACTAACGAAAGAACAAATAAATTACTATAACACTAATAAAAATACAAATAAAACTTCGATATAAAAATCACTTGATGGCGTAAACACGTGCAACTTCCTTAAAGTCAAGTGAATGTGACATTTATGATCAACCATTATCGGCATTTAATCTTATAGTTTGGCGATAGATTTTTGGTCGACGGGATAACCAAGTAGTACCGTTTTAATTTACCACTCGAAAAATAAAAAATGATAACTGGCGAGTTAAAAGAAAAGCTGTTGGCGAGATTTGCACCCGGCTAACATAAAAGTACCAAGAATTCTTTGCGATAATGGCAACTTTTATGTAGTTTTATTCGAAAAAATAATTTTGATTCTTTAATCAAGATGGAACCCTTTCATATGAAAAGCGAAGGGATCGGTCCGTAATTGGTTATCGTAGTTACATGACTTAGTCTATTACAATATAGGTGAAATAATGGCGATAGAATAATATTTGGCGACCTCTGTGGCTGGCTAACATTAAAGTACCAAAATAGCCGCCTGGAATATAAAAAGCGAAGGGATCTACCGGAAACTGTTGATGATAGTCACATGACTTAGGCTATTATTATAGAGATTGTTTTTAATTCTAAAAACAGCACAAAGAATAATATTTCCTAACGATAAAAAAATTATTTACACGTGACTATTAAAAACAGAAAAAAAAACTTCAAAATTACTATTAAATGAGTACTTGTTAAGAGCAAAAAAAAAATATTGAAAACTATGTCTTGAAAATTGTATTTACACGTGATTATTAAAGAGAAAGGAAACTTTAAAATAATAAATACATTAATATGCGTTTAACCCTTTCAGGGGAAAGGTACTTCTGTTCATAAAATGTTGAAATCAGTGAATGGCACCAGAATTTACAAACAAATTTATTTCGAAATACGAAAATGCTTTTGTTCACTTACTTGATAAAAGGAAAATTTTCATTCCTATATTCTGGTGCCAATGTGGCATTTAAGAATTAAAATTAAGTGGTCCAAAAATGAACCACCCCCCTTGAAGTGGTTAAAGCAGTAAATTGTAGTAAATTGTAATATATCAATCGTATTAGATCGCTGTTAAAAAATATCGGGAGGCAAATACTCTGTTTACTTAATTCACTTTATTTTAGGTTCTTTTCAAATGTTTAACTGATCTTCTTTAATCAAACACGAAAACAACCATTAGATGTCTTAACAGCAACGGATTTGGCCTTAAATTTTCGCAATCAAAGGGAAATGAATGGAAACCCGTTTACAGGGAGATCACTACAGGTTTTTTCAATATAATTCAATCTTCTCTAATCTTTTAAAAACCGGTCAGATTAGCGTGCTTTTTGATTTTGTGGTGTCTGAACGGGGTTTGGCGAGCGTAGCTTCCAGTAGGCAGACCCCCCTAGTAATAAGATAAATATTTGAAAGTAACAATATTTTTTTACATTAATTTTGCATCTTTATTTAGTAAAAATGTTATTTTATGTTTTGGCGCATTTTAATTTTAGAAATGTAAATTTAGCTGAATAACTAAGAATTGCCTCTGAATTTTTTATCTAATATATAAAAATGAAAATTTGTCTGTCTGTCTGTAATGCTATACAAATCCAGAGTTTGGAAGCCAGAATTGTGAAAGGTTATGTACATGTGTATTAAAACACGGTCGAGGCAACTAAAGCAATACGGAATCGAAATAATTTATATTTTAATTTTGATTAATAAAAAACCCACCAAATTTTCTGCAATTTCATATCAAATTTAAACATTTTTTGTTATAGTAGCTGCCAACAATTAAAAATTCACAATAAAATTCTTACCTAAACGACTACCTTTCTGTTGCAAGACGCACTGCATATTACGTACGCCACGCTGCAATAATAAGAAGCTTTAGCGGGTATTACGGTTTACTGTCTTACCTCTCATGCAAATAATTAGAGATTATTTAATTGCGCTTAAATATTACAAATTTGTAAAAATAAAGAAACACATTTTATCACAAACATAAACAAAAAATTTTATTCCCTTATTCCAAAGATATTATCTTTATCGTCTGCTGCCTTAGTAACATGATAAATTTAATTTCATTAAAAAAAGGCACAGTAGTAGTAAAATATTTGACTAAATCGAATAGTTATTTTTAATTATGGATTTAAAATTAAATTCATGAACTCCCGTGCATAGAACGGGTTTAACAGCTAGTTTATGATATAACGAATTTAACAATTAATCTTATTTGTTTACAATTCTTTTGTTACTACTTTACAAAAAAAATCATAATATAATTCTTTTAAAATGCGTAAGTATCGTCTGCGTAAATGTTTTCACATAATAAGAATAAATTGTGTATTTGAATTCTTAATACTGAAAAATGCTTTTATTACTGAATGTAAATAACTGAATTTTCACAAATTTTAATTCATTAAAAATATGCTATAATTTTCATAAAAAAGGTATTTTAAAAATTTCATAAAAAAATCGTGAAACTATTTAATTAATCATGTTTCTGTCTACAATGACTAACTCCGTGATTTATTTTTTCTTCTGAAAATATACGTGTTTCATTTTAGGTAGATTTCGTATGAAATACTACCTATTGGGATAGTTCCTATGTTGGAATTTCTGAAAAATTTTTGCAGATCTACACCGATCATGACCCCTAGAATCCAAAACCACCCTCAGTAAAAAACTTTATCTATCTATCTATCTATATCTATACATATATATATACAGGTGGTTATCAAAATAATGGAAACACCCTAGATTTTGAAGGAATTCTTTATTAATATGGCATAGGACCGCCTTTGGCATGTAATACAGCTTGGATTCGCCTGGGAATCGAATGATACAAAGTCTGAATAGTGTTTAGAGGAATATTGTACCATTCTTCATGGAGATATTGTGAAAGTTCCGAGAGAGATGCCGGTGGAGGATATCGATTCCGGATTGAAAGCTCTAAAATAGACCACAACGGTTCGATTATGTTGAGGTCTGGGGACTGTGCGGACCAAGGTAGATGTTCCACCTCATCCTCATGTTCATCAAACCATGATTGGACAACTCTGGCTGCATGAATAGGGGCATTATCATCCTGGAAAATTCCATCTCCTGCAGGAAACAAAATTTGCATCATGGGATGGACCTGGTCAGCTAAACTTTCTCTATACTTCTCCCCAGTGATCCTTCCTTTCAGGGTTACGATTGGACCAGCAGAAAACCATGACACGGCTGCCCATACCATGACCGATCCACCTCCATGCTTGACAGTTGGACGGAGGCAATCAGGATCATACGCTTGTGCAGGTGTTCTCCAGACATGTACCCGTCCTGTTGTGGGGAACAATGTGAAAGATGATTCGTCTGACCATATAACAGTCTTCCACTTATCAATCGACCAGGTTTTGTGGTTGTGGCACCACTCTACACGACGTTTGGCATTAGCATCTGTGACAAGTGGCTTGGGAATTGCTGTTCTGCCGTAAATGTTCTCTTTATGAAGGTATCTCCGAACTGTAATTGTTGACACTGGAGAATCCAGATGCTGATTGAGCTCTGCGGTCACTTTGGCTGCAGTTGTTTTCTCTTTTAGACATTACAATCCGCTTCAATACCCGTCGGTCTCTTTCACTCAGCTTCTCCTTCCGTCCACTATTTTGCTTTGCTGAGCTTGTCTTTCCGCGCTGTGTGTATGCTGTCATGACTTTAGACACCGTACCTCTAGAAACGCCTATAAGCTGGGATGTTTCGGTCACCGTTGCTCCAGCTAGTCGGGCTCCTACAATTTGGCCTCTTTGAAAATCTGTGAGGTCTGACATTTTACGCTTCTGACAAAAAAAATCAAAACGTAGACAACTCTTCTAGAGCTCTCTCATGCTACCTAATACATGTACTTTTTATATTAAGAAAAATCTGGTAGCTAAGATTATATTTTAATGCTTACGAAGGGAATTCTTAAATGTCCCTTTCATTCACTAGTGTTTCTATTATTTTGATAACGACCTGTATATATATATATATATATATATATATATATATTACTTTCGATAACTTTCGTAATTCTGCACCAATCTCTTCCAAACTGATACATAAAATCAATGGGCATAAAATCTCGGTCAAGTTCGTTAATGGGCAAAATCGGACCAAGAGGACGGAAATAGGGAGGGGTTTTGTGAAAACAGAAAACCCCCCACAACTTCTTAATTTTTGTACATATCAAATCAGTTTAAAGTTTTTATTACTTCTAAAAATAGGGCCAAAAATTTATGTATCACAGATTTTTGATAAAGTTAAAAATGGGCTCAAGGGGCGCAAAAAATAGGGTTTTTTGGGAGAAAAAAATTCATAACTTCGTCAATACTCAAGATCTCAAATCCAATTAATTTTATTATAAATCTCCTTAACATTATCTACGACTTTTATATTCACAAGTTTTTGATAGAACCAATTCGTACTGCAAAAAAAATTAAAAACGAAAACAAAAAGGGGGTTTGAAGAAGAAAGAAATCCACAACTCCGTCAATTCAAAAGATATAAAATCCCCATGAATTTATCATATATCTTCTTAATGTTGTCTACAACATCTATATAGACAATTTTTGGATAGGACCAATTCTTACAGCAAAAACAAATTAAAAATACATAGCGGTTGAAGAAAAAAACCATCTTAGTAAGGGTGTATTCAAATCAAACTGCTTATTTTCTGACTCATTTTACAATTCATTTTTGCTCTCAATGGCTTCCATTTGGCACGTTTTCTTACTCAGAAACTATATAATGTACCGTAATGTTCGATTTTTTGATAGAGGCAGAATATATTTTTAAAAATGCTGTTAAAAAGGGCATTTTGAACCGAATTTACTGAAGCGGATTGTGTTGGAAAAATCATTGTACTAAGGATGCACTCAAATCCAAACTGCTTATTTTCTGACTCATTTTTAAATTAATTTTTGCTTTCAAACGCATTTAATTGGTATATTCGCTTATACAGAAACTATATAATGTACCGTAATGATCGATGTTTTGATAGAGGCAGAATATATTTCAAAAAAATGATGTCAAAGTAGGCATTTTGAACGGAATTTCCCGAAGCGATTGTGTTAGAAACGAAAAATATTGTCCTTCTGAGAAAATAATTGTTTATATATCAAGATTTAATTAATTGAACAAAAAATAAAACACAGGTCGCTTATAAATCTCTTCAAAAATCACGTCAGCAAGTTTCATATTTTTTTTTATTAAAAATGAATCTGGAATTATACCAGAAAATTTCGAGTTGTTGAGCAATGGAAAAGTATATATATTTTTTTTTAATACCGCCCTAACATGATTCTGATAAAACCAGCTATTATATAAAAATGAAATAAAAACTCGTCAAACGCCGAGTAAAATTGTTAAAGTGGATATATCTCTAATCATGATTTAGTTTTTGTTTGTGAAATTAGTATATTTGACTTCGAAATCTACCTCTGCCTTTAGGCCGGGCCGGCAGGGATTTTTTTATTTAAAAGTGCGTCCGTAATGGAAAAGCATGTAAAATAAATGAATTAAAATAATAATTTTTTTAAGGTTATTCTGTAAAAAAATAATATTGTGCAAATCTACAGGTCATAATTAGTTTTATGTTTAATTTCAAGTCAAAATACTGAATAGTTTTTTTGTAAAGTGTACGACAAAATGTAATTTGTGTAGACTAGTAGAGGACTCGCTTCACTCATCCTAATAATGTTACCATTATTAAACGTTTACAATAATAAAAATACATACATTTTGCGGAACTTTAAAGAGTTTTATTGATAAACAAAAAAGGAGAACAATTTGAAAATCGCATTACATGCGTCGGACCTAGTGTTGCCAGGTCCAGGTGTCCCAAAAAGCGCGACATGGAGACAAAAAAAGAAAAAAATCAAGTGGGACAACGGCTTCTAATTCCAGACATAAAAATATAGCAAACTCTATTAAAATGGAACTTGTATATATAATTAATTCTGTTAAAAGAAAAAAAAATTCATTGTCCGTATGGTAAGAATACCACACAGTTATGCCTGATAAGCAAAAACTTGTTTAAAATAGAATTTTTCTACCGTATTCCTTCTTAGCAAGTTTTACTATATTTAATAACCGCAACAATCTTATACAATAAAACCTGTCAATCTCTGAGACAATGGAATTTTCACTTTGGGAACAGAATTCTGTTATGATCGGGTTTGTTTTCACAGGGTTTACTGAAGAGAAAGTAAGGTGTCCTGGGGTATAATAACGTCACGTTAAGGTTCTATCAATTTTCAAGGCTTAGTTTTAGATTTTTTTTTCACTCAAATATAGAATTTGATACAGCAACTTATTGACTATGTATACAAGAAAGAATATTTTAGCAGATATATATTCATAAAATGCAGTGGCGTGATTTCTCGACCAATGCTATTTGGCGTTATTATCCACCTATGTGGGTATAATAACTCCATGCCAACAAAACTATAAAATAAGATGGGATAATGACATTTAAATTGTCCAATTCTAAAGATACAAACTCTACAGCCCTAGAAATTGACAAATTACTCATACTTACCATTAATTGCGATATCAAGATGCAGTATTATTCATTTGATATTTTATTCTTCTGACATAAAAAAAAAATTAGCAGCATTTAGGACATACAAATTTCTCTTTATCCTTTTTGGTTTTCAACAATGACAATAATGCTCTCTCGTGCACAAAAATAAATAAATAAATAAATAATAAACCCTCTTCGGATGTAGTTTCCGACACGGAAAAGTATCAGCCGGGTTAATAACGCCAGTGGATGGCGTTATTACCCCGATATACTTATTGCGCAGTATATTTTAAACTACAAGTTACTTCGCGAATACATCCAAAATCTCCCACAACATTTTTAAAGTGCATGAAATACACTACAAATTTATGTAATAAACAAAGTAATTCCTAGTAAATATATAGTGTTCACATCGCAGAACTTACCTCGCAAATTTCAGATCGGGCGTTGACTCTTACGTGTTTCTTCCAGCAATAAGGTCTACAAATAGAACAAATTAACTTTTAGCGGTTGTTTGTGATTCAGATGACTCAAAGCCCTTCTGCGCAGAACCCGTAGTGCCATCACCAGGATTGCTTCATAACTTACCTGTAATATTAGCACTTGGCGTTATTACCCCAGGACACCTTACAATAAAACACGTGGAAAAAGAATCGCTACGAGCCACTAAAAATTCTGTTTTATACAGGCTTTCGTTTAGGCAGGTACATTTGTAAGGTATTTCTTTTGAAAAGACTGTAAAAAAATTTCGTTATAGACAGGTTGTAAAAAATTTGTGCATCACGAAAGATCGGGATTTTGGCATTCCGCGCTGTAGTTACGCGGGACAGGCTTCTCAGTCTTGAAATTCGGGACACCTTGCAACACTAATCGAACCACACTTATGGTCGTCCTTGTTGTTACCTGCTTAATTCAGAAAGGATGTACAATTGAATGTTTTGTAATGAACAAAAACTTTATTTAGGTAACAAAAAATATACCGTATTTCTTTACTTTTTTTAGTAGATGTCGACATGTATTGAATACGTTTTTTACGATGATATGTAAGAAACTTTTTATGTCTTCTAAAATGTTAGACTGATTTTTTAAACTGATTTCTTTAACATATTAGTACCTGGTAGACCGTACCACGCTCTGTAGTTTTTTCAATACTAACTAGGGGGCTCAGTCCCCTACGAGCTATGCCAACGCGCCCTAGATATTTAAGGATAAATAAATAAATATGGATATCCGCGAGCCAATGAATAATTTTTTTTTCTTTGTTTTGTCTGCTTTGTGTGACGTTTTCGTGACGCGTGTCAATGCTTTCTCAAATATCTAGATGGCGTTGGCTACGCTCGCCAACCCTCATTCAGGCTCAAAAAATACGCTAATTTGACAGGCTTCAAAAACACTATGGAAGATTGAATTGTAATTAAAAAACCAGTGGCGATCTGTAAACGGGTTTCCATTCATTTCCCTTTTAGTGAGGGATTTTAAGGGCAAATTAACCGCTGTTAATGACTGTCTTCGTGTTTGATTAAATAAGATTAGTTAAACATTTGAGAATCAGCTTTAGTTAAACATCAGCTATTATACAATGAACTAAATTAACAGAGACTTTGTTTCCCGATATTATTTAATAACGCTGTAAGAAAATTGTTTTAATTAAGACATTTTAAATGCATTGTTTTAAATCTGATGTAATCCTCAACAAAGCTTTCTTTCTCTTTTTAATATTCATGGGAAAATAAAAGGAAATAGTATTATTTGCGCTGTCTTAGAATTGGCAACAATAGTTAAAATGATCACCTGGAAATATGAAATAAATGCCTTTTGTAAATATATTTTTTAATTTAAACTCTTCGGCAAAGTTATTATTTGGCCATTTTAAATACGCCGTTATTTCTCCCATTTACTGCTTTTAACACATATTAATGAATTCATTATTTTTAGGTTTTCTTTCTCTTTCAATATTCACGCATAAATACAATTTTTATGACGTAATTTTCCATATTTCTTGCTTTAACATATAATTATTTAATTATAATTTTAAAGTTTTTTTTCTGTTTTTAATCGTCACGTTGTATGACCAATAAGTTGACATGATCGACTTTAACGTATCCCTTTAAATTTTACGATTAAAGTTGTGTGCCTATAAGATGTTTTATTCGGTTCCGTTATTTAAACTAATTTTTAAATTATTTTACTTCTGCTAAAGTACACAAGACCAGAGTTGAACAAAATAAATAGTTTCTACACAGTGGCATAATATATTAAGATACTTGAAAATAAAATTGCTGATTACACTACTCCGTTTTATTGAAATCAACAAAACTCCATGAAGATTTAAAATAAAATATTGCATGATCTTAATATAAGTTTATTCTAGAGTTTTTTCTATCCTTTGATTCTTTTGTTTATAGGGATGGACCACGGCCAAACTTGTTTCTTCCCCTTCCTTATACGGCCTTCACAATCACCCCTTAGTTTGGAATTGTTAAACGACTACAGTCAGAGACAGATGGCGCGAATGCCCACTGTAAATAACGCTTATTAAGTATTACTTCCATACATAAAAATACGAAAAAGTCTCTTTATATGCGTTATAAATATTGTAGATAATATACGTATATTTTGCTTCGACTTTTTTTATACTGCAAACAGAAAAACTGAAGGATTTGGAGATTAAATATAATGCTTTAAGCATAAGCAACTAAAAATATATTAAATAACACGCTACTATAACACCGAAAACAAAGATTATAAGTAAAATTCTGTATTTAATTACATTTAACTTATTAATTGCTTGGAACATTGAGAATTCTGACCGTAAAATATACAGTAAAAAATTTTTAAAAATAATATTTACTAGTTTCCAAAAAACAAAATTCTTCTCAAATCAGAATAACTTTTCAGACCATTTAATTATTTTTTGCACCAGACTTCTGATGTAGAATATAGGTATATAAAGTTGATTGCGGACAACTTTGGATAATAGTAAACATTAGAGGTACTGAAAATGAAGTGTACAGGCTAATACAAAAGTAATAATAAACAACAGTATTAATAGAAAACAGGGAAAATTATATAGTCAAATATTTGAATTTTAGGCAGTCTAAAGAATATAATAAAAAAATAGTTACACAATATTAAGATAATATAAGCAAGTTCGCCAGTATCCGACAATCAACTTATAACGAAATATTTTTTTTTCAGAACATTGATTATTTTTGTACGATTCTGAACAAAACAAATAATTTCCACACAGTGACATAATATATTTAGATACTTGAAAAATAAAATTGCTGATTACACTACTCCGTTTTATTGAAATCAACAAAACTCCATGAAGATTTAAAATAAAATATTGCATGGTCACCTTTGACTTATCCCTTTTAATCTTAAGAATTAAAATTGATAAGTCAATAATTCAATAAAGAGATGTTGTTTAAAAACTCGAGTTCTCTTTGTATCAGGAACTAAGAAAACGCAAAATAAGCATTTAGCTTTAAGAATGCATAAAACGCTTCTAAGATGACTTCGAAGAAACAGAAAAGTTCTCTCTTGAATCAATAAATGGAAAAAAAAAACTAGTAAGAAAATCCTATTGCGTGACAAAATTCAGCCACTAATATTCTTCGATCACTTTGCAAACTGCTTAAAAGCTTCTTCTATCCTTTGATTCTTTTGTTCATAGGGATGGACTTCCGTACAGCATCAAACAATTTTTCGGGTTATTACACACGTCCAGGTAAGGGATGGATCTGTCACGAACGAAACCTTAAAAGTAATTAGTTTTGCGTGTAATATCGCTGAAGTTATTGAAAAAATAACAGAGTCGTTTTACATCTTGAAAGGCTTCAGCCTTAAAATAGGGTTGGTGAACTGATGTGAACATTGAAATATTGAAAGAAATACGAAGAAAATTGTAATTATTCAGAACACAGACTGCTCAGGTATTCTAAAATAAAATAAATAAGATGCAATCACAGGAAGAATATTAGTATTTTGATTTTGTGTAAATCACTTTTTTTTCTTTTTTAAACGAGAAGTTTGCAAAATATCTCTTTTTTCTACGTTAGTTCAAACTAAGAAAAATCTAAGTTGAATCGATTAGATATTCATTGATTAAACTTAGGGGTCATCAATTAATTACATCGTACTTGAAGAGAAGGACGGGGTAGTGTATAAAGTATGACACAGCATGAGAGGAGAGGTATGTGTTAACCTGTTGTGACATCACACATATTCTAAAATAAATAAGATGCAATCACACGTAGAATTTTATTTTGAGTTTGTGTGAACTACATTTTCTTTTCTTTTTGAACGAAGCTGAAAAATATCACTTTTTACTACATTAGTTTAAACTAAGAAAAATCAAATTTGAACCGATTAGTTATTCATTCTTAGGAGTCATCCAGTTAATTACGTCGCACGTGAAGAGAAGGGGCGGGGTGGTGTATAAAGTGTGACACCACGTGACAGGGAAGGGGTATGTGTTAACGTGTTGTGACATCGCATATATTCAAAATAAATAAGATGCAATCACACGCAGAATATTATTCTGATTTTGTGTGGATCACTTTTTTTTTCCCTTTTGAGCGAAGCTGCAAAATTTCTTTCTTTAAAAGAAGGGTTATGTGTTTCACGCGTATCTGGGTATATGGATTTCTTTATACCCTCGAAACATCTCAACGGCTGGATGGATTTTAATGAATGAGGTCTCTATCGATTCGTCTTAACTGTCCGATGGTTATAGGCTATGTTTTGTTTTCATAAATTCAAAATGGCGGCCATAAAATACAAAATGGTGCTAGAGGCGAAAAAAAAATTACGCACCCTATTGAGTGACATATCATTGGATAGGTCTTTGAAAATGAAGACAATGTTTCATTGACTATTTTACAGTCAGAAGCCCCATTTGAATATCATACAACCTGGAAGTTGTGTAGGTAGGATCTCTAGCTTTACTGACACTCTAACCAACATAGACATCTACAGGCCTCATCAAAACAGTGTTTATAGATAGGAAGTAACAATTAAACACAATGTAAAAGTCTTCAATACAAGTAAATAAAAAAATATATATAAGTAATATAAAAAATATTTTCACATTGATGAGAAATAATTAATTAGTTTGCTTTTTATGCAGCCGGGTTTTTTAATTTTTTTAATTTAATTGGTTTATTCTACATTAGTTTAAACTAAGAAAAATCATAGTTGAATCGATTAGATATTCATTGATTAAACTTAGGGGCCATCAATAAATTACGTCGCACCTCGAGAGAAAGTGTGGTGTGGTGTATAATGTGTAACACAGCGTGAGAAGGAAGGGGTATGTGTTAATGTGTTGCGACATCATGCATATTCTATAATAAATAAGATGCAAGCACACGCAGAATATTAATTTGATTTTGTGTGAAGTATTTTTTTTTTCTTTTTGAACGAAGTTGGAAAATATCTCTTTTTAATACATTAGTTTAAACTAAGAAAAATCAATGTTGAACCGATTAAATATTCATTGATTACACTTAGAGGTCATCAATTAATTACGATGCTTTTCAGAAGGTGGAGTGATGTATAATGTATGACACAACGTGAGAGGGAAGAGGTATGTGTTAATGTGTTGTGACATCACACAGATTCTAAAATAAATAAGATGCAATCTCACACAGAATATTATTTTGATGTTTTGTTAAACACTTTTTTTTTTCTATTTGAGCGAAGCTGCAAACATCTCTTTTTCTACCTTAGTTTAAACTTATGAAAATGAAACTTGAATTGATAGGATATTCATTGATTATACTTAGGGATCATCAACTAATTACATCACAATTCAAGAGAGAAGCGAGGGACATACAAAGTGTGACAACGCGTGATTGAGGAGGGGTACGTGTTAGCGTGTTGTCATATCACATTTAAAATATAGAAAAAAAAACAGGAATTGTTTGCAAGCATCATAATAAAGTTCATAAAACTATATATGTTTTACAGTACAGGGATAGCATAAATGAATGACCAGATTTTAAAAATTTATAATTTCAAAATTATTACACATATGTTCATAAGGGATACATGAATAGTGTTACCAGTTTTACTGTCACAAAAATTGGGACATAGAGACAAAAAAAAAAAAAAAATAGGGACAGCAGATTCTAAATCGGAACTTAAAAATACAGTAAATCCTATGAAAACGGAACCTGTCTAAAATGGAATCCTGCCTTAAACGCAAAAAACTCTTAATAATAATTTTGCTTTTAACAGACACCACCGTTTGAAAGAGAAATGAACGTAGATGTGGTCTTTTATCTTTCTTTTTGTACTATTTTCCTTTCTGGAACGGATGCAGAATGAAGATTTTTTTAAACGTTTAAACGAAAACCTCGAAAAGTCTTTCGAAAAGAATTTTTTGAGAAGGGTAATATTCGAAAATTTTAAAACAAACTACACCTTTAAAAAGATAACCGCAGATAGATATAGCCTGGTATTTTTAGTTTTCGCTTGTTTCAAATAGTTTAGCCGATGTGGTTGCGAAATATTGGAGGAAAGGGGGGCGCAAAAAAGATATTTCGAAAATAATTTTTTTAATGGTTACTATCATTTTTTAAAAACTGATTGCCTGTTAGAAAGATAAAAGTACGATAATACGACGTGTAATTTTTCTTTCCAGTATTTGAACTCGTCGAGCCTATGTAAGTCCTGAAAAGAAGGAAACAAGAAAGAAAAATCATGCGTTAAGTATAGATAATGAAACACTTTCCAACAATTCCTGAATGCTTTAACAAAACTTCGTGATTTAGGGAAATAAGGTAAATAAGATAACTAAGTAAACGTTTTATAAAAAGCATAAAACATTTTAAAAACTGATTTAAGCAGTTACCGTCCATGGTCAAATATGCCCCTGCATTTGATCTGTTCGTTGATATATATACTATATAATGGGAAAATTTAGTTTAGCAAGAAACCGCATAACAGGTTGAAATTTTCGTTTCAGCAATTTATACTAATAGATGGAAACATACTTGAATACTTTTGTACAGCTCTGCAGTTTACCTAGTACATTTATTACACGCCACTACTTAGCTAAAATTTAATTCAAACAAAAACACTCTTAAAACTACTGAAATCACATTTCTAGAAATTATCATCCATAGACGGCCATGTATCCAATTCTTTACGTGGCCTTGTATATAATTTTATCTATACTAGCCGCCGTTGGAGACCAGTTTTGTCTCCCTTAAAAATTATGTTTGAGAAAGCATGCTAGGCATTGTGTCATGTTACTTTTATTCATAATTTAATTTACTTGGGATTAATATAAAAAGTATTATTATATATATATATATATATATATATATATATATATATATATATTAGTAATATTATATATATTATATTATATTATATTATATTATATTATATTATATACGCTAATATTAGTTTTTGTTGCATTAAAATATCTCAAGTTGTGGATTTTCTGTAAGCAAGTAAACCCTATTGGTTTACAATGGAAATCTATGGGAATTTGGTGAAATATTAGAGATATCGCCAAGTTAGCGTCACTTTCGGCTAATTTTGGTCACCAAATTTGGCGATAAACTTGGCGGCATTTGGTGACAGAACAGGGTCCCCCCTATGGTAACCTCCCGTTATAGGTATGAAGATGCATTAAATGCTGTTCAATAACCAATGAGATTCGTTTCATTCGAGTGTTACCATTAAACAACAAATAATCGCAATTTCTGTGCCACGTACGATAACGTAATGTATATATGTATTTTACAAACATTTCTTAATAAACTAAATGCAGTTCAGCGTAAAAATGCATAACTCATTTAAAAGCCCTCCTTAAGAAATTTACGCTCATACTCAGTAACCCTTACGAATTCTTTTCTGTAACCCTGTATATGAACTGTACCATTTATACACGCTATATAGTATGCATATAGTATACATATGATATTCATAAATATACTGAAACTTAAAACCGCATATCATGATTAAAAATTCATTTACAGCAATCATTGCTAATATAGAGTAATTTGGATACAGTATAGTATCTGAAATCTTTTGTGTGTCCCTGTAAATGCTATGCACTTCGTATTATACATGAAATAAGTTATAGTAAACCTCTGCAACGTATATCAATTTCATTATATATGAAATAGAATACGCCGCAAGCAATCCTCCCCCCCCCCCCCATATGCCATTATGTAGCGGAATTCTTTTGTGTGGCCCTGAAAATTAATAACTGCTCTTTGCACCGCATATTCTACAGAATGTATATTTTAGTGAACTTCATAAATGCATATCAATTTTATTCTGTTTGAAAGGGTATAACAACATAAAAATCATTTGAAACGACTTTTTCTCATTGTCCGTAATGTAACTTTTGACTGTCCCCGTAAATGAACTAAACATCCTACAAACTTCGTTTGAAGTTGTAATTGGTTGCAATGGTTGAGGTCAGTAACGTCCAAATATTTGCATCCGAGCATATTTACGAGAATCCGAATAAAATCCGAGCATATTTATGAGAGTTAGAGCGCGGACAGACGGATAGACAATCCGAAGTCATAAACACTTTTCAACTTTTTTGGAAAGTGTTAAAAAGGATTTTCGACTAATCAGTTCTTCCCTGCTTGCAAAACTGCGAAACGGCCTCAACGCTTCGAATCTTTGTGCTCTTTTGCGACAATCATTATGTTTTTTTAAAAAATATCTCGACTAATTATCAAAAAATGAAAAAAAACTGAACCTAATATGCATTGAGACCTGCCTTAGACTATCCCCGTATGGATTTTCAGACCTTTATGTGCGGTAGATTTGCCTAGAAGACAGACAAGCAGCAAACATAATCTTTTATTAGTATAGATCTATAATGATATACACCGCGTCCCAAAAGTTTAGATAATCAATAAAATTTGCATTAACATAAAAAGTAATAAGGTACAAATAAAATTCGAGATATAGGTAATAAAGAAAAGCAGTTTTGCTGATATACACATATAAATTATGATCAAAGGTTTGAAATTATAAAATATATATTAAATTATATAAAAATGTGCTGTCCCAAAAGTATAGACAATTGTAATTTTGTTTGGTTTTATATTTTTAAAAGTAACTAAAAACTTACTTTTAATAATTAATTGTATTGCCACGGCACTTTATAACATCAAATACACGTTGTTACATATAATTAACTGAGCATTGCTTTACAGAAGGAGGTATTTCATACCACGCTTTGTCAATTGCAATTTTTAAGTCATTTACACATGTATATTGCTTTCCAATTTCATATATTTTAGGACATAAGATCCCCTATATGTTTTGCATGGGATTCAAATCGGGACTAAGTCCTGGCCAATCTAATAGTGTCATATTGTTTCACCTAAACCAAGTTTTCGATGATGTGGAGGCATGGATGTATGCCCATCTTGTTGGAAAAAACAGTCCAGTCCTGCTAGCAAATCTAAATTACGTGATGATATAATGTTATTAAAAATGGCTTTAGTTGATAATTTATCTCTGCGTGAAATTGCATCAATTTCCAGAATTTCAAAAAGTACTGTACACAGAAGAATGAAAGCTTCAACAAATATTGTTTACAGGAGAATGAAAACAAAACCTTGCTTAAAGCAGAGACGTCTCAAAGATGCAAGTCTAAAGTGGGCTAGAAAGCATATGTCATACGGTGAAAAATGGATTTCTGTCTTCTTCAGTGATGAAAATAAATGGAATTTTGACGACCCTAATGGTGATAAATTTTACTGGCATGACCTAAGAAAAGAACTCAAGAACTGTTTCAGCAAGCAACAAAGCGGACGATCCGTAATGACCTAGGGAGGGTTTTCTTTCGAAAGCCAAACAATTCTACGATTTATGGACAGAGAAATGAAATCAGAGGATTATCATGATATTTTACATACCAATTTACTGCCAATTATGGATTTTCCAGCAAGACCGGACTGTGTTTTCCAACAAGATGAGACATCCATCCATACCTCCACATCACCGAAAACATGGTTTAGGCAAAACAATGTCACACTATTTGATTGGCCAGCACTTAGACCAAATTTGAATCCCATGGAGAACATATGTGGGATCTTATCTCCTAAATTATATGAAAATGGAAAGCAATATACATGTGTAAATGACTTAAAAATTACAATTGACAAAGCGTGGTATGAAATACCTCCTGCAATGCAATGCTTAGTTAATTCTATGGAACAACGTGTATTTGATATTACAAAGTGTCGTGTGACAATAAAATTAAAAAAATTACAATTGTCTATAAGTTTGGGACAGCACATTTTTACATAATTTAATGTATATTTTATAATTTCAAACCTTTGATCATAATTTATATGTGTATATCAGCAAAACTGCTTTTATTTATTACC
The DNA here is from genome assembly GCA_963932465.1 of Maratus speciosus. Lineage (NCBI taxonomy): Eukaryota > Metazoa > Arthropoda > Arachnida > Araneae > Salticidae > Maratus > Maratus speciosus. The sequence goes on from OZ010800.1 coordinate 141,310,015, forward strand.
TGTCTCACGATTTTTAATTGTATGTTATTACTTTTTATGTTAATGCAAATTTTATTGATTGTCTAAACTTTTGGGACGCGGTGTAGTAGTAATTTTCTAAAAGAAACATTGCGCAAATCAGAAGTCGCTTTTCCAAAAAACATCTCACGCCTTATAAATAAAGCAAACTTCCTAAAGGACGATTAAATAGTTATAATCGCTACATCTTTGTTGGATGTGTTAAAAATATCTAAGCTGTCTACATAGATTACTTACTCATTTGATCATTGCAAAGACAAAGTGTTGTATTTTTTAAAAAATGCCTACATTCCTTCGATATTGATACCGTATTCTAAATATGTTGAGCTCAAGCAAACATTTGATCATCATTTCATTAAATTTTTTGTGCTTCAACTGTAGAACTACATAAGCGAAAATAAAAGAACATTAGTATATTAATATGGGTTAAATAATACTAATGTATTTATTTTCACGTCTTCATAATAGATTAATTAAAAAATATAATAATTAAATAACAGTTTAACAGTGACTTATATCACTTCTTCTGTATTGCTTTCAAACTACAGGTCAGTGTGTCAAAGTAAGGCTTTGTTATAATGATGGAATTTTTTTAAAGAAAAAAATAATGGAGAAACCTTGCGCAAATGAGAGATCGCTTTTCAGAAATACCTACTGACTTATTAATAAAGCAAATAAATAATTACAATTGTTACATCGTTTTTGGATGTGTTACAAATACCTAAGTTGTCTACATTATTATTTTGTTTTTTACTCATTTGATCATTCAAAAGACAAAGTGTTGAATCTGAAATTTAAAAGATCATCTATTTCCTTAATTGGCACTCCTGGTGTGAATACATTTTACCCTCTATTTGCGAAACCCAGACGTGTATTTGATTCGCGACGGGAAGTTTTTCTATTGCAGGAAGTCGAGCAAAACTCTTCACTGAAGCTGAGGTCTGCGTGCCTCGGTATGGTGTATTCAGACAGGAAGGTCAAGAGGAATCGAGGGCACTGAGGAAATAAATGATACACTTCTGATACTCAAATATGCGAGATTAAATACCAGAGTCCGCCCAATGTCAAGTGTCTCTATTTTTCATTAAAAGCGCTTTACTTACTTAGGGTGAGGAAATAGCAATAGTTCCAAATGCACAGGGTAATTCAAAAGAGACTGAACAACTTTAAGAAGTGGTAGAGAAACAAACACTTTTTCTGTAGGAAACTAGCGTCACAATCAGGGTACCCACTAGCTTTTGAATCGCCTTAAAAATTTGGCAAATATAATAAGAAAAATTATAGCCAAATGAAAATAATTTTAGCAGCAGATTTGTCGTAAAACACTCATTCTGAAATCTATCTTTAAACTCACTAATGTACACTATTTTTGATTATAAAGAAAAAGATTGAAATTAGTTTGCTTTTGCGAATGGTTAAAAATTTCCGGTGACTTTGAATATGTTTTCTATTCAAGGAAAAATTATGAAAAATCTAATAACAAAAATTGAAAATTTGACTGTCAGGCAGTTTTTGACCTGTCTTCGTCTAAACGAAAACACGTTTACAGACCTCCACGTGCATTAGATATCCCCAGCCATCGCCAATTTCATAACAAGAGAGACAGAATGTGTTGCATTAAAAACAATTCTTTAATGCGACATATGTATATCATATCTTAACATATATATTTCAACTTACGAATTTAAAAAACTTCCTCCATGATTTTTTTTCGTTGCATTACTATGCTACATTAGAAGATATATGTAATACAAATGAAAGATTTATTTACTTATTGTTAATTACGGCTAATTACTTGATGTGGTACTTCAAAGTACCGTTTGGTCATAGCTTGGACGAAAATCGGGACTTCGGATCGAAAAAAAACTATATCCAAGTTTTCATTATTATTTTAATGTGACTTATCATACATTTATATTGTGCATATATGCCTATGGTGTATATATGACTTGATGATGATGCGGCGTTGGTGCATAATTAAACAGCATTTCGCCAACAGAAAAATATTCTACAGTTGTAACACTATCGTCCGATGGAAAGCATATATAAAAACAATTTCGAAGACTATAAAGAAATTTTCAAACTTTTAGTTGTAGAAAACTCAAAGGGATTCATGAAAATAATAAAAGATTTTTTTAATTTTTTTTTCTAATTTCTAATTTTTTCCTTTTTGTTTTATAAAAATACAATATTTTTTTCTAAAGATAAAAATAACATATTTTTTTGCTTTATTATTCAAATATCTTCTCCTACATTGTATCAAAATCCACTTGTCTAGCACCCACGTATCCCTAGTAACTATATACGTTTTTATGCACGCTATGTATTCAAACGATAAAAATCTAAGTAAAAATCCCGTTCAACGTAATTCCGACGGTACTCAAAAGTACCACTTTGAAAAGTGCTTCTTAAAGTAAACAAATTGAAAATTATAATTTTTTTCAGCATGCCATATTGTCAAGTGTTCTATTTAAAACAAGAAAAAACTAGTCGGATGTGAGATTCCCAAAAATTTCTTTTATCTTATACATGTTAATACTTCAAAATTCACTAAGAAAGGGCCAAAATTAAATGTTAATATATGCCCATCATGAGAATTCTAAAAATGTGAAATCCCGTGCGTTAGTTTTCGAGATATGACTATCGATAAAATCGCGCAAATCATGCAAAAAATTGCATAGCAGTGCCACCTGTTGGTGGTTTACACCAAAACCTAATCAGCAACAACTCATGTCAACGTCTAAAGGAATCTGAAGTTTGATGAAAATCCGTGCATTAGTTTTTGTGATAGAGTTATTCCAAAAATACGAAAAAATCCAGCATAGCAGCGCCATCTATTGGGCGATTGACACGAAAACCGAGTCAGCAACAACTTGAGACAGCGTCTTTAGATTAAAATTCGTGCATTAGTTCTTGAGACAGAGCTATTTGCGGAAGTGGTGAAAAGTGCAACATAACAGCGCAACCTATTGCCCGAGATACACCAAAACATAATCAGCATCAATGTTTATCAAGGTATACCTGAATCTGAAGTTTGATGAAAATTGTTGCATTAATTTTTGAGATAGAACTATTGCGAAAATAGTAAAAAACGCAGCATAGCAGCACCACCTGCTGAGTGATTTACACCTAAACGAATTCAGCATCAACTCATATCAAGGATTAACTGAATCTGAAGTTTTATGAAAATCCGTGCATTAGTTCTTGAGATAGAGCTATTGCGGAAATCGTGAAAATGCAGCATAGCAGCGCCACCTTTTGAGCGATATACACCAAAAACTAATCAGTACCAAGTTATATCAAGGTCTAACAGAATCTAAAGTGTTGTGAAATTCTGCACATTAGTTCTTGAGATATAGCGCCCAGAAAATTTTTGTCACATACAGACAGACTCATAGACAGACATTTTCTAAAAAACATCAAATCGTGTTCAGGACCTTCTAAAAAGTATAAATCCATCGAAAACCGGAATTCAAAATTTTTCACGAATCAAAAACTTTCTTCTTGCAAAGATAGAAGAAAGTAAAAATATGATAATCTTACCTTTAAAATTTAAGATGTTTCCTAGCAACAGTAAGGGATACCATGACAGACAAGAAATTTGAAGCAAAACTGACACTCGCACGCACAATAATAGCTTCGTTAACAAGTTTCAGCTTACTGGAACTGCTATTGCTATCTATGATTGCGATCTATGTGATGGTCAAGAAAAGTATTTTACTATTGTTTCCTAAAAGTACCAGTGCGAATGCATTCAATGAGTGTGTTTTAATCGGGATAGAAAACTGTGGTACTTTACAGTACCGTTGGGGGCATAAAGGGTTAAGTTAGTTCCTTAAAAGGCAACAACAGTTGCAAAAACGTTCCAGCTGATATCGACGCACAGTTTTTCTCGGGAAAAATGGAAGCGATTTATTTATTTATCTATTTCTATGTTAGAATTATCCGCATTTTGATCGTTTTGTTTTTCCAAAAAATCAATTTTTACTTTCTTCTATCTCTAGAAGAAGAAAGTATTGGATTCGTGAAAATGTTTACTTTCTTCTATCTTTACAAGAAGAAAGTATATTGGATTCGTGAAAATATTTACTTTCTTCTGTCTTTACAAGAAGAAAGTATTGGATCCGTGAAAATTTGTACTTTCTTCTATCTTTACAAGAAAGTATTGGATTGGTGAACATTTTTACTTTTCTATCTGTACAAGAAGAAAGTATTGGATTCGTGAAAGTTTTTACTTTTTTCTATCGTTACAAGAAGAAAGTATTGGATTCGTGAAATTTTTCGACTACCGGTTTTCGATGAATTTATACGCTTTAGGGGTCAGAGATCCCGAAAAACATGTTTTTATAAAACTAGGGGGATCCGCCCCCTGCTCGCTACCCCCCCCCCCCCCCCCCCCCGCATTATCACTTTGCGATTCCATTCGGTATCGCGAATCAATCCCTATTTTCTAGCAACCCGAGACGACTGTTTCGCGTTTTCATTCTGGATCACTTCGCGATCCCTTATTTTCTATGCATTCAATTTTTAGATTCCACTTGGTAAAACGCGCTCCTCCCCAACTCCAGACAATTTTATTTCCTTATCTCCAAGCACATAATCATTAGATCAATCAATTTATATTTTAAATACTACCAAAAATATTACAAATTTTTGAAATCGTTGCAGTAACTCCGGGGGAAAAAATGTAGTTCAATATCATCTCTTTTCAATATGATTTTGATAGGATTTGCTCTTTTTATCCTTTCAGGGACCAAATAATTCTGTGAAATTTACGAACAAGTTTATTTGAAAATAAACAAATATTTTTCTTAACTTATATTATATAAGCAAAATTTTGTTCGAAAATTCTCGGTACCTTTGGATATCTTGGAATAAAATTAAATGGTATATATAATGTACAAGCACCGACCTTGAAAAAGTTAATCATCCAATGATTTCTCATGCAGTTTATATAAAGGTTGACTATATTAATGAAATTTTAAATTATCTTTTTTTTTCTTTTTCGGTAGCATTTAGAATTTTAATCAGATTTTTGATTAAAGCATGTATAATTTACCTGAGAATTAAAGTTTTGCATACTTTAAAATTCATACCCAACAAATGTAGTTTCTACAAAGATACATCTAACAGCATTGTAGCTAAGTCACTTCCTTCAACAATTTTGTAACAGTTATGCAGACATTGATTATATATATATCCATCTTGGTCTTAAGCATATGTTCAAATTTTGAATTTTTCTGTGTGAACTTTACGGATTAATAGAATAAAAAGGCTAGAAATAAATTTATAAAATTGTTCTTTAATGTAACATGTGCATATAATATTTATAAAACAAAATTATTTCCTATATACGTCACGCAAATTTCGCAGTCCACTCATTTTTTACGTCACAGGTTGTCATAATCAAGTGTCTCCATTGTGACATCACATTTTCCCAAACTTTTAATTTAGAGTTAATTTTGATTTAAACGAAATTCGATTTAATTTTTTTTTTTTTTTTTTTTTTTTTTTTTTTACAGATGTGTAGCAAACTCAAAACAAAATTAAAAAAAAAATCATATTTCCATTAGCTGTAATGTATTAATCACATTCAGTCTATCGGCGCTCATACCAGCATTTGATATATTTTTATCACTGACATACCACATATTCCATCGTTTTTTGAAGGGGTTGTGAAGAATGTGGGTGGTAATATTAAGAAAAATATCTTTAAAGTAGGGGGGGGGGTGCTCTTCCCCCTGCAAGCTACGCTTGCCAACCCTCGTTCAGACACCGCAGAATCTAAAAGCACGCTAATCTGATCGGTTTTAAAAATATAAGAGAAAATTGAATTATAACCAAAAAAAAAAAAAACCTGTAGCGATCTCCCTGTAAACGTGTCTCCATTCAATTCCCTTTGATTGCGAAAATTTAAGGCCGAATCAGTTGCTGTTAAGACATCCAATGGTTGTTTTCGTGTTTGATTAAAGAAGATCAGTTAAACATTTGAAAAGAAGCAAAAATAAAAGGAATTAAGTAAACAAATTGTTTGCCTCCCAGTATTTTTTAACAGCGTTATAAAACGATTGACGTATACAATTTAAATACAATTACTACAATTTACAGATTTAACCCACTCAAGGGCGGTGGTTCGTTTTTGTACCACTTAATTTTAATTCTTAAATGCTACATTGGTACCAGAATACTGGAATGGAAATTTTCCTTTTATTTAGTAAGTGAACAAAAACATTTTCGTATTTTGAAATAAATTTATTTGTAAAGTATGGTGCCATTCACTGATTTCAACATTTTACGAATGGAAGTACCTTGCCCATGAAAGGGTTAAACGCATATTAATGTATTTATTATTTTAAAGTTTCCTTTCTCTTTTAATATTCACGTGTAAATACAATTTTGAAGACAATTTTCAATATTTTCCTGCTTTTAACACATACTAATTTAATAATAATTTTAAAGTTTTTTTCCTGTTTTTAATAGTCACGTGTAAATAAATTTTTAATCAAAAGGAAATATTATTCTTTGCGCTGTTTTTAGAATTAAAAGCAATCCCTATAACAATAGCCTAAGTCATGTGGCTATCATCAACAGTTCCGGGCGGATCCCTTCGCTTTTTATATTCCAGGCGGCCATTTTGGTACTTTAATGTTAGCCAGCCACAGGTGATAAGTCGCCAAATAATATTCTATCACTATAATTTCACTTATATTATAATAGTCCAAGTCATGTGACTACCATAAACAATTATGGGCCGATCCCTTCGCTTTTCATATGAAAGGTTTCCATTTTGATTAAAGAATCAAAATTATTTTTTCGAATAAAACTGTATAAAATTGCCATGATCGCAAATAATTCTTGGTACTTTTATGTTAGTCGGGTGCATATCTCGCCAAAAGCTTTTTTTTAACTCTCCAGTTAGCATTTTTTTATTTTTCGAGTGGTAAATTAAAACGGTACTACTTTGTTATCCCGTCGACCAAAAATCCATCGCCAAACTATAAGATTAAATGTCTATAATGGCTGATCGTAAATGTCACATTCACTTGACTTTAAGGAAGTTACACGTGTTTACGTGATCAAGTGATTTTTATTTCGATGTTTTATTTGTATTTTTGTTAATGTTATACTAATTTATTTGTTCTTTCGTTATTTAAAATAAAAATTACGTAAATTTGTATAATTTGGCGAGTGCCTTGGCGATTTATATAATATGCGAAATTGGTCGACGGGATAACTAAGTAGTAGAATTAAAACATTGCTTTGAAGTTGAAATTAAATGTCATGATTTGTTGCATTATTTAATATTTGGCACAGATGTTATATTGATGTCATAACGGGTTTGGCGGGGTTTTTTTTTACGACAATTTGGCGAAAACCTCGTTTTCGAATACCAGTTTACATATGTATTTTTAAATTATTTTTTATTATTTTTAAAATGAAATAGCAATAAATAAAAATAAAATTTAATTAATAGCTATAGAACAAAACAATTTATAACATTTTTTTTTAATAAAAAGAAAATAAATGTAAATAAACATTTATTAATAAATAAGTAACAATAGCCGGGCTGGGTTTCCATGTCAGACAAAATAACGCCATTTTGGCGCCAATTAGGTACCCCGGTGCGTATATGACATCTGTGGCCTAATATTTTTCTTTTCGTTTCGTTTATAAAAAAAAGAAAGAAGTGCAAGCCATTAATTTTAAATGTTTCAGTTTTAAATGAAAGTTTTGTATTTTAAATGAAATGATAATAAAATACAAAAAAAAAAAAAAAAAAAAAAAAAAAAAAAGATGCGACGGGAGAAAGGTTTGGCGATTTATCACCTGCGTCACGCTAACATAAAAATACCGAGTCTTGATTTCTCTATCAGAATCTTCCAATTTGGCGAAAGATTGTTCAAGTAAATTGAATTATGAATAAAAGTAACATGATACATTTCTTAGCATACATTTAAGGGAGGCCAAACTGGTCGCCAAATTAGTTAAAAATAATAGCCTTTTCTAAAATATGAAAAAAATATATATGTTAAAATTTGAGTTGCCATCATTAGAAAAATGTATTTAAAATTATAAAAAAAAAATAATGTTTCGATTACTAATTCGAATTTTAAAATTCTAATACCAGTTCGGATCAATACGGATTTTTGGTGTTAGTTTCCTCGCATAATATTCCATATTTTAGGAAAAATTGCCGTGAAACATAATAAGTTGTTTAATCAGTCGTTTCATAAAATCGTTTCATTAGGATTTTATGTATATAAGGTAGATATTTTAGATGTGCTGTCATAATATGTTAACCAACTTCCTTCCGTGTGTAACACTTTGTAAGTCCTCCTTCCCTATTGTGACATGATTAATAAACGATCCGTTAAATATTCATTGTTTGTTTGTTTTTTGTTGTTCTTTTTTTTTCATGTAATTTTTCTCTTTGACAATGAGCTGATTACACTTCACCAGTATTATTTTGAATTCTCATCTATCCTTGTAGCATTTAGAATTTATCCATAATAAAAACATATATAAACGCACTTAATTGTTAAATATTTTAAAATTTACCACCAAAAATAGTTTCTAAACAGTCAGCAGCAGGATATCTAAATCGCACTTCCTTTCACAATTTTGTGACAGATATGCAGACATTGATTAGATGTAACTGGCATCATACGTCTAGTTCTAAGGCATATATCCAAATTTTGCTTTTTCCTGTCTGACCTTTATGCGGAAACGTTACTGGTTAAGTTAAAATACTTTCCTATTTATTCAGAAAGAGTTGAATTGATCTTTCAGCTGGTAGTTCAGACATCTGTCAAATCAAATACTAAAATGCGAAAATAATAATAATAAAAAAAAACACTTTAAATCTTTATGTCCCAAATTATGAATTAAATTAACATTTTTTCTGAGTTTTTGAAAATACACTGGCGAGAAAAATTAAAGGAAAAAGTATAAAAACTCGTGTCGCTTGGATGATTTTACAACTAAAAAACATGAAACTTGCACAAGAACGTTATTTTATCATGCCTGATATTTCCACGCCCCCTGAATATCAGGCCTTCGCGCTGGCGCAAAAAATATGGCTGTCGTAGGAGAATGTTTTTCAGCGTTCGTGCGGTCCCTTGAATTTGAATACCAATAATTTCTAAAAGAATTTCAAATGCATGTGATATGTGTATTTTAATTCAATGTGATACATTTTAAATGAAATGAGTAAAAGTTTTATTATTTTAACTGAAATTAAAATAATGAGAATGATGGCGATGTTAACGATATTTGGCGATTTATCCCCAGCGCCCAGCTAACATAAAGTGCCGAAAATTTGTATTTTCCTACATTTGCTCATTACAAAATCCACAATCTCCCGAAAAATAATTTCAGTTTAAGTATAAAGGTAAAACTAGTAAAAAAAAGAACTATTTTACAAGCATTCAATGTTGATTTTAAAACTCATGTTTAATTTCCTAACTGACTGTAATTCATGTCCCCCCACCCCACTCCCCAAAAAATGTTTAATGCAGTGTGTCCTGATCTTTGAAGATTCACCACTTTGATTTATGCTTGGTAGAAATCTAGAACTAATGAATTTATTCAAGAATTGCAATTTTTGCTTTGTTTCTTTTTTAACATATGGTAGCAGGAAAAGAAAAAAAAACATTTTTAAATCTAATATTCGGGATTTCTAACTTGTTTTCTAAATGCTTAAAATATTTTGTTGTTACAGTTTCACAGCCAATTGGCATCTTTTGGCGATCGTAGTTTGGCGCAAAATGAACTCCATTTTTTAAAAAACTCGTATATAGTTGTAACCATCAAGATTATTTGGCGATTTATCATCTACGCTCGAATGATAGATCGCCATTTTCCTACGCTCGGCTAACTAAAAAATTCATTAAAATTAATTTATTCATTTATATTTAAGTTCAAAAAATATTAAAATGTTGCATTGTCATCGGGAACACACATGTGTATATAATTTTTATAATTCTAGTATATCGGGAAGTGATTGAAATATGGATTACAAAATTCCATCTTTACATACGAAAACCAAGTTAAGTTAATTACAATAATGAAAAATCATGCATACAGTATCGATTATGAAACACTTTCCAACACATTCAGAACACTGGTTACAAAACTTTACAGTTTATTAAAGTGAAATAATCAATTTAGAAAACACATAACGCATTTGAAAATCCAATTTCTGCAATGACCATCAATAGTCAGAAACAAATCCTAATTTTGTTTCTGCAGTCCTCTATAGCAGGGGTTACCAAATTTTGAGACCGACGTACCATTAAATAGAAGTTCACATTACCACGTACCACCAGGTTACAAATTCAAAACTAATATAGAAAAACCTGCGTAAACGAAATATTTTTCCAGTGTTTTGCGCTTCCATCTGAGCCTATTTTACTGTACTTAATTGCATGATTACGTTATTAAATTGGTACTTAGAATGACTGCTTTATATTAATATTGATATAAAATTTAGTATCGTCATTACATTTTAATAAAATGTACATTATCAATATGCAGTGTTTTGGTAGAAAAAGCTACAATACTTAATAACATATTGCGTTAATTTTTTGTTATATGAATGCTCTGTTTATATCAATAGTAAAATACTATTAAGAAAATTTAATAAGTGAATAACCTACATAAGAAATTCACATATTTTCTGAAAATAAATTGCTTATTAATACGTGATCGAAGCTCGATGTAATAAGTAATATACACACATACAATATAGTAATAGAAGAAACTTTTTTGCTGTTTTTCAGGAGAAATGGAAGGTCAACTCAACATATACTGGAGCATTAGTTCTATTCATCTAAAAATTCTAATTCTAATTATCATTAATATAGGAGAAAACAAAACGCTGTCAAAGAAGTAATAACAGAGAGCAACCGCCACGGAGCCGGCGAACTGGCACATCAAAAAAGAAGAAGGGGGATTGACTGTTTTTAAATTTCACATGCTGTATTTTTCATTTCATTTCACGTTCCAGTATCGGACTTTCGCGTACTAGTAAACAGAGCTTTTACGTACTAGTACTGGTACGCGTACCATAGTTTGAGAACCCCTTCTCTGTAGTATATATTTGTATATATGCTACATAGTAGGATAAAAGTTAATTCAATTAAATCTTTAGCACAGTTGAAAATTGCCATTCAGCAATTTTCGTCAACAAACTAAAATTTGCATGCGATATTTTGTGTAGCCCTGTAAAGGATCTATATAAATTATACACCCCAATTAATATTTAAAAGAAAAAAATTAAATCTTAAAACGCGCACCACGACTGAAAACTCATTTCCGGCTGTTATTTTTCATTGGCAGTAACTGTAGCTAAATACTTTTGTGTGTCCCTGTAAATGAACGATAAATTCTGTGCACACCCTATTCTACAGCAAACGTCTTATGGTACACCTCACTGATGTATACAAATTTCAATCTGTTTAAAATAATGTAGTATCATTAAAATACACCGCAAAAGATTCCCCCCCCCCCCAAGACAGTCCTGTAAGGGAATTCTTTTGAGTGTTCTTGTCAATGAACCGTAAGTACTACACATTTCATTTTCAGTACCGAACATATCATAGTAAAATACAATAACATATATTATTTTCATGGAAATCTACCTTTATTTAGGCGAGTTAGAGCACGGACAGACAGACAAACCGAATTCATAAACACTTTTCAACTATGTTTCAAAAAGTTAACAAGTTGGAAATTGCTCGTCAAACGTGGCAAATGAGGTGCGTTCGTACTATAACTAGTCTTATAAATTTTTTTGCACCGCATAGTGTACTGAATGTATATTTTAGAGCACTTCATAAGTGCCTATCCATTTCATTCTGCTCGAAAGGCTGTAACATCATTAAAAATGCAGTTGAAATATTTTTTTCCCATTGGCCGTCATGTAACGGAAAACTTTCGACTGTCCCTGTCATTAAACTATACATCCTATTTTCATAAAATTTGAAATGACTCGACATCATTTTGCAACAATTGTATACTTAAAATTTCAGACCATTCGGAAGGCTGTAGCATCATTAAATTGCAGTTGAAATAATTTTTTTCCCATTGGCCGTCGTGTAACGGAAAACTTTTGACTGTCCCTGTCATTAAACTATACATCCTATTTTCGTAAAATTTGAAATGACTCGACATCATTTTGCAACAACTGTATACTTAAAATTTCAGACCATTCGGAAGGCTGTAACATCATTAAATTGCAGTTGAAATATTTTTTTTCCCATTGGCCGTCATGTAACGGAAAACTTTTGACTGTCCCTGTCATTAAACTATACATCCTATTTTCATAAAATTTGAAATGACTCGACATCATTTTGCAACAAATGTATACTTAAAATTTCAGACCATTCGGAAGGCTGTAACATCATTAAAAATGTAGTTGAAATATTTTTTTCCCATTGGCCGTCATGTAACGGAAAGCTTTTGACTGTCCCTGTCATTAAACTATACATCCTATTTTCATAAATTTGAAATGACTCGACATCATTTTGCAAGAATTGTACACTTAAAATTTCAGATCATTCGGAAGGCTGTAACGTCATTAAAAATGCAGTTGAAATAATTTTTTTTCCCATTGGCCGTCGTGTAACGGAAAACTTTTGACTGTCCCTGTCATTAAACTATACATCCTATTTTCATAAAATTTGAAATGACTCGACATCATTTTGCAACAACTGTATACTTAAAATTTCAGACCATTCGGAAGGCTGTAACATCATTAAATTGCAGTTGAAATATTTTTTTCCCATTGGCCGTCATGTAACGGAAAACTTTTGACTGTCCCTGTCATTAAACTATACATCCTATTTTCATAAAATTTGAAATGACTCGACATCATTTTGCAACAATTGTATACTTAAAATTTCAGACCATTCGGAAGGCTGTAACATCATTAAAAATGTAGTTGAAATAATTTTTTTCCCATTCGCCGTCATGTAACGGAAAGCTTTTGACTGTCCCTGTCATTAAACTATACATCCTATTTTCATAAATTTGAAATGACTCGACATCATTTTGCAAGAATTGTACACTTAAAATTTCAGATCATTCGGAAGGCTGTAACGTCATTAAAAATGCAGTTGAAATAATTTTTTTTCCATTGGCCGTCGTGTAACGGAAAACTTTTGACTGTCCCTGTCATTAAACTATACATCCTATTTTCATAAAATTTGAAATGACTCGACATCATTTTGCAACAACTGTATACTTAAAATTTCAGACCATTCGGAAGGCTGTAACATCATTAAATTGCAGTTGAAATAATTTTTTTCCCATTGGCCGTCATGTAACGGAAAACTTTTGACTGTCCCTGTCATTAAACTATACATCCTATTTTCATAAAATTTGAAATAACTCGACATCATTTTGCAACAACTGTATACTTAAAATTTCAGACCATTCGGAAGGCTGTAACATCATTAAAAATGCAGTTGAAATAATTTTTTTCCCATTGGCCGTCATGTAACGGAAAACTTTTGACTGTCCTTGTCATTAAACTATACATCCTATTTTCATAAAATTTGAAATGACTCGAAAAAATTATGCAAAAATTATATATTTTAAATTTCAAACGATTCGGTTGGGTAGTTTTTGCGCTGTTATATGCGGACGGACAGACAGATGGACTGAACGACGACTATAGGTTCTACGTATTTATATAATTACGAACGCACCTAAAAAGACTGCAAAAACTAAGTAGAGGATCTGTATGTATAAAGTTAGTAGTTATTCATGCATTCATTCGTATATCATAAAGATATCTTGATAGATCTATTAATTAGTAACAACAACGGTTTTCCAAACAGTATTAACTGGAAAATAAAAGAATTCATTATAATGATAATGCAAGTGAAGGTGAATTATAGGTTTTACGTGCAACAAACGACTGTTCGAGATCCTCGTTTATCAAAAAACAAGTAGAGCATAAATTTATTAAATATGGACGTGGTCTTCTAGTATATTGCAGGACAAAGCAGTTATAGACTCTGTTCCCATAAATTTCTATAATGGCACGTGTAAAAAGTATCAGTCACACGAAGTCTGTTATTTTTGTGTCAAACTGAGTATTCATAACTTTTTAAGAAAATAAATTTTAAATATATGCTAGTTTTTTTTTTCTTTATATAAGTGTTCTGTGCCATGAATTCAATTTGTGTTTGATACAAATTAATCTGAAAAGAAAAAAACAATAATTTAGTTTAAAAAAAAAAAAGTCCCTCTTGTGTTCTAATATTTAAAATATTTCATTACAATTTTTTCGTTTTGTTACTTAAAAGTACTTTATGAAAGAAAGATGAATACATTTTTTTTAATATACATATTAAAAAACTATCACGAACTGACTTTTCATTATAATTCCATGTATTAATTTTAAAAAAAGTTACTACTTATTTGATAAGCTTAATAAATGAAAATTCCAAAACGGATGCACAAATTTCTTGTACACTGTTAAAAAAAAAAAAAAAACAAGAAAATGCTTTTTAATCTAGGAAAATATAAAACCACGAACGTAATTATAGAATAACCACTTCCGAGCCACCCACAATTTTTAAAAGCTCTATTTATCTTTAGAAATCTCAGAAACCAATCTATTTTCAATATTTAAGATATCTGCCCAAGTTGAAATGAGCACTTTCGCGAAAAATATCGCTTTCGTTTTTTTTATTTCATTCGCAAGTACAACTTTTTACTATATTCTAAAACTGCTTTGTTCTTGCTTTTATCGGGTATAGAACAGAAGTCAACCCATTATTTATAGTAAAAATATACTAATTTAACGTTTAAATGCATTTTCCTCAAAGCTGATTTTGACAAAAAAAAAAAAAAAAAAATGACACCTAAAAACTTTATTATCATTTTTACATAAAACTTTAGGAGCTTTGTCTATCTATTGTTGTCTAGAGCATCTATACTAAAGGAATTTTAATTGCATGAATATTTTCAATCTGATGGCCAGTTATTTGATCAAAAACAGCGTAAATCCGTTGAAAATTTTATGACTGTTCGATAATCTTTAAAATTTTTATTGACTAAGATATCATTTAACTTGTAGTAGGTGCACTCGATAAAACCTTATAGTTTACTTTAGTAGTCATTTTTTCGATTACGTTTATTTGATTTTCATGTATCATTTTTCGGTTATTGAAACATTTCTTGAAATTTACATACATATTTCCATTTTTGTAAATTCATAGGGAAATATATATATAATTTTAAAGGTAAATTATTAATTCCTATTAAAAATAAATCCAAAAATGGGAATACAATGTTCCTTTGCAAAGTTTTTCAAAAAAAGTGCTTCAAGGTCCTCGTTTATCAAAAAAACAAGTAGAGCATAAATTTATTAAATATGGACGTTGTCTTCTAGTATATTGCAGGACAAAGCAGTTAAATATTCTGTTCTCATAAATTTCTGTAATGGCACGGGTAAAAAGTATCAGTAATACGAAGTCTATTATTTTCGTGTCAAACTGAGTATTCATAACTTTTTAAGAAAATAAATTTAAAATACATTTTACTTTTCCTAAAACTTATATCGATGTAGCCATCTCAAGATGAAGTCGCGCTATAATATTACTATTTTACAACTAAAACGTAAATATAATGCGATTTCTTAGTGATAAATGCAATACAAAATACTAACTTATTTTGAATATTGGGCAATTCCATCGTAACTGACGTAACATTTTATCATCGAATTTTATTTTTAAATCTTTGTAGAAAATTTACTAATAAAGCTGGAACAATTTTTTACAATTTAAAATATTTCTTACTAAGGTCTTAATACCCAAATACCTGCAGATTATTTCAATCTCTCTTTGAGTCCTAAAAATTACAATTCAAAATTCTGTAACTGACGTAACATAAAATATACAAACATTTTTTCTGCCTGAAGTGTAAAAATGATCAAAACTATCCCGTTAAAAAGGTGATTTAATGTTCTCAACAACACTAAGTAATGCCAAATTATAACAGTAATTTGTTTAAATAATTTCTGAATAATAAAAAAGAAGAAAATGGCATTTACACGTGTAGCTGACGTAACTTTTATTGTGTAACTGGCGTAACATTATGACTTTACAAAGACAATAATGGTACTTAACTTAGTTTGTAAAAAGTAATTTACAATGCTTTTTTATTAGAATTTCTCTATAGAATATAAAAATATCAAGTTTCCCAATCATACCCTTAAATTAAACATATTATAAATTTGATTCCCCCCCCCCCCGAAAAATGATGATTTTCTGTGGAATTGCCCTATTTTGAAGTTCCAAAACTTTGCAGCCCAATGCAGCTGCACATATGGCACATGCCAGAAGAACAAAAATTTTATGCAACGTAGAGTATTTTCATAAAATATGACATAAAAGATATCTATATAATATTTTTTAAACGATGATTTACGCTCCATAAATTTAAAATCTCTTGCTGAGGTTGCAGCCTTAGACCTTTGAGTTTGTTGAAACAATCAAACACATCGCCTTCTTCAAAGTACCACAAACAATATGCAATTAAAGATCCTTTTCCCCCTTCATGCCTGTATATACCGTAGCTACATTATTCAGAAAAATAAATGTTACATGTACAAAATTAATATTTAAATTTTAAATTTAAAAATACCTCTCACTAATGCGTGATTAAGTGCTGCACGCATGATAAAACTCTAAATTATGCAAATAGGAAACAAGTTTTGAACAAAATAGAATCATAACACACCTACGTCTAACTTAAAACCAAAATATATGCAAAAAGTTTTGTTTAAAATTTAATTTTAGCACAAAATAAGAAAAGGTTTAAAAATCTCAAAAAAATTTTCAAGTTTTTCGAATGCAAAAAAATAAATAACCAAAATATGTTAATTTTTTTGGTTTTAGCCTGTAGACTATTAAAAAAAAAAGCATATTTGGTTAATTTTTTTAAGCTGTAGCTTACGTAGTTTAAAAGCAACAGTGCGCGCAAAACCAAATTTACTAATCTGAGAAAACGCTTTTTAAAGTTTCAATGTCTACGGGTCTTCCATTATACTCACCGTCTGTCTATAAATGATTATAACTCAAGAAAAAATGCAGATTTTTGAATGCGGTTTTTTGCATATTGCTGAAAAATTTTAAAACATTTTTTTGAAAGTTTAAATGTCCTGTGCCCCCTTAAGAGTGAGGCTAGGTGTGTCGTTCCAGGTAGCTTAGTTGGAAGAGCGTTGGTACGCTGAACCAAAAGACCCAGGTTCGAACCCTGGGCTGGATACTTTTTCACTCTGTTGGTTTTACGCCTTGTTAGCAATGCGAATAAAATAAAATAAAATGAAATAAATAAGAAATCACGTATGTCAATTGATAATAGATCTAGTTTAATCTGGCTATCTTGCTTAATCTCAATTAAAAAGGGAAAAGACTAAAAAGGAAAAAAAAATGTGTATTTGATGTTGATAGACTTATATTCAGAGAAATGTACAATCAAAGAAATAAAAAAGTAAATCCCCCCTACTAACTCTGCAACAAATTGTCGTAGAAAAAAGTTTATGGCATCAAACGATTGGAAATCAAGTCTGCTTTGAGATGATGTACAGTCGTGGAAAGAAAAACAGTAAACACCCCCTACTAACTCCTCAACTAACTCCTCAACAAATTATCGTAGAACTCAGTTACTGGTACCGAACGATTGGAAATAAAGTCTACTTTTAAAGGATGTATATAAAATTTGCTTAGGGGGTCATCTACATATTAAAACGACCCTAAATTTCATTTTTTTTAAATAGCAATACCCAATTTCAAATCTTCGGTTCAAACTATGCCTAGACACCAAATTTCAAGTCATTTGAATGATAAATTTTTGAATTATAAAAAGTCAAAATTTAGTGCTTCTAATGTTAAATTATATTTTCATATTTTTAATAATATCTCCTGAAATTATACACCTAATGTGCTATTTTTTTGTGTAGCAATAATACTAAAATACCCAAACATAAATACGTTGAATTTGCAATTTTTATAATTTTATGATACGAATTAAGAATTATGAAATTAATATTCGAAAAAATTATGAATTGCAACGTACAATTTTTTTTGATGGATTTAGATTTATTAAGTCCTGCTTTATGGAAATCCAAAATTTCACATTTTTCTTCTAGGTAGATTTCAAATTATGCTTAAAAAACGGCAAAATGATGGTTTAAGGGACCGTCTATAATAGAAGTGATTAGATATTTGAAATTTCTTATGCTATCCTGTAATCTAGCAATCTTCAATGACTGTTTGAGTGGCGCTTAATTGCCTTGATCAAGAAGGTGGCTCTCTCGGTCAACAATCAAGTACCCAACTTCAATTTGGATACAGTCCCTAAAATAGCCTAGTTTTAAAATAATTAATTTCTCGGAAATTTATCGTACGAATTGCATAAAAAATTGTTTTTAGGTTAATTCAAGGGTGTAGAGTTCACGTATGCTGTCAGAATTGTGTACTGCTCTTGAAAAAAAAACAAAGTTATGGTTCGTTTTAATATGTAGATGGCCCCCTAAGCCAATTTTATATACATCATTTAAAAGTAGACTTTATTTCCAATCGTTCGGTACCAGTAACTTTCTTGTACGATAATTTGTTGAGGAGTTAGTAGGGGGTGTTTACTTTTTTTCCCCCACGACTGTATATAATAGCTTAGGGCAGCAATCTACCTACCAAAATCAACCTACACTTTGCTTTTGCAATTGCATCTCCCAATTTTGACACAATATTCTAAATCTTCGGTTCAAATTATGCCAGACACAAATTTCAAGTCATTTGGATGATAAGGTTTTGAATTTTTCCAATTCGAATTTAGTACTTCTAATGTTAAATTACATTTTCATATTTTTATTAATATCTCCCGAAATTATAATTCTGATGTGCTAATTTTTTTTTAAATGTTATAATACTAAAAACCCCAAACATAAATACGTTGAATTTATAGTTTTTTTAAAGTTTATAATATGAATTATGAAATTAATATTCGAAAATATTATCAATTGTAACTTACAATTTTTTGATGCACTGGTATTTATTATGTCATGATTTATGCACATCCAAAATTTAAAATTTTTCTTTCAAGTAGTGTTTGAACTTTGCTTAAAGAACGTCAAACTGCTGGTTTAAGAGGCCTGTAGAGATACTGTAGAGAAATGTATAATTTGAAAAAATATTTTACTCCTTTTATTGAAATATTTCGGCGGGGATTACGGTGCCTCACTTAAGATCAACTTAGAGTGCAAGACTGTCTTACGGTATAAACAAAACGCAAACCGTATTTCAGTGCCTCGCGATCTTACGCTAACTTGAATCCTAACTAATTTCAAATGAAACAGCAGAACAAGTTTAATCATAGAATTATTAACCCTATTTCAAAGGAGAATAATGAATTTAAAGTTGTTCTGATGTCTTTTTAACATAGATTTAGTTTCAATTCTTCAAATGAATCGGAGGGCAAACCTTGTGAACATACCCGAAAAAATCTAACAAGGCATAATCCCCCCCCCCCCACACACACACACACACATACACACACACTCTCTCAAACAGAGTGATTAAAAAAAAAGAAAATCCCTGCCGGCTCGGGCCTACAGGCGGAGGTAGATTTCAAAGTTAAGTACTAAATTCATCAACAAAACTTAAATCAAGATTAGAGATAAGCCCAGTTCCTTCACTAAGAATGAGCTTTAGGGAGCTAAACATTTTGTGAAAATTCTAATATACATGAATACACACACGCGTGTATATGGAATAGGTTTAAAAAATAGCTAAAGCAAATTCAGAGAACCTCAAAGTGTTAAAAATAAGTTAATATTTCCATAGTCGGGTTTTTATCATGTTTTAATACAATTTTTCAAACTCACATGACGTTACATATTCACCTGTTGAGGTTCATTTTATTTCCATTATTTTGCTTTTGTTTTTAATTCGGCAAACTAATTATTTCCTTTTGAGTTTTCATGCGGAAATCTTGCTCTAGAAAACTTATGACGTGATGTTCAATTTGTTTTTATTTCGTCAAACTATTTATTTAGTTTAATGTTTCACGTGAAAATCTTGCAATAGAAAAGCAATTGTTGTGGTGAGAATTTTATTGCTTTTTTTATTGTTGGCAACTGCTATAACGAAAAATATTTATTTGTTCCTGTCATTGTTGTGTAAGAGCTGGTTTTATCAGAATCATGTTAAGACGGTATTCAAAATTTTGAACCTTCCGCATTTCCATTCCCTTGGGCCGATTTTGCCCATTTTCAATCCCCGCCGAGATATTAGCCATCTCAAAGTTGTTGGCGAGTTTGAAGACGTTCTGTGCATAATTGCGACTTTTATTGTGCGGGCAAAATTTAGTACATACATACATATATATATATAAACTTTTTAGGTGGGGGTGGTTTAGGGTTCCTGGGGTCCTATATTGAAAAGTTATGAAGGAATTTTTCAAAAGTCGCACCATGGTAACTACTGCAATAGGTAGTATTTCTTACGAAATCTACCTAAAAAAGGTTTTTAAAATATGCCATTAAGTAAATATGCCTCTCAAACAGAGCGATTTAAAAAAATTAATAATTTTTAAATATGCCATTAGCAATCGACTTGAGTTTTATTTTCAGACTAAAAAGCAATTTGTCTGAGTTTTTTTACAACATTGTTTCATTCATACTATTTTTTATTTAAAATTTTTACCTTCGCCGATATTTTTCACATTTCTGCCAAACAAATTTAGAAAAGACCGAGTTAAATAAATTCAAAATCTGAGAAAAGCATTATAAAAACACCTATAAAATTTCAATCACATTTACATATTCGAAAATTATTTTAATTACAGATACCTTGTATTTTTAAAAATTGGATAATTCAACACTTGTAAATATTACAAAATGAGTAAGGATTTTACCGCATATAACAGCCGAAACTTATAACGGGAGTAAAATAATCATATAGAAATAATCCAGTAATAAAAGAGATTTTGTCGTTCTGTAGCATTTCAACAATCGAGTACCGAAATTCAATTTAGATACAGCCCCTAAAAATAGGCACATTTTAAAATAATTAATATCTCTGAAAATAATCATAGGAATTTCATGAAAATTTGCGTTTAGGCTAATTGAACGGTATAGAATTTGTTTATGGTGTCAGATTTGGGTATTGATATTGAAGAAAACAAAGTTTGGGTTTGTTCAGATGTGTAGATGGCCCCACAAGCAAATGTTATATACATCATTTAAAAGTAGACGTTATTTCCAATCGTTTGGTATCAGTAACTTTCTTCAACGATAATTTGTTGCATAGTTAGTAGGGTGTTTACTTTTTTTTCTTCCATTGTACATAATTTTATTTGTTAAGTAAATAAAACAGGAAAATATAAATTAGGAAATATGTTGTTTAAGTACAGAAGTGTACTTGGAAGATAGAAATTTTCTATCAGTCTGATATTGTATGGAAATGCTTTATTTCGCATAAAATTTAAATTTCTTATGCATGGCCTATATTTAGGCATAAACAAGAAGTGCAGTAGCACTGGCGTGCAAAATATTGAAAAGATTGTAATTAAATTTACGTTTCGGCATTAAAAAAGTGGCATTATAGCTCTGTTTACCTTTGGAAGGCCTGCATGAATATAATAATAAAGAAAAATAAGAAATAAAAATCATGCGCCAATCATTGAGCTTGAAACACTAGATCTAATAACTTAACTACAGCTCAAAAAATGCGTTATGCGCCTGCTCATGTAAATAACTGAAATGCGCCTTGCTGTAAGGTTAATGTTTAAAATTATATGTTTTGAAAAAGCAACACGAAAAAATTCGAATACTTCAAGTTGTTTTAATTGTATTTCAGTGTAGCGGTAAAATGTAAGAATAAAAAAGAAACGTTTAACTCTTCAGAGCAGGTCTTCAGTCTTTCATTAGGTACGATATTCTACAACAAACCTATAATTCAAGGAACTCTAAAATGCAGCGAATAGTTGTTACAAAAATTCATTGCTATTATTGAAGTTAGAAAGGCACTTTTTTCTTTCAATTTTCTTTTGTACAAACACTTCATACCAAAAGAAAGAACTGCAATTGTTCACCTTTTTTATTACATCACATTTTTCTTTTTTTTCTTTAAAGGTTGAGGTCAGAAACCGCTTCACATCGCGGGGGTTAAGTCTACCCCGGGAGGGAGAGACAAGCAGGAATCGTCTGAAACTCGTCGAGGTTGTTTGCAGACAAAATATTGTCTGATGGTAAAATCTAATAATTCTTTAAAATAGTGTTGATACATTGTTAAAATACATATTAAGGTATACTTCTACGTTTGGCATCCATTTATTTTAAAGAAAAATGACTATGATATTGTCTTTAAAAAAATAGCATGTAATAATATTAAATTTAAAAAATCAAAAAAAAACCGACTGCGTAAAAAGCGAACTAATAAATTATTTCTCATCAATGTGAAACTATTTTTTATATAACTTAACTATTTTTTATTTACTTGTATTGATGACTTTTAAGTTGTGTTTAATTGTTAGTTCCTATCTATAAACACTGTTTTGATAAGGGCTATAGATGTCTATGAATGTGAAAGTTGCAGTAAAGCTAGAGATCCTGCATACACAACTTTCAGGTTGTGTAATATTTAAATAGAGATTCTGACTGTAAAATAGTCATTGAAACATCGTCTTCATTTTGAAAGACCTATCCAATGATAGGCCACTCAATAGGGTGCGTAAAAAAAATTTTTCGTCTCTACCGTCATTTAGTATTTTATGGCCGCCATTTTGAACGTATAAAAACAAAACTTAGACTATAACAATCGGTATATTAAGGCAAATCGATAGAGACCTCATTCATTAAAATCCATCCAGCCGTTGGGATGTTTCGAGGGTATAAAGAAATCCACATACCCAGATACGCGTGAAACACACAACCCTTCTTGGCAGTCTGGTAAAAAGACAATTTAATTTGTGAAATAAATGATTTTGATGCGGTTTCTTTTCAATTTTTAAATTTTTGGAAAAATTAAGGCAATATTTGATACGTAAATCTAACAAGCAAGAATCCGTCGAGGTTGTTTGAAGACAAAATATTGTCTGACGTAAAATCTAATAATTCTTTAAAAGAATGTTAATACATTGTTAAAATGCATATTATGGTATCCTTCTGCGTTTTGCACCCATTTATTTAAAAGAAAAAAATACTATATAATATTGTTTCAAAAAGATTAGTACATAAAAAGAAAAATTTGATTTGTTAAATAAATTATTTTGATGCGGTTTCTTTTTAATTTTTGAAAAAATAATGCAACATTTCATAGAAAAAGTGTCCTCACAACAATAATATTGATAATCTATTAATTTTCTCCATAAATATATTGTTTGTAATATTAAAAATTTGATAAACTGCCGTCTAATTCATAAAAAATGTAATTTTTAGACATTAGCGAGCTTTGCAGCTTACGATCTACGCTCACCATATTCCACCCAGACCACACAGGCTCTAAAAATACGATAATTTGCTCTTTTTTAAAAAGACAACCCGATTACATAAGATTGATCGATATCATCATGCTCATTGGCGTTTTAATTTTATCGTGTTAAATAAGGCATAACTTTCACACTTATTTATTTATTTATTTATTTATTTTGTATGTAGGGGAAACAAGGGAGGTTTGACCATAGTGGAGGTTTGACCCACCTACCCTTTTCATATTTAAACATTTATTTAGCTAATGAGCACCAGATGACAGCATGGTAGCAAGCAGAATAACATATTGTTTTTGTTTGTTAGCCATTTGCAAGCAGAATCAAGGAGGAATCGCAATATTATTTTCAGCCTGAAACTTTTTTTTTCTTGTTGCAAGTTCTTCTCTTCTGTGCCATTTGTCATTAACATATATAAAAGTAAATTGAATTGTTTGTGTACTTAGATTAATATACTAAAAGATAGTATACTTATTTTTTATTTTTACTTTTTATTTTAATGTGTTTTTTACATTTTTTTCCAAAATGGCTATTAAGGGAGGTTTGACCCATATCAATTCTGGGAGGTTTGGCCCGGGTCAAATCTCCCTGTTTAGTTTAATTTGATGGTCTGACACTTTTAAACTGTACAAAAGTTAGTTTTAAATAGAAATGATGTTCTTAATTCAAATAAATCTTGTTCTTGATTTCAAATGCACTGAATATAATATAAAAATTCATTTTAAACACTTCTTGTTTACACATTATTCTAATCAATTTAAATAGAACTGAAATCTGTTGAGGGTTAACAACTTTGTAAAGATAATGGGATAATTCTGTTAACTTTACCAACCCATACAAGTCATAGGTTGCAACAACTAGATAAAACTTTTTAGTCCCTTCAAGATATTTTATAATTCTGTTGTCTTACATATGTATCACTTTCTGCGTACGCAGGTTTTAAAGTACTACTTTTTCTTATCTTGAAGTTGATCCAAGCTACTTTAGTTAGATATTATTGTATGAATAAGCTTCATTGTATCAATGTAATCCAGCTTCCCTTTTTATTCAAGAACGCATACAAGGCAAACAAAGAAGTTCCCAGACTATCTAGCAAGTTGTGAAATACCCGGGAGGAGGTAGTTTTCAGATAAGAAAAGGGGTCTCTGTTGGAAGGAGGAAATCTCTGTATACTGCGTTTGGAAGAAATGGTTCAGAGAGAAACAAGGAGTTCTAACGAAGACATCAAGAAGTGAAGTTGGAATGTTTTTGGCTGAATTTCTGGAGTGGAGTGTGTTCCGGAAAAAGTCTAGGGTCTTGTTCGGAGAAAGTATATGGGAGGTCCTAGAGGGATACTCCTATAAACCTGTAAATAATACGTATATAAATTGTTCTTTAATATTAATTGAATAAGTTTAGCCTTTTTTTAATAATCCTTCTCACATTGTGTCCGACATTACATAATTATATTGATGGTGGCAGCATATCAAATAAAATAACGTTTTTTCGAAGTCTGTACGAGCGGTGATCGTAGATCCATCAGCGTGTGGACTAAGGAAGAGTGCAACAGCAGATTTGCTTGTATTGGAATCTGCCCATTAAATTCAGATATTTTTCCTGAATCTGATTTTTTTTTTGCTTCTTATGTCACCGATAGACCAGATCTGGATTTTACAAGTTTGGTTTCAGCTGTATCTTCTAACTGAACCTAACTACCAGTGTATTGAATCTACCATCGACATCTCTACCTACATCAACATCTGCAAGTTTCACGAATCTTTCCTTTTCCTCCGATTCTACTATATTCCATCTACATGTTCAATGAATTCAGATTTTTGGTGTTATAATTATTGCCTTATTATAATTATAATTATTGTTATAATTATTATTTGGTGGTATAATTATTGCCTGTAGCTTGTAATAGCATTTCTTTATACATTTAATTATTGCTGTAAGATTTTTAATAACACAAAATCCCTGCGGGTCAAACCTCCCTCAAATAGGGAGGTTTGACCCGGTTTCTAGATTTTTGAAAAATCATTACTCAAAAAGATAGTTTATAATTTAAATAGAAAAAATAGCGCAAAATGATGCCAAACATTATAAGCTATCAAATAATGTCAATATGGAAATTTTATTACGTTTAGAAAAAAATAGAAAAATATATTTGTGAAAAGCGGGTCAAACCTCCCATGTTTCCCCTAATAGTTTAATTATTTTAAAGTTTCTTTCTTTTTTTTAATATATTCACGTGCGAATATATTTCTCAATTGAAATGTGTTTTGAAATAGTATAATTTAAGTTTTTTAAAATTTGGCAAATGTAGTTAAAAATGAAATTTTCAAACTGAATAAAATCTCTACTTGGATAATGAAATTTGTAATAGAAATTTGGGGAAAAACTTCATAATATCCGACAGATTTAAAAAAAAAATGACTGGACACTGCAAGCCACAATCTTATCACTCATTTGCCTGCAAAAGATGGTTAAATTATTATGCATAGTTTTTAATTCTAAAAACATGAAATTGAAAAATCTTAACTGATTTCAACACTAAATAACATTTAAAATAATTCTCCGATTTAAAAATTGCCTGCTTCAATAAATCCTACATTTGTCTATAAAACTATTAGTTTTCGTGTTCTTATATGAAATAGTTTTTGCAGGTTGTGCTGTGAAAGTGAAAAGGTCATAGTAAACTCAATTACGGAAGCAGCAGCATTTGTTATTATTATTATTATTATTATTATTATTATTATTATTGAAATAGAGAGACACCTATTCATATTATCACTTCGAAAATTTTTCATACATATTCTATATGTCCATTTCTATACAATCCATCATTTCGATACAATTTTTATCCGTCTATATTTATACAATCCATTTCGTTTCATCGTAATTTTTTTAACAATTTTTACCCGTTTAATTTAAAAAGTACTTTTAAATGAAATTCCTTTGAAAACCATATGTCGATTTATTAATTTTTATGGATTTAAAAATTTTTGAAGCGTGTTTTTGTTTTTAATCTCAAACGTGAACGTACAACCAGAATGCGCAGGATTAAACCCTTTGCACTTAAAGCAAAATAAATAACACAGGCCTCCGAAATTGAAGTTTTTGAAAAATACAAGAGAAGTTTTTGCTGTTTTTTATGTTATTTGGTGGGCTTATTTAGAAAATGACCTCCATTTTCCCCCATCACATCAGAATTTTTTGTAACATCGATATCGATATTTTTGCTAAAATCCTATTTGAAAAGGAATTCTCTCGGACAATTTCGCGTGTACTATCTGGCAACAGTGATTTTATCCATGTAAAAAAAAATCGAGTCTCGGTAAGGCAAAATGATTTTTCAGTAATCGATAATTTTGTTATGGGTTTAAACGGTTTAAAATAACTGGGTCTATCGGAAAGTTGTGTCGTGTTGGGAAAATCAATTCGTACCGGAAAATTCTATCATTTAATTATTAGATATTGATTCCGATATCTAATGTCTAATAATTACCTGGCAGAATTTACCGGTACGAACTGATTTTTCCGACACGATACGAATTTCCAACCGACCGAATATTTTTCAAGAAAATGTGACATGATAGATTTTTTTCATTATTTGTTTTTTAATTAGCACCAAAAAATACAGAAAGTTCAGCCATCAATACCCTTGTATTTTTTTCATCGCAGGCCTGTGTAATTCAGCATTCGTTTGTTTTTGTAATATTCCGTAAGTAACTTGGCAAACTGAACTAAAACTTTACAAATAAATAAATAAATCGGGAATTTAATATGCATGTAATCGAATTACACGCTTAAACACTGAAACGATCAAAATAAAAAATGTTGCTATAAATATAGAAATTAGCGAACGAAATTACCAAAAGTGCTTTTTGAAGTTGTTGATGTGCACGTGCAGTCTAAGAAAATATACTAGGGGAGACCGGGGGAATAGCGACACCTTAAGAAAATTTAAATTTTTTTACCTCGAAAAAATGTTTATTTTTTAATAGTAAAAATTCTAAATCTGAATCATGATCTTTAGTATCTGTATAAATTTAACCGTAATCATAACTGTAAAGTAAGCATACATAAAAAAAATATTTTTTAAACCTCTGCACAGTGGCGGGATTACCCAGGACACTGGGGTAATTCCGCCACTGTACCGGGGTAATGCCGCTAATCTTTAATGACCTAGTACATGCATCAAATGGATACTAGGAAACACACAACCTACTGAAAATAGTTAGAAAGCAATGTAATTGAGCAGAATAATGGTTAAGCTTACAATTTACTTCATATTGCAAAAGTCACTCTGCTGAATCGGCTCCACTACATTAAAATGAGGCCATTTCTCACCCGATTTGCATGGCGGCGGCATTACCCCGAGAGGACAATATGGCGGAAATCCCCAAGCAAAGCCGAAAGAAGAACCGAACTTGTTCGACACATTGGATCAAAATGTCGGCGAATGCATATAGATTACGGGTCATATTATCTTAAATACCTAATGTTATAATAAAAGGTGCTTATCTCTACTCATTTGAAGCTCCAAAATAACAAGCAACTAGATGAAAACTACATTTTTCACTAGTACAAAAGAACGACGTACAGCAAAGTCACTCTCACTTTAGGCACTGTTTATATTGTTGGCCGCTATAGTGCAGGCACATTCACTATCTCAAACTGTCCTTAGTTTTTAAACTAGGTGGGGTGGCGGCATAACCCGGGTTGGCGGCATTTCCCCGGTCTCCCCTAAATGTAAAAAAATCAATTCGAGTTTTCACTTAAAAGTGATTCACCAATGTTCTGGATACCGGGTAGTATATCTGATATGTTTAACCCAGGTAGTACGAGTTAGGTCCCATGGTTTCTAAAAAAGTGAGAAAAAAATGTGCGGTATTGTCCAAATATTAGGAAAATATTAGTTTATACCAGAAAACATATATACTTCATTCTCTTTCTTTTTCTTACGAATCAAAAGTGAGATAGGTAGATAAGAATTGGGCTTCCCCCCCCCCCCTTAACATTTCACCCAGATAGTCCGGATTATTTCCTTTTTCTGAGATGTTTTGATTGCTCCTATACAAGGCTTACTTTCTAACAAAAAAGGACCAGAACTTTAATTTTCTGCAGTAATAAAAATCTCACTGTACCCCGTCGCATCCACTTATGTTTTATACATTATTTACAAAATTTAAAGCAATTATATATTCTGCAATTTTTTTAATGTACAGTAGAACCCCGGTTATCCGAAAATCGGCTTAACCAAAAGACCTTAAAATTCCTCAAAGTCTTTTTTTAAATGTGAAAAATTTTATTATCAACACTATTTTGACCGATGTCAAATGACAGCTTTTAACATATTTTGATTTATGATTACTATTTTATTTGTAAGTTTTAGATCAAAACAATTCCGAATCATTTTTAGTACATTGAAGATTTGTTTTAATACTTATTATCTTTAAAAATTAAAAGGAAAATAAGTAAAAATCATAACTTTGAAAGGATCTATTGGATATTGGTAGAAATAGTGTTAAAAAAACATGTTCTTTATGAAATAAATAAACAGAGTCAACTTACTTATTTTGTCCAGTGCGTAATTTCGGGCACTGTATTAGATAGACACGTACGACACTTCATTTTTTTTTACAAACTATGTTGTGATTTTCTTTTGTTTTTCAACTTTGCATCGTTCCAATGCTGCTTTATCACGCCACCTTTTAAATAACAACACTCTGATGCTGTTACATCTTCTTATACTTCAACATATCGATCACAGCTTTTCATCGAACAAGTTTTCACCATAAACTTCACGGTAATTCGAAAATTCTTATGGAACCCCGGTTAACCGTAAATGCTTTGGTCCCATGCTTTTCGGATAACCGGGGTTTTACAGTATTTTAATTATATCTAGGAAAAAGGGGGAATTTTCAGGAAGTCCTATCCCCCAAAGATTTGTTTGTATCAACTAGCAAAACACAAAACACAGGGTTTTCGTTGAACAGTATTTATAAACTCTGGTGTAGTCCGACAAATATTTAAATATTCACTAAAAAATAAAGCACTGTAGCTACGTTCCTATGATCTTCAGTGCAAATTAAGTACCGCGTCAAGCTAATAAGTTGTTCAGTGAGAATATTATACAAACACGAACAAAAGCAGCGAGTGCGAGTAAACATAACACGACCACGAGTAAAACCAGCAGATACAGTTACGGCTAATTCAGGCATTTCTCGACGCCATTTGAAAACTCTTGAGGCAGAAAACCATTGAGTCTACATTTGTGAGCACTAGATAGAAACGTGGTCCTATGAGTGCTACACGCTATGTTACCTATGTAAGCGATTTAGTAGGAAAGAACGCAAAGAATGGGAGTTGGGAAGAACAGGAAAAAAAATTAGGCTTTGATATTTCGTCAGCGCTGTTCTGCAAGGCTCCGGAGCGCTGTATTTTAAAGATCAAGTAGATCCCAAGTAATCTTTAAAAAATCAGCAAAGAAATGCCGGAGCTGAGTTCCAGTGATCTCTGGTGCAAATTAAGCACTACTCCTATACAATTTGGGACGTATATTTTCTAACTTTCTGAATGGGTTTTGTTTCAAGATTGTTTAAGTGTATTATAAAAGATCAAAGACTTACGTTTATTTCAAAATTTTAATCTTACTTCCATTATATCAATTTGATTTTTTTTTATGAAATGCTTATAACATCACGTTAGTTTTGAGATATTTGGTTATATATATGTGAAAAATAAAGTAAAATATCTGAAAACGACGATGCTGTTATCAGCTCTTCATATCAAAAACAAATCAAATCTAGGTTATACAGTAAAATTATATTCGTAAATAACGCTGACGTCATATTGTAGTAGCAACAGCCGACCAATCTATTTCACATTTTTCCGTTTTCACATCTTTCACCCAGCTAACCTTAATGATTATAGCATCAGCAGATGCTATAATCGTTAAGGTTAGCTGGGTGAAAGAGTTCCACCGGATTCGTGCGGGATAGCTCAGATGGTAGAGCACTGGCGGCTTCAGCCAGGAGATCCTGGTTCGAATCCTGGTCTGGATATTTTTCGCCCAGTTGGAAATTTATATCTAATATGATTTATTTACCAATTGGAATAATTGTGTTAAAATTAAACTAGTGTTTTCATTGTTTACTGTATATTCAATTCCACGTTTCTCTTGTTATAAGTATCTGTCTAAAAGAATTTTATAATAGTTTATACATCATTTTTATTTTGAATAAATTCTTTTATTATTTATGCATGCACGTTAGTTGTTAAAAGTTTGCATTGGTTTATAATGGTTATATATATATATATATATATATATATATATATAAACTGAAAGCTGTTCATTTCTAGATGATCCCCCTCTAGCTATTTTTTTTTTAATTACTATTTCTATTTTTATATTTTATTTTTCATTTAAAATTATTTTAATGAAATTTCTTGAAGATTGTGTTTTTTTTTTTTTTTTTTTTTTTTTTTTTTTTAATAATTGGGATGCTTCCAGCGAGAATTAATAGGATCATTATATTTTATTGATTACATCTTTATTGAGGTCATTCAAAAGAAAATATATTCTTAGTTTGTCCATTTTGTGTTTAAGAAAATAAAGAGGCTTCAGCGATTTTTGCAAATGCAATAAAATGACATCGTTTTCACATTATTTATCCTTCCAGGAGCTCTGAAATTCGAGACCAAATTTCGAATGGTATAAAATTACGCTCCAGCGTGTGAAAATGACATCATGTTTCACAAGCACTAAACACTTCTATTAATAAAATCTGAAATATTTCACTACATATATGTTTAAATGACGCAAATGTCTGGACTTTTTACTCTCCCGGTTCTGAGATTAGGAGGTCGAGTTTTAGCTTATAGAAGTGAAATTACACACTATAGTCCAGGTCATCCATGAAGTTCGGATATCTTTTGTATACAAAGTTTCCCGCTAGTAAACGTGACATTTAATTTTGATGAGAAAATATCTGTTAATATCTTGTTCGTATTAAAATATACCACAGATCAAAAATAAAAAAAGTGCGCATGAAAAATTTGAACCGGTAAAAAAAGATCATCTGTAGCTGGAAATGCATTTTTCGATTTTAGATAAAACTTAAAAAAATTGTAATACTTTTCCAGTATAGGGACCTAGAAAGTGACAATGGCCTTGGCGAGAGAAGAAAATTTGGCAACGTACTTTTTGGCCAACTATTCACTATTTCATATAGATAAGCAACAGTTTCAATATTTATGCAATTTATTCAATAAAAAGAAGAAACCATTTATCTATTTTTGTATACAAACAGAACTGAATTGTATATGAAATAATAATAATGTATAGATAAATGGCTTTTTATATTAAATAAATTGTATAAATATTGAAACGACTGCTTATCTATATGAAACAGTGAATAGTTTTCCAGAAAATATGTTGTCAAATTTCCTTCTCTCGCCTAAGTCCTTTTCTCTATCTCGCCAAGGACCCTACACTGGAAAAGTACCAAAACAATTATAATATCGTTGTGTCCAAGTGACCTAAAAGCCTGTGGGTTTTCTTCGTAATTAAAATTATTAAAATATCAGAGCCTAGATAGTTTAAGTTATTTTGATTTAATGAGTTGCATGTCGCTAATTACTTCATTTCGAAAAAAAAAATACAGATTAGGTAACTGAAATTTAATTTTTTAATAATAAGGAAAATTAAAATTAATAAAATACTTTTACGATAAATATAGTTTAAAATAATACATTTTTTTAAAGTTGAATTAGAAAATGTAAGACTGATATTTTTTTCATTGGAATTATATATGTAGGACTTTATTAGGTTCAGTTAACATTTCCTTATTAAGTTTTTTTTTATTATTATTCCGTCAAATTTGGACGAGTGTTACCACCTATCGATCTATCTATCTGTAATATAAAGGACAAACGTTTCCGTGCGTAACTCTGACGTCATTTTGATGATGGCAACACCAGACGATTAAATTTAGCTTTTACTACATTTTTTAAAACTTTTAAGCGTTGCACATTTTCAATTTTTACAACGTCGAATAGGAAAAAAAAAATACTTTCAAATGCAATTTGGTTGGAAACTGTATCGCCATTTGTTTGAAAACTGTATCCAAATTTACTCATTTTTTATGGTTTTTGAAATATTTTTCAAGCGTGATTTTTTTTAAATCTATCTCTGTTGCTTAAATTCCATAACGAAATAACAAAATTACAACTTCATCATTAAATAAATAAAATAATAAAATCTAAACAAAACACAGATTTAAGACATGTAATTAAACTACGTGCTTAAACCACTGAAATGAACAGAATAAAAAAGTCTGATGTAACCTTTGGCGAATTCTTCAATTGTTCATTAATTGGTTCAACTTTTTCTTTGATTAACTCCTGGCACGAGGCCAATACAGAAGTATCGCTTTTAATAAGTTTTAAAACTTTATTTGAATGCATAATTGTTATTTTTAATACAAAATGATTTTTAGTATTGTTAGTGGTCATTCTAAAAAAAAAAAAAAAAAAATCTATTAGAGTTTTTTATTTTTAAAAATGCTTTTTAGCTACAGTGGCTCCGAAAAGTGTTCGTACACTTACGAATTTCAATGAAATAATGCTCTATCCATTAATTAAAATTAATTAATATTTAAGAATGGGTATTTAATTATAAAATCTATAACTTATTCTTAATAAAACTGCTTAAAAAATTTTAAAAACATAGTAAAACTTTATTTTGAAGAAATCAATAATTAAGTAATAACAAAAAAGTTACCTCACAAAAGCTTTCATACACTTTAAAAAAATCTCTACGTATTAGTAAATATTGTGATATTTCGTTAAATTAGCACTTAGCAGTATATCCTTTATATCTCAGCACTCGTCAAACAGCTTCAGATGAAGTTGAAGTACAAAATTTTTCATTAAATTCTGTAGCAACTTTTATAGCACTTAAAACGTGGATTTTTCACAATTTTTCTAATTATAAATCTCTGATCCTGTTGTGTTAACGTTAATAGAGGACCTTTTCTTGCACTGTTTCCGATTCGATTTTCTTTTTTAAAGCGTTTTATCACATACTGCACCGTAGAATTAGATAAATTAACTAATTTAGCAATATTCCGAACTGATTTACCACTACTATGATGAAAGATATTCGATTGTCGAATGCTGATAGTTGTTTCTTTACTACGAACAATTTTTAAATAATAAATAGAATATTACGGAGAAAGCAAGCAAAAATTAAAGTCAAATGATTTTTAAAATGTCATCACAATGCAAAAATAAAAATAAAACGATAATTTTGATTATGAATTTATCCGAAAATGTTTCAGTGTAGAAGGCTTTTGTGGTATGTTTTTTCTCTACCTCCTTCCGTTTTTATTTTTATATATAAAAAAAAAAACAGTCAATATTGAAAAAAAAAAGTTGTGTGATATTTAGAATAACATAGAGATGATGTGGAAAAATATTGGGTTTTATATTCGAATTCAATTCTAAGGTATTTCCTTTTTTACTACATTTTTTTAAAATGTACGAACATTGGTAATCATTGTGTATTCTGTAAACCGGGAAACCTGGATTTATCACCTTGTTATATCAAAGCAATCATAGCCCTAAAAAAATCATTTTATGAGAAATCAAAGATTATTTGCTCATTTTCTTTTACACATTTTTTTGTAATTAAACCTTTTGTCGCTATTTTCAATAACAAGGAAGGACAATGACATTTTTGAAAATATATCTTTTTTAAGTAAATTTATATTCTGTAATAAAGATTGTAGTTCTTTGATTTCAAAGCAAGCCGTCTAGCAGCCGTTTTAAAGCAATATTCTAAATTAAATTAAAAAAAACCGACTGCGTAAAAAGCGAACTAATTAATTATTTCTCATCAACGTTAAACTGTTTTTTGTATTACTTATCTATTTTTTATTAACTTGTATTGATAAATTTTAAGTTGTGTTTAATAGTTAGTTCCTATCTATAAACACTGAAAACAGTGGCCTATAGATGTATATGATGGTTAGAGTTGCAGTAAAGCTAGAGATCCTTCCTACACAACTTCCAGGTTGTGTAATATTTAAACGGAGCTTCTGACTGTAAAATAGTCAATGAAACATCGTCCTCATTTTGAAAGATCTCTGCAATGATATAATGCATAATTTTTTTTCCGCGTCTAACGTCATTTTGTATTTTACGGCCGCCATTATGAATTTATAAAAACAAAACATAGCCTATAACTATTGGGCGGTTAAGACGAATCGATAGAGACCTCATTCATTAAAATACAATCAGCCGTTGGTATGTTTCGTGGGTATAAAGAAATCCACATATCCAGATACGCGTGAAACACATAACTCTTCTTGGCAGTCGGATAACAAAAACATGAATACTCTTTGGTAATTAAAAATCAGATCGATAACATTTTAGAAAATGTATTCTGTTTAAATAAAACTATCTTTTTTTAACAATTTACAACATAGTTGGAAAGCGTTTATGAATTCAGTTTGTCAGTCTACCCGTATATGTGTCTGCCTGTCTGTCTATCTGTCCTTGCTCTAACTCGCGTAGTCAGACGCTAGTTAACTCGCGTAATAGAGTCAGAATGCAATGAAATGGATATTTGTTATTGGGGTTTGCCATGGCATGTTTGGTATTGAAAATGAAGTGTGTAGCGTTTACGGTTCATTGACAGGGACGCTCAAAAGAATTCTGTCACATTTTCGCCTACGGATAAATATCGTTTGCGGTGTATTTTAACTATATTACACTATTTTAAACATACTGAAATTTATGTATATCACTGACAAGGAAGGTCTCCTTACTGGGCATACTCAGAATATTTTGAAAAAAAAATACTTATTAAATTACTTATGTATGTAATAAAGGATCAGTGAAATTTAGCGGCGGGATTACACTAGAAAGTCTGTAAAAAAATAAAATACATTCGATTATTTGGCGCGAAAAGACAAAAGCGTCGCGCGATTTGGCGAGCAACACTTTTCCTCGCCAAAAGCAAACGATTTTAATGCATCTGAAAATTTCTTGTTAATTGATTTTTAGTACGCGTGTAAATAGCATTAAGGCCAATGTCAGACAAACGTCATTTTGCGCGCTTTTTTCCTTACGTATTATCTGGCATCGTGTAGGGATAATACGTAAGAAAAAAAGCGTGCAAAAAGACGTTTGTCTGACATTAGCTTTAATGAATTTAAACTTATACAAGGAGAGAGTTTAACATATATATATTTTTTTATTACATATATATGTTGCTTGTTGCTGCATTTATTTAACTTTAGCACTGTAAAAATATTTTCAAATTAAAAAAATATTTTCATACTGAAAGATATATTTTCATATTTTTAAGCGTATTCGAAAATAAATGCCAGATGAAGAATGCTGCAGCTATACATTTCAATATCCTAGAAGTTTTTGTTTCCACAGCAACAAAATTGAATCGACAGTGCCTAATTGAACTTAATTTTAAGATTGAAACAATTTTAATTACTGTAAATTTTGTTTTAATTCATAAAATTTCATAGTTAACTTTCATAATAAATATATATATATATATGACAAAACTATAGTTAAAACAAACTAAAACTGACAAAACTAAAGTTATTTAAATTAAATTTATTTAAGCAAGTTCAACATGAAATTTTTTTACTTTATAGATTATTTGACATAAGAAAAAGTATTTTTTTTAATTTATTCCATCGCCAACCGGTGATAACTCGGCAAAATACGAAATTTTCATTATTTTTTACGGACACTCTATCGAGTTTCCGCCGAATTTTTTTTTATAAACCTATCTATCCTCATGAACATTATATATATATATATATTTCAAATATTTCGGAGTATGCCCGTATGGAGACCTTCCTTGTGAGGTGTACCATAATGCGCTTATTATAGAATTTGGTGTGCCTTTAATGTATCGTTCATTGACAAGGACACACAAAAGTATTTTGCTACAGTGCTGCCTATGAAGAATAATCGCTGAAGGTGCGTTTTCAGTTGTGGCACGTGTTCTAAAATGTAACTATTGCGTATTTCTTGGTGTGTATAAATTCTACAAATCCTATACAAGGTTACACAAAAGATTCCAAGTACATTTCCATTTATTAACAGAAACGGCTGAATAGAAATTTTGAACTGTGCTATGCGTTTAATTGAACTAACTTTTAGGATACTACGTTGTGTACATATAAATCTATAGATTATATACAGGGCATCACAAAAAATTAGGTTATTTTTCAGGTTATTCCGATTATCGATGGTAATTGCAGTAGTTGAGTTTTCGTTATGCATTTTCTAAATTGTTCATTTAGACATCTTTCACCTTAATAAACTGTAAAGTTTTATTACAGTATTCTGGAACATTTATTTTCTCACCTTTTATTGAACACTTTACAGTTTTCAGAATACCTCTGAAAACACCCATTTTTTTTTTCTTTCAGCACAGTTTCTAGAGTTTTCTAG
Source organism: Maratus speciosus (assembly GCA_963932465.1). NCBI lineage: Eukaryota > Metazoa > Arthropoda > Arachnida > Araneae > Salticidae > Maratus > Maratus speciosus. Next base: position 141,347,011 of record OZ010800.1, read on the forward strand.
AGCCCATTTTGAATACTTTTGGGAACGCATGATTTCACAAGTGTGCCCATATGTATTCCCAAATATGTTCCTAAGTTTAGAATTAATAAATATCCTGAGTAGAACGTTTTCGGTACACTTTCGGAACATATTCTTTATAGCAGAGCATATTCGGAACACATTTCAGTACACATAAAGGTAACTGGAACGCTTTTTTTTTAACCAAAGTGTTCCAATTGTGTTCTCAATGTGTGCTGGGAATTTGATGGAAAGTGTTACATAATCTAAGTTGAACGCATGTTTTTTCGTTCTTGTTTTAATAATGTTTATGTTTCTGAAATTGAAAGCGAGCAGTAAAATATTTTTAAAGCGGCATTCTTTACAAAAAAATATGCAAAAAAAGTAGTTATTTAAAAATGCAGTCAATTTCCTTATTCAGGTCATCCCAATATTCCGGATGTGCTACCGGATCTAAATTCAATTCATGTTCTATCTTTAATAACAAAAGAGGTGAATAACACTTTGAAATATATTTTTTCAAATTAATTACTTTTTGACGTAAAAATTCTTATTTCTGAAATTCAAAACCGGATTTATTTAGTCAAAAATGGTACACTTAACAGAAACAATCACCATTGTAATCTTCGTTATCTAACAAGTAAAAAGTAAATAAAAAAAAAAAAACGACTGCGTAAAAAGCGAACTAATTAATTATTTCTCATCAATGTGAAACTATTTTTTTATATTACTTACCCATTTTTTTTTTATTTACTTGCATTGATGACTTTTAAGTTGTGTTTAATTGTTAGTTCCTATCTATAAACACTGTTTTGATAAGGGCTATAGATGTCTATGAAGATTAGAGTTGCAGTAAAGCTAGAGATCCTACTTACACAACTTCCAGGTTGTGTCATATTTAAACTGAGCTTCTGACTGTAAAATAGTCAATGAAACATCGTCTTCATTTTGAAAGACCTATCCAATGATAGGCCACTCAATAGGGTGCGTAAACATTTTTTTTCGTCTCTACCGCCATTTTGTATTTTACGGACACCATTTTGAATATATGAAAACAAAACCTAGCGTATAAACATCGGACGGTTAAGATGAATCGATAGAGACCTCATTCATAAAAATCCATCCAGCCGTTTCGAGGGTATAAAGAAACCCAGATACGCGTGAAACACATTACCCTTCTTGACAGTCAGGTAAAAATACCACAAATATCCGATTTCAAGTTAATTTAATCGGCAATCTTTTAGCACATAAAAGTAGTTCGTAATTACATTAAGGAGCCGACTGGCGTTCTTTTGAACATCTCTCACCAAATAATTTTAGAAAAAAAAAACAAGAAAGTAAAATCATGCGTCCAGCATAGATTATATAACACTTTCCAACACATTCAGAATACAGTAACAAAACTTCACATTTTATTAATGTGGATTAGGATGTATAAATAAGCAATTTGAAAAACTCATAGCGCATTTGAAACTCAATTTCTGCTATTACAGTCAATAATCGAAAAAATATCCGTTTTCTTTTGTGCAGACCTATATATGATCTATGGATTTGTATGTACAGTAATACCTCTACTTACGACAGCAATTCGTTCCACGATTAGAGACGTAAGTCGAGTTACATTTAGATAAGCGCAAAAGGATAAGTAATATAAACTCTCCAAAATCTAATGAACATATTCTATTGTATTTAAGGATTATGTTACATACATTTAACATTAGCAAAAAAATGCGTTTGCAATTCAAGAATTTGGAATAAATCAATAAGTTGTTAACTTGCAATTTATTGTTCTTCTAGCTAACCCGTTCGATTTGATGATTTATGAGGATGCGAAAAAAAATCTCGCAATGAAGTTATAACCGACATTTTTTTTTTCTTTTCAGAAGCTCTTTGTGACAGCAGAGTGAGTTTTCTAACATTTTGCTCGTGAATTTTTTATTTGTTTGTCACTGTCACTTAACTATCGCTTGAAAGTTTCCCTTAATAAAACCAAAAGTCTTCAAAAAAGTTCAAAGTGCGTCTTAATTAAGGAAATTATTTTTTCCAGGCCAGACGACGTAAATATGGAGTGACGTAAGTCGGGGTACTACTGTATACTACTTTATATGCCATAAATTAGTTCATTGAAAGGAATAGCCCGAAATTTTCTATTTAGCAATTTCCGAAAATAAATGTACTACTTGAGAGCTATTCTGTAGCCCTGTATATGATCTGTAGAATTTATACAAAACCAGTAATATGCAAAAAAATAGTTAAATTTAAAAAAGCGTAACACAACTGAAAACACACTTCCAGCCATTATTCTTCATAAGCAGTACTGTAGCCAAATACTTTTGTATTTCTCTGTAAATGAACGATACATTATATGGGGCATTGTCACAATCTTTTGACTTTCAGGAATAAAAATCTGGTAAAATTAAACTTGATAAAATAATATTTTAAACTTACAGACGAATACCTTAATGATTCAAAATAAAGAAATAATGGTCAGCAGCGAAAATTTTTTTATTTAACTAAGGTTTAAGTTAAACTTGCGAATTTAATTTTACTCACCATTTTACCCCTATAACTTTTTTATTTTCTTTCTTAATTTTTACTTTTAATTAATTTGCACAGTACTTACAGGACATTCAAATAAGAAATAATAACACTGTAGTATTTTTAGTACAAAATTTTGGTATAACATTGTCTTAAAGGGGTGTTAAAGAAGGGACGGTAATGCGAAAAAAAGGAATGGTAAGGATGGGACTTGGGACAGTAAGGAAAATTACCACCTATTTCTAGGCAAATCATGTTAAGACTCAGTGATAGACACAATGTTCATTGATTTTTAGAAACAGTTATTTACATTGAATTAAATTAAGAAAAATAATAATAATTTATCTCAAAATGTGCAGGAATAAACTTTGGGGACGGTAAGGCCACGATACCACGATAATAAAGCCACAACGCTTGAAATTGACATATAAATTCCGATTTAAATTTCCTGTCAATGTATGTTAGACATTCTTTCTCTAGCATACTTCTGCATGTGAAAAAACTTGAAAAAAAAATCTGTGGCTGCATCTGAAATGATTTTCTGTATAATTTTAGAAGAGGGAAGGGAAGGAATCTAAATCCCAGGGACAGAGTTAAAAAAATAATAACAACCGTAAAAATGTGTACAGGTTAATTTTTTGCTACATATTTGTATAAAACAATAGTCCCAGTTTCGGAAAAAAATGATATTGAATTACTTATATTGAAACAATTTTATACAGACAGCTTCAAACTTAAAAATCAGCATTAGGGACACGGGACGGTATAGGAGCTTCCTGCTATTTGAACACCCAACATCGTCCAAAACTTATTTATCTCGTTAATATTGTTATGCAATTATGCAATGTAATGTTCCCCAGTATATGAAATAAAAAAGAAACACAAGAATATGGACTAAAATAAAAATTATTATTCAGGGACTTAAAAGTCAAAAGATTGTGAGAATGCCCCATATGCACACCAGATTCTATAATAAGCGTTTTGTAGCACACCTCAGTGATATACATAAATTTTAATATGTTTAAATTAGAGTAATATCATTAAAATACTCTTCAAATGATATTTCCCCATAGGCCGCAATGTAACAGAACTCTTTTGAGTGACCCTGTAATTCACCTGTAAACTCTACACACTTCATTTTGAATACCGAACATGCCACAGTAAACACCAATATAGACCGGAAGGTGGCAGCACAGACAATCACCTCATCGAGTTCAAGGCTGAAATTTTAGAATTAGTTAAAACTCTTTGATATAAACAAAAAGACTACGTCTGAATTCATTCATATTTATAAAAACTTTTCAAAATAACAGACATTACATTACATTACAAGATAAAAACACTAAAAACAATATAAAAGGACGTTTCGGATTCATTCTGAATCCCTCATCAGCTAATTCCTAACGTAAAAACTTGTCGATCTTATCGATACATCAAAAAATCTCTACCAATAGAATATTCAGCTTTGTTTTAGCTATAATTTTTTGGCAACTTGATGTAATGTTTTTCTACTTGTTGAACTTTAAAATCTAGTATGACTTTTACGTTAGGAATTAGCTGATGAGGGATTCAGAATGAATCCGAAACGTCCTTTTATATTGTTTTTAGTGTTTTTATCTTGTAATGTAATGTCTGTTATTTTGAAAAGTTTTTATAGTTAAAACTCGATTCGCATATTAAAATGTAATTGGTCTGCCAAGTCCTATCTTGGTGGAAAACACCTGAAAACCCGATTTTAGCGGTTGACTCGTAGGTTTACCATTGTGATTTCCTGCACCTAAAGGTATGAAAACATCGAGGCTAACGAGAAAGACAGGCTACCGCAGTGCATTCCACATATCTTTTTTTACAAACCGCTGGAGTCACGTGATGCTCGAATGCACCAATAAAGGTGTGCGAAAAGAGCATCACGTCACTCTAGCGGTCTGTAAAAAAGAACACATGGGATGTACCGGGGTAGCCTGTCTTTTTCGTTAGCCTCGGAAAACATGAAGGACTGGGAGCAGGAAAACACAATGGTAAAACTACGAGTCAACCGCTAAAATCGGGTTTTCGGGTGCTTTCCACCAAAATAGGACTTGGCAGACCAATTACATTTTAATATGCGAATCGAGATTTAACTAATTCTAAAATTTCAGCCTTGAACTCGACGAGGTGGTTGTCTGTGCTGAAGCCTCCCGGTCTGTCAGTGATATACGTAAATGTTATATGTTTAAATTAGCGTAATATCATTAAGGTACTCCACAACCGATATTTCCCCATAGGCCGCAATGTAACAGAACTCTTTTGAGTGTCCCTGTAAATGAACTACTAATGATACACACTTCATTTTGAATACCGAGCATACCGCAGTAAACACCAATATCATATATCAACTTCATGGCAATCCGACTCTGTTTACGCCAGATAGAACACGGACAGACGAATCGAATTCATACACACTTTTCAACTATGTTGGAAAGTGTTAAAAAGTATAGGATTATTTTTTTTATTTTTACGTTCATCGGCTTTTTTAAAGTTCAGGTTTTTATTTGATGCAAATTAAGCGGAAATAGATATACATGCACTTAAGGGGAACGAGAAAGCAAAATTCAACTACTAGAAAACAGGAATTCTGCTTTTTCAGAATTTAGTGTCGCCCCCGATGAAAACAAGTTGGAAATTGCTCGTCAAACGTGGCAAATGAGGTGCGTTCGTACTATAACTAGTTTTATAATTATTTTTTGCACCCCATATTGTACTGAATGTATAATTTTTTGCACTTCATAAAGCGCATAGTCTGATACATCATTAAAATGCACTTCCAACATTTTTTTCCCATTCCCCGTAATGTAACGGAACACTTTTGACTGTCCCTGTAATTAAACTATACATCCGATTTTCCTAAAATTTGAAATAGCTCAACAAAATTTTACAACAATTATATCTTTAAAATTTCAGACCATTCGGAAGGCTGTAATATCATTAAAATGCACTTGCAATAATTTTTCCCATTGGCCGTAATGTAAAGAAAAACTTTTGACTGTCCCTGTAATTAAACATACATCCGATTTTCCTAAAATTTGAAAGGGCTCGACAAAATTTTGCAACAGTTATATCTTTAAAATTTCAGATCATTCGGAAGGCTCTAATATCATTAAAATCCACTTGCAACAATTTTTCCCATTGGCCGTAATGTAAAGAAAAACTTTTGACTGTCCCTGTAATTAAACTATACATCCGATTTTTCTAAAATTTGAAAAGGCTCGACAAAATTTTGCAACAGTTATATCTTTAAAATTTCAGATCATTCGGAAGGCTCTAATATCATTAAAATGCACTTGCAATAATTTTTTCCATTGGTCGTAATGTAAAGAAAAACTTTTGACTGTCCCTGTAATTAAACTATACATCCGATTTTCCTAAAATTTGAAAGGGCTCGACATAATTTTGCAAAAGTTATATCTTTAAAATTTCAGATCATTCGGAAGGCTCTAATATCATTAAAATGCACTTGCAATAATTTTTAACATTGGCCGTAATGTAAAGAAAAACTTTTGACTGTCCCTGTAATTAAACTATACATCCGATTTTCCTAAAATTTGAAAGGGCTTGACAAAATTTTGCAACAGTTATTCCTTTAAAATTTCAGATCATTCGGAAGGCTCTAATATCATTAAAATCCACTTGCAATAATTTTTCCCATTGGCCGTAATGTAAAGAAAAACTTTTGACTGTCCCTGTAATTAAACTATACATCCGATTTTCATAAAATTTGAAATGGCTCGACAAAATTTTGCAACAATCATATATTTGAAATTTCAGACCATTCAGTTGGGTAGTTTTTGCTCTGTTACATGCGGACAGACGGACGGACGGACAGACGGACGGACAGACGGACGGACGGACTGAACGACGACTATAGGTGCTACGTATTTATATAATTACGAACGCACCTAAAAATATATGTATACATAAATAGTACAAAACATATTTTAATTTTAAGACATAAAACACACACTTTTATTTTATGTAAAATGACGTCATTAGCATCCGCTTAAGAATTCCACATTTACGATCCACTCTAAAACATCTACAGTAAAGAATGCAAAGATAGCAAAATAATACACAAATGCAACAAAAAGATGCCGTCATTCAAGAAACACGACAAAGAAAACGGCTATCTAATGATTCATAGGCCTTCATTTGTTTGTAACATTAATATAGATAACTTAAAATTAAATATAGTTTATAATAGCTCTATGTTTTAACAGATATTATTCGTTTATATTTTTTTCAAAATAGCACGTATTTTAATTACATTTTCTTTCGCTTGTTATGAGAAAATGGCAACAAAAAGATATAATTGCTATTTTTCAACTATTTTCCCTTTACTTTCTACATAAATGGAGCATTTGGGTTGCCAAAATGAAACAAATGGTGCTAAAAATTTCAAAAAATTAAAAAATAATAATAATAATATTTCAAAAATCAATGGAGATACAGTTTTCAAACAAATTGCATTTAAAAGTACTTTTTTTCCAATAAAACGGTATAAAAATTGAAAATGTGCGATGGTTAGAAATTTTAAAAAATGCTATAGCGTATTTAATTGTACAATAATATATCTTCTTTGTTTATTGCTGGCTTCTGTAAGGTAACGTTATTTTTTGGACACAAAATAAGCAAGGAGAAAGAAATAACATACCGTACCGGGGGCTAAAAAAATCGATTTTTACTTTTTTTATATCATTAAATAGTTTAGTCTTTCCAACGATGTGTCACACATGTTTATATATATATAAAAAAAATAAGTGTTGAAATTATTCATTCTTTCTAAGAGTACTTCACAACTTAATGGCCATTTAAATCTTTAATTGACTTTTTCTCAAAACTTGGATTTTTCATGTTTGTGTTCTTTTTTTTCAATATCTATTACACTTTAAAACTCAGATTTTTATTTAATACTTATATTATGATATATTGTATACTTTAACACAGGGATTTAATGATTTGTTGAGAATTATTTATTTTAGACAGTGAAATCTTACCAAAAATGCTCATTTAAAAATGACTTTCAATAAATGATTAATAATTAATTTTGAGTTTCACTTAGAAAGAAAATGATCTGTTAAAATACGTAAAGCATGTTATTCTAACTACTCTAAAAAATCTAGACCTCTGTCTTTCACCATTTCTGAGAAAAAGGTACATAAAGTTGGTGAATTTAACATGACGGAGATAGGGTTTTCCCGGTCCCCTTAAAACAAAAATGGAAAACGTACAAAAGGTTAAAATCCAGCGGTAAGACTTCATTTGCAATGATACCTATTAGAAATTTTGAGAAGCATAACATGTGATTTAGTCTATTGTGAAACATATTTTACTTGAGCTGTAGATAAGAGCTCAATGTCTTTCCGCCATTTTTAGGTGTCTTCTTAATTATACAAATGCGTCGCGCCTACAGTCGTCGTCTGGTCCATCCGTTTGTCTGTCCGTCTGTCCGCATATAACAGCACAAAAACTACTCAACCGAATGTTTTGAAATTTAATATTTATAATCTTTGCAGAATTTTGTCGAGTGACCTCAAATTTAATGCAAATCGAATCAAAACTTAAAAAGATATTGATAAACGGTTTCTTCATTCTATTAAATCCTATCATACGTAATGCTTTCAATGATATCCCATGATAGGTCATGATTTTAGGCTGCCATGGTGATGACGTCCAATTTAAGATGGAGTCCTATTATTTCCGTATGACTGAATTTAATGTATAGAATCGTAATTAATTTTGTATTCCTGCATTTTTGCATAAGAATGCAATAGCTATTGCAGCAATATCTGAATATTTATAAAACTAGTTAAAGTACGAACGCACCGCATTTGACGTACAATTTCCGACTTGTTAACAGTTGAAAAGTGTTTATGGCTTCGGTTTGGCTTCCGTCTGTCTGTCTGGCCGTGCTCTAACTCGCGTAACTATATTTCGATTGTCATGTGATTTATCGATACTATTTAGATTTACTATGGCATGTTTGCTATTGGAAATGAATTGCATAGAATTTATAGATCTTTTACAGGGACACTCAAATGAATTCCGCTAAATTATGGTCTATAGGGGAAAATATCGTTCGCAATGTAGTATTTTAATGATGCTACTCTATTTCAAACGTATTGAAATTGATATACAGGATGTTTCAGAAGAGCTTTTACAAAGTTTTAGGAGAGATAAAGCACACCTAGACGACGGGAAATCACATAGCAATGCATGGTCAGAAATGCTTTCCTTGTGCGGTATTGACGACGCAAAACACAAGAAAGGAAGGCCACGAATAGGGCGAGGAAGCATGTTTATTATTCTTAGTACAGCAAAAAACTAATAAATAAGAATAAAAAGAGAGACAACGATCGCCATTGAAGAAAATTTTACTCGAGTGATGCAGGCTTGACATATCCGACCATGGAAGATCTAATGTTCTCAAAAATACAGGACGTGTCCCGGGCTTCCTCAGAAGCTGACACGATGCGTGCAACAAAAGTTCCTCAGCGCTATCCAGCACTGTCCCTGCATTTTGGCGGTACTAAGAATAATAAACATGTTTTCTCACCCTTTTCCTTTCTTGTCTTTTGTATCGTTACTACCGCACCAGGAAAGAGTTTCCGACCATTGCTATGCAATTTCCCATCAAGTAAGTGTACTCTATTTCTCCTAAAACATTGTAACCGCTGTGCTGAAACGTCCTGTACGTCACTGAGGTGAACTACAAAATGAATACTGTAGAATATGCGTGCATAGCATTTATCTTCCACTTAGAGAGAGACACATAAAACAAATAGGATACAGCATTGTCTATGAGCGATATAATTGTTCCCAAGTGCGTCTCCAGTTAAAATATGTGTTTTAGGTAGATTTCATTACAAAAAGTAAAAGGCTACCTATTGCAGCCGTACATAGGAAAGCACTTCCGGAAAATTTTGGTATATTTTCATCGATCATGGCCAACGGACCCCAAAACCACCCTCTGTTCAAATGTGAGGTATATATATATATATATACTAGGGGGCTCTGCCCCCTACGAGCTACGCTCGTCAATCCCCGTTCAGACACCGCAGACTCTAACAACACGCTAATTTAATCGGCTTTAAAAAGATTTCAGAAGATTGAATTATAATTTAAATCTGACAATTATAATCTGACGTAATTTTCACCAAACTTTTCTTTCCCTTTTTAATATTCACGTAAAAATACTTTTGTCAGAAATGAAATATTATGATCATCTTAAAATATCAAATAAATGTCTCGCGCAATTTTTAAATTTAAACTGTTTTGCAATATTATTTTTTGTTCATTTTACGAAATAAATGTAATGTGACGTAAATGTGACGTAAATTCTCCTGTTTAAGACTTCTAACGCATGTTAATGAATTTATTATTTTACAATATACTTTCTCTTATGACGTAATCTTCAATGAGCTCCTGCTTTTTATATTTTCTGTTTCTATCAGTCACGTGTAAAATAAATTTTTAATTTGAAGTAAACATTATTGTTTGCGCTGTTTGTACAGTTGGCAACAGTTTAAATTAATACAATTTTCTAAAATTTGTAAAAAAATATCTCTCAAAATGCTGAAAATTTGAATTTAAAATAGAAATAAAACCTCAAAAAATGAGTCAAATTAATAATCTAAATGCAGTCTGCCCACCGAGAAATTCTGACGCATAAATGATCTAAAAATGATTAAATTCCTATGTACAGTTTTTGCTCCAGTAAAACTTTTTCAATGGAACGATTTTGTCCAACTTTGGCATTAAATATCTCTTAAAATAATTCTTCGATTTGAGAACTGTCTGCATCAGCGTGTTTATCAAACATTTCTCTATAATACAGCCGATTTTCATATTTTTGTATGCAACAGTTTTTTTAATATTAACGAAGAAAGGCCATGCTTAAGCATTCAAATTGGATGCCGATCTGCCGGGAATATCTACGCAGATTTTCATTGGTCCATTTCCAAATCAAACTTTTTTATATATATAGAAGGATATATATATATATATATATGATTTTTGTCATGCGATAATTCTCGTATTTATAAACCAATTTGATGAATTTAATTGTATTCATAGTACATACGAATGGCTCGACCGAGTTCCTTGGCCAGCTTCATCCGCCATCTTATTTCAAAATGACGACCATTTAAAAAAATTAGAAAATTTAGAAAGCGGTGCAAATAAATTAAAAACTGAAAAATATTTTTTTCTTAAGAGTTTGACCATGATACAAGGATTCCGGAGCATATTTTGTTTTGTCTTTATCTTAAAAAATGGCTGAGATATAGCAGTTTGAATTTCTAGGGTGGCTGACATTTTGGCGCTTCATCCGCCATCTTGTTTGAAAATGGCGAGCATTGGTTATTGAACAGCATTTAATGCATCGCCATACCTATAAAGGGGTTTACCATAGGAGGGGGGGGTGGGCTGTTCTGTCGCCAAATACAATTAAGTTTGTCGCCAACTTGGTGATATATTGCCAAATTTGGCGACGGAAATGATTCGGCATAAGTGGCGCCAACTTGGCGATATCTCTAATTTTTCGCCAAATTTCCATAGACTTCCATTGTAAACCAATAGGGTTTACTTGCTTACAGAAAATCAACAAATTGAGATATTTTAATACAACAAAAATTAATATTAGTTTAAGGGATTCTATTAATTATATTTAATGGACTCCAAGTAAATTAAATTATTAATAAAAGTAACATGATACAATGCTTACAAGAAAGGTCTCCGTACGGGCATACCCAGAAAAATCTAAAAAAAATTACAGAATGTTCTTTTCATATGGATATATATGCTTATAAAAAAATTTCTATCGGAACCCCGATACAGCGTCCGTAAAAAAATAACGAAATTTTCGTTTATTTGGCGATTTATCACCAGTTGGCGATGAAAAAAAACATACGCTTTTATGTAGGAAAAAACTTTTTATGTTGAATTTGTTTATACAAGTTTAATTTAAATGACTTTAGTTTTGTAATTTTTAATTTGTTTTAACAATAGTTTTGTCATTTTTAATTTGTTTTAACTATAGTTTGTCATATATATTTATATGTATTTATAATAAAATTTAAATATCATATTTTACGATTTAAAACAAAACTTAAATTGACTTAAATTATTTCAAGCTCAAAAATAAGGCAGATAGAACACAGTCGATATGATTTTGTTGCTAGGGTAACGACTTCGTCTTCGATACGGAATAGAAATGTAAAATCAAATGTCAGCTGACTATAACTTAAAATAGATATTTGCAACTTGCAAAGCATAGAAAATATTTTTACAGTGATGAAATTAAATAACTACAGCAACAAGCAACATATATATGTAATATAAAAAATATATAAGTACCTCTTTAATTGGTTAAGTTTAAATTCATTAAATACCGTGCATTCTAAAAAACAATTAATAAACAATTTTCAGATGCATTAAAATCGTTTGCTTTTGGCGAGGAAAAATCCTACTCGCCAAATCGCGAGTCACTTTCGTATTTTCGCGCCAAATATTCGAAAGTATTTTATTTTTTTACAGACTTTCTACTGAAATTCCGCCGTTAAATTTGACTGATCCCTTATTGCATACCTGAGTAGTTTCACTAGCATTTCTTTCAACATATTCTGAGTATGCCCTGTAAGGAGACCTTCCTTGTTAGCATGCTTTCCCAAACATAAATTTTAAGGTAATAGGGTTTACTTGCTTACAGAAAATCAACATATTGAGATATTTTAATACAACAAAATCTAATATTAGCTTAAGGGATTCTATTAATTATATTTAATAGACTCCAAGTAAATTAAATTATGAATAAAAGTAACATGATACAATGCTTAGCATGTTTTCCCAAACATAAATTTTAAGGTAATAGGGTTTACTTGCTTACAGAAAATCAAAAAATTGAGATATTTTAATGCAACAAAAACTAATATTAGCTTAAGGGATTCTATTAATTATATTTAATGGACTCCAAGTAAATTAAATTATGAATAAAAATAACATGATACAATGCTTAGCATGCTTTCCCAAACATAAATTTTAAGGTAATAGGGATTACTTGCTTACAGAAAATCAAAAAATTGAGATATTTTAATGCAACAAAAACTAATATTAGCTTAAGGGATTCTATTAATTATATTTAATGGGCTCCAAGTAAATTAAATTATGAATAAAAATAACATGATACAATGCTTAGCTTGTTTTCCCAAATATAAATTTTAAGGTAATAGGATTTATTTGCTTACAGAAAATAAAAAATTGAGATATTTTAATGCAACAAAAACTAGTATTAGCTTAAGGGATTCTATTAATTATATTTAATGGGCTCCAAGTAAATTAAATTATGAATAAAAGTAACATGATACAATGCTTAGCTTGCTTTCCCAAGCGTAAATTTTAAGGTAATAGGGTTTATTTTCTTACAGAAAATCAAAAAATTGAGATATTTTAATGCAACAAAAACTAGTATTAGCATAAGGGATTCTATTAATTATATTTAATGGACTCCAAGTAAATTAAATTATGAATAAAAGTAACATGATATAATGCTTAGCATGCTTTCCCAAACATAAATTTTAAGGTAATAGGGTTTACTTGCTTACAGAAAATCAAAAAATTGATATATTTTAATGCAACAAAAACTAATATTATCTTAAGGGATTCTATTAATTATATTTAATGAACCCCAAGTAAATTAAATTATGAATAAAAGTAACATCATATAATGCTTAGCATGCTTTCCCAAACATAAATTTTAAGGTAGACCAAACTGGTTGCCAAGGGCGACTACACTCATAGCATGCATGCTCACAGTGACGTCGTTGTGACGTCACTGTAAGTCACTGTGGTCACGTCACATCTGTGACCAAAATGCCACCACTCAGTAATGTCACATTGTGACTGAGATATGAACTTCTTAGAAAACTTTAAAAAATTACAAAAATTCTTCAAAACATGTTATTTACTGTAAAATTATATTTTTCTAACAATTAAAATTGTGACGTCATTGTTCATTGCACGTTCATTGCATGTAACGTAGTTCACGTCACATATGTGACAAAAAAAAAACACCATATTGTAGGTCATAGTGTGAAAAAAATATGAACTTTTAAAATCTTTGATAATGAAGAAAAATATTTTAAACAGTCCCGAGTTACAGCGGCATAAGGAATGAAATTATATTAGTGGATATCAAATGGTAAATTTTGTCACGAAAGTGTGGGGGACATAATATATAAAGTGCACGATACAAGCATTAAAAAGCTAAATTTTCATGCTATATTTTATCAATTTGATATATAAGTTTACTTTTTTCATGATTTCAATTTTATCTAGCATTGCAATTTGATATAATAATCCTTCACTGATTGTTATTAATGTAAAAGTGTTTCTCGGAAATATGGTATGTGCTGGAGCAATTTAGATAACATTGTATTTAGAATTAGGAGTATTAAATCTGTACACTTTACATATTTAGTTTGCAGGGAAGAATTTTTTTTTTTTTTTTTTTTTTTTTTTTCTTTTGCCAACCAGTGGTATTTGAAACAATTATGTAGTTTCAAACTAAAATTTTCTATTACAGTTAAGTCTGTAGCTTTTAATGAGCACGTAGAAAGAGTCTTCAGAATTTAGTCATATATGCATTTCTTGCTTTATAATTTGCATTCAAGTCATATTTTTTCCTGTTAGTGTTTAACTATTTTAAGCAACTATTTTTTTAAAAAAAATTCTACTTGTTTCAGACTTTTAAAATAAAATTAACATTTTCCGAAAATAAAAGAAATATACAAAATTTATGCAAAACCCATGATATAATTACTTATTCGTATTTCAAATTTGTATTTTAGAGAATATGACTTTAAAAAAAGTTATTTTACAAATTGTTTTATTTTACAGAAAATTAATATGAAAAGAATGACAGATTGACAAAGGAATTTTTTTAATCCTCGATAACCCTTTTTAGGTACGTTCGTAATTATATAAATATGTAGCACCTATAGTTGTCGTTCAGTCCGTCTGTCCGTCCGTCTGTTCGCATATAACAGAGCAAAAACTACCCAACCGAATGTCCTGAAATTTTAAATATATAATTGTTGCAAAATTTTGTCGAGTCATTTCCAGTTTTATGAAAATCGGATTTATAGTTTAATTACAGGGACAGTCAAAAGTTTTCCGTTACATGACGGCCAATGGGAATAAATTATTGCAAGTGCATTTTATTGATGTTACAGCCTTCCGAATGGTCTGAAAATTTAAATATATAATTGTTGGAAAATTTTGTCTTGTCATTTCAAATTTTATGAAAATCGGATGTATAGTTTAATGACAGAGACAGTCAAAAGTTTTCCGTTACATTACGGCCAATGGAAAAAAAATATAGCAAGAGCATTTTAATGATGTTACAGCCTTTCGAACAGAATGAAATGAATATGCACTTATGACGAGCACTAAAATATACATTCAGTACAATATGTGGTGCAAAAAATATTTATAATACTAGTTATAGTACGAACGCACCTCATTTGCCACGTTTGACGAGCAATTTCCAACTTGTTATTTATTAAGAAGATATTTTGTATTTATTACGTGTGAAACAAACTTTACTTTAAACAATTTGGAAATTGCTCGCCAAACGTGGCAAATGAGGGTGCGTTCGTACTATAACTAGTTTTATAAATATTTTTTGCACCGCATATTGTACTGAATGTATATTTTAATGCACTTCATGAGTGCGTATCCATTTCATGCTGTTCAAAGGACTGTAACATCATTAAAATGCACTTGCAATCATTTTCCCATTGGCCCTCATATAACAGATAACTTTTGACTGTCCCTGTCATTAAACTATACATCCGATTTTTATAAAATTGGAAATGAGTCGACAAAATTTTGCAACAATTATATTTAAAATTTCAGACCATTCGGAAGCCTGTAACATCATTAAAATGCACTTCCAATAATTTTTCCCCATTGGCCGTAATGTAACTGAAAATTTTTGACTGTCCCTGTCATTAAACTATACATCCTATTTTCGCAAAATATGAAATGACTCGATAAAGTTTTGCAACAATTATATGTTTAAAATTTCAGACCATTCGGTTGGGTAGTTTTTGCTCTGTTATATGCGGACAGACGGACGAACGCACAACCAGACAGACGGACCGAGCGACGACTATAGGTGCTACGTATTTATATAATTACGAACACACCTAAAAAAGGGGGGTTGGAGTTCATTATTATCATTAACTTGATTTTTACACATTTTAAAATTTAAACAATGTATTATCTAATAAACTCTAATTATGATTATTATTATTATTATTATTATTTATAAAAAAGAAACTTTACAATACATTTTAACTTGAGTTATTTGGAGCTGATAAAAAGAAAAGGTAAAATACATTGGAAAATTCTTCAAATAGAAAATTTTAATTAAAAACACTATCATAAAATTATTGCGCATTTAAGTTCATAATCTGTTGTATACAAAAACAAATAAGCGGTAAAGAACATCTGCTGAAATCGTTTGAGTAAGATTGCGATCGTTTGCGTGACCAAAGAAAAATAAATAAGAGAAGACGCAGGAAGTTAGTTCACTGTTTAGAACATCACCACTTCTACAACACTTTTTTTTAAGATAAGAGAATGACGCCCGCCATTTTAGGATACACGGATATTATTAATGGAACATATATTTAATTCTTACTTAATTTAAATCTTTTATTCCTGATTTGTATTTTATGAGTTAAATAGTTTTATGTTATATTAATAAGTGACTGATCTGGATTGTTTTCAAATTGTTTTCAAATTAAAATTGCCTTTTAAGCAATTAATTTGAAATTTGATTTTCATTTGAAATATTGTATGCAGAGCGAATGGTTCGCCCTTGAAAAATTTCCAAGTATTAATATAGTTTCAATCGATGCTGGATTTAATTAAGTTTTGTGTTTGCCCCATATCAGTGGCTCACGAAAAATATTCCATCTTGTTCTGCGTTTGTAGCCTTGCCAACATGTAATAGTGAGAAATTTTCCGGGATGGGTATCGTTCCATGTGGTTTAGTCGGTAGAATGTCAGTGCGCTATACTGATGGCCCGGGTTCGAGTCCCAGCATGGACTCTTTTTCACTATGTTGGCCTTTGCGCCTTTTAAGCAATTAATTTGAAATTTGATTTTCATTTGAATTCATCACAGTGTTTATGACAAGTTCGTCACAAATGACACATATTTCACAAATTGGTCATAGTGTGGCTTCAAAGCATTGTCGCTTTCGTCACAGGTTCGTCACAAAGTTAACGTCAAAATAGTCACAAATGACACACTTTTCACAAATTTGTCACACAGTGACTTCGCAGAGTAGTTACAATGTAACGGCACAAACGACCTCTAAAACAGCCACAACGACTTCGCATTCTAGTCACTATGACGTCACGTGACGTCACATCGACGGTCACAAAATCACAGTGTGACTTCACAACGAGGTCGCCGCGACGTCACCATGCTTTACGGGTAGTAGCTCACTAATTTGGCACAATTATCATTCAAATTCAGTATTGACGAATATTCTCTCATCGAGTTCGTCGCATTTTAGCTTCTTAAAATTTCAATAAAACTAGCTTCGAGTAAAATTTGCAAAATTTTAAAACCAAGAAATATAAAAGCTACCTCTTCCTCCCGGCACAGGCCGAAAGGACTTTTTAAAATTAACTACTTTTTTGCACTTTGCTTGATGTATATAAATATACAATGTATATATATATATATATATATATATATATACAGGGTGCAATATGTTATCTATCGCCGACCTTTAATTTCTCAACCGTTGGTCGTAGACATATAGTCCCAATTACAAAAACGTTTCAAATGAGGTAAATATTCATATTGTAGCATTATTTAAAGTCAAAAATCAATTTGATAAAAATTACAAAAACTAACTTTTTATACGGTCCCCCAGTCCCTATAGTTATAGTTAGTAAAAGTTTACACATATCATAACAGATATAACACAAAAAGTTTGACAACTGTACTACAAAAATTGACACAGTTATTAAATTTCAAAGTTTGAGGTTTTTGCAAATGATTTTGTCTTTCATTGAGGGATCAGTTAAAAGATGAACTAAAGTGATTCGAGATCAAAATCAGGGTGCAATGTCCTTTTTACAGCGAAGCCACTTTTAGCCGGTATCGTCGATACTTTTGAATGTTGTTCGACCCATAAAAGTTAGCTCAAATTTTTAGATGAAATAACCCTATTTGGTGATTCCCCCGAATTGGTGATACCGGCTAAAGGTGGTTTCGCCGTAAAAAGGACATGCACTCTGATTTTGATCTCGAATTACTTTAATTCATCTTTTAACTGATCCCTTAATGAAAGGCAAAATCATGTGCAAAAATTTCAGACATTGAAATTTAATAACTGGGTCAATTTTTGTAGTACGCATGTCAAACTTTTTGTGTTATATCTGTTATGATATGAGTGAACTTTTACTAAATATAATTATAGGGACTGGGGGACCGTATAAAAAGTTAGATTTCGTAATTTTTATAAAATTGATTTTTTACTTTAAATAATGCCACAACATGAATATTTACTTCATTTGAAACGTTTTTGTAATTGAAACTATATGTCTATGTCCAACGATTGAGAAATTAAAGGTCGGCAATAGATAACATATTGCACCCTGTATATATATGTTACAGTTAATTTGATAAATTCGGTTATTATTAATAATTACCGCTAGTTTTGGTCAATTTGATAAATATTGTTTATTAATCATATTCACCGGTTATTATTAATAATTACCAATGAAGCTCGGTCAATATGATTAATAAAGCATAGTAACGAATATGTCCTTTAGTGGAATATTTACTATCATTACTGCATGAAGCTAATGGCAAAAATAATTGTTCGGAGACAATAATACTCAATCAAAAGACGTGTCCTATTCATAGGACACCGGGGCCGAAGCGGTTAAAGATAATTATTTCATAATTGCTGAATCAATTAGGTAAAAATTTTAAATACTAAAACAATGAATGAATAAATAATACACTTATAAAATGCATACTTTTAGCAATGAATATTAAGAGAAATGTAGCATAATAGCAGAAGTAGAAAGTTTTATTTCGGCGTTTAATAAATTAATTTTAATGTATTGTAAAAGTATTAAGAGAAGTTATTGATGGAATGAGACAATTCTTACAAAAATATAATGTAATAAAAAACAAAAAAGAAAAATCATGTGTCAGGCATAGATTATGAAAAATTTGCCAACACTTCCAAAATTATTTAACAAAATGTCGCCGTGTAATAATTTAAATAAGATACGTAACGAAGCATTTTAGAAAACAAATAACACATTTCCGAACTAGATTTCCACAATTACCCCGATAGCTGGAAACACGCTCCAGTTCTTTTGTGCTGCTCTGCATATGATCTATAGGTTTGTATGTATTCTACATAGTATGCAAAAATTAAGTACAGTAAGAAAACGAATGACACAGTTAAAAATTAACATTCAGCAATTTATACAAATAAATGGAAACGTACTTGAATTCTTCTGTAAAGTCCTGTATATCGCCTATGGATTTTTTATACCCAAGTTGAAATTTACTTCAGGTAAAAACACTC
Organism: Maratus speciosus; assembly: GCA_963932465.1. Lineage (NCBI taxonomy): Eukaryota > Metazoa > Arthropoda > Arachnida > Araneae > Salticidae > Maratus > Maratus speciosus. The sequence goes on from OZ010800.1 coordinate 141,366,212, forward strand.
TAAAAACTACTGAAATCATACTTTACATCATTCATAGGTTCCAATGTATCGAATTCTTTGCTCTTGTATATGATTTTATTTATATTCTACAAGCATCTCTTAAAATACTAAATATAAATAGTGTAGTTGAGCTTTAAAATGCATATATCAAATTAAAAAACACTTTTAAGCTATTCACGTTCATTCTCAGTATTGCTTATGAATTTTTTATGTAGCCCTGTATATGGTCAATAAAATTAATACGCATCACGTATTATGCAAAAATTTACTTAAACTTAAAAATGCATATCATAACTGAAAACACCTTCCAGTAATCTTCTCTAACAGACAGTATTTCAGATGCAGCATTATATCTGAAATTTTTATGTGTCCCTATAAATGAATGATAAATACTTTGCATCCCATATTCTACAGAAAGTATATTTTAGTGCATCTCAGAAATTCATTACAATTTCATTATGTTTGTAGCAGAGTGCAATAAAATGCATTGCATGTAGTTTTTCTTCATATACCATAATATAACGGAATACTTTTGAGTCCCCCTTTATCCGTATTGTAAGTGTAGCAAATAAAAAATTCTATAGTAATCATTTTCTAGTGCACCCCAATAATATATATAACTTTCATATATTTAAAACAGTGTCACACTATTAAAATACGCCGCCAATGTTTTTCCCCATAGAATATAATGGGACGGAATACTTTTGAATAAATGCAGTATTCATGCTACACACTTCATTTTCAATACCGAACATGCCAGGGTAAACATCAATAACTTCTATGAATTACATGGCAATTCCGGACAGACAGACAGACAGACAGACGGCCATGCAAACCCAATTCATAAACACTTAAACTATGTTCGAAAGTGTTAAAAAGAAAAAGAGATAGGCCATTTGTCATTCACCCGCTCAGAAGTGCCAAATTAGCATGGCATCGAAGAGATAATATAAAAGTGCGCATGTATGATTGAAGTCTCTGGCTAAACGAGTCAAAATTTATTAAAAGGACGGAACTTGATTGGTAATTATTAATAATAACCGGTTAATTTGATAAACTCTCATAACTTAACCATAATAACCGGTTTATTTGGACATTATTCGGTAATTATTAATAATAAACGGTAACTATTAATAATTACCGATTAATCAAATTGACCGTAACATATATAGGGTGCAAAGGAAAGTCTCTTTAACATGAAATTATTTGCGAACGGAGTGAGCTACAGCTATGCAAGTGAGGTAACGGTATAGTAAAGCGACTACGCCCGACTTAATGCAAACGACAGCAGCGCCCTTAGTGGCGAAATTTGGAAGATAGCCATTGCAAATCGAAAACGAAAAGAGATAGAGGAAAATTTCCAATTAGAAAATTTTAGAGCATCAATTAATTAGTACGAAACGACATTTTGTTTACATGAATAAGATAAATTACCGCCTGTATATCCTAAAATGTCCGAAATCGATGCACTCCATTTTGTGTAAACGTTTGAATGGAATAGCCAGAACTAAGAAGAAATACGCACAATTTATGGTATAAATACGTACTCATCTCAATACATTTTGATAACAGCGCACAAAAAAACAAAAAAGACAAACTGTCCCACAGTGATAAAAAGTTAATATGCAGTATGTTCGAAAAGTTCGCCATTGCTCAGGATACACGTTCGTATTCGTGAGACTAATTCTGCAGGCACATTTTTCAGCATGGAAAGTAGCCTCTTCGATACGACGACATAGATTTAACCCTTTCAAGGCCGATGGCTAGACGGTCTAGCCACCTAATATTAATTCAAAAACTGACAAATGGTACCAAGAATATTTTTATAAATTTTTGCTTTTGTAATGAAAGTGCAAATTAGTGGGGTTTTATTTTCTATGAATTTCGTTTGAATATTCTGATGTTAGTCAATTATTTCATCAGTTTACGAACAGATTTCTCCTGCCCTGAAAGGGTTAATCTAAAATTTTAAATGCATTAGAACTTAAATTTTTTCAGATATTACAGCACAGTACAATGTCACAATCTGCAATTGTGCACTGCTACATTTCCGGAATGTGAATATGCAAAGTAGAATCGTCGCTCATGAATTTCGGATATTTTTGGGTACACAAGCGACGATTTATCTTCTCCGTGCGAACCAAATGTCATTTCTTATTAATTAATTGATGCTCTAAAACTTTCTAATTGGAAATTTTGCTCTATCTCTTTTCGTTTTCGATTTGCAATGGCTATCTTCCAAATTTCGCCACTAGGAGCGCTGATGCCGTTTGCATTAGGTCCGGCGTAGTTGCTTTACTATACCGTTACCTCACTTGCATAGCTGTAGCTCTCTCCGTTCGCAAGTAATTTCAGGTTAAAGGGACTTTCCTTTGCACCCTGTATATATATATATATATATATATATACAGGGCTAGACAAAATAATTAGAGTTCATTTCTGTTTATGGGCGCAAATTGCTGAAGCGGAAATTTTCAACTGTGTTATGCATTTCCTAACCAAACAAAATTTTAGCATACTATGAGTATGTATATATACAAATATATTCATCATATACTGTGCTGTTCAAAAGAATTCTGATAATTTTTCGAATATAAAGGGTAATTGCTAAAATTGGGTTTTCAAATGTGTTATGCATTATCCAAATTGTTTATTTTGGTAATTGTAAATATTTGTATATAGGGGTGATTAGGGAGGGTTGATCCACTTTTTACAAAATGATTTTTTATTTTTTAAATATTGAAAGTAGAATAAAGTTTTATGTATCATTTTATTCGTTATACAATCAGTTATCAAAATAAAAATGCTACATAAGTGTAATATATAAGAAATTTGAAAAATGATTGATTTTAATCATGAGAAAATAATGGGTCAAGGCTCCCCATATATGGGAGGTTTGACCCACTGTATGGGAGGCTTGACCCGCTTTGTTTTATGTTGAAATATTTGTGAAGAGAAATAAAACCAGTTTTTTAAAAAAGCAAAATATCTGGATGCTACATGCTTTAATTATTATAAAAAAAAAATTTTTTAATATTATGCTTAAACAAACTTGTTTAGACGCAATAGCAAATCAGAGGAGAAAATTTTTGTTTTAAACAGGATTTTGCCTGAGCAGGTATGATTGTACAGCAGGAAAAATGAAAATTTTCAAATGCCAAATGAAATTTTGAAGACAGTATTCCGTTAGAGACAGGTTCCGTTTTCATGTAATGTTATGTCCGGATTTAGGAGGCACTGTACCTCTTTTTTACTGTCTCCTTGTCCTACTTTTTGTGACACTCGACCTGATTACCCAAACCTGTCACATAGTTTGGCTTTATCTCACTGTATTCATCCTGGTGAAATTTGTCTACATACCTTCCTAAAGTTATTCGATAAGTGATATGCTCTTTTGCAGCCGCATGAGCACTTAACTTCTTTTAACCCTTTCAGAGGCAATGTACTTTCAGTACTAAAATGTTGAATTAAATGACTGGCACCGGAATTTACGAACAAATCTATTTGGAAATAAGAAAAAGGCTGTATTTCACAAATATATTAAATGGAAAAGGTTTTAGCAAAATGCTGATGCCATTGTGTCGTTTGGGAATTAAAATTAAGTGGTTTCATAAACATACCATTACTCCTGAAAGTGATAAGACTGCTACTTTCATACTTTCTAGTCTTTTCCACTGTTTAATAAAGTAATATTTCTGAACAGGTTTTGAAACTGAAAGTACCTTTAAAAAAAAAACTGCAACCGAAATCGAAAAAGTAAAAAACAGCTATAATAAAGATCAAGCTCAGCTATCCTATGCAAAAAAATCGTTTAAAAATATGGAAATTTAAACGAGAACAGCTTGCCCATTGGTTTAACATTACCGGAGCGGGCGTTTTCAAGTAAGTGAAGACTCCCCTTAGGCCTAACTTACTGTGCAATCTTTATGCCTGGAATGAAAGCTCGATATTTCTGCATGACTTAAAACCTTTAAATTTCTGTGATATATTTTATCTGAAAAAAAGCTAACAAAATATTTCTAAAAAACACTACTTTCTGGTTGAAGACGCCTCATAATTGGTTTTTTTCACACCTATTTCGATGATCTGTATGAACAAAGACTGTTGTTTGCGCATTTCAGTAGCTTTGGTTGACACTTATTGATAAAACTCTGAAATTCTTTTAAATATGAAAACTGATGGGTGGGTGCAGCCTCCCCTATGGTCAACCCCTATTAGTCTCCTCTCTCTATATATATATAAGTAGTATCTTTTTTTTATAATAAGGAGTACTGGTGGAGCACATAAGCTGTAAACTTTATACGTTGGCAACTTAACTTTTGTCTGACTCTGACTCTTTTTGATTAGATTTAATCTTTTATTGTCGTAATCCGAAGTTTTGTCACGGTATTCTGAATATGTTGTATAAAAGATTCATAAGATACTCTTGGCGCATGTTCTTTCTGTCCTTTTCAAGATACAGACATTACTGAATAACAAGAAATTTCAATGTGTAGCCGACCACCAAAAGATAATTTAGACGTAACACTAATTAAGAGTCATTATTGCCAGTTGATTACAACTTGTAGTTATTAATGGAAGGATATTAAATATATGTATAAATAAATAACAAAATTTTCATCAAAGGTAGGATAATCTAATTACTTAGATTTTAGGAGATTGCTTCATTAGCATGAGAAACGCGTTTAATTATGAAACACCAGTTTAATCTATCGCATCTGATTCTGCATTTTGATATTTTTAATATAACACATATGACTGAACATAATTTAAACAAATACTATTTTCATCGATAACAAAAAAAGGAGGGCACATTATGTTCAATAGTTTTTTAAAGCAAGCGGCAGACAACTAAGTTCATTTCAGTTCATTTTACAGTTTATTTCTTGATAACACGCTGACAAACTTAGTAAAATGGTGCTTTTTCTTTAAAGATGTCACAGCACGTAAAAATGCGTACTACATATATATTCAGTTTTAAACACTTAAAACTTTAATATCTCCTGCCGAGTACTTTCTATCACAAACGTGACCATCCTCAGGAATTTTTGTTGGTTCCATACTGAACACCTTTGCTTTTCCTTTTCGGTGGGATAATAGGATGAGTCTATTTATTCTATTGGAGGCTGGGTACCTCCTTTAAACTTCACTTTTAAAACCTACACTCGTTCTGAAATTTTCAAACACTTAAACCGTACCTCCCGTAGGTAATGTGACAGATTATCGTTAACAGCTTTCTTTCCTTTGATTGAAATTTCTGTTGATAATTTTATTAATGGAACACGATAATTCAAAGTAGGAATAATGATTCTTGCTTCATTAAAGCATACATTTAAATTCTGCTTTTGGTTAAGTCTCGATAACACCTGGTCCATTAAGCTAATATCACCTACGGGTTCTTTTAGCCTGTCTTTAAACTTTCGTCCAGTCACTTCAATATATATTTCATTTTCCTATGCTTTTTTTTTATCAATGGTGTTATGTATAAATCCGCTATTTCATTTTTCGGAATTGTGTAAGTCTTGTTACGTATTAAGTCTTTTTTTTACCCGACTGAAAAGAAGGGTTACGTGTATCACGCGTATCTGTATATGTGGATTTCTTTATGCCCTCGAAACATCCCAACGGCTGGATGGATTTTAATAAATGAAGTCTCTATCAATTCGTCTTAACGGCCCGATGGTTATAGGCTAGGTTTTGTTTTTATAAATTCAAAATGGCGGCCGTAAAATACGAAATGGCAGTTAAGACGAAAAAAAAAATTACGCACCTTATTGAGTGGCATATTATTGGATAGGTCTTTCAAAATGAAGACGATGTTTCATTGACTATTTTACAGTCAGAAGCTCCGTTAAAATATTATACAACCTGGAAGTTGTGGATGTATTGTGGATCTCTAGCTTTACTGCAACTCTAACCATCATAGACATCTATAGACCTCATCAAAACAGTGTTTATAGATAGGAACTAACAATTAAACACAAATTAAAAGTCATCAATACAAGTAAATAAATAAAATAGGTAAGTAATATAAACCAGTAATAAAAAAAAAAAATATTTTAAGTTAATTCCTATTTAGGTCAATAAGAGAAATTTTTTTCTCTCATTCTTCTTTCCTGTTGAGTAGGGCTTAAAATGCCTTGATCAAGAAGAGGGCTCTCTGGGTCTAAAAATACCTTGATCAAGAAGAGGGCTCTCTCGGTCTAAAAATACCTTGATCAAGAAGAGGGCTCTCTCGGTCTAAAAATACCTTGATCAAGAAGAGGGCTCTCTCGATTATTGACAATTAATTAATTTAATTTAATTAATGAATTAATATTTGAAAAAAAACTGGATTAACATCAAGTGTCATTCACTACAACTTTAAAAAAATTTATTTGAGCTTGATTCAATGAATAATAAGTTGAATCGATTAACGATGATTAACGATTGAAAATTTGAACAAGATATATATAGCGAGAGTGTGAGCTAATAGTAGGAATTGAAAAAAAAAATAGTTTCACACTGATGATAAATAATTAATTAGCTTGCTTTTTACGCAATCGGGTTTTTTGATTTTTTAAATTTAATTGTTTATTAGCTTACCTGTTTTTTTAGCCACAAGATTAATATTAAATTTCCTTAATGCGTTCAGTCTCAGAAATAAAAGTAATCCCACCCTACTAACTTTGCAACTAATTATAATTTAAAAAAAATTACAGGTACCAAATGATCGGAAATAAAGTCTACTTTTAAATGATGCATATGAAATTTAGTTAGGGGGCCATTTACATATTAAAGCGAACCCAAACTTCATTTTTTTTCAATGGCAATACCCAATTTTAACAAAATATTTCAAATCTTCTGTTCAAACTATGTCTAGAAATGAAATTTTAAGTCATTTGGATGATATGTTTTTGAATTATAAACATTCAAAATTTAGAGCTTCGAATGTTCAATTACATTTTCATATGTTTATTAATATCGCCTGATTGTAATCCTAACGTGATATTTTTTTGTTTGGTTATATTGCTAAAAAACTCAAACATAAATACATTGAATTTGTAACTTTAAAAATTTTATAATATGAATTGTGAATTGTGAAATTAATATTCCAAAAAAATATTAATTGCAAGCTGCAAATTTTTTGATAGACTCACATTTATTATGCCCAGCTTTATTCAAATTCTCAATTTCAAATTTTTTTTCCAAAGTAGTTTTCGAATTATGAATAAAAAACTTCAAAATGACGGTTTAAGGGGGCCATCTGTAATGCGCAGAAAAGCATAATTTAAAAAAAATACATTATTCATTTTAATGAAACATTTGGGCTGACAATAATCGAAACATATTAAGCGAGTGAGACGTTCATATTGGCAAGAAATAATAGCTTAATAGAAGTGACATAGCCATTGTGTAGCATTTCGACAATCGAGTACCGACTTTCAATTTGGATACAACCCCTAAAATAGGCTCATTTTCAAATAATTAATTTCTCCTATCTAATCATACTAATTTCATGCAAATTTGGATTTAGGCTAATTTAAGGATATAGAATATATTTATGGGGTCAAACTAGTGTGCATGCTATTGAAAAAACAAAGTTTGGGTTTGTTTTGATATGGTGATGACCTCCTAAACAAATGTTATATACATCATTTAAAAGCAGAATTTATTTCCTACCGTTTGGTACCAGTAACTTTTTTCTCTAATAATTTGTTGCAGAGTTAGTAGGGGGTGTTTACTTTTTTTCCGACGATTGTATAGTATGGGGGAAAACAGTAAACACCCCCTACTAACTCTGTAACAAATAATCGTAGAAAAAAGTTGCTGGTTCCAAACGATTGGAAATAAAGTCTACTTTTAAATGATGTATATAAAATTTGCTTAGTAGGCCACCTACAAAAAAGAAAACCAGCCCAAATTTTGTTTTTTTTCAATGGCAACACCCAATTTTGACAAGATATTTTAAATCTTCGGTTCAAACTATGCCTAGAAACGAAATTTTATGTCATTTGGATAATAAGTTTTTGAATTATAAACATTCAAATTTTAGAGCTTCTAATGTTAATTTACATTTTCATATTCTTAATTAATATCTCCGGAAATTGTAATCCGAATGTGAACATTTTTTTGTGTGGTTATAGTACTAAAATATCCAAACATAAATACATGGAATTTTTTATTTAAAAATTTTTATAATATAGATTATGAATTGTGAAATTAATATTCGAAAAAAATATTAAACCTACAATTTTTTTTATGGATTTATATTTATTATGTCCTGCTTTATGCAAATCCAAGATTTCAAAATTTTCTTCCAAATTGTTTTCAAATTATGCTTAAAAAACTTCAAAATGCTGGTTTAAGGCGCCGTCTATGATGTGCAAAAAAGCATAATTTGAAAAAAAATGTATATTTTACTCATGTTATTGAAGCATTTGTAGTTGGATTACGGTGCCTAGCTTAGCGTAAGTCTGCCTTACGATGTAATTAAAACGTAATACTTATTTCAGCGATTATATTCTCGCGATCTTACGTTAACTTGAATTCTCTCTACATTCATGTGCCATGGAAATTATCTGAAGAGATCCTGATATTGCTAGCAGTCTCATTGAATCAATGACATGGAGATTACAAGAAATTATTTTTTAAAATGGTTTCTGTACATCATATTAACAGATCCCATTTTATAAATTTAAACAAAACATATGACTCATATAGGGGGGGGGGGGGTTGCAATTTTCTTTTTTTCTACTTATATACCCACATTTTTCTGCTACTCTTTTGTTAAAGTTCTGTTACGTGAAAGAAAAAAATGATTATTTCGCGTAATCACCTTTTTTTATTTAGATAAATTTCAGTATTTCAAAATTTTGGTAGCAAGTTGCTGCGACTATTGCGAGTTGCAGTAACTTTCTACCAAATGTATACATATTTGCGATTGTTTGATGTTTAATGTAACGAAAGGATCTGTGATGATCCCATTAACATGAAATCTCAGAGAGCAAAGCCTAATTGGTAGTGTAAACACGAAAATATTAATTTCAATGCTTTCCACAAAGTGAAAGAAAGCGTGAAATATTTTTTTTTTCTTTTTAAATAGATGCCGATGTATTTACGGCAAATGATCTTTTCTTCTACAGCTTCATTGTTTAGATCTATTAGACAGACAACACAGGTTATTTTTAAAACAATCTACAAGTTATTTTATATGACTTTCTGTTCGACAAATTTTCTTGACAATCCGAAGTAGCATGCAAAATAATTTAAAATATGAAAAAAAAGAAACTTCGAATGCAATTTTTTTGCCAACCGGCATTAATGTGTTAATAGCAAAATTTGAAATGAAACAGCAAAATAAGTTTAATCAGATAATTATTAACCCTATTTCGAGTGAGAATAATGAATGTAAAGTTATTCTGATGCCTTTTTAAAGTAGATTTAATTTTAGTTCTTCAAATAAATCTGAATATAAACCATGTGAACAAAGATGATCTAATAAAAATCTCCCCCCCCCCCCACCCTCCCACTCTTCAAAAAAAAAAAAAATTCTTCAAAATATGGCATTGTTAATCGCCTTGGCATTTATTTTCGCGCAAAAAAGCAACTTGTCTGGTTATTTCTACATTGATTCTTTATACTGATTTATATTTTTTTTAATTCTAAATTTTTCATTTGCCGATATTCTTTAAATTTTTCCAATAAATAAAGAAAAACTGCGAGTTAAATAGTATTTAAAATCCGAGAAAAAGCATTATAAGACCATTTATAAAATTCCAATCACATCCACATATTCGAAAACTATTATATTTATAGATAACTTATACAGGGTGTCCACTCTCAACGGTGTTCAATGGCTAATTCCTAAACCGTTAGTCATAGACATATAGTTCCAATTACAAAAATGTTTTAGATGAGGTAAAGAAATATTTAAAAAGCGATTTGGGTCAATAAAAACATTTCTTAAAAAATTACGAAATTTAAATTTTTATACGGTCCCCCGGTCCTATAATTTATATTTAGTAAAATTTTCCTATTACACCGACAATTAATACAAAAAAGTCCCGTTATTCAATGATTAAAATTGACCGAGTAATAGCTGTTTAAAGTTGGAGCATATTCTTTGCTGCAGATTGGGGGTCATTCACAAATTTAGTCGAAATATAATTTCATCAGATATATTAAAAACTAGTATGTTGTAGCCATCTTCGATATAAATCACGTCAATAAGTCGAGGATTCAGGAATATCCACAATATAAAAATGGTGGGAAAAAACTTATGTTGTAATTTTATTCTAGCTCTAATGCATGCAGAAAAATTAAGCTCTGAACTTATAGTTTTGATGCATATGCCAGTGGATAATCGTTTGTATTTACGTGTAGTTTTAAGTTTGTTAAACAACTTTTCTGACAAAAGAGAGATAGAACTTCCAGAATCTGCTAGAAAAGTGACAGTTTATTTTGCCACAGTAGTTTTGACAAGTGGAAGAGAAGGAGTGTCTTTATTTACATTACAAATTAAGTGTGTCTTGTTGTTATTTTCAGTTAGTGTCGCTATGCAACTAGCAATAGTAATATGTTCTGTGGTTTGAGAACCAACAGAGTTAACTAATCTTTCTTTAGAGATTTTGGGTAAGTTTGGGTCAATAGAAAAATTAGCTGATGTGGAACTGTTAATGTGAGACACAATACCGTCAGCAACATTGCGTCTCTGTTTTAGTTTTCCCGACTATGGCGACTGTTATTTTTATAATTATTTTCTCTTCTCTGAGTATTTGCACGTTTCCATTTGAAACACGCCTGGTCCTCATGGCCATATCTGTTGCATAATTGACAAGTTGTAACACCTTTTTTTATGAAATTTACGCGGGGAAAAATGTCTATCATGTCTTTGATATTTGAAATTCTGCCTGTAACGAAAACTATTTGGGTTGCGATTAGGTCTATCATCAGATTTTTTTTATTTGTGTCGTCTTTATTTGATTCTTTAGGTTTAAATGTCAACGCATTTATTTTTTCTGAAATTTCGCATAGCTGTTGTTGCACATTATATTCTGATTTTGGAATAGAGGGTAAAGCATACAACACTTTTTCATTATGCAGAAACTCATATAACTCATTTGCCCTTTCAACCGTGGCACGATAATCAGTGATTCCTTCTTCTTTAATTTTGATTCTAATTTTTGAAGGAATCGCTTCAAGAAATTTCATGTATTTTATGGAATTGGGATCCTGTATATCCTCATAAACTTTTGCTGCCAAAATATTTAAGCGGTGAGCTAAATTCTTTATGGTATCGGCAGACAAGAGCGATAAATTAGTCAATTCGAGATTGACTGCACATTTACTTGGTGGGGGAAAAAAAGCCGCGAATTCCTTCCGTAAAGTTTCCAAATCTTTTCTGTTTTTGAAATCAGGATTTTGCGCAAAAAAATTCTGAGCCGGTCCTCGTAATTTACCAATGAGGAACGAAATAGCGGTTTGCTCATTATATTTATTTATTTCGGCAACAGCTTTGACCTGATCAAAGAAAAAATGCAATAATTCGGGGTTCCCATCGAACTCAATAACACCAATTGGGATGTTTTTAGCAGCCATTGTCACAAAAAATTTAATATAAGCAACACAATACCTGACAATTACTGAGTTTCTGCATAACACATGTAACATAATTATAATAATACTGCATGAAATCAAAGCATATCAAATAGTAAAATGCAATGTAAAATTATAGCATTATATAAGATGTAATTAAATAGAATATAGCATAATTTAAAGAAAAGAAAAAATTTTCTTCTTTTAACTTTGTCAAAAAAATAAATGTCTTATTGTAACCTCTTTAAGAGTAAAAAAAAAAAAAAAAATCTACTTAAATCATGCAAATAAACACAATAAAATAAAAAATGCATAGGCAAATAACTCTTTTTTTCCTAGAGGAATATAAAAATAGTTACGTAAAATATCCCCTAAGTTTGTGAAAAATCACAAATTTAAAAATGAGGGATTTAAATTGTATGATGAAAATAATCCTCTTTTTTTTAATTAAAAAAAAATCAAATCAATAAAGACCATGAAAGTGAAGGCAAAACTAACGTAAATCATTTCAATCAAATATAAATAAATACACTCTAAAATATATTCTTTCGTGAATAAGAAAACTGAATAAAATATAATGCAATGCAAACACTTAATGTGATTTCAGTAAATTACTGAAAAGAAAGAAAAGTTTGAAACAGATATTCAGTCTTCATATTCAATTTACGTGTATGAAAAAAATATATATATGCAGTTTTCTTTTTCTTTATGAACTGCAAAAGAACTGTGTACGACGAAGCCAATTTTTTTTTACTATGGCCTATTTTCAGTATACATGGGCCAAAGATTTTTCTTCAGGGTTTTTTTTTTTCAAAAACGACTTTTCAAATCACATTACGCTTGCAGCGTAAAAATTGTAGGCACTTTGAAGCACTAAAAACTGAGGACATTTTTATTATCACGATAAAAACAATCACACAAGGTTTTTTTTAATACTAAATTTCTTCACAACCACATGTTTTCTTTAACACTACGATCACACACGTAAGAAGTAACACACCTCATGTTCACAAACTGGAGTTTTCTTTAACACTACAATCACACACGTAAGAAGTAACACACTGCATTTTCACAAACTGAACTTTTTTTTTCTTTTTACTGGATTCTATGAACACCTTTGCATACCGCACACAAAATACTGGTGACACGAAACATAACGCGTTTTCACATTGACGACGTTGCGCATAACACCGGTAATTTTATTTTATTTTTATTTTATTTACTTATTTATTTATTTATTTTATGTATTTTTTTTTTTTTTTTTGCTGAAGAGATGAAGTTAATCAGACACAAATTCACAGACACGCGGGGAAAACGAAGAGATGACCAGAGGAAATACGGAAGCCAGGCGCACCGTAAGCAAATTTCGGCGAGAGGAGGTGGAAAGCAGCACTGTAGGACATCCGTCCAAGAAATGAATTCCCTCACCCGGAAAAAAATTCAGAACTCTCCAGAGACAGCAAAGTGCATTTTCCGTGCGACGAATTGAGTGCCTTACATCTTACGCAGGTCACTGGCGATGGTAGCCAGCAGAGAGAACTTTGAATAGTTTTTGAAGTGCGAGTCCTAGTATATGAAAACACACATCGGCATTAATGAGCAGGCAGATGGAAGTGAAAATCACCTCTCCATTCATTTCTTTCATTTCATTTTTTTTTCTATCTTTGCGTTGGAGAAAAAAAATTCGGCCGATAAGACCAAATACTTATGGAGACGTTTGATTCTTCATGCAGCGGTGGCTCAGGGGTTCAATGATATGGGGAGAAAAAAAAATCTCCAACATTATAGATGAAAGCAAGTGCAGTCAATGTTTATTCATTTTCAAATGAAAACAGACAATTCGTAAAAAGAGCGTCAGATATGAAGATATGTAGATATATAATTATTCATGGCAAAGTGCTTTATAACGTCAACAGAAGAAAAAATAACGGCGGCCCTTTCACGGACCTTAGAGCACCTAGGTCGGGAGCTAACTATATTTTTTTGTGTACTGAATCACATGACTTGGCGTATTACTTTATCGCCAATTTACAAAGTTTATGACGCCGGAATTACAGAGACAAAGCATTGGCGGCAGGTTTAGCAGACAAATAATGTGGCAGCCTCCCTTTCAGCACACCCACAGGATATAAAGCAACCCTACATATTTCATGAATAAGAGTGACATGAAGTCTGGCTTTGTTTACTTTAACAACAAATTGCGCTTAAATGTGATTGTGAAATCTTTAACGAATGTATGTAAAATGTAGAAGGCATATGTGCTAAGATAAATGAAATATAATTTGAAACCGCAATTCCCATAAAATACATTTTTATTTTTATTTCATTTACCCGTCAAATTCTAACTGCAATTAAGAGTGGATTTATTTATAACGCAGATAAAATACCATAAAGAAAATGAAACGTTAAAAAGTTCAGATGCACATAGGTTGTATGTGTCCTTGATTACTTTTAAATAAAGACCGTTAAGAAAAAGAAATAAATATGCGAGAATGGGAATTTTGAATAAGTGGAAAAAAATATGAAATCATAAATCTTTGTATGCGTTGACTTACGTTCGTAGTGAAAAGGAAGGAGAAAGAAAAAATATATATATGAAGGTAGAATTACGTATTGTTTTAAGAAAAAGAACTGATATAATGACTTTACTTGTTCAAAGTAGATTTTGAGTAACAGGGTGGGAGGGGGGACCGATATGTTGCAGAGAAAGCTGCTACCCCCACCCCCCTCCTTCCCAACGTCAAGAAAGCTAAAAAAAATGCAAAGGCAAAAGAAATCATCCTTTTCAAAAGATTTTTGTTTTGTGTAACCCATAATGCTTTTGGAACAAGGTAAAGTAATGCATCTATAACTCATTCTAAACTATATTAATACTAATCGATGTATTAAATGAATTTTATAACAAATTATTTTAATGGTACTTATAAGCACCGTCAGCAGATAAAGGGTTAACTAAACCTGATTTTTTGTAAGTAAAGTTGGAATTTTGAAATAGTCTTTTAACCCACTTCCTCATATGCTAGATTTGTAAAAATTATATTCAAAGATGTGTTTTCGCTCACAAAATAACATTTTAATATTTTTACAACTTAATTATTAATTAATACATTAATTTTAAGATATTTCCCAATTAAGTCCACCGCAGTGGATAAATCGTCAAATATCCTCTGTAACTCTTACAATTACATGGGTGTTGAAAAAACAATGGATTTAATGATGCGTCGATAAACATTCACCAAAATAGGCCAAAGCGCTGTGAAACTGCAACAATGAAACATTTTAGGACTTAAATGTAGAAAATAATTTACAAATTAAAAATGAAAAGTGTAATATAAAAAATACGTATTTATCATTTAATAGTTCAATATTAATTAATTCACTGTTATATGTTGAGAATTTGATTTAGAAATCCTAAAAAAGTAGCATAACCCATTTATGCCTGAATTTTTGTTTTCTCAAATTTGTTGGTAAAATCACTTTAAAATGTTGCAAAATGAGCTAGAAAAATACTAAAAAAAATTACCGTAAAAATTTTTTGTATTTATTTGATAAAATGTAAACGAACTGAATATAGGAATTAGAGACGGGCCGGGCCGGGCCTAACTTAATTTTTCTGTACAGAGCCGGACCTGGTTTCATTCCTAGTCTTCAAGGCCCAAACTTTTCAGTCCTAGTTTTGAGCCAGCCCGTATGAAAATCACTGTCTCAGCGTGGCCTGGTCCATTTAAAGGTCAGTTAAATTAAGCCTGGTCCAAAAGTTTTTGCAAAAAATGTATACATTTTTGAATCGCCATTATTCTACACTTAAACATTAAAATTTATTATTTTTAAAGAATAGTAGATTTCTACGCATATTAAAATATAACTAAATTATAATACAGTAAAATGTGTGAAAAGGAACCTGCCTATGACGGAACCCTGTTTTAAACTGAAAAACGTGCTGATCCATGCAAAATTAATATACTAATACGTAAGAAAAGAATATATAATACATATACACTTGCTAAGAAGGGAACTTGTCCATAACGCATTTTTTTTTTCTTTTCTATGCAATTCCATCTTAGAAGATTTTACTGTATAGCATTTTTCCGATTTTTAACACTTCTTACATGGAATATGGATTAAAAATATTAATGATAACTGAAACATTTACATACAGGAAATAGAGATTCATTAAAAAAATTAAATATCGCAGCCTGCTGCACTTCTATAAAAATAAAGATTATAAACATGAAAAAAAAGTTAAGATAAATATTTTTGGTCAGAACTCCTCGTACGAGACAAATTTTTAACCAATTCGTCGTAAAAATCAATGTTTTGTAGAAGTTCACTCGGGCCGGGCCCGGGCCGAGATTTTAACTTTTTTCCGGGCTCGGGCCGGGTTCGGGCCGAACTTTTAATTTTTTTATCGGGCCGCGCCGGGCCAATATTATTTTTTCTACGGGCCCGGCCAGGCCCTTTTAATTTTTGTATCGGACCGGGCCGGGCCGATTTTTTTTCTCTATGAGTCGGGCCGGGCCCGGGCCTGGAAATGTCGTGGCCCGTGCAGACCTCTAATAGGAATATCCATATGTGGAAAAATGTATTCATATGTTTTGTCTAAATTTATATAAATTATGCTTTTAAATCGTATGATATAAACTATAATTAGTATTTTTATGAAATTAAAAAAATATATTTATTTCTTTACAGAGACTAATAACATTATAAGTATTATTAATAATAAATTAAGAATAATTGTATTTGAGGCTAAAAAACAATTTTTTTCAAAATCATCTTGAAAAAGACTTTACATAAATAACTGTCCCTTAAATAGTTAATAGAAATATATACCCAATTGCGCCTAGCGCCCTATATTTTGTACGTTACAAACATGCATAAAAAAAGACTTGAACATATAATTTCGCAATTTAAATAAATATGTATTTCAAAGAAGTCTACAAGCTAAGATGATGACTGATTTATTGGGATCCTTGATACAAAAAATACAAATAAACTTACTTTTTACATTTCGCTATTTAGAAAAATGAAATATCTATAAACATAGAAAAAGGCCTTCATTTAAGCAAGTAAATATCAATCTTATGCTATCATCTCTCGGTAATAGATAAAGACATTTATAGACAATTACTTCATACAATTTGCATGTTGTAATTAAGAAGAAAATTATAATAAACTATGAAAATTCGAACCGTCCCAAAAATAGGGCGCTAGGCAATAAAGGGTTAAATAATGTTCCATTTTTTCTTTCCAGATCCTTTTCTTAAAAAAAACAACAGTGCAAAAGTTATATTTTTTAAATAAGTTCATTTGAGTGAGCTTTCTAACAAGTGTAAAAGAACAGTGAATTTTTCATAATCGAGTTCGTTGCCCACGGCCAAATTAATGTATTGTAACGGGAATGTTTGGGAAAAACATAAATTGCAGTCAAACAATTAGGCGTTATGTTCAAGATGACTACTTGATGCTTATAAAAAAAATATATATTAACTGTTTTAACTTTTATATTATTTTAAATTTGTACTATGATTCCATACTTCATACATGTGTCAGGGAAACGAAAAAAAAATTTTTTTTTTTTCCTTTAGTGTTTCAATCTTTATCAAATACTAAAATAAATTTCTTCCCCAGGTCTATGTTTATTTAACCACCAAATACACAAACCGCAATAATTGAACACTGTTTTTTGAAGGTAAGGTTTTGCCATTGCTACATTTTATTTAACGATGTTTCTCTACGTAATAAAATTCCAATACATCTAGATTGAAATTCTGGAGGAAAAAGAGTAGTACATAGTCATTCAGAGTAACTTTTTTCCATGGGGGTGTAACTTTATACCCCTTCCTAATTTTCAATATGTTTCACTTCAAAAGGCTAGATAAACTGCTACACTCTGTTGGCAAGGTTATAAACTGGGCTTCGAACATAAATTGGCAACATTATGCACAATTAATTGCATCATCCAACTAGTATTGTGAAGTAGGTACTGTTTTCAAGTTAATTTTGAATGCTATTTTGAAGTTGTTGTAATTCAATTAAATTTTTATAGTAAATAACAATATACTCATTTATCAGTCGTATTATTATGTAAATATTATAAACGTGGTAACATTTTGCGATTATGTATTTGCTAATAGTCACTAAAATGTAACATTAGGAGGCACTACCATTTTACCATATTTTCAGTATAACTTTGGGTCGGCTCAAAGTTAGACACAGGTTTATTTAAGTATTGCGCTGCAGCGCAATAGTTAATTATTTCCAGTGTCACTTCTCAATGTTAATTTAACATGGAAAAGCCTATGGAGATCGTAACTTTTTCATTTTTTCTTCCCACCTTTTTGTCCCTGATGCCACTCATTTTTTATTTTTACTATTTCTAATGATATTATAAATTTAAAGTGTAAAATCGTTTGTCTGACGTCATGGTCAAAACGAATGGTGAAATGCCTTTGTATATGGGTGAATTAAAACCCAGGGAGAAACATGGGCCAATTTTCTTTTACATTATTCAAATATTTTTCTTAAGAATTCCAATTTTCGCTTTTTTCATTGAAAATCAACGGACATTTTTCATAGAAAATGTAACACTTTTTTGTTGCCACATCATTGTTGCAAAAATTTCAAAAGCCGTAATAATAATTTATTTCTTTTTAGTTGAAAGATTTTCACGTGAAATATTAAATTGAAGTAGTTTTTTTTTTTTTTCAAAAATTAAAAAGGTGAATACGTCGTCATAGTGGAAATAAAAAGGATATTTTCAGAATAAGATTTTGCTTTGGTCAAGTTTATATTTTAGCAAAGAGTTTCTAATGGATAGCTATTTTTACACAGGTAGCGAACTTAGTGGGGAATTACATAACTTAAATTTTAAAATGTATTTTTTTTTCCTAGATGAGAACTATTTATACCCCAAGTTAAACTTATATAATAATTTTCTGGTGTGTTTGCATGACCCCTTGGGAGAGAATAAGGTTTAAAAATTTAAGTAAAACTTTTATTTTTTACTGCATCACAGCTATAATATTGTTAAATATTAGCAGGAAGGATTCAACACAATTTGCATTTACATTCATAGCGTTCCTGAGTGGGAAATAGGGTATCTAAATTTAAGTGAAGTTAATTTTTTATGTTTTGATTATAGATTTTTTACGTTCGGATTAGAAGTTTTTGTCCAAACTACCGCAACCTGCATTACTACAGTAGTGAAACATTTTGAATTACACATTGGTAAACTGCATCCCACATTGTGATGCAATACCGCATACATCAAAGCCTGATGATGATACTCTCTATTAATTTAGAAATGCGTTCGTCTGAGTACAGTAGTTATTTAAAAACTTGACATATTAAACAAAAACATAATTTGAAGAACAAATAAAAAAAAAAAAAGAAATTTTATTTCCTACGTTGTTTAAGCCCGAGAAGGGACAGATATTAAGTTATTTCATTCAATTAGTTCTACATTTAATATTAAATTTTTGTAACAAATTAGGCCAATTGAAGATTAAAAAATAAAAATAAAATTCATACAATATAATGCTTAAAACACTCTAAAATATTAGATTCCGTTCAAATGAAATCGAAATAAATCTTAGACTTTTTTTTAACTTTTGTATTTTGCATGCATCTTATCATTTTATGCACAATTGTCATAAACATAATACTAAATCTGCAATACAAATATTTTTAATTAAAAATGGAAGAAATCTAAGATTTATTTCGATTTCATTTGAACGGAGTCTAATTTTTTAGGGTGTTTTAAGTATCATATTGTAGGAATTTTATTTTTTTTTTTAAATCTTCAATTGGCTTAACTATTTAGTTACAAAAATTTAATATTAAATGTAGAACTAATTGAATGAAATATCTTAATATCTGTCCCTTCTCGGGCTTAAACAATGTAGGAAATAAATTTTGTTTTTTTAATTTGTTCTTCAAATTATGTTTTTGTTCAATTGTTTACTGATTAGAGATACTACTAACAAATTATATGCAGAATAAAAATGTAAGTAAATGTATGTATTTAAATGAAGTATTTGTAGATAATAAAAGGCATATCCGGGAAAGCATTGGAAACATACCTTTCAATCAAATTTCCTGATTTTTTCCCCAGATTTGGCTACCTATCTGACAATATATTTCCCCTACTATCATCTTATAAATATGGATATATTATGAGATAAAAATGTTTTTCTGTTTTTATAAAATCCAGTTATTTCAAAAACTACTGCACCGACTTTCATGCCATTAAATGAAATTTTATAGAGACCAAAGATGCATAGCTGGGAATTTTTGTATAATTTTCTGCTCATAAAACTTAATTTGGAATAATGATTAAAAAAATTTCAAAAATAAAAATCATATCTTATAGTTATACGAAAATATCATTTTCTTGTCAAATATTCCCCATATGTGCACGCATATTATATAAAAAGGCCGAAAGTGTGCATTGGATATAACATTTAAAAATTTTCAAAAATATGTGTAAAATACATAAAATTCATTTAAAGACGTTATTTGGGGTGAAGCTACTCTAATTTGACATCCCATGCATTTGACCTGGGATGCCAGTTTGGACTCAAATTTTAATCGGCCATTTTAAATTCATACCGGAAATTTCCAAAGAAGAATTTTTACTTTCTGTGATCGTTAAATTTCTGTTATTAAATAAACCATAAAATACTATTCTTTAATTCTGGTAGGGGCACTAAATTTCTTAATGAAAATGGAGGCCAAACTGACAACTCTGAATTCGACATTTTTTATTCTTGTTTGATTAATACTAGTACTAGTATATACGACTGTATGGCTTATATTATTGAGTTAAAACATTGAAAATTGCTTTTCACTGCATTTTTGTTTTATATGAACAATAAACTGTTCTTTTTTTTCTTTTTTTTTTTTTTTTTTTTTTTGCTAAATATTCATGGTTTTCTTCTTCCATTCTTATATTATCCATAATATTCGTTGTAATATCATAAATTATAGAAATCTTGTGATGTTGGGAAATGTAAATTACGAGTCTTTAAACATCTAAAAAGACTTTTTTTGGTTCAAAGTTGTCCTAACTTTAATCCCTTTCTTATAATGTCTTATTTTATATCTGATACTACAATGCAAGCAAAAATTGTGTATGTGCGTGTAAATTTTATCTTAAAAACGGCTCTAACGATTTTGACGAAATTTTGTATTTTGCCATTTTCGGAGACGATAGGACCATTGAACTAGGTCACGTATTCGAGTAAATTCGATTAGTAGGTCATTTTGGGTCATAATGGGTCAAAGTCAAGCTAATTATATCTAAAAAACGGCTCAATCGATTTTGACTAAATTTCATATCCAACCGTTTTTCGGTACGAGAAAACTATTGATCTGGGTCACATGTTCGAGAAATTTCGATTAGTGGGTCATTTTTGGGTCACTATGGGTCAAGCCAATTTTATCTAAAAAACGGCTCGAACGATTTTGACTAAATTTTGTATTTTGTCGTTTTCGATTACGAGAAGACCAATGGGATAAGTCACATATTAGAGAAAATTCGATTAGTGGGTCATTTTTGGGTCACTGTGGGTAAGCAAAGTTTTTCTAGAAAACAGCTCTAACGATTTTGACGAAATTTTGTATTTTATCGTTTTCGGGCGCGAGAATACCATTGGGCTTGGTTGCATGTTCAAGAAAATTTGATTAGTGGGTAATTTTGGGTCACAATGGGTCAGGGTCAAGTTAACTGAATGTAAAAAAAGGCCCAAAACATTTTAACAAATTTCTGTGATATACCGTTTCCGGGCATGAGATGACCATTGGGCTAAGTCACAATTTCGAGAAAATTTGATTAGTGGGTCATTTTAGGTCCCAATGGGTCAGGGTCAAGCTAATTGAATCTAAAAAAAGGCCCAAAACATTTTGACAAAATTCTGTAATATACCGTTTCCGGGCATGAGATGATCATTCGGCTAAGTCACATGTTCGAGGAAAATCGATTAGTGGGTCATTTTTGGGTCACTATGGGCCAAGCAATTTGTATCTAAAAACGACTGAAAAGATTTTGTCAAAATTTTGCATTATACAGTTTCTGGGCATGAGAAGACCATTGGGCTAAGTCACATGTTCGAGAAAATTCAATTAGTGGGTCATTTTTGGGTCACTGTGGGTCGAGCTAAGTGTATCCAAAATTGGCTCAAAACATTATGGCAAAATTTTGTATTATATCGTTTCTGAGCATGAGAATACCATTGAGCTAACTCACATGTTCGGGAAAATTCAATTAGTGGGTCATTTTTGGGTCACTGTGTGTCAAGATAATTGCATTTTCAAAAAAGGCTCAAACGATTTTGATAAAATTTTGTATTATACTGTTTCCTGGCACGAGAAGATCATCTGGTTAGGTCACATGTTCGAGAAAATTCGATTAATGGGTCGTTTTGGGGTCACTGTGGGTCAAGTTAATTTTATCTAAAAAACAGCTTTAATGATTTTGATTAAATTTTGTTTTCTATCGTTTTCGGCTTCGAGAAGACCATTGGTCTAGGTCGCATGCTCAAGAAAATTCGATTAACCAGTCATTTTGGGTCACTATGGGTCAAAGTTTAGCTAATTTTATCTAAAAAGTGGCTCAAACGATTTATGACAAAATTTCTTATTACACCGTCACTTAGCACGAAAAAACCACTGAGATAGATCAGATGTTCGATAAATTTAGATTAGTAAGTTCTTTTTGGGTTACCGTGGGTCAACCTAATTTTATCTATAAAATGACTTTAGCAATTTTGATTAAATTTTGTATTCTATCGTTTTCGGGTTCGAGAGGAGAAGTTACCCTACATGGCTGGATCACTTTGAACCAGGTTAAAAATACATTTTTTATTGTTTATATCATTATTATTCCTTAATTTCTGATAGTCACACAATAATTTAGGATCATTTCTTCTCTTTCATGCCTCTAGTTGCAACAATATTCTTAAAATAAGAGTAGGCATTTGAAAATAGAGAAAATGCGAACAAAGTGACCCTGAATGACTGTACTCAAAAAGTAATTGCTCAAAATCAAAACTTATCACTATAGACTCCCGATTACAAACCATTCCCGGAACCAGGAATATGTTGGAAAATCGGAATCGTCAAATGATCCGGAGTATTTCATTTATCATATACATGTCGGGTAAACTACAGTAAACTTTCTATTATCTGAGATTTACGGGTCATGAATGAGCCATTGAGAGGTGTCGGTTAACCAAATGTGTCTCATAATCTGGCTATCAGATAATCTGGAGCCTACCATAACTTTTAAAAATGCCCATAGTATTGTTTGGTAAACCCTGTATGACACTCATTATTTTCAGTTCCTGAACCTTGTTATTAGGAGGGAAATAAATGGAAATTGTAATTCTTCCAAATACTTTTCGCGTAGGTGGTCAACAATGTTTTCTCCTTTTCATATCAAAAAATACAAAACGCTGTAAACTTCCAGGTTAAATGGAGGAAGTGATTATCTTGAAATCTAGAAAGCGTCTGTTCAATTGTTCACAAATGAAAGTGTATGCATAGAGTTTGGACGGGCTGTAATTTATAAATGAATAAAGAATAATATACAGCTATTTCTCTTAAAAACAGAACGTTTTCATTGTGCAAAAGTTTACATTTCTATCTACATCTGTGAAATGAGTGTTTAAACTTTCATTCAACCTTAGGGATGAAATTATCATGGGAACTTTTTCTACATATTCAAACTGCTATCGTCTCAGCTATTATAGTAGTTAAGGATAACGTCGTTATACTCCGTAATTGTTGTTCATATACATAGTAAGTTATGGGCCAACTAACAGAATTGGGTTCCCAGGGAGCAATCATTTCCCCCCTGTTTAACAATGTAGGAAAAGGGGGACAAATGAGGTGATCATGCACTTTGAAAATTGGAATGTATTTCAATCAATGATTATAATTTACAATTTCATAACAAACAAAATATTTTATTAATATTAATATTATCATTTCATAGTTAGTTCTAAAGCTAATAGCCCAGTGGTTAGGGAGTTGAATTCGGAAATAATTAGGGGAAAGCTGGAAATTGTTTTAGCCCCTTCAGTTTAGGTCTAGAATGAATATGCTACGTTTTCCCCCTCGTAGTAGATGAGCGTTAGGAATTATACATTGATTTATAATAAAAAAACACGTTTTTTTTTTTAAATACCATAACACTATCTCGAAATCACTAACTTTTTCAAAAACATTGTCAATACAAATGTCGTAGAGCTTAAAATTATGAATAAAATGAGTACCTACACTTAATACTTTTGTTGAATATTAAGGTCACAATTCTATTTTAAAGTTTTAGCACCGTGATCAGAGGGTTGAACTCAGAATTAATTAGGAGAAAACTGGAAATCATTTTAATCCCTTCATATTAGGCCTAAAATGAATATCCTATGTTTTCCCCCTCGTACCAAGTGAGCGTTAGGAAATATGAACGTATTTACATTTGAAAAACATGTTTTTCCTTAATATTTTTAACAATATCTCAAAATAGTTAATTCTATCAAAAACAGTGTCAATGCAAATGTTGTTGAGCTTAAAATTCTGAATAAAATGAGCACCCACATTAGTATTTTTGTTCAAAATTAAAGTAGCAATTCTAATTTCAGAATTTTGCCTTAATCACTAATCAAGAGCATGAAGTCCGGAGAGACCAAGTTACCTAAGAATATCTCAAAACAGCTAAGTCTATCAAAAACATTGTCAGCAGAAATGTTGTAGAGCATAAAATTCCGAATAAAATGAGTACCCACATTAATATTTTTGTTCAAAATTAAGGTCGCAATTCCATTTCAAAATTTTGCCTTAATCACTAATCAAGAACTTCAAGATAGGAGAGACCAGATTATCTTAACAATATCTCAAAACAGCTAACTATATCAAAAAATTACCAATACAGATGTTGTAGGGCTTAAAATTTTGAATAAATTGAATACTCACATTAATATTTTTGTTCAAAATTAAGGTCGCAATTTCAGATATTGTTAAAAATATTAAAGAAAAACGTGTTTTTCGAATGTTAATGTGTACATATTTCCTAACGCGCACTTAGTACGAAGGGGAAAACATAGAATATTCATTTTAGACCTAATCTGAAGGGATTAAAACAATTTCCAGTTTTCCCCTAATTAATTCTGGGTGCAACTTTGTGACCACGGTGCTAAAATTTTAAAGTAGAATTATGACCTTAATATTCAACAAAAGTATTAAGTGTAGGTACTCATTTTATTCAGAATTTTAAGCTCTACAACATTTGTATTGACAATGTTTTTGAAAAAGTTAGTGATTTCGAGATAGTGTTATGGTATTCAAAAAAACGTGTTTTTTGACTATAAATTAATGTATAATTCCTAACGCTCACCTAGTACGAGGGGGAAAACGTAGCATATTCATTCTAGACATAAACTGAAGGGGTTAAAACAATTTCCAGCTTTCCCCTAATTATTTCCGAATTGGGCCTTTTTTTGCTCCCCTACCACTGGGCTATAATTAGTTTTATGAAATAAAAAATGAAATAAAATAAAAATAAATAAAATGGAGTGGGCCGAAAGAGGGGAGGAGAAAATTAAAAAATTATTTCGGGGGATATACAGGATCTGAATTTCACCTAGACCTGCAAGGCTGGGAGTCTTGGGCCACGACAATCAAGACCCACAAATAACTTGGTGTTCATGTGTATGTTACTTGGAGATGCCAGAAATATCAATCAATAAACATAACAAAAGAAATATCAACCATTAACCATTTGAATGCGGAACAAATCTTGTGGATATATGCTAAAAATGCGAATGTGTTACAATTTCCATATTAATTTATATATATATGTATATAAAAATCACTTGTAAGCAAACGATATACACAGAAATCGTACGTTTCGCTAGTTTAAGCAGCTTAAATGCATATCAAATGCATAACAAATAGGAGTGCTATCACCCTATCCGCAATTTTAGCATAAAACAAGAGAAGCGCTGTCGTGCTTACCGTATTTCTGGCGCATACCAAGAGGAGCGCTCCTCTGCACTCAAACTTAAGCAGATTATGGTACAATAAGTTTCAAAACAAATGCATAGGGGCCTCTAGTAATTTCTTAGCCTATGGCGCCAAACTTCGTGAAAAAAAGCTTTGGTGAATGCATACTGCCGCTGACTACATACTTTGCACCTTAGAAAATGGGTAACTCGTCTTCTCAGATCATTTAATACGCTATTTATATTTATTTTATTTAATTCATAGAGACATAAAATGTAATTGAAGATTTCTAGGGTGGCAAAATTAAACATCAGCTAAATGTCAACAGAAATATGCATTTAATGGAAGTGTTTCTAAGTAAATTTTAGCCTTTTTGACACTGTCTGTCTATCTCTCTGTCTGCATCTGCCTGTGCTCTAACTCGCGTAAATATATTCTAATTTCCATACAATTGATATATGCTTTTGAGGTTTACTATGGTGTGTTCGGTATTAAAAATTAAATGTGTATCATTTACAGTTCGTTTACAGGGACACTCGAAAAAATTCCGTTACATTATGGCCTATAGGGGAAAATTGTTTGCAGTGTTACTCTATTTCAAACATATTGAAAATGATACATATCACTGAGGTGCACTACAAAATGCTTATTATAGAATAGAGTGTGCATACCATTCATCGTTCATTTACAGGGACTCGTAAAAAAATTCAGGTACAGTATTGTCTATGAACAGTAATCGCTGGAAGTACGTTTTAAGTTGTGATATGCGTTTTAAATGTAACTAATTGTTTGCACATTGTTTCCTTGCATTTAAATTATATAGATCATATACACCGATGAAAATACATCGATATCTTAAAAAAAGATATCGAGTGCATTTCGGCTTATTGACGATAAATGTTGAAGAGAAATTTTTTTTTCTGTGCTATGAGTTCCTTAATTGAACTTATTCAATAACAATGACTTAGTCAATATCGGTATGTATAAGAAAAACTTTTAGGTAGATTTTGTATGAAATACTACCTATTACATTCTCTCCTAGGTTGGAATTTCTGAAAAATTCTTGCAGATCTACACCGATCATAACCCCTAAAAACCAAAACCACCCTCAGTAAAAAAAAATTATCTATATCTATCTATCTATATAATTCTATATCTCTTCCTGCAAAGTACCCATGTAATCCAGAACTTAGCACATCTTATTCAAATAATTCTAGTATCAATTTTATGGATGTTAAAGTTAATATTCTCCCTAATAACACCCTAACATTCAATATTTATGATAAACGTAATGACTTTTCATTTAATGTAATTAATTTTACTAACTTTAATTCCTGCTTACATTTCAGATTATACAAATATTCTACTTAATCATAGTCTTCGTATCAGACGTTTATGTTCCTCCCAATTCTTACAGCCTAACATTTTTAAATTAATTAGGACTGTCTTATAATTATTCCGTCTCTTTTATTTCTGCATGGATCAAATCTTAATATTCATTTTTCCTACTTTTTACCAGTATCGGCATATAATACGTTTAAAAAATTAAAAAATCGAAAACACTATAATGGAGGGTGGGATGCTGATTGCTGAAAAAATTACAAAAACATACACAAAAATTTATATATATATATATAAAGTATGTGTGTGTGTGTGTTTTACATACATTATACACTATTATTAAAAACAAATTATGGAGGGTTGAAATCGGGAATGCTAAAAAATGTATTAAAAGCTTAAATATGTTTATATGTGTGTCAGCATGTATATGTGTATGTATGTATGCTTATATATTGTATGGATACATTTAATAATAAAAAAATCATGCATTTAACATCATAAATTTTTCATAAATTTTCACATATTGGTATATAATACAAGGCTATATTTTACTATCTCAAAATAATCCTCATTGTTTTTTAAATGTTATTTATACACTCATTTTTTATTTTATAATATTTGTTTCAAACTAGTTAATTTAATCAATGCCCTCTTATTTATTTATTTTTATATATTTATTTATTTTATTTTATATTTACTCAGTACTTATTAAGTTTATTCCTATTTTTTCATTCTACTTTAAATGAATGTTAATCTAAGTCATTTCTTGATTTCTTCAATTAATTTCTTTTCTTTTTATGGGTATAGATGGCAGCACTAAACATTTTTGTTAAAAACCTAATTACAGTATAGTTTTCCTTTTTCGCACGAGTTGGTAGCAATGTTTTAGTTTTCAGCAACTGCTGCCCACATGTTCTAATATCCTAAACCTGTTTGCATCCTCACATGCTTTAATATAGTGAGCCAACTTTCTGAAGTTTTGGATCCTAGTATGTAATTGAGGTATTGTGCTCTAAAAGTTTTTGATATTCTGTGTGGAGCGTGTCTTTCTTTGGATCTCTTGGTTTTTTATCATTTATTTTCTTTTATAATGCGCTATTAGGAGCTAAATTTTGCCATTTTAGGCTTAATGCCGACAAAATTGGATGAAATAACGCATCTTCACTATGAATTGACGTACAAGCTCGTCTGATGATTTTCATGTTTTGTTCGTATTTGGAGTTTTATACCATTTGTTCGTATATTTGTGATTTCATCTTTATTATACACACACACACACATATATATGTGTATATATATATATATATATATATATATTATATATATCACTTCTTTATG
Source organism: Maratus speciosus (assembly GCA_963932465.1). Taxonomy (NCBI): domain Eukaryota; kingdom Metazoa; phylum Arthropoda; class Arachnida; order Araneae; family Salticidae; genus Maratus; species Maratus speciosus. Next base: position 141,394,469 of record OZ010800.1, read on the forward strand.
GGCACGATAACTTCCGTAATTCTGCACAAATCTCTTCCAAACTGATACATAAAATCAAGGGACATAAAATCTGGGTCAAGTTCATTAATGACCAAAATCGGACCAAGGGGATAGAAATAGGGAGGGGCTTTGTCAAACCGAAAAAAAACCCATAACTTCTTAATTTTTGTACAGATCAAATCAGTTTAAAGTTTTTATTACTTCTAAAAATAGGGCCAAACATTTTTGTGTCACAGATTTTTGATAAAATTAAAAATGGGCTCAAAGGGTGCAAAAAATAGGGTTTTAGGGAGAAGAAATTTATAACTTCGTTAATTCTTAAGATATAAAACCCAATTAAATTTATTATAAATCTTCTTAATATTATCCACAACTTTTATATTGACAAGTTTTTGATAGGACCAATTCGTACCGAAAAAAAAAAAAAAAAAAAAAAAAGGGGGTGTTGAAGAAGAAAAAAAATCCATAACTTCGTCAATTCACAAGATATAAAATCCACATAATTTTATTATATATCTTCTTAATATTATATACAGCATTTATACTGACAAGTTTTTAATAGGATCAATTCTTACAGCAAAAACAAATTAAAAATACATAGCGGTTGAAGAAAAAAATCATCGTATTAAGGGCGTAATCAAATCCAAACTGCTTATTTTCTGATTCATTTTTAAATTCATTTTTGCTCTCAAATGCATCCAATTGGTAGATTTTCTTATTCAGAAACTATATAATGTACTGTAATGGTCGATCTTTTGATAGAGGCAGAATATATTTCAAATATATTTCAAAAAATGATGTCAAAGTGAGCATTTTGAACCGAATTTCCCGAAGCGATTGTGTTGGAAAGGAAAAATATTGTCCTACTGAGAAAATAATTGTTTATAAATCAAGTTTTAATTAATTGAACGAAAAATAAAAACACAGGTCGCTTATCAATTTCTCAAAAATCACGCTCAAAAAAAAAGGGCGCTCAAAAATCCGTCAGCAAGTTTCATATTTTTCCTTTTAAAAATGAATCTGAAAATGTACCAAAAAATTTCGAGTTGTTGAGAATGAAAAAGTATTTTTTTGAATACCGCCTTAACATGATTCTGATAAAGTCAGCTGTTATATAAAATGGAATAAAACCTCGCCAAATGCGGCCAGATAAAACTGTTAAAGTGGGTTTATCTCTCTCTAATCATGATTTAGTTTTTGTTGTTGAAATTAGAATTAACTTCGAAATCTTCCTGCGCCTGTAGGCCAAGTCGGAAGGGATTTTTTTTTTTTTTTTTTTTTTTTTTTTTTTTTTTTTTTTTTTTTTTTTTTTATCGGGCAGTTACTTTTAAAATACACTTAAAACTTATCCAGTCGGTGAAACCGAATAAAATTAAATAACTTCAGCAACGCGCAAATTGTATGTATTGTGTAAGCTTATGGTAAAAATATTAAACTGTTTTATCGTTTAAGTTTAAATTCATTAAGTACTGGCATTTGAACACTCATTTAAGTAGCAATTTTTCAAATGCATTAAAATCGCTTGGATTTGGCGAAGAAAGGTACTACTCGCCGTACCGCGATTAGCGTTTGTCTTTTCGCAATGCTACAAAGTATTTTATTTTTTTTACAGATTTTTTACTAGGACTCACCGCTAAATTTAACTGACCCTTTATTAGGTACATGTGTAGTTTAATTGTTTTGTTTTTTTTCAAAATAATCTAAGTGTGAGCTTTAAGGAAATCTTCCTTGTTAGGCATCATCTTTAACCCTTTTTTAAACTGTGAAGTTTAGTTGCAGTATTTTTAATGTTTTGAAAGTGTTTCATAGTCTATGCTTGACGCATGATTTTTCGTTCTTGTTAAATATTTAAGTCAGAAAAAAAATCCGAATTTTACCAACTCTTATTCAAATGTGTGGGCAATTCACAAGTTTGATAACATTAGTAACTTTTAGTATAAAAATTGTTGATATTCCAAGTTGATTTTTAAATACATACATTGTAATTTTAATTTTATTTATTTAGTTTAATTAATTTGAATGTCGTCTTTCAACTAGGATTTCGGGTGTTTGCCCCTTTGTCCTGTGGTAAATCAGCCCCAGGTATTTAGCGATTATGATATCTTTTATGATATCTTTTCTATCTTTATTAGGATTACATGGTGCTTCTTATTATTTTTTTAATTCTCTTGTTAAAAAAATTGTTTTACAGAAGAATCCTGATTATGATGATGATGGCAGCAATAATAATAATAATAATAATAATAATAATTGGAATCAGAACAATAAAAAGAAGAAGACTTTCAAAAATTATCTTGATAAAAAGGGGGTCTTTGAGCATATATTGACTTGTCTTACATTTTAGAACTATATTGCTTATGCATTTCCAATATATTTCCTGTATGTAACATATAATATTTAAATTGATAAAGAAGACATGCATGTTAAAGTCTTAAGATATATTGTAAGCAAAAATAAAATAAAATCTTAAGAACAATTCTGGGTAAAATGTTTTGAATATCTTTCTTTGAAGTTTTTTAACAAAAATCTAATCTTTCAGATTAACTTACTACATTTAAAAGTTGCATTCTTAAAAAAATTATTTATTTGACCTCGCTTTTTTAGCTCACAGACTATCAAAGACTGAGAGCTAATGTGTCCGCAGTATGTACGTACGTTACGTATATATGTATGTACGTAACGCGATAACTCTTGATAGAAATGTCCGATTTGCTACAAATTTTGGATATGGTTTCATTTTGATTACGCGCTTTCCTGATTAATTTGGGGGGCTCACTGCGTAAGTATAAAGAGGGGAACGGGGGGGGGGGGGCAAATCCCACCCCTTAATTTAGATAAATGGATTTTTCATCCAGAATTATTCGATTTTCTTCAAATTTGGTATACCGGTTTATTCTGATAAGGCGTTTCCCTGATTAGATTTGGAGATTCATTGGTTAAGTATAAAGGGGGAAATGAGGGAGATAATCCCACCCTCAATTTAGCTAAATGGGGTTTTTTGTCGATTTCTTTATTTTTGGAAGGGCCTTATTTTTTGAAGCAAGAATATAACATACAATTGAAGAGCTAAGTGGAAAAACATGTTAAGTAACAAAAATGACATTTGAAGAAATTTGAAGTGAAAGTTTTTGCTGTAAATTTTAATGATTTTTTTTCTATTTGATACCACGTGTTTAAAATATTAACAGGTATGGTACTAAACACTCTCAGAAAAACTTATTCATATTTAATTTTCAAATATTAAAAATTATTAATATTATTGACATTATTAAATATTAAAATATTAAATATTAATGAATAATGTCTTAAATCTTTAAGACTGAATGGAATCTTTGTATTTTAGCTTCACCACGTGAGAGCATACCTCATAACGCTTTCATCCAAAAGATAATTTTTTTTTTGAAAATATAGCATAACATATTCATCCACTCAACTCTTCAATTAGTGTGAATAGCCTGTGAGGTCTATGCCTTCAGCTTAACTGGGCACTTTTCTTTTTATTAATCCATCAGCTCATAATATTTACATATTATTTTCTTAGAAAAATTTAAAAAAAAACCCCTGGAAATAATTAAAATATCACGTTAATAATATCCTCTTAGCAAAAAAAAAAAAAAAAAAAAGTAAAAACTTAATTGTCAACTATCATATTTTAAAGTTTGAATGAAAATGCCTTATTTCTGGACTGGATAATCTATTTTAAGTTTGTCTGAAGCCATACATAAAGTTACTTTCTCGGAATTCTATTGTCTACAATCGAGTTTGAATAGAATTGGTTGTTTATATGGCTGCTTGTTGCTGAAGCATTTGAAAATTCAGATTTTTTATTGATAAAAGTGTCAACAGAATACAATATTTGGGCACATTAATAAAGTGACTACATATCCGATAAAAATGCCAGGACGCAAAGTATCAAACGGTTTAACAGTTTGTTATTGTTTTGCTGCGAAAGAAAAAAAAAATGTTGGCTTCTGAATTGCCAGTAGATTTTCTTGTAGTTTTCTTTGTTATTTCTCAGGATGACTCTAGAATTGAAGTTGTCCATCAAATTGGCCAAAAATAAAGCTTTGTCCTTTACAACCAAAATAAAATTACTAAAGATTTATTCATAGAATGCTGAGAATCCTTTTGTTAATCAGCTTCGCTTAATTATTCAACTTGTTTAGTCACTGATTTCATCTATTATTTAAATATGCATTTTAAGTTGTACAGTCGTGGAAAAAAAGTAAACACCCCCTACTAACTCTGCAACAAATTATTGCAGAAGAAAGTTACTGGTACCAAACGATTAGCAATAAAATCTACTTTGAAATGATGTATATAAATTTGCTTAGGGGGCCATCTACATATCAAAAGGAACCCAAACTGTCTTCTTTTCAATAGCAAGAGCCAAGTTTGACACCATACATAAATTCTACAACCTTCAATTAGCCTAAACACAAATCTTCATGAAATGCGTACGATTATTTTCAGAGAAATTAATTATTTTAAAATGGCCACATTTTAGGGGCTGTATCCAAATTGAAGTTCGATACTCAATTGTTGAAATGCTACAGAATGACTAAGCGGCTTCTATTAATATATTATTTCTTGTCAATATGATCATTTAACTCGCTTAATATGTTTCGACTATTCCCAGCCCAAATGTTTCAATAAAATAAATAATATATATATATATATATATAATTAAGCTTTTCTGCACATCATAGACCATCTTAAACCATCAATTTGACGCTTTTTAAGCATCATTCGAAAACTACTTGGAGAAAAAAATTGAAAATTGATAATTCGCCTAAAGCAGGACATAATAAATATAAATCTATTAAAAAAAATTGTAGGTTGCAATTCATATTTTTTCTAATAATAATTTCATAATTCGTAATTCATATTATAAATTTTTTTAAATTAGAAATTCAATGTATTTATGTTTGGGTTTTTTATTGTTATAACCACACAAAAGATTACCACATTAGGATTATAATTTCAAGAGATATTAATAAAAATATAAAAATGTATTTTAACATTAGAAGCTCTAATTTTTGAATGTTTATAATTCAAAAACTTATCATCCAAATGACTTGAAATATCGTTTCTAGGCATAGTTTGAACAGCAGATTTAAAATATATTATCAAAATTGGGTGTTGCTATTGAAAATAACACAGTTTGGTCTAGTTTTGATTCGTAGATGGCCCCAAGCAAATTTTATATACATATTTTGAAAGTAGAGTTTATTTCCAATCGTTTGGTACCAGTTATATTGGGTATTAGCTCTATTCTATTTTAATTAGTTGCAGTGTTTCCTTATTTTCCGCGACTATATATGCATATATGTACCGTTTTAAGTGGAGCTCCAGTTCTTTAATTGATATATGACGCGCTAAATCACAATTAACGCAAAGATGTATGAGAGATCTCCTGTACGTTAATTAGCCATAGTGCGACAAATCAAAATATATAGTATTCAACATTCCGTTTATTCCATTCATTTAATTAAAACCATTCCGTTTTATTTAAAATTCAGGAATATCTGAAGATTCATAGTGAAGATTTAAAAGATCCGAAATGAATATAAGGGTGATTTATCACCTATGCTCGACATCGATATTTCGCACACGTTTGTCACGAACCGACATCGGTGAATGCAAAAATTATCATATACACTAAGCACATTTTCATCAATCAATATCGTCATCAAACTGATGAATCAGTTTGATGACAATATCGCTAACAACACTGTAAGAATAAATTGTTGATTTTACAGTTTAATACTGGCCGCTACGGTGGCAGTTTAAAACTGTAAAAGTTACAGTAATAAACCGTAAAATTAGCAAGTAATATACCGGTAAGCTGTAATATACTATTTAGTTCATTTATACGACGGTATATTTCTGCTTATTTTAAGATTATAAACTGGCAATCCAGCTGCCATTATTATACTGTAAAATCAACTTGTTTGGTTTGGCAGTGTGGGGGGAAATACAATAATTATATTGTAAGAAAGTATCCTTCACTACTTATGTCTTGTTGGTAATTCTAATAAGTGATTAATATAGAAATTAAGATTGATACTTTCGATGTAAAATTTTATTTCGAGTACTGAGTAATCGAGTTTTCTTTGTGACTTCTACTCTTCTATCCGATGTTGAGCTCTGCTTTGTGTAAAAAATGAAACTGATATAGAATCGGTTTATTCGATTACGGCTTTGAAAGTAATTTTACAATTCCATTATCATTTGAATTTTCATTAAATTTTAAGAATGTAGAGAAAAAATACCTGCATGTTGTTACATAAAATAAAAATAAAATAAAAAAAACCTTCGAAAATTAACAAAAAAGAAAATAGCCAAGTGAAACGACCTCGGCGAATGCAATTGATTCTTTGACATTCAGGCATAAAAAAGAAAGCATAAACACAAAAGATGATTACAAAAAGTGATTCTTCTTTCGCCCTTATGCAATCCCCTTTGCTACCTCAGTTACGCCCACATTCCACCAAGCGAAACACAATAACACTTATTTAACGTTTAAAGGGAGTTCTAACACCTAATGTTATACTGTCTGGACGTTTTGAATTTTTTTTTTTTTTTCAATGGCTAGTTTTAAAGATACATAAGCTTTGACCTTAAAAGTGGGAGGGAGAAATATGATGAAAATCTGGAATTACTGAAGTTAATTCTTAAAGATGTTTCTTCAGAAAAATCGAGAAGAATATGCTAATATAATGGTATACGAAATTTAAACTATTAATTGTTTACAGGCAGTTCCGCCTCAACGGGTGAACCGGCAGGCCCGGTCTGAGAGTCCCAGATTAACAGAATTCGACTCATCAGCATTTTTCTTTTTATCTTTAATATCACATATATATATTGCATGTTATCCACTGCTCCACTCATGTGAAAAAGAATTTATAATAGCAGTTTTTTGTAACATTGTTTTAAAAATGCGGAGTAAAGAAAATTTTACATTATAATGAAAGGTTTAACGCTCTTTTATTTAAATCATATTTAAGAATTTTTTGTAAGGGTTTTTCATAAATTATGTGTATAGTAAAACAGGCATCCGAGGTTGTTTTCATTCGCTCTTACCTGAAATAAACTTAATTATTTTTTTAAAAAGGCCAATCTTTCGTAATCGGTCCACTGTGAAGTTTAGTGTCAAATATAAACAAAGCTGACAACAATGTGAGTTCAAGTTTATGGAATTTACACCAACGAAATAACTTTTAACGATGTAATTTTTCACTTCGTAGCATGACATGCGACGCTTAGCATACGGGCATAAAAAATTGGAGGTCAACCAAGAAGGGGTTAAGATACTCGATTCAGAATAAGCAAATTTTAGTTAATTTTAAATAGCTTCAAAAGTTCAATTGTAATAAAAATTATTTTGAAGTAAATAATCACGTTTGAAGCTAAAATTGAATTGTTAAAAGTGGAGATAATAATGTATGCAATAATAATAAGAAAGAGTTTTAATCTAATGAATGTTATAAGCAATTGGATCAGAAAGATACTACGCAAAGTATCTAAAGTTTTAATCATGTTGATGAGGAGTTTTTCTTGTATATATTTTTAAGCGTAAATAAAATGTAAATAGTTAATTTTAAATATTGTTTCCTCTTGCTTCTGCATCATATGTACGTGTGTTTAGCTACTTTAATTTGTTGAATAATATTACTTCGATCTTTTAAGATAATGTTAATTCAGTCAAGAAAATAGCTCATACGTTAGGAAAAAAATACACAACGCGTTAATTTATTTAATTTTAATTATTGTTTAAGGTTAAATTTAATGTTTATTAACTTTAAAAAATCCCGATTAGAGAATTGCAATCACGTTTTATTTAGAGCAGTATATTCAGTCAAAGAGAGGTAAATTAGGATAACCAGATTTTTAAATATTACCTAGATCTTACCAACAACTTTATGGGCATTTACGTTTAATTAAATCTGCATTGATGCCAACAAAGCGAGCTTTTATAAATACAGGGTGTATCTGAAATACTTCGACAAACTTAGGTGGATTATGGTACTCATCAAGACGAACAAAAAATGCAATGGAACATGGGGTCGCAAACCACTTATTGAGTCACAAATACCGGGTGTTTCACCCTAACTGAAGTCGGTCATAATTTTGCTAAAAATTAAAATATTGTAATAAAAATGTAACGATATGTACCTCATTTTGTATGAAATGTGATAACATCACAAAAAAAGTGGCAGAAGTTTTCATTATACGCGCCAGCAGTATGCATTGGATGCTCCCATTTTGGACTGTGATGATCACTTCATACGGTATCATCGATTATGTGAGTATCCTGATTTTTCAGAACTTTTTGTGATGTTATCGCATTTCATACAAAATAAGGTACATGCCGTTACATTTTTATGCAATATTTTTAATTTTCGCAAAATTATTACCGACAAGACGACTTCAGTTAGGGTGAAACGCCTTGTATTTGTGACTCAATAATTGATTTGCGAACCCCACGTTCCATTGCATTTTTTTTCGTCTTGATGAGCCCTATCATCTCCCTAAGTTTGTTGAAGCATTTCAGATACACCCTTTATAAGAGCAGTGACATACGCAAATGGCATATACTCAGATTGGAAGTTTATGACCAAACTGCGATAATCTTCATTCCAGAACTTGTTAATATTAGCTTAGACGTGTTCAACTAGATACACGATACAAGTCAACAAACAATAACTTGGTAGTAATCCAGGCTTGGCAAGTGAAAGGTAATGCCACGTTCACCATATTTTTGTCAAAAATCCTCTCACCTAATCAAGCTTTATTGCTTGTATATCGTCACTACCTTATTAATAAAGGCATTATATTTGCTATTACCGTTCAAGTTTGGCATGCAGTAGACAATCACGAATTAAAATATTTGGCGTGGCCCTGTAAAAAACTGTGCACTGTACGATGACTAATTTTAGCTTAAAATCTTACCTGGTGTTACAAGTGTTGTGTAAAAAGCTTAATATAAATCCGTTTAGTTTAATACTGAGAAATACATAAGCATTTATATAACGACCGATGACAGAAGCTCCCTTTTTAACATTTTTCAAAACAGTTGAAAAATGTTTTTGAATTCGGTTTTAATGTCTGTCTGTCCGTCCGTGCTCTTACTCTCTTAAATATAGTCTGATCGCCACGAAATTGATACATGTCATTGGTATTTATTGTGGCATGTTCAATATTGAAAATGAAGTGTGTAGCTATAAGGGTTCATTTACAGGGACACTCAAAAGAATTCAGTTACATAACAGCCTATGGGGGAAAATTGTTTGCGGTGTGTTTTAATGATATTACACTATTTTAAATATATTTCATTGAGGTGTACTGCAAAGCACCTACTGTACAATCTGGTGTGCATTTATTTTATCGTTCATTTATAGGGACACACTAAAGTATTTGGTCTCAGTATTGCCTATGAAGAATAATTTGTGAAAATGTGTTTTCAGATGTGGTACGCGTTTTAAAATTTAACTACGTTTTTGCATATTACTTGGTGTGTATAAATTCTATAGATCCTATACAGGGCTACACAAAAGATCTCAAGTGCATTTCCGTTTATTGACGGAAATGGCTCAATGGGAAATTTCAACTGTGCTATGCGCTTAATTGAACTAACTGTTAAAATACTATGTAATATACATATGAATCCATGTATTATATACAGGGCTGCACAAAAAAACTCGGATATTTTTCGTACTATTCATGGTCATTGCAGAAATTGTGTTTTCAAATGTGTTACATAAAATCAAATGTGTTATATTTGTTTATATAAATACCTTAAGTTGTGTTACAGTATTCTGAATGTGTTGGAAAGTGTTTCATAATCTATGCTTGACGCATGATTTTTCTTTATTGTTTAAGTTGCTTTACGGGAAAGAAAGTTTTGAAATGCACATAATTTATATTTCAATGATTTTTATGTGCTTTTTAACTGTTTAATTAAATTGTATGTATTTTAGTATTTGTTTTTAATGTATCATTAGTATGCTCTCTCAGAGATAAAATCTCAAGGAAATACAAATAGTCCAGGGGAAATGTACCAAAAAAAGAGGATTACCTTGCAAAAGATCGGGTTGAAGATTTTTTTTCTGAATTGTTTATAATGACGCCAACACATAAAAACCAAGTTTTCAAACAAAATTTCTTAAGGCTAAATTTTCTGTGGCCAAAAAGCAAAAAAAAATTTAGCACCTTTATATATATATATATCTCGAGACTCGTTCCGTAGCATGTTATTTCTCAGTTACAGTATTAAAGAGGATAAAATTCTGTACAACTTTCATATTTACAACTTTTCTATACACTCAATAGCAAGCGCAGTACACCATTTCAAAAATAGGACAATTTTTTCAATTTTCTTAAAAAGTGTGAAAAACCCCGGTTATTCAAATGTTTCCCATGGATTTAACCGTGTCTGTCAACTTCTACAGGGTGTCTGAAAAGTATTGGTGCGCGGAAAAACACTATTTTTTTAATATACGCTATCTGATGACATTTTTTATTCTAACAGAATAAAAATATAACAAATAGCAGTATTTAAACAGCTTGTTCAAAATGTCCGCCATTTGCTTTTATACAGGATTTTAAACGAGGGATCACAGAATGGACGGTGCGCTGCAGGTAACTCTCATCTAAATCATCCCAAAATTTGATAAGTGTGCATCGCAGAGAATCCAAATTGGATATTTTTTACTGCTTAACTTTTTTCTAATTAGCCCAAACATAAAAATCGAGTGGTTGAGATCCAGACTGTTTGAAGGCCTTTTATCCTTTGTTAAATATCCAGGCATGTGGGCATCGAGGAAGGCCAATGTCGTTTTTGCTCCATGTGCAGGCACCCAATCCTGTTGGAAGATTCCATTAGGGTTATTTTGCTTCCATGGGATCACAACCTTATCCAACACTTCGTCTTGGTACGTTTTTGCCTTAACCGACACGTTCTTATCAATAAAAATAAAAGGAGTTTTTTTTCGTGGCAGCAACTCCTGCCCAAACCATTAATCCTTTTGTAAAAAAGCGAATGTGTGACGATTTTTGTTTTCTAGCATTTACCTGCATTGAACTTAACAGAGCCTGAACATTCTGACGGTTGTGTGCCTTCTCGATGGTGAAAATTTTCTCATCTGACTACAAAACATCTTCCACGCGGCGCTCCTTGAAAATTTGAAGCATCTTCGTACATCTCGTTAGTCTCTTTTGCTTGGCATCATTTGGCAAAGCGATAACTATGAAGTACAAGAGAGATTTTAACAATGTTCTGGACACTTTGACGAAAAATATCCAGCCTCTTTGCAATGGAATTCAGGCTTACGCCATCATTTCGGATACTTCTCTTCTAGATTATGTTTTATGAATTTTTGAGGTATTGACATAAGGTATTCGGTCTGATTTATTTTTTACATCAACGTTTCCTACTTCTTTCCGCTGCTTAATAATTCTCCGCACTGTTCGAAGTCGGAATTTTAAACGAGAGGCTTTCGTTGTTGTCTTCTCTCCATTTGCCGCCGATTAGGCAATGACTAAACAATGAACACAGGTCTTCGTAAGAACATAGAAAGTAAATAATCCATACATCACAAGAAAGTCCATAAAAATGCTACAAAAGCTATAAAAAATAATCAGGCTTTTTCCAAATTTGGTTGTGAAATGGCAGCATTAAATAGCGCGCCAATACTTTTCAGAAACCCTGTATATATTGGTAACAGTAAATTATGTGCTTCAAGGCCAAAACCAGCCTTTTTTTGCAGTCGTGGCAACCATGGATCTTGGCGCCCCCCACCCCCTCTCCCTTAAAAAGAAAATTTACCACATGAATTTTAATAAATCTCTAACAGCTGGATTTTGAAAATTTTAAGTGTGTAAGTAATGTTAAAATACGTAATCAGATTTGTCAAATATTGATTCATTAAAACCTTGAAAATGAATCAAAATAAACCGAAATATATTCCGCTTTAAACAGGTTTTCATCTTAGCTGGTATTCATATCCTTTCTCTTGAAATTATATAATTTTTTTCTTTAAAGGCCGGATTCCGTATATACAGATTTCATTTTCAAAGATTTTACGGTAGTTGTGTATTGAGGTATTGTTGTATTGAGGCATTTAAATACACAGTTATATTAATTATGAGACTAAATTAGTCACCCGAAGCCATTCGCAAGGTAATATTAAACCTAAGGGAGCGTTCTTGACAAATTCCACTCTTACATTTTATTACTTTTAATTTTTTTTTTTTTTAAATGGGATACCTGAGATCAATATCTAATGTTGTGCATTTGTACTCTTTCGGGTTTGGTTGCATTTTTTTTTTTTTTTTTTTTTTTTTTTTAATATTCGAACACTTTTATTTTTGGAAAACTGTTTAGAACACGTTCTGAAATTTAAAGTATCCTCATTTAAAAAAAAAAAAAAAAAATGTGCAACCAAATTCGAAAAATTAAAAACGCACAACGTTAGATATCGACTTCAGGTATCGTATGAAAAAAAATTAAATATTGAAATTCAAGCAAGAATTCTGAAGAGAATGATCCCATAGGTTTACCATTAGCGTGCAAATTTTTTAGGGTGAGACTGCACTAGTCACGCGAAGAAACTGGAACGCTAAAGTTAAACGTATGGGAGCGTTCTTTTTATAATTTCTTGCTTGCAATTTAATAGTTTTAAATGATTTTTTTTTGTTTAGAATTGCGGACGTTGAATTCTAACCGGATTAGTGTTTACCTTTTCTATTTTGGGTATTTTGGTTTTCTATTTTGGTTACAGGTTTTTTTTTATATAGTTTTCCGGCTGCGAGACATTTTTACCCAAATGTCATATATATATATATATATATATATTAATCAACAAATAAAATTTTCATTTTGCGTCCCTTTGCCTTTCATTTTGGTGCCCGGGGCACATGCCCCCTTTGCCCCATCCCTAGTTTCGGCCCTTTGTGTTATCTGAACACTCTCTTCTTCAAGTGTAATACGACCTTTGAAAAATAATGCTATTTTTCCAGCTTACATGCACGCTCGATAATGATATAATCTCTCGTTATATTTATTGATATAAGTGGGGAAAAAATTTTTACGATATTTTTTAAAACTAACCTTTTAAATATTTTTATGAAACTAGTCATCTCAAATATTTTATTGACAGAATATTTAAATTTTACAGGAGGTAAATACATAACATTAGTTAGTGAAATAATCTGTTGTCATTTTTATTGTAGCTATTTTATAAGGTAGAAGTATATCTTACATAAAAGATATTTATATTTTGAGTCCTCCCTTTTATATGGAACTACAATCCAATGTTTGCTATCTTTAAAACAGTAAAACATTAAAACACATGTTATCAATAATTCGTAATAAAATATAACATTGTAGTGTGGAATA